>CM054061.1:181410703-182610703 GCA_028641055.1 Alopecurus myosuroides | reverse complement strand
CTTTGGCGTCCCTGCAGGACAACTTCTCGGGTACCTGGTTTCTGCTCGAGGAATTGAAGCCAACCCGGAGAAAATCCAAGCAATCCTGACAATGAAGGAGCCAACTAATCTCCGTGGTGTGCAGCAGCTCGCAGGACGACTAGCCGCTCTAAGCAGATTCATTGCGAGGCTGGGCGAGCAAACATTGCCTTTCTACAAGCTACTAAAGAAAACGGATAAGTTCGAGTGGACACCCGAAGCGCAGAAAGCATTCGCGGACCTCAAGTGAGCATTGCAGAGTAGGCGTGTCCTGGCAACACCATAAGAACGGGAGCCACTGTATCTGTACCTAGCCGCAACAAATCAAGTCATCAGCACGGCAATCGTGGTCGAGCGGCCGGAATACGGCAAGGCGTATGGCATCCAAAGGCCAATATATTATATCAGCGAGGTGCTTTCGCCATGCAAACAATGATATCCCCATTATCAGAAGCTCGCATACGGTGTGGTGCTCACAGCTCGAAAACTCAAGCATTACTTCCAGGAACACACCGTCACGGTGGTGAACGACGCATCACTCGGTACCATCATGAATAACCCCATGGCATCGGGAAGAATTGCAAAGTAGAGTATCGAACTCGGTGCCTGGGATATCATATATGCAGGGCGCAAATCTATCAAATCACAAGTACTCGTGGAATTTCTGAGCGAGTGGACAGAACTACAAATGACAGGCCCTCTAGAGTATACGAGCAACTGGATAATGTATTTCGACGGGTCGAAGAGAAACGAAGGAGCTGGAGCCGGGGTAGTCCTGATATCCCCCAGAGGTGACAAGTTGCAGTACGTCCTGCGATTGGATTTTCCACCCGACGACCCGACATCAAACAATGACGCATAATACGAGGCCCTCCTCCACGGCATGAAGATGGCGATCGCCTGTGGAGCTACCCGACTAATGATCTATGGAGATTCAAACCTCATCGTACAGCAGACAATGAAAGAGTGCGACGCCATTGCAGAAAACATGGTCACTTATCGAGATATGTACAACCTACTCGAAGGAAGTTTCAAAGGGTGCGAACTAAAGCACATTGCGTGATCCAGCAACGAAGAAGCAGATAAATTGGCAAACATGGGTTCTACCAACACACCCATACCGCCTGGAATATACTTCGAGAGGATGATCAAGCGCTCAGTCATGGTCAAAAAGCCAGTAGAAGCACCCACAGCGTTGGAGACAGAGTGATCGAACCAGTCTGGACGCAGAAATACCTCGACTACTTGTCCAACAAGCAGCTCCCAGCAGATATTCGCGAGGCTCGACAGATAGTACGACGCAGCAAAGCTTTTCGAGTGATCAATGGGGAGCTATACAAACAAAGCATATCAGACATATTGCAGAGATGCATAACACCCGAGGACGGCATGGAACTACTGCGAGATATACACCAAGGAGATTGCGGGCACCATGCTAGCTGGAAGGCGATCATGGGTAAAGCTTTTCGTGTAGGATTCTACTGGCTCACAGCAGCCAGAGACACAAAGGACCTAGTCGACAAGTGCAACGCATGCCAAAGATTTGCGCCCAAGCCACTGAACTTCACATGATCCCAATCGCCTAGCCCTTTGCACAATGGGGGCTAGACATGGTGGGGCCACTGCGAAAATCCACACCGAGAGGATACACGCACTTGCTTGTTGCAGTCGACAAATTTACAAAGTGGATCGAGGCTATGCTAGTCACCTCCGTCAGCGCCCAATGCACCGTGAAGTTCCTCAACTCCATTGTGTGCAGGTTTGGCATACCACACAACATCATCACCGGCAACGGCAGCAACTTCACAGCAAAGGAAACACATGAATTTTGCGAACAGAAGGGAATCGCCCTCAGTTTCACCTCAGTGGCTCACCCGCAAACTAACGGTCAAGTCGAGCGATCCAACGGGTTAGTCTCAGCCGGCCTCAAGAAACGGCT
Source organism: Alopecurus myosuroides (assembly GCA_028641055.1). Lineage (NCBI taxonomy): Eukaryota > Viridiplantae > Streptophyta > Magnoliopsida > Poales > Poaceae > Alopecurus > Alopecurus myosuroides. The sequence continues at coordinate 182,608,746 of CM054061.1, read as the reverse complement.
ACTCGACCGCCTAAACCCAGCAGCAGGACACTGGACAGAGGAATTACCATCAGTATTATGGAGCCTTCGCACAACACCAAATCGGTCAACGAATTACACGCCATTTTTCATGGTCTATGGAGCCAAAGCCGTCCTACCTGAAGATGTCAAATTCAGCGCACCCCGAGTCGTCGCATACAACGAAGAAACCTCGAATAGGGTACTCTTAGAAGACGTGGACACACTCGACAAAATTCGCGACATCGCACTCGCAAGGTCGGCGGTATACTAGCAATCGCTGCGTAATTACCACAGTTTTCGCATATGCCACAGATCCTTCGTGGTAGACGACCTGGTGTTGCGGCCCAAGCAAAAAGAAGGACACAAATTAGAGCCACCGTGGGAAGGACCCTTTATCATACATGAAGTTATCCCAGGTGGCGCCTATCGACTAAAGAACCCCGAGACCGGTGGTATCTATTCCAACCCATGGAATGTTGCGCATCTCCGCAAATTCTATCCTTAGGATTATTCTATTGACGAAAATAAGGCTATACTAGCCATCTTGTAGCTCGAGGAAATTACATGGCTTCTCAGTCATATCAATAAAAACACATGGTTTTTCAACCATAGCTACTCGTTGTATTCTTCATTTTACATGCTTAAAACAGGTATACACCCCAAACGCACGGGGGCTACGCCTAACTAAGTATTACAAGGAAATTTACAGATACAAGGTACAAACAAGGTTCACACCTTATAAAAACACCTTATAGACCCTCGAAGGAATATACAATGTAACAGGACATCTACATCCTACAAGTACAATTAATGAGGAGAAGCCCCCTGAGCCAGCTTGTGTTCAATCTCCTCAGAAGTCAGTCAAATGATCTCCTCAGCCGCAGGCTTCACGACTTCATAATGAGGAATCATATCGACTGGAACATTGGGGAGCCTGGCCACAGATCTAAAATTGACTTCGGGATGCCATAATCAAACAAAAGCGAGCGCCACTTCTGCACCAAAGATGAGCTGCCGACGAACACATTCGCAAACTTTACAACTCGGCCAAAAAGTCTTAGCAGGTCGCTTAAATTTTCTGGAACAATACCTAGCGGGTAGAACGTCCGATGCACAGAAGACAAGGCTTCGCGAGAAGAATCCACAAGCAGCCTCGCTTGGCCAGCCCGATACTTCAAAGTAGCCAGAATAAAGCCGCGGTTGCGGTCAGACCAAAAGTTGTTCGCATGTGGCTTAGAGCTACTCGCCTCATGAATAATGTGGTTGTCTACCCAATGAGTTTCACAAGGAGCATTGGGCTCAACAACTGTGAAAAACAGCGTGAAAGGTCAAAAGGTGAAGGGAACATAAAACAACAAAGTGCCAGGGGGCTAGTGTGCTTACAAAGCATATCCTTGGTAACAGCAGCTAGCTCCTCCATCACGAACTGTTCACGCTCAGCCGCAAACTTTTGCTTTGATTTAGCTACATCAGCCAATCCATGCAAAGCTTTCAGCTTGCGCTCACCATCCGCGACACGATCATGGAGGCCGGCAAATGTACCAACAGCAGCAACAAGGGGATCTTCTCGTGCGACAGATCCACTCGAAGATTCTGCGTTATGACCTACAACCTGGAAGGAAATGAAACAAGTTCAGATACTCTCCAAGACCCCACTCGAGAAGTATACCACCTACTTAACAGGTGCTCGGGGGCTACTCCCATCGGGAACTCATGCCGTTTCAATCGCAATAATCAGACAATTTTAGACATAAAAATAACTTCGATTAGAGGCAGGATACAGGAATACATCCCAAGGTTCATTACATCAGAAGAGCAAACTAAATAAAGTCCATCCTATGGAACTGCAGAAGTGCTGCCACTCGCGACAGGTTGCCCCTTGCGACTAGCACGAGCAACCAAGTCGGATAGCTTCTGAGCAAGGACTCCAGCCAGATCGCCGAAAGGACGAAGCGCTACCTTTCTGCCTGTGGTAGCATCGATGGGAAGGTTCGAGTATGCCTCATCCAAGCCCGCGACTCCGTGCGCCAACGCGAACTGGATGGCAGTCTTCGCCCCGCACTCAGACTGGGCGACCGAGTAGGCCTGAAGGAGATCATCCTCCAGGAAAACCTTCAGGAGACCATCCAGCGTGGGTGGAACCGCGACATCAACCAGAAGACGCTCGTAGAATTGCGTCAACACTAGAATGGCATTGCCAACGAGGGAGCAGATCCCACTCGCGTGCCACTGAAGCTGAGCGCAAGAATCCGTCAAGGCGTACACCCGTTGAACCCCGGGCAGCTCCAGCGCAACGCCAAAGACATCTGCAAAGAGACATCATTAAACTCAAAAAGGCGATCAATCTAATCGCAACGCAACGGGAAGTGTAGTGAGACTTACCAGCGAATTTCTGAGCCAGAGGACGAATGAAGCCAACAAGATCATTGTCCTGTTTGGTGCCAGCCTCCTCCAGTCGCTTCAGAGCGTCCTGGGCCTCAGCGAGCTTTCCCTCGAGGTCAGTCGACTGCTTGCGAGAGGATTCAAGTTCCTTTCGAGCAGTCTCCAACTCAGCCTCAAGGGTGTTCACCCGAGTGATAGCATCAGTCTTATCGGCCTTCAGAAGATCGACTTGGGCTACACAGCAACAAAGTTCAACCTAAAGGAATTCGCACGACCAGAAAGAATAAGTAGAAGGAACAGATCAATTTACCTTGGAGAACTTGGCCATCCGAGACGAGTCGATCACGATCCGCCCGAAGGATTACGCAATCTGCCTCAGCCGAAATTACGCGGCGACCAATGGCTGCGAGAGAGTCAAGTAGAGACTGCAAAACACGAAGATGAAGAAGTCAGAGAAAGTGGAAGGAAATTGAGCCTATTCACGAATGTAAACAGTCGAGTATAGCCTCGGGGGCAACTCCCATCGGGAGCACTGCCGTGCACCCGATAAAATCAAGAAAGGAAAGAAGCTTAAGTTCTTGAGCCTGTAGCCAATCGCAAGCGATTGACCACAACCTCGGGGGCTACTCCCATCGGGAGCACTGCCGTGCACTCGATAAAAACCATAAATGAACGAAGTACAGAATGCAAGGAAAATGGTAAAGTTTACCTGGCTCTGGGCAATGCACAGAGGATCAGCCGAGCTACCCGACACTTCTTTCGAAGCCGAGGCTCCACCCACAAAGCTAGGCAGCTTATAATCCGTAGCTGCAGCTGTTGGGGCTGGGCTCGGCGAGTTCTGGACGGCCTTAGCAATTGGGGTTTCACCCGCAACAGCATCTTTCTTCTTTGCGGGAGGAATAGAAGAAGCAAACCGGCCGGGGCTGATGGACTGAAGCCTGTCATGAAAGAAACAACAGCATAAGGAAGAGCGAGAACAAACTTTCGACTAGAGCGAAGAAGGAAAGCAAAACTTACTCATCGTCGTCGTCATCCCGCATATCCGCGTTCTAGGCGGTGTGGATCTTCGACTTGGGAGCGAGAGGAGAACGCACACTCAATGGGGTCACGATGAGGGGCTCTTTCTCAGATCCGCCACCCAAGGAATTATCCTTGGAAGTGGCTTCATCGTCTCCCGCCCTGCTGCGCTTGCGGTGGTGGAGATCTCTACTCGATTCTTCCACGTCATCCGAAGAGCCATGCTCAGAACTCGAATCGGCGTCGGCAACGCTGGTGTCAACGGGAACCTCCAGGTTGCTTGCCAACAAGTCTGAGGCTTCTTCACCAGAAATTGGCGGGTAGAAGGTTGCTACCTTTAAACTCTACAGAAGGGAAACAAGAAAACAAGAAGAAGAAACTAAGTCGACAAACTCCCGAACAAAGAAAAAAAAGTTAAGAGAAAAAGAATTGAACTTACTTCGGATGGAGGAGGTCTCGAAGCTTCAAATGTTGCGATAGGGCAGTCAGGGAAGGTCTCGCCCATTTTCAGCTTGGTGATGGCCGCGATTTTCTTCTCGAATTCAGCATTCGAAAGTTCTTCTCGGCTCACACGGCCGGGGTCTTCGACACCCTGGTACTCCCACATGGTGGAGGGCCTCTCCTGTAGAGGTTGAATCCTGCGCTTGAGGAACACACTCGCCAGATGCAAGCCGTTCAGCGCAACCTCTGCGGTTTGGTCACAAAGGGCTGCCACCTTGGCGAGTAGCGGGGCGACGATTCGGCTCTCTTCGGCTGAGATCCTGTGCGCCCAGGACTTCCGCCGCTTCAAGACAGCGAACGGGTGGAATTCATGAGCTCCGCCCGCGCTGTTATCGACGACGTAGAACCATTTCTTCCTCCACCCTTGCACGGAGTCGATGAGGTGCATCTCGAAGCATGAGCTATCCAACTTCGCCTGGATTCCGAAGCCGCCAGTGTGCAGCATCTCTCCAAGCTCAGTCTCTACCCGCGATTTCTCGCGGAAAGCCCGCACTTTGAATAAGGCCTTCCAAAGGCCCCGGTGCGGGCGGATGCCCAGAAAGCACTCACAAAGTACGATGAAGCACGAGACGTGCTGCACCACATTTGGAGGCAAATCGTGGAGCTGTATGCCGTAGAAATACAGCAGGCCAACGAGTAAAGGATGGAGGGGGAGCGAGAGCCCGCGTGCGTGATCCGCAAAGATCACGCGCTCGTTCGCGCGGGGGTTTGGTACCTCTTCTTTCTTGCCGAGACGAACTCGCTTCTCAGCCTCGGGAGGCAGCAGTCCCTCCCTCTGCATCTCCTTGATGCTCTTGTTCGTCTTGTTGGCCGAGCGCCAGTCGCCTGAGCGCGGGGCGGGTGGCGCAGGAGCATCTTCAGGCGCCTTCAAGGATGAAGCAGCAGCGCTGCATTTCCTTCCTCCCGCCATGGAAACTGGTGCGTGCTTGCAGAAGAGAAGATGAGCGCGAGGAAGAAGAAGGCAAAGGAGCAAATGACCGGAAGATTTTTACTTTCCACCTATGGACAGTATATATACACGGAGCCACTCGATCTTGGCCATTCATCAGGCAACGTGGCACTCATCGCGGCTGCCACGCGTGAAGCGGAAACGAGGAGGCGGTGAAAGCTGTTTCGTGCCACGATCTTAACAGTAGATCGTGCGCAATTATTGCGCGCAGCTTGCGGAAAAACCGGAAACGACGTCTCGTTTCCGGTCAAAAAGCTGACAAGGTGGGCTAGCACATCTGTTCTCACCCCGTCACGTCCCATCGGGAGGAGTCAGAGCAAAGTGCGCAATGACGTCATTTCGTGTGTCATCAAACCCGAGAAGTTTCTCGGGTAGGATCCAAGACGCGAAAACTCTTTCGCATGAACTCCATAGCATGAAATTTGTTTCGTTTGGACATTCCAAGACGCGAAAACTCTTTCGCATAAACTCCATAACACGAAATTTCTTTTGTTTTGACAACTCAAGACGCGAAAACTCTTTCGCATGAACTCCATAGCACGAATTTTCTTTCGTTTGGACATCTCAAGACGCGAAAAATCTTTCGCACGAACTCCTTAACACGAAATTTATTTCGTTTGGATACCTCAAGACGCGAAAAAAACTCTTTCGCATACATTCCAAACAAGGAAAAATTATTCACTCGCAAATTCGCGAGGAAATGTCCACGGGTGAGCGGTCCAAGCCACTCTAGCATACGATGTATACGCATCTTTACCCTGGATCGTTCTGCCGACTAGGCACATCCGGATGCCGTATCCTCTCGATACGAAGGTAAGTCCCAAAAGATCTTTCTTGAGGGCCTGGAATCGCACTCAAGCTGCGTCCTCCGGTAAATTTCCGTGTCAACAACACGAAGAAAAATCCTAGCGGACGCGCCGGGTACCCTATAAGGTTAAGTTCGACTCGGTAAGACCTCCACGGCCCAGTCGCAATGATCACCTCACCAGATTTGAGTCGGAGGTCTTGAATCTGTGTAGGCTTGCCCTAGATGCAATTAAGTGGCCTTGAGCTTTTGGTAGAGCTAAGCAACTGAGCCACATCCTTCTGCGAAAAATAGCCAGTACACAGGCACTTTTATTTTCTCGATACTCGAGTACAAGAAATGCATCGTATACAAGATACACATCCTCTTCAAACAATTTAAGCCACCAGTCGAAAAGAAATCAAGATAAACTTTGAGCGTCCACCCGACAGATTCTCAGCTGAGTAAACGATCGGGGGCTACTGACGAAGGGATGGATCCTAGGCCTGTCGGGTGTGCCTACCCGGTCTCAGGCCTGAGGCCCAAGCTCCAAAGGAGGCGCCATGAACTGTTCTATAAGGCCCAATCGAAGCCCACCCGCAAAGCCTTGCGGATGAAGAAAGGAAACCTGTAACCGACTTAGGTTTAGGGTTTGTATCCCCCCGGGCACGGTTTGAGACCTGGCTATCTATATAAAGCCAGGAGAACCACCAGGGGGAGGGACCAAGCAATACCGCACCACCAAAGCCTTGAGACCGAGATCGTACTCTCGACTTGAGCATCCCCCATTGTAACCGATCTACTCATTAATACAGATCGACAGAGGCAGGAGTAAGGGTTTTACCACTACGAGGGCCCCGAACCTGGGTAAATCGTGCCCCCTGTCTAGCCGACGATCGTCGCCAGCGCCTACACGTTCTACTAATCGAAACCCTATGGGTTCACCCGAGGGACTTGTTGAGATGCATATTCGACACATGGTCCACACCTACAACTTCATCTTCTCCTTCATCTCCGGAGATGTATGTTTCCAACATGACCCCTTCTTGAACATATAGAGCCATTGGGACTCTTCTAGCAAAGTTCTTGTTTTGCGGAGCTTTGGTCTTGTCCTTGAGAACAAGCTTGGCTTCATTTTCTTCTCTTGGCTCAAAAGGACACTCTTTGACAAAGTGATATGCGCTTCCACAATTTTAACATGTCCTTGGATGCTCCCCCTTCTTCTTATAGTTCTTGTTTCTTGGGGTTCTTGGAGCATCGGCCTTATGAGCTTACCATCTCTTCCAATAGCCATGCATGGAAAGAGCAATTCACTTTGTGAGCACCCTTGTATGTTTCCTCATAGTTCTCCTCCTCATCATCATACTCCTCAACCTCTTCTACTCGAGCAACCTCTTTTGACTTCAAAGCTAGGTTGGGATACTTTCCTACTCCTCTAGAGCGAACAAGGGCATCATCCGCACTCTTGTGAGATAGAGATGTAGAAATGAACTCACTAAGAACACCAATGGAGTTAAGAGATTTATAGTCTGCTCTTGTACGGATGCTAGTGGCGAGGATCTTCCTGAAAGGAGTGATGACCTGAACAAAATTTCTCTTGGTCCACTCATCGGTAATCTCCTCTTTTCCGAAATCCCTAAATTGGTTTGCGAGGGCGATGGTTCTTCTATAGAGATCTTCGGGAGTCTCATCCTATTGCACGACAAAGTTTTTGGCCTTGTCAAGAGCAACATCATACTTAGAGGATTGGATGCTTTCATTTCCTTGGAACAAGGTGTCAATACTATCCCAAGACTCCTTGGCGGTCTTGCATCCTCAGATGTGAGTGAGATGATCTTGTGGAAGAGCCTTTTGAATGATGTTGAGAGCGGTCTTGTTGAGTTGAGACTCAGTGTCCTCTCTTGGAGTCAAATTTCTTGAATCATGAGGATGGAATCCATACACCACATTTCTCACACAAGGCGCTGCATGAGCCGGAAATATGACACTACATTTCAAACTTCCAAGAAGAGAATTCGTTAGTGTTAAGCATCAGAGGAAGTCAAACATTTAAAATGTGTGGCATTGATACAATGAGATGGATAGTGTCATAATTGGGAGGTGGTGGAACTCTTGAGTTAATCCCCGAACCATTAGCCGAGTGAGACTTGGAGTCTCCGGATTTCTCCCCAACCTTAGACTTTTTTGCGGCTTTCGCCCTGGCTTTGGAATATTAGCTTCCATTTCGGCAATATCTAGAAAAGATTCCTCATATGAACTCACCTGATCGGAAGTATAGGGAGGTTCCTCGGACCCCTTAGATTTACCCATCATGTCCTCCAACATATTCTTTATGCTAGAGACCTCCGAACCAACACTAGAGAAAACCTTGGACAATTCGGTTTGGATGGTTCCAACCGTCACTTGTAGGTTAGCTATAGTGTAGGGCATTTTGGAGATTTCCTCCTTAGAAGACTCGGAGTCATCTCCGTTGACCATAATACTCTTAGGTGGTTAAACCCGATATAAGAGCCGAGGATCTGATACCAATTGAAAGTAAGGTATGGTCAACTAGAGGGGGGGGAGTGAATAGGTGACTAATAATTTTTCTTATTTTCCTTTTTAGATTGGGCTAAACAAGTAAAACAAAAGGTTACCTAGATGTGAAACTAGGTGAACAACCTATGTGATACGATACAAAGTACGCAACAGAAGCAATATGTAAAGCACAATATAAACCATACGTGTAAACAAGGAGACAAGGATATGTTTCCCATAGTTCCTTCTCAAAGGAAGTACGTCTACGTTGGAGAGTCGTGGAGCCACCTAGGCACTCCAATAGCACGGATGTGCACACCTTGTTCTCCTTGAGCTTCTCTGGTGAGGGAGATTCTCGTTACCACTATGAGTTCGACCTGAAGGCGTTGACCAAACCTTTACACAAGGTTGAGGCTACTCCACAAGATGGTTGGAGGCTCTCAACAATCCGAATCTTCTTGCAACAAGGTGGAAGCTCCAAGCACCATGGTTTCCTCTAGGGTTTCTAGGCCCTAAAGAGATTTCAAGATCCACTAGGATTTGGTGGGGGATTTGCAATTCCTTTGCTGGAATCACGGATCTAGTCTCCTCAAGCACTCAGCAAAATATTGGGTCGATTGGGTGGATGAAGTGGGAGATCTAGTAAGTTGAAGCTCGCATTAATGGAGGAGAGAGAATAAAAGTGAAGCTTACATTGAATGAAGAAGGTGACCCTATTTAAAGCTCTCCGAAAAAACTGGCCATTGGAGGGGGAATCCCGCATGGCCGGAACTTCTGGACCACCGGAACTCCTTCTATTCTTCCACGCCTTTTCTTCGGTCTTCATTCCCGCACGACCAGAACTTCCGAGGCAAGGGTGGAACTTCCGTCATGCCGGAACTTCCGTTTGAAGTTCCGGCCCAACTTCCACTTCCGATATCCCAACATCAGCGAGCACCATGGAATGACGGAACTTGGCACATAACGAGGAGCGAAACTTCCGATGCACCAGAACTTTCGGCTGCACTTCCGACCCAACTTCCGCTTCAGAAACGTCGAAACCAGTAGCAAATGGAAGTTGGAGCGGTAGTTACTCCGGAACTTCTGACGGATTTACCGGAACTTCCGCGACCTGAAGAAATGTCATGAAAAGTTCCTGAATCTGCACACAATAAAAACACGTAACATGCTGTATCAATCATTAAAACCCGGGACATAATCACGTTCACTATGGTCTTCCAGCGATGGGATGCTGCCTTGCTGGGCTGGTTTGTATACTGTGCGTGCTATCCATGGCCACGTTTAGAGAACTAGAATACATATTTCACAACTTTGAGGAAAACACTTAGATCAGCAGGGCGAAATTACTCAACCACATTGTGTATCTGCAACCGGCTAACCGCTATTAGGAAAAAAACTGACTTTATTGTGTGTTAACGTCCTTATTCGGGATACACGATTCATTGGCTTTGCCATATATATTGTCTTGTGGCAATGATTTCTAGAGCATGCCTCTAGGTGGGTTTTGAGGAAAACACAACATCAGCCTTTTATCTACGTCTTTGGATGGTCAGAAAGACACTAGTGAACATCCACTTTAGTGGATCTAGCCCTATTCCCCATCCCGACCTAAACTATCTACAGAACTTCATGCAAATCTATGTCTTTTGATGTGTTGGCAAATTTATATTTTACCATTTATATATATATATTTGAAAAAATATTTACATATCTGCAAATTTTTGGTCAAAAAATCGTGTTCGGAGCAACAGGAAAATATAAAAATGTGGTTGTAAAAAGCAGAAAAATAGCTCCTCTCCCACACCCCTCCACCCGAAATTTTTGTTTTTTGTGTAGCATAAAATACAACCTTCTGGAGTACATACAAATGTGTATATGTAGTTGTATACTCCATCCGTTCATAAATAGATGACTTTCATTTGTTCAAATGTAAATGTATGTAGACACTAAAATATGTCTATATACATCTATTTTTAGATAAATGGAAGTCATCTAAGTCATCTGACTCCTTATTTAAATGTTTGGCTTTGTTGCAGCAGTGGTACCCGCTATGTAGACATCGGGACAGGGCACGGCTAGATGGCTACATCGACAGACTGCTTGCTACCGCGCGCCGCATCGCTGCCCCGGTGCCCCCTTGAGACGCCTACCCCCGCCCCGCCCCCCCCTTGTGTGGTGGTTCTCTCATCTCTCTACCCACTCCACCCCCCCCCCCCCCCCCCCCCCCCTCCGCCCTTTTCTTTCTTTCTCTTCCTTTTTGGGCATTGTTTTGGCTGTTGCCCCAGCAGGTTGTACTTGAGTTGGGCTGAAGTGTTGTTTGTGGTACTCTGTATGGATGTTGTGTGGTTGCTTTATTTATAAAGCGGGTCGAAAGGCTGTTTCGAGTATCTATTTGTGAACGGAGAAAGTACTTTATTGCAGAATTTTTTGAAACCTACTTTCAGTATGGTTTGCCTCGACTCTAGTAGTAGTAGACTACTCCCTCCGTTTAACAATAGATGACTTCCCTTTCTCTATATATGGATGTATCTAGACATGTTTTAGTTTTAGATACATGCATATATAGACAAATGCAAGTCATCTATTGTTGAACGGAGGCGTTCCGACACCACGGCCACGAAAGAAAATCTCACATTCTCACGCGAATCCACGGCGATCTGATCAGTGTGCCGGCCGCTGGGGCGTAGACTCAAGCAGAAGAAACCACTTGACGTCAGACAGTGACAATGTAAGCGTCAACCTGATCCTGTTAAATGTTAAGTTGAAATTAAAGTTGGCGATTTGACTAGATATGCATCTATCTATCCTCGCTTATTCCGGACACCATGATGAAAGCTAGGAGATTTTATTACTCTTTCTTGTTTCTAACGTTCGATTATTTTATTTGCTTACCTATATCTGCTCTCTTTTTTGTACTCAAATTCAAAGGAGAAACATCGTTTGTCACTTAACATTTCCCAGCACATAATTTTCTACTCCCTTCGTCCCATATTAATTGTCTTAAAGTTGAACAAAAGTGAGTGTATCTAGACATGTTTTAGTGTTAGATACATCCATTTTAGTCTAACTTTGAGACAATTAATTTGGGACGGAGGGAGTATTTGCCTTCATTTTTCTCCTTAACTCAAGCTCATTTGGTGGATCGAGTACGCTGATCTAGCTAATTACCTGTTTCTAGAGAAAATAAGATTCAACTATCACACAACTCATAGTGCGAAGCAGGTAGGGAGCTAGGTCTGACCTCTGCCTGACGGAAATCCACGATCATGTCAGTCTTGTCGCGATATTGATCGAGCATTTGAACGAGATGGAACTAGCTAATAGTAAGCTAGTTTTATTCTTACTTCGCAGTGCCGCCCACGCAGGACCCCATTAGCACACATGGGACATTGCTATGGGTCTCACCCATCAGAGGACACAATGATGGTAAAAGACGAACAAGTTAAACTCTTTGGCTGCTCAGCTATCATATTGCATAATGTGAAATCTGTCAAAATGTACCGCTTAAGTGGATACCAGAGCAACAAGCTTGTCGTAACTCATCCTTGGATTAACATGCACGCATGGTCAGCCTTACTATCGATGTATGTTCTGACGACCACATACATTTTTTTTTAGAAATGGAGGTCTGCCCCCAGCCTCTGCATGAAAATGATGCACACAGCCGGTTTTTATTGAAAGATAGAACATAAAACATCATGTCTTACAAGTGGATACAACAAACAGCTAGACCTGAATCCACCAAACATAGCTCACTACCAGTAATGATGAAGGGGATGGACATCGCAGAGCCGATACTCTGAGAACCCACCAACGCGCCTCATCCAAAAGCCGAAGGCCTCCATGCCGCCCGATAGCGGACAAGGGCCATAATCGGTCCAGCACTCCGCAGCGCATACCGCTATACACGCTCGGAAAGTAGCTGCCGCCGTCATCCACTCACCCGTCTTCAGGACAGCGATCAAAGCATCCACCATGTCAGACCTGCCGTCGATACCACCATGGCACCAGACAACACCACCTCCCTGCGCGAGTCCGCCGTCCCGCAAACAACACCGAGACCCCACAGCACCAAGCTGTCAAGAACCGCCGTCGTGAACGCGGTAGAAGAAACACCGCTTCCTCTCTAGGACCCTCCGGCACAGCTCCAAAATGATGCCCTCAAGAGGGATAGTAACACCGGTGGCGTCACCATCATCCAATCCGGGAATCCCAGATTTAGGGTTTCCCCCGGAGCAGGCCAAAGTAAGGTAGCTTGTCGACATTGCCGTTGCCGCGTAGACCACCTAAGAACCGGCATCCACCACCATACTCATCCTCTGATCCCTTCGACCGGCGCACTCCTCCCTCCAAGAATGATGCCCCCAAGGAGGTAACGACGTAGAAGCGCCGCCATCATCCGATCGAGGATCTAGGGTTTCCCCCAGGGTTGATGGTAAGAACCGCAGGGTTTCCTCGATGATGCCTTCAGGAAGGGGACGACACTCAAGATGTCGCCATCACCGGCTCCGAGCAAGGTCGGAGACAAGGTTTTCACCCGGAAACCGTCGCACTCCATCCACGTCGAAGGCGCCAGATCGACCACCATAGAGATCCGCCAAGCACGAGCATCTGCGCGGCGGAAGACGTTGAAGGCGACCCACGGAGGGACGCCATCGGAAGCCTCCTCGCCACCACCACACCTCCACAGCGTTGACCACCGGAGCCACCTCCGTAGGGGGCACGCTGGCCCGATGCTCGTCGGAGACCGACGCGAAGGCCACCCACGCATGGGCACCATGGAGCCGGCGGCCTCGCCGAAGCAGGACCGCACCAGAAGGAGTTCCACGTGCAGCTCCACGGCTGTTGCGCGGGGATGCGTCCCCGGCCGTGCAGACCGCCTCCACGCGAAGGAAGCCCGGCGGCCGGCGCCCTAGCCGCCCCGATGCCGCGGTTGCGCGGGACCCGGCGTCCCATGCCGAAGCCATCTCCACATCCCCCAGATGCGGTGCAGAAGGTCAACCCGGCGGCCGGCGTCCTAGCCGCCCGGCGCCGCGTGCGCCCAGGTCCAGCGCGGAGGGCGCCCCGCCGCCGCCATCACGGGAGACGCGAGAGAGATCCGGCGATCCTCAGGCGGCGACGAGGAGAAGGAACGGCGGGGGTGAGCTGGGGCGGGGCGGCGGCGGCGCCCCCGAGCCGCCGCGCGGGCGACGCGAGGGTTAGGTCAGGCTCTTTCTTCCGATGCGTTTGCAGAAGGGAATCCTCGACGACCACATACATTTAAGGATTTAAAACTAGTAATCAACTAATAGAGCGGCTAGAGAACATAAGCATGTGTATAATTGTGGCAATCAACTAGTAATAAGACTAATAAAGAGAGAGGTGCATTTGTATCCTGAAACATGGTTCTTGGTCCCATTTGAACCTGCACTATGAAATGGTTTATACTTGAATCTTGTAAATCATGTAAATTTAAAATATTGGTTTTGCATATCATGTTTTTTATGAAAAATTCATGGGTGCATGAAACATATAAAAGGATAGCCAGTAAAAAACTATCTATAAGTAGGACAGTTTGTGTAATTTCTTACAGAATGACATTGGGATTCTATTTATCCCCTGTCGTATTTTTACATGACAAAATAATCATACTTTGGTGATTTTTAAGTTCTCATTTCATAGAAAGCCATGTATTTTTTTTGTATGTTTTTATATTTTCTAAATGAAAAAAGGCAAATCATTATCATGACAGGGCCATAGGGTTCAAGGTAAATTGTTCTGGCAAACCATGCATTAGGATATATTTTGTTGTAATCAAACCAATTCTTGCCTTGAAATTCATGACAGCCGGGGCATTTTTGGACTAATATGCAACTAGTGTTTGCCCCCACTAAAGTTCTTACCATCTCCCTTGTCATGAAAAGGCCCAAAAACGCAAATCAATAAAGTTAATAGAAGCATCTTCTAGAAGACTATAACCTAGACCATTTTGAGATTAGATTAAAAATGATATAACATCAGAGAGAGACAATTTCGTGCGCATGGAGGTAGCTACACACCATGCGTTATATGTTAATGTAAACCATATATATCCTTTTTAGCTTGTTTACCTAGTAGAACACATATTTTTGGTGTACAAAATTGGTTCATAATTAGAAAAAGAATGGTCATCATTTTTTGTGATTGACTTTTATGTTGATTTTTCCATTGAATTTTACAAATAATCATAATGGATGGGAAATAAATGAAAAATATTTCAGATCACTTTTGAATAATTTTATCAACTCTAATAATGACATTCCCCGGTCTCCTTGAGTAATCCCTTTTCACCGTTGCATATATCCGTCGGTCAAACTTAGGGTGTGTAACTACCACCATGCTCACAAGGTCCTTTCCCTAACCTCAGATATATCAACAAGAGACATAGAGTTTCCAATATAATACTAGATAAATTACGGGGATTGCACCTGAATAAAAAAGTTCGATACAACATTGTGAAGAGTATAAATCTAAGGGCATGCATAGTCTTGAGGTGATATTTGTCAAATAATCGCTAATTTGGAAACTAGAGAAATTTTAAAAAGTGTATATTATGAACTAAAAGATGATATATTTGAACCTAGCATAAGTTAACATTAATTATTACAACCCAAAATATCTCTAACCAACCTTGCCACCCCATCATGGACCTAGTTAGTGTCCGCTAGAGGTTATGATTGAGTGGTCATAGACATCTCCCGTGGGCACGGGGCCTTATTAGGCGCATGGGAGTAGTGACCTTCCCCATGGAGTTCCAAGTCGTTTCGGGGAAGTGTTCCATACGAGTTTCCACTAGTATAGATCAACCCTAAGGATAGGAGGCAGTGCTTGCGGAGATGTACCTTTCTCTTGCCTCATCTTCCGGCGTGAGCAAGTACATCTTCCGTGTTAGGGCACGAAAACTCCTCCTCCTCCCATCTTCAGTCAGATCTAATCGCGTCGAGGAGGAGATGGCTAGGAGGTGAGGACGGAGAAGAGGCCAGCTGACGACGGGCACATATAGCCTCCTCTTTTGCTAGATGTGTTGTGTCGATTAGGAGGTATGACGAGCGAAGAGGCAAGAAGGAAAAGGTGGGGTGAGACGCCCTTGGAGGAGTGGAGTCCTCATCAATGATGGTATGCGTGAAAAGAGAAGTGTAGCAAGTGGAAAATTTCAGCTTAGATGCGAAAGAATCCTCCTTCCCATGGCACGTCTATCCGTGAGCGGTGCTGCCTTCTCGGAAACTGCCTGACCGGACGACAGCGACCATGGCCCCTGCAGACTCGAAGGTATAAATATTTATGTTGCCGGATGTTGTTCCAAGGAACTACAGTTTCTTTGTAGCTTAGTGAGATGGGTCATCGTGCTGAGGAACTAGGTTGCTTCATGGCTAGGGTTTTAATGTTCTTCGAGGGTTACAATATGTGTTTTTAGTATTTTATTCGGTACAATGTCTTTTGTATGCATATACTTATTTGCTAGGATTCATGTGATGGTTCTCTTTTGATTATACTAAGATAGTATTTGACTATATATTATTTTGATCATCCTCCGGGTATGGTTTCTCTTGTAATCAATTGTCCTATAAGCTTTGACATGTTTGTTGATATATTTTGTAATGATGTTTTTACATGCAAATAGTGATATTATGACATGGCCATACATATTCCGCCTTGTCACTATTGTGTCGTTTTGGTGCATTATACAAAACATTTTAAGTAAGAATGTTTGTGCAATGTGACAAAAATGTTAAAGTGGTGATAATATGTTATATTAGATTTGGTGACGCCACACAAAAAATGGAAAAGCGGATTACATCTCCATGGCAAGAAATGTTTAATAGCTTGTTTTCAAGACGTGGTCAATTGCTCCCATTTTTCAACGAGAGACACCTAAAGGGCTAGGTGTGTTATTACTTCAATATATATAAATTCAACTTGTTTATAATTATTCATTTCTCACTACTCTAATATTTTAATTGATAAATAGGGTCGATATGATCTATGGCATAGGACATTTTTGAGTATCACAACTTTCTCTGTGTCTACATCCTTCTCTCGGTTAGCTGATATAAGGCGAAACTGATGTACCGACTCTGGTAGGGATCAGCAAATAGGGTCTTGGGAAAACATCATTAATTGTTTTGGTCCTTTTACCAACACAATGAGACATTTATTGAAAAATCATAGTAAGTTCAGTGAGGTATTGTTGATGTTGACATGACATTGTGTAATTGGTAACATTAAAATAAAATTTGAATGAAATTGGTCTATGATATGAATGAATTCTTCTCTTGTTTTAGTCCTATTGTCCTGAATATATGTAACTGATATGCGATTTTTTATTAAAAACAAAAAATACACATTGCAATCGTTGTAATCCAAAAAATCGTAACTAATGAGGACGTAAGGCAAACGCTTATCCAGAATTCTCCATTACCGATTAGTCATCGACAACTGTGGTAGAGAACTTTAAATATCATTTTAAAAGGGTCCAGATCAGAAATATGATTTATCTCCACTACTGATGAGCCATTCTTATCAGCGATAGAGCTCGAACACTATTATTTATCTCTGAGTGGTTCCTGCATGTCAGTAGTGATGGGAGACGCATGGACGAACAATACTGACCGACACTTATTAAGCACCACTCAATAGTGGCTTTCCCCGCTAGCGGTGTCTTACCATAGAGGACTCACTAGAGTCACTACTCACCGGCCTATAGTGTGCCCATCAATGTCATCCACACGTTCCTTAGACCCATAAGTGGTAATGCAGTGTCTGTTTTACACTATTTTATATTAGTGTATTTTTTATCTATTGTGATAGATGCCTTCTCTAATTAAAAAATGTCTGTCAAATATTAATCTATATATAATTTTTAGCCTCTAAGCATTAATTTGAGATATAACAAAAAAAGATGGCCCATCGTGTTACATACTTCTACCGTTGTCTCAAAATTACGTAGATCATTAAGAGGAGCCCGCTATTTTTTAGAATACAACCGTGGAAGGTGTATTTCATTGCATAGAAGGAGTGGTAAGAGACACAATGTTTATGGTACCATTAGGATAACTAGCCACGCTACAATAGGACGTTACAATAGGGATAACAGCTACCCAAGATCGAGACAGCTACTTGCCTAGTAGCAACCACTATGGTATCGGTGGCGGGAAGCCACACATCGTTCCATATATCTAACCTGCCGAACGCCACACCTCAAACTCTGTTCTAATCTTCCAAGTCAGTTTTTTTTTTCTAAATCTTCCCCTTTCAACAAAGATAACAAATGTATGACCCCCTCCTCAAACTATTTTCAAATCTGGCCCCTTGGGGTTGGTGCAAAAGAGGATGGAACCGACTTTGTGCATTTGGGCGCCATCCTATTTTTGCACCGAAACCCCCTCTTTTGTTCCCATAATCTTTCCTATATATATATATCAACTATTTGGGAACTGGTTCCCAAATAGCTATTCAGGAACCTTTCTGAACTTTTTTGTCTGAAGCAATGAACTTTTTCCGTTGTTGAGAACTGAACTTTTCATCGTCCAAAATAGTGAACTTTTTTCGTCCGAAGATGTGAACTTTTCCGTCCGAAGCAGTGGACTTTTTCGTTGTTGAGAGATGAAATTTTCATCGTACAAAGAGTGAACTTTTTTGTCTGGAGAAGCGAACTTTTTTGTCCGAAGAAGCGAACTTTTTCGTTGTTGATTGCGGTGACCCAGCACACTGCTGCATGTGTAGTGCGCAAATCGTTGACATAATACTCTCAAAAGGACTTATCCGTGAATACTACATCCCTCAGAGTGGCAAAACAGAAACATAGCAGGTCCAAGCAAAGCTATAGGATACAAACATGTTCATTACAAAATCTCGAGAATCCCTTTGATGAATCAAAGAAGATCTCAAGCAAATAAAACATCAGAAGAAGCAATTTGAAGCTCCAAGCCGGAGAATAACTCTAGCTCAGAACCTAATCCACTACGGCTGATGTCAGCCCTAATCTATGGCTTGTAAACAACTAAGACCAAGAATGGACTCCACCTACACCTTGATAGCTTCTCCTCCACCAGCATTGTTCATGACGATGCTTCACTGTTAAGTAAGAGATGACTCCACCTAGCTTCATGAGGTAGCGATAGCTTCACGATGACGACTTCCATAAGGGGTTCAACTCTAAGCAGGGAGTCAAACGGGAACGAATGAGTAACGAGCGTTACTCAACAAGTTGATGCACTAACACAATTTTAGACTCGAAAGAGTCATAAGCTAATGTAAGGTTTTGTAAATCTTTCTTCAAGAGGTTGTTTTTAATACTGAAAACTATGCCCGCCAAGTCTTCACAGGGCTAGAACTTCATGGAGTTGTCTTTCCTGCGGCGTTCACAGCTCCTTCCCGGAACAGGGGGTAACATATCACATCCTTTTACACTCTACAGAGGTGTGTTACCTTACCCATAAGCGATCAAGACCATGTTGCACAACCAGGCGTATGTTCCTGTCCATACCCACTTAGGTGTGGGGCCCGGTTGCTGATCCAAGTCAAACCATGCTTCTCCGCACAACACATGCCGACCCATTTCTGCCACGCAGGTTTAACCCCTGATTCCACCCCTCACGATGCATACCTAGGCTCCCCGAGCAGACCATCATAGACCCCAGAGTACATGGGAATTAAGGGATCCCACCCATGTGCATGTAGTCCCGCAAGACCTACATCGTACGTCTCTGGCAGCCCGTTGACATGTGAACGAGAAAATATCACGGCTGACTTACTCGCCCCATACAAGACCCATGGTTAACGCGGTATTTATGGTGCAAGAATCTTGACGACATTTGTTGTTAATTCCTAAGTAGTACTTTCCCATGCAGATGGAACTTCCTTTGACCTATTCATCTTATCATGGTCCCATCCGCCCACCAAACAGAACACTACCACTCGCATGGTCATTCAAGTAGTCATATTATTATAAAAATAGGATCATACATTCTTTTGAGAATAGGTGGTAATAACAAAAATAGTTCGTTAGGAAATACTGCAAATAATATGAGCAAGTGATGAACTTGCCTGAGATCGAAATAACAAAAATAATCCATGTCTTCGGGGTTTGAGGGTTGCCTAGAAAATCCCGAGATCTGAAAGATAGCAAAGTAGTCCCGGTAAGGACTACAGAAAACACTGGCAAGATGATACATGAATAATAATGAGAGGCATCACAAAATACCCTGAAAATACCCCAGCTTACAAGTGTAAGCTACGTTTGATACGATAACTTAATTACAAAAATTTTAGGTGACTTAGAGATGTTTTATTAGTTGTGGTGACGATGTTGTTCACTTAAAGAGTTAATAACATTAAGGTTTGGAAGTTTGAATTATTTATTTATATTGATTGTTACTTGTTTTAGTATCGTGTGTGTTTCACTTTTATTTAACACCCAATGGTTATCATGTTTAGGTTATAAGTAGTTATCACATGGTTAGGTAAGAAAAAAATATCACCAAGACCCATGGTTAACGCATGCTTCTTATGTTGTTGAAAGATGTGGAACTATGATAAAAAGAATTTAATTGGAAGTGAGTACATACTACAATCAACTCTATCATCTTGTAATCCAATAATGTTTGTCATGAGGATTAGGAATTGCAAACTTATGAGGGTTCAATATTAAAGAAAATAGGGTGGTGATGGTTGATCCTAGTTATATTGGAATCTTATAGACTTCCACTATACTTCTTAAAATAAAATTCATAAGTTAAACAAAATATTTTGTTTTTGGCATATTTGAGTTGGAATGTTTTTCTCTTTAATTTGGTATATCATTGGAAGTTTTCTGAAAAGATTTGAATAAGTTATTAATCTATTAATTTTAAATAAATTGAATAACTAGGCAAAATATTGTATAAATGAAAAATTGGTCAAATTACTTTGAAAACATCATAGATGAGTTGAGTTTGTCATTTTGAGCAATTTGGTATATAACTTGTATTTTTCTGAATTTTTGAATTATTTATTATTTTTCTCAATTTTAAATGAATTAATTTAAATTCAAATAATATTTAATTTTTAACTTTACCAATTTTTTTGAAAAGTTCATAAACACTTAGATTATATTTTCTAATCACTTTTATATTTTATATGTATTTTTCTGATAATTATTTTTAAGTATATGGAATTTCTAAGTTTAATGATTTTTCTGTCAATTTTAAATTGACATGTGGGACCCACCTGTCATATTCGAATTAATTAAAAGGAAAAGAAAAAGAAAAGTCTCTCCTAACGTCATGCTAACGTCAGGATGATGTCAGCACAGGAGAGGATTTCTCCTATTGGTTTGCAGTCCGACGATCTAGCTCAAATTGGTTCAATTTGTTGTTATTACTGGCTAGACACGATCACACTGAACCTACAGGTGGTGGAGATTCGACCATATGGTCACCGGATGACCGACGACAAGCTCATCGGCGGCGACAGATGGCCGTACACGGCAGCGCGACGAATTCATCTATATAGTTCAAAATGGAAAGCACCAGGGGGTGCGTGTGCTCACCAAGAAAGAGGCGTTGGGGTCGGTGAGGCACGGCGAGGGCTCTAGCGACGGCGGCGTCCAGAATTGGACGGTGGCCGGACTCGGGGAGGATGGTTCGATTCGTCTCTTCCCGGGCTTTCGGGCTTCTATGCGAGCTCGAGGAGAACGAAGGGAGGATGGCGGTGACAATGGCGTGGTCTTCGGGGCCAGCCGTGCCCGGAGACGGAGGCACGGAGCGGCGGCACTCGTTGGTTAGGGTTTTCTGCTCCTGAGGTTACAGAGAGAGGCAGAGAGCGAGAGATGCAAGAGAGAGAGAGAGATGCAGACGCCTCCCGTCCTTCTTATCCTAGCGCTAAGACGGCGAGCAGGAGGTGGCACTGCTACAACAGCACGACCACGTCTCCTCTGCCTTCTGGCAGAGGAAGAAGAAGAAGAAAAGAAATACCACATTTCGATAACCCCCCGATATTTTGAATATTCACAGTTAGGCCCTTCTGGTATTAAAACTGAGAGTAAAACATTGTTTTCAGGGCCTATTTGTAAACCTAAAAATTATTAAAAATCATTTCTGAATTCGTTATCAAATCTTACACCTAACCATGTTTTGTTTTGGGGAAATTGAAGAATATTTGAACTTTATCTTAGGGTGTTCATTTTAACTGATTTTGGTTGTTTTCTCTCTATTAAATTTAAAATGGACTTCACAATTCTTTCTTACATGCTATGATAATAACAGAACACAACAAACATGTTGTTATAAAAGTGATATGTTGGACATTTTTGTTTGGACAATTTAACGACATTTCCTTTAGGGAAGGAGTTGTAGAACTTCTTAGTAATATTTTAATACCTTGCAATCATGGTTAACTACTAGTGAGTTTTGTACTTTTCATTATTGAAACTCTTAGCAATTTTGGTTGACATTTTAATTAAGTGTGTGTAAGCCATGTTTGTTATTTTAAGTACTTTATCTTGTGGAAAACATGAGGGCTCACACTCACACTGATACCCAATATCAAGAGATTATATGTTTATTTTCCATCCTTGTTTCCAAGTATGGCTATTATCAAATGTTTGTTTTAGAAACATGTATTCATTTACATGGTTGTGTATGGATGACTTTTTATTATTACCTATTTGTCATATCTACGAGAAGGGTATGGAAAACAGGTTAGGCTTATTACCATCTACCTCAACATATCGCAAAACATTTGGGTGCATTTACTTGTTATTATTTCTTACTTGAGAATTGTTTCCATTAAGTATATTCTTATGTGTTCCTCATCTCAAATGAGCTTGACAAGGCATAGAGGTTATAGGTTCTCTAATATTACCTAATGGTTCACTGGATAATTCTTAGGATCCCTTACTGAGGCAGTGTTGCTTCTTGTGGTCTTCTATTTCCTGCAATATCCTTGTCTCTAGTTTTCACTAATCTGAGGTTCTGCCTTTGTCATTTTCAAGTAAGATCAGCTCTTGGATTCTATCTTCACTATCTCACCCTTGTGGTGAAGACAACCAATTACCCAAGCAAGATTTCTCTTAGATGATTATAAAGAAATGTATGTGTATTTTCAATTTTCCATATACATATAAGAAGAATTTGTGAACAAGTTTGCAAGGTTTTCCCCAAATTACTTTTCATATCCAAATGGCAGAGATGTACTAGGTTATTCAACCTTCTGTTTGTTTGTGTATGACACTCAATTGTTTGAGTATACAAAAGTGATCTGTTAACAAGGTCTAGAAACTTGTTACCAAACTACTTCTATATACCACTAACATTGGAGTATAACACTATTTCAAGAGGAGTTAATAAGATCAGATCAAGATATAAGAGTTTCCAACTACTCTTATAATATATTGGAACAACACTTCTAGAACAATCTGAAGAATCCTTCTGCAGATCTTCTTGTCTAAGTTCCTCCTTTCTCGTGGGTTGCTTCTCTTGCAGAATGACTTAGAGAGGATTGGGAAACAAGATATAATGGTCTAGCCAAAATAACAAGATCTAGATTAAGAGTTAGTTCATGCTTTTATTATCCTTCCATATACTTCTTATTTTTATTCCCATAAGATATGTACTTGTCTCATACATGATTGGTTTTACTTAGCTTTCAGTTCAATTCCTCTAATAGACAAGAATCCTTCTGCAGATCTTCTTGTC
This sequence comes from Alopecurus myosuroides, assembly GCA_028641055.1. Lineage (NCBI taxonomy): Eukaryota > Viridiplantae > Streptophyta > Magnoliopsida > Poales > Poaceae > Alopecurus > Alopecurus myosuroides. Next base: position 182,585,903 of record CM054061.1, on the reverse strand, counting down.
TATGTTCCTCCTTAAGAGTTAGTTCATGCTTTTATTATCCTTCCATATACTTCTTATTTTGTTTCCCATAAGATATGTACTTGTCTCATACATGATTGGTTTTACTTAGCTTTCAATTCAATTCCTCTAATAGAGGTTATAACTTGTTGTTATTCATTACTTGTATCCAGAGATACTTTAGTTGTTGAATGTTGATTTGGATAGAGATGTGGAGTGTTTGTGGAATGAGGACTTAATATAATAAGTTGATCAAATGGTTCATTGATGTGTTGAGGTTTCAGATGGTCACTTGTATAAGATGAATGGGACAATGAGCATATGAAGGTTATTGGAGTTTAGTGCTTTAAGTCAGAGTTGTTAGTTGGTTTTTCAGAGTATCAAGTTGTTACTTTATATTCTTATTTTGTAGTCTTGGTCATGCAGAATGAAGACATAGAGGTTCGGGAAGATCATATGTAATGCTCAAGGTTTAACAATAGTTTAAGAAGATTTATTTCTTATTTAGGTACTTCTTTTATGGTTGATGAGATATGTACATATTCCATAAATATGTTAATAACAATTATTATGTCATTTCCCACTTGTGGGGTTTGAGTTAATACTTGTTTGTATCATTTGTTCTATTGAACCTTTGTTATTTACTTGTGGAGGTTCACTTAATAATTATTATATGATTTAGAAAGATGTTGGGTAAATGAATTGATAACTTAGAGAGTTGTTCTTTTATAGGACATAACATCTCTGTTGATTAGATGGTTCAACTGTGCATTACTCATTTGTGGAAGTATAATCATCAGTTATGTGATTTGGATACTCACCCCTCTTTGAGTTCTAGATATCTAGTGAATTATCCCAAGTCACTTATAGACTTGTGGTTAAGGTTGTTGGGAGTTAATGTTAGTTATAACCAATAGTGATTTGTCTTATCAAATGATTAGGTTTTTAAGATACATCTTATAAAGATCACTCCAAATGTACTCTCGAACAGATGATCTACACCTATTTCATCATGTGAAGAGAAACATTGGTCACTTTGCTTCGTTTAGACTTTCGCGCCAAATTTTCCCGTATTTTTAGATGCATGCTTTACAAATGAAAATATTATATTTTGATGGTTATAACTTCCCAAACACTGGGATGTTACATTGAGAACTGAACTTTTTCGCCCAAAGCGGTGAACTTTTTCGTTGTTGAGAACTGCCTTTTTTTTATCGTGTTCGAAGTGAACTCCTGCGCGATACGAAGTGAACTTTTTTTGTTGCATGTTCGAGGTGAGCTTCTGTTGTGTTCGAAGTGAACTTCCAGAGGATTGAGAGTGAAATTTTTAGACGATTCAAAGTGCTTTCCTCCACCGTTGCTGCTGTGATGCAAAGCTCACCGGCAAGCAACTGCACATACTTGCTGCAGAGCCACTGCGGGGGCAGCGACGTTGACCACAGGGAGTAGAGACGCCGGCATCGGGCAGACTCCCTCCCGAGGTGTCGGATGATGGAGGTATGGGACCTCCCGCAGTGGCGAGCGGCGGAGGCCCGGATCCGCGGAGGGCGATGGAGGTTGGAAGACCTCCCGTGGAGGTGGACGCCGGAGATAGGGGGCCCTCCCATGGAGTCGGGCGGTGTAGGTAGGGGCCCTTAAGGGGCAGCGCTCGGCGATAGTGGGGGCCTCCAAGGGCGGCACACAGCGGAGGTTGGGGTCGGGGGACCTCCCGGGGGCGGCATATGGAGGAGGCTAGGGGCGGGTGCTCGCCCGGACGATGTGGGGTGGCCAGTGGAAGTGCTCAACAGGAGGGGGATGGGGTTGTCGGTGGTTACTCTCCTATGGGGATGGGTAGTTGGGAGGAGAGCACAGAGATGGGAAGTGCAGATCGGGTGGGGGGCAGTGGTTTTTTTGTGTGTGTCGGTTCAGTGTGGTTCCAAATAAGTATTTAGAAACTATCTGTAGGGGTTCCCAAATAGCTATTCTGCACTCCCGTACAGAATAACTATTCTGCACAACTTCTTGAACTTCCGTTTTAGAACAAAGTGAACTTCTCATTAGCAGTATAGTGAACTTTTTGAACGGAACTCTGAGATTCTCTGTTTTTGTGGATAGAGTTCTTAACGTCATTTTCGAACCGCTTATCGGAATGAATCATGTGATATACCATTGAAAATCTATGGAAAATGTGCAACTTCCTAAATTTACGGATCTGCCAAATACATTGCGATTTAAAAAAAAAATTAAATATACTAAACAGTGTTTTTGCATATTTCTCCGTTTTCGTACAATATTTTGGCCGCCATTTTCTAACCGCTTGTCCTATTGATGCAAATAATACGCCGTTGGAAAGGTATGAAAAATATGAAATTTTTCTATTTCTGGACCATGTCAAAATTCCTTACGTGTAAGAGCAGTTTTAAAATAAATAATTCTGTTTTCTGAATTTTATGTCTGCCCGAACAGTATTTTGGCAATTAATTTCAAACCGTCTATCGAAACGTAACAAATGATATGGCGTTGGAAAGATATTTACTAGGCGCAACTTTTTTAGAGACATGTTTTCCAAATTCGATATGGGTTTAATTAATTTTGAAAACACAAGAAACGGAGAAACACGATTAAATGATAATGATTCAAAATTGCCACGATTGTGTTGCTCGGGTGGGTGTGGCTTTATGAGAGAGTTAAGTTAGACTCATATCATTATCAATTGAATGCTTGGACGGTCGATTTGGCCAACTGGAGTTCGTATGAATGACTCCTATACATAAAATTTCCGCCCCCGAAAAACAGAGTATAATGAACTTCCGTTTATATAGGTAGAGAACTTCTGTTTTATGTGTTAAATAAATTCCGATTGCGAATCTATCCGTTTTCATGCTCTTTTTTGGGCGTAACTTTTAAACCGATCGTCGATATATGTTCGAAAGGTATGAAAAATGCGCAACTTTTTTTACTTCTACCAAGTTTCGAAATTCCTTATGATTCAAGAGCAGTTTTGAAAACAATTAAATTTGGATTTTATTTTTGTAGATCTAGCGGACAGTATTACTTTGAACTTCCTAATGTTATAGTTGTGAACTTCTGATTTATGTGTTAGTGAACTTCCGATAGCGATTTTGTTTGTTTACTGAAATAGTTTTTATTTTTAATTGAAATTTCCTCCCAAAAAATAGAGTATATTGAACTCGCTAATATAATGAATGTGAACTTCTCATTTATATGTTAGTGAACTCCCGGTTATGTTTTTTTTTTGTTTCCTACCCCTTCTGCTATGAACTTCTTTTTTTCTGTTCGAAGTGAACTTTCATTTAATAGGAAGTGAACTCCCGTTTAATATGAAGTGAACCTCGCGAGTTTGAACTTCTGTTGAATAAGAAATGAGTTCGTGGTATGAACTTCTATTTTTGTGTGAACTTCCGTTTTAATGCATTGTGAACTTCCGTTTTAATGCAAAGTGAATTTCCGATATTTTTTTTGTCGTGCATTTCTCAGGGCACCTAAATGACATTATTAATAATCTAACAAATGTATTTTTTTTTGCATGACCATCTTTTTTTATTTTAAAATTTATAATATTATGTCTTCTAACCTCGAAATTTTATGTGTTTCTCCATATATTTTTTGATTTTATAGGAAATTTCTTCTATCTAAAATACGTGGTCTGGACTTCTGGTTTTGTGTGAACTTCCGTTTAATAAGAAGTGAATTTCGCGGTGCGAACTTTCATTTTAACGCACGTTGAAATTCTGTTTTAACGTAAAGTGAACTTCCATATTTTCTTTCGTATTTAAATGACTTTGTTTAATAATTTGAAAACTGCATTTTTTGGCGGACCATCTTTTTTGTTCTCAAGTTTTTAATATTATGGCTTCGAACTTCTGATTTTTGCGTGATTCTAATTTTTTTTAGGAAAAAATCTTCTATATGAAATAACGCTGTTTCCCTTTCGAATTTGACAAATCTGTATAAACCTGACCGGGTAAACCCAGGTGAGGTTGGATTGGAAATTTGCTCTAGTTTTTTAAAGGTATTGATTTTTTTTTTCGAGTTTGTATGCAAAGCGTACGACCGTTTACTATTTTTTTCCTTTTTTTGCATACAATGTCATAATGCATGTTATTTTTTATTTTTTCTAATAACTAGACCCCAAACCCAAACTACATTTGAAAGGATTTTATTTTTTTTGAATTTTTTACCATTTTGTTTTGCTATGTTTGTTGAAACATCGTAGTAGAGTTCATAGATGGGGGTGCCATGAGCCTACGGGAAGAGATGTGGGGGGACGTGGAAGTATGACAACCAGGAACACCAAATTTACCCAGGTTCGGTACGACGCAACTAGGCGACGTTCCTACTCCTGCAATCTCACTAAATCAGGGCTAAAGCCTGAAGTATACAATGTACAATGTGAGTAGGGGTTCGCTAACTCGGCGAGGATCAACTTCTCGGCGAGTTGGCTTCTAGCTAATTGTCCTTATGTTTCTTCTCTCCTGTCCGTATTTATATAGATAGCCGGGTTAGGGCTTACAGAAAGAAAACCTAGAAGACTACGGAAAGTATCTAACTTGAAAAGTAAGGAATCCGTCTTCTCCTCCAAGCCGCACCACTTTGGGTCATGTTCCGGGTTCTTCTAGAATCCGGCTTCCTGCGCATCAGCTTACTGGGCTGCCCAATGGACTGTGGTCCATTACCAAAGAGGCCACCCTGGTAATCCGGCTCTTTAGGACAATGTCGGATATACCCCTAATCGGTATATATCCGATAGTAGCCCCCAAGAAGGATTGAGACTTCATTGTACCACCTTTCGTCATTTTGCATTCTTTTCCAAGAAATATTGGCGCTTTGTCTCGATTCTTGTTTTTCCCAAAAACTTAATAACATACAACTCGGATTTCATCAAAATCCGCCTTTTTCTTCCACGAGCCTTCGTGGAGAAGGAATTTCCTGATGTATAACTCAAAACTCGGATTTACCAGAATCCGTCTTTTCTTCCATGACCCTTCGTGGAGAAGGAACTTCGTGACGTCAGCGATGAAATCGTGCTGACATCACGGATGTTTGGGTTCAGTCAAAACCCTGCAACATATCTCCTGACAGATTCTTGCGGGAAACGAGGACATATCACTTATCACTTTGTCTCTTCATTTCCCGGAAATCTCGGGCGCGACACGCGTCAAGGATCTAACGGTCACTTAGCCGTTGTGACTAATCTCAAAGCATCTCCGGCTACAAATAGCCACCTCGAGGGCCCCACTCTCTCTTCCACTTCCCCTTCTTCCTCGAGCTGCCAACGCCATAGCCATCAGAACCAGAGCTCGAGCGAGAGAGTAGAGAGCAAGTTTCTGGCCTTCCCTGGAAGAGATCATCGAAGGATCCGGCTCACGGCCACGCCGCCCGAGAATGGTTGACGGAGAATCTCCCCGCGCCGCGGACACAAACAATGCCGCCCTGGACATCGAGTCAATCATAAACGATCCCGACCCGCAACTGGACTCCCCCGTCCGCGCCGCAGCAAGCACGCCGGAGGGAAACGCCAGCGACTCGGCTCGCGGGGATCTACCTCCTACGGCCGAGAACGTGCCGTCGTCATCTACCGCACCTTCTCCGTCTCCCGTCACCGATTCCGCGGAGGGAACCACCACTCTTGGCGGTGAAGAGGTCACTGCCTCCGGCGTCGCCAGAGTTGAAGAAGACGCGGAGGAAAACTCCGGGAACTGGAGCCACTGCAATGTGGTTCCATCCCTTCTTCCGTCAATGGAGAAGGAAGGATACGTGCTCAAGGACAAATGGCGGTCCGAAGAGGATGACTCCGAGCCACTGCCAAAAGCCGGAGAAAGGGTTCTCCTTGCCTCTCATGTTAACAGATGTATGGGTTTCCCACCTTCCGCTTTTTTCCTGCAAGTCCTTGACCACTACAACATCCAACCACGCAACCTCCCTCCAAATTCTATTCTCTATCTTGCCGGGTTTCAAGCCCTTTTTGAAGGATACTTAGGAATAGAACCTAGGTTAGACTTCTAGCAATATTGTTTTGGAGTCAAGAGAAACAGAAACCCTTCTGAGGGTGCTCTCCCCACCTGTGGGACCATCTCCTTTACCCTTCGTAGGTTTAGGGAAGACTGGTTCCCAAAAATAAAAACCTCGGAATCCTTCAAAATTTGGACGGGTTCCTTCTTTTACCATGAAGATGTCCTGTTTCCTGGAAAGGAGACGGGAATTCCACCTTTCGATAATTCCGCGGCTACCCCCTAAGATAATTGGGCGGTAGACGCGGTCCAGACTCTGCCAGCAGATCTGATGAGGATCAAGCGGCGCATCGCCAAGATTGTATCCGCCACTCCTCCTCTCACCGGCACAGACACATTTTTGTGCTGGCTCAGAAGGCGTATTCAGCCATTAGCCTATCGCGGAAAACGGCTAATGTGCGAATACTCGGGCCTGGAGGACGCGATGAGGACGACGGACAAAGCGTTCTCTAAGAAGGACTTCAAAAAAGTCTGAATCAACTGGTCTCTACTCGAGACCAGTATGAAGAAAGCCGGGAAATGTATCATGCTTGGAAACCATCTCCAAAGGTAGAATTTTTGCCCTTTAGGCAATTTCTCACTTTTCCTCTTTCTCGGATGTTTGGTCTTACCCGGTCCTTGTCTTTTTTGACAGATTACGACTCTTCCTAACTCGGAGCTTGCCTCTGACACTGAGTTGGACGCTCTGCGTGCCAACTTTGCAGGTGGTCGGAAGCGCAAGAAGCTTTCCGCCACTCAGGAGGTCATTGACCTTGACGGCGTCGCTGTCACAACATCTAGGTAAGGAATCCCGGGTTTTTCCTATGCTTTTTATTGCATGCATTTTTCTTTTTCGGATTCTTATTTCTCGGTCTTTCTTTCCTTTCCTCTCCATCCTTGATCCTACTACCTTGAATACAAAAATCCGGAAGAAACATAAGGCGGTGGTTAGGAGAGGAGCGCAACCATCTCCCGCTGCAGCTCCCGACACTCCGGTTGCCACAGGAGAGGAGAACTTGGCTGCAAGGGAGGGAGAATACCCCTTGCAGTCCAGCCAGCCCGTTGTGTCCGAGTCAGACGCAAGGGAAAGGTAGGTGCCAGAAACGGGAGGTCCTTCACGTGTTCCAGAGGAGGAGCCTATCCCGACGTTCGACAAAATTTCAAGGTAAAAGAAGAGCCCTTTGACGAACACGGGTATATCCATCTGTGGGCGACAAAGTACTTCGCTCCAGCTCCCTTAATCCGTCCTTGGCCGCAAGGCGGACTTATTGTTAGGAATAACTTCGTGTTCTCACCTCGGCAGATTATCCAAGACGGCCTTTGCCTCGTCGGGATTCTCTTTGCAGACTATGCAAAGGAGTTCAACGAGAACCTGGCAAGTCTCCAAAAAAATGAGCCAGGTAATATCTCTAGCCCCTAAGCATTTGCCAAATGTATCCTTTTTTTGACTTAATGCTTTTATCAATGACCTTGCTTGTTTTTTGACTTAAGCGATGCTTCTCTTTTCCATGTTTCAGGAAACTGCCAAAAACATCAACATGGAAGTTTTGATCAAACTTACCATCAAGAATAAGGAGGTGAGAACTCTCCTTAATATTCTTGAAGAGAAAGACTCGGAGCTGGCCTCCATTCAGCAAAAGCTGGAAGAATCAGCAGGTAAGTTTCTCATTCTTTCACATAGCTGTTTCTGTGAGGATTTTTCTAAGTCAATTTCTGAGTTTTGATCTCTTCAATTTCTTTGCTTTTCAGCTTCTTTGGCGAAAATCAAGCAAATAGCTGAAGATGCCGGCAATGCCGAAAACCTCCGAAGGGAGAACATGGAACTTCACAAAATCAACGTGAAGCTCCAAAAATATCTGAAGGCCAGCCAGCTGGCTATCGGTATTTCTGAGTCTAAGGCTTCTAGCCAGGCCGAGAAGGACAAGGACACCATCCAGGACTTAGACAATGCCCTGAATCAACGCCTTGAAGAAGGTGTTGAAATGGACAGGATTCTCGGTAAGCTTAAAATACTTTTACCGGATTTTTTCCTTTTCTTCCTCTGTTTTTTCTAACTTTCCTTTGTTGGTTTAAACAGAGGGAAACCCCTTACTTACCCAGATTGATCGAATCCGGGCTTTCGGGAGAGTTTTTGCCGCGCTGAAGTCCGCGGGGATGTTACTTATCAATAAGTACATTCCCGACAAAGCAGGAGAACTCTCGGAAGTTAGCAAACTCCCGGAGGCGATCGAGGAGGTGGCGAACCGGAAGGAGTCCTGGTTTCGCTCTGCTGCTCGTGGTGGTGCACGCATGGCCCTTGGGCTTATGCGTATGCACTACACCACCGCCAAGTCTTGGCGTGTGGCGACCGGTATTCCTCAAGGATACACGGAAACGCAGCGATCCAGCATCTTCAACTCTGTCAAAGGCCATGCTACCAAGATAGCACAGATGGTGAACCTCTCCACCTTCTACCCTAAGGAGGAAGTTCCGACAACTCCTGAGGATTCCAGCAGCGAGGATGAAGACTCGGATCTCGAAGAGGCCATTTGAATCCTGGGTAGATGGCATGAAAAAATAGTAGCATTACTATTCTCTCAATGTAATATCATTGTAATGATATCTTTCATTTGTATAAACAAGCACCCCGCTTTTGAAGTAAAGTTTTAAGTCTTTGCAAGATTTTTCGGGTTTTAATTCCTTTGCCTTCTAAGTTCTCTGGTTTACATGTTTTGACTGTCCTTAGTGTTGAAATGGTTCAATAGTACTTCATCTTCATGCCAAGTGACTGGGTTTAACCTATCAGTCGAAACTCGGAAATATGGATTGTACTAAGGCATTCTTACTTACTAATTTCAGTGACCCAACACATAAACAATCAGATAATACTTAGGAAAAAGTAAGGAATTTTGAAAATGTATGAAACTCAGGCACGCAGGCACAATCTGGGTTTCCTTAAGGCTCCTTAGGCTGAAAATCATTCAGTTTTATAACTCCGAGCACGCATGCACAATTCGGGTTAAACACTGAATATTTTGAAATATCATTGGGAAATAGATAAAGACGGACTTATGATTTGTACGATAGTAAACAGATAAAAACATAAATGCATGAACTCCGACAACTTTATTTCATGATCTCAAAGATGTTTACATAGAAACTAAACTAAGTGTAGAAGGGACGTAACTACTGGATGCTCTAGGGTCTCTTTGTCTCTCCTAGTTCGACATCTATCTTTCTCTTTCTTTTGCGATTCGGTCTTTTGGGATCATCATCCGTATCCCAAATATCTACAAGATAGTAAGATCCATTTTTCATAGCCTTGCTAATGAAAAATGGTCCGTCCTAGACTGGGGCTAATTTGTGCTTCCTTTCTTGCACCAATCTTAGCACTAGGTCACCTTCCTTGAAAGAATGATGCCTGATTTTCCGACTATGGCATCGTCGTAATCCTTGCTGATAAATGACGGATCTTTGAAGTACAAGATCTCGTTCTTCTTCTAAAAGGTCGAAGGCATCCTGTCGTGTGTTTTGGGCATCCGAGTCATCGTAAGCCTGCACTCTTGGACTATCATGGAGCATGTCCGTTGGAAGCACTGCTTCTGCGTCATAAACCAGGAAAAAGGGTGTTTGCCCTGTTGATCTATTTGACATCGTTCAAATACTCAAAAGCACAGAAGGCAATTCTTCTACCCATGCTCCAGCTGCTCTGTGAAGAGGAGATTCGAGTCTTGGGCGTATTCCTTGCAAGATTGAGCTATTCATTCTTTCAATCCGCCCATTGGATTGTGGGTGTGCCACAGATGCAAGATCGAGGCGTATTCCCGTTTGTCGGCAATATTTTGCCAACTCTCCAATAGAGAAATATGTCCTGTTGTCCGTGATTATGCTGTGTGGCACGCCGTATCTCATGACTACGTCAATGATGAAATTTCTTGCAGTTGCACCATCAAGTTTTTTGATAGGTTTCGCCTCCACCCACTTGGTATACTTATCTACTGCAACGGGGTGATGTGTAAGTCCGCCTCTTGCAGTTTTGAATGGTCCCATCATATCTAGCCCCCAGACCTCGAACGACCATGTTATAGGGATAGTTTTAAGTGCTTGGGCTGGCATATTCGTCTGCTTGGCGTAATACTGGCATCCGGCACATGTATTTACTATGTGTTCGGCATCTGTCTTGGCTGTGAGCCAGAAAAACCCTGCACGGAATGCTTTTTGACTATGCTTTTTGATTGAGCATGACGTCCGCAATCTCCTGCGTGGATTTATTGCAAGATTTCTCGGCCCTCTTCTGGCAAAATATATCGCTGAAAAATTCCGATAGTGCTGCGTTTATACAGGCAACCATTAATTACCGTGTATCCTTTGCTTCGGCGTTGTATCTACCTTTGCAAGACCTCGTCTGCTCCATCCGGGAACTTCTGATCAACTAAGAAGTTTAAATATGGAATTGTCCAATCCGGGTTAATGAGCATGACTTCAATTGACTCGGAAACGAGAGGATAATCAGCATCTCCACCTTTGATCGTTGGTCAGTGCAAGTGTTGGACAAACACACTAGGTGGTAGGGTTTTTACTCTTTCCGATCCCATGCGGGCTAATTCATCCGCGTTCCAAAAAATTTCCCTTATGATATGAAGTACTTCAAATCCTAGGAAGCAAATGGCAAACTCGTCCACAGTTCTCCGATATTTGGCCATTATGGGGCTTTTAGCATCCTATATTTGGTTTAGCTGATGCTGCACCAAGTCCGAGTCACCGTAACAAAGTATACGTTTGACACCAATTTCTTTTGCAATATGCAAGCCATGAAGCAGAGCTTCATATTCTGCCACATTGTTGCTGGCCTTGAAGTGTATTTGTAATACATACTCCATAATGTCACCTTTTGGAGATTTAAGCACTACACCAGCTCCGGCGCCTTCCTTCATCTTGGATCCGTCAAAATGCATGATCCAGTATTCCTACTTCGGCATTGGTGTGTTCTCCATTGCTTCTGTCCAATCGGCGATAAAATCTGCCAATACCTGGGATTTAATTGCTGTCCTGGGTTGGTACTTAATGTCGAACGCAGCGAGCTCGATGCCCCATTTAGCAACTCGGCCTGTTGTGTCCGCATTGTTGATAATATCGCCTAGTGGTGCTTTGCTTACCACTGTTATGGAATGTCCTTGGAAATAATGGCGGAGTTTTCGAGATGCGAAAAACACGCCATATGCCAGCTTTTGATAATGTGAGTACCTTTGCTTTGACTCGGAGAATACTTCGCTGACATAGTACACTAGATGATGATCTGGTATACTTTGTTCATCTTTCCGCCTCTCCACAATTATCACAGCGCTGATAGCCCTGTTTGTTGCTGTAAGATACAATAACATGGGTTCTTAGTCTTTTGGGGATGCCAAAATTGGAGCTTTCATCAAGGTTTCTTTTAGCTGGGTTAGTGCTTTGTCCGCCTCTTCTGTCCATTCAAATTTGTTAGATTTCTTCAACAATTTGTATAATGGCAGAGCCTTGTCTCCTAGCCGGCTTATAAACCTGCTGACTGCGGCTGTAGAACCCGTCAATCTTTGGACATCTTTTAGACACGTAGGCCTTGTGATGTTCAAGATTGCCTTGATCTTTTTCGGGTTTACTTCTATTCCTCTGTGAGCAACGATAAAACCCAGAAGCTCTCTTGAGGGAACCCCGAATACGCACTTTAATGGATTCAACTTCATTTTATAAGTGCACAAATTTTCGAAGGTTTCTCGTAGATCTTCAAGGAGTGTGTCCTTTTCCTTGGATACTACGGCAATATCATCTACGTAAACATGGATATTTTTGTCGATTTGACTATGCAAACAATGTTGCATGCAACATTGGTAAGTAGCACCTGTGTTCTTCAGGCCAAAAGGCATGGTTATGTCGTAGTATGTTCATACGGGGTTATGAAGGAAGTTTTGATTTGATCTTCCTCCTTCATATGTATTTGATGGTACCCGGAATAAGCATCCAAAAAACATAAAAACTCAGAGCCAACAGTGACATCTATTATTTGATCGATTCGCGGTAACGCGAACCTATCTTTTGGACACAATTTGTTCAAGCCGGTGTAATCTATACACATCCTAAGAACAATATTGTCTTTATTCGGGACTAATACTGGGTTCGTAGACCAGTCAATATGTATGACTTCCCGGATAAAATCAGCTGCTAAAAGCCGGATAATTTCCTTGCCTATAGCCTTCCGTCTTCTTCCACCAAAGCGACGGAGACCTTGTTTGACGGGTTTTGAACCTGGAATCACTTTTGGTTGATGCTCAGCAAGTTCCCTGGGTACTCCCGGCATGTCCACAGGACACCAGGCAAAAATATCCCAGTTCTCATGGAGGAACTTGATAAGCGCGTCTTCCTATTTGCCGGTCATCCCAGTTCCCACTACGAAAATTTTTGTCGGATCTTTGGGATCTAGGATAACCTGTCTTGTGTTTTCCGATACCTTGAAGCTATCTGTCGGCTTTCGACTTTCTTTTCCTGTCGGCATTTCTGTTGGCGATACTTCCTTTGCCAGCTCTTTCAATTCCTCCTTTTCTATCACTTGTTCGGCTCAAAGGGTGTTTCCTTTTTCCAGCTCGTTCACCAATTTGAAATCTCCTGAGATGGTAATTACTCCTCCTTTTGGCCCTGGCATCTTCAGCTTGTTATAAATATAACACGATCTTACCAAGAATTTGGCGAAATCTGGACGTCCGAGTATTGCATGGTATACACTTTCGAACGACACCACCTCGAATGAGATTTTTTCCTGTCGAAAGTTTTCTCTTTCTCCGAAGGTTACATCTAGGGAATTTTCTCCTAGGGAGTGTGCTTGTCTGCCCGAAAACAATGCCGTGGAAACGTATGTTGCTGTGATTGAGCCGGGCCACGGAAATTCACAGATGCTTCAGTGTATCTAGGTACAAAATGTTGATTCTAGATCCTCCATCCATCAGCACTCTTTTCAGCCTAGGTTTGAACAATAGGGCTTACGATTAGAGCTTGCGTGCTGGGTTCTGGGATGTTTCCGGGATGATCTGACTGATCCCGGGTAATTGGCGTATTGGAATACTTCAAGAACTTTGGTATTGGTGGAACAACTGCGCTAATTTATCGAAGTGTCCTTTTGCCTGCTTTGCTGAGGGAGTTGCCAGGAAAGTTAGGTTGCATTCTAAGTCAACTCTCGGGAATTTTGGCTCGCCTTTTCGCTGTTGTTCCTGGATTTTTTCATCAGTGTCTGATTCACTGTCTTCTTTATCAGCTTCTGGTTTTTTCTTGTTGAACTTTTGCTTGGAATTCTTTCCTTTGCTCCCGGATCTTGCAGTGCCCTTCATATGTTTGTTGAGGCGACACGGTGTATTTGTATGGGTAGGCTTCCCAAATTGCGAATGGTGGACACAGTTTTCCGACTTTATTTTTTCCCACTCTTCCTTAGAGTAGAAGATAGGTTATGTGCTTCTTCCTTTCCATTTGCCGCCAGTATACTTTCCTAAGGTTAAATTTATTTCCTTAGGTTTTGTCTGTGCTTCTGGAGTAGCCTTCTTTTCAAAACGAGGTGTCTTTTTGGCCTGAACCAAAGCATCAATATTTCCACCTCTCGCAATGATGTCATCTTCAGCCGCTGCATTCTCATTAGCGGTGGTAAGCATAGATCCGACATCTTTGTGCTCCTTTGAACCAACCATGAACGGTACGAGGCCGGGTTTCAGTCCATTGATGAAAGCATGCATTGCTTGTACATCACTTACTCCAGAGAAACTATTTTTCATTGCTGTCCATCTTGATATAAAGTCGACATACGACTCGTCTTCAAACTGGACGCAGCGATTTAGCTGGTTGATGCTCTTAGGGCGTTTGTATGTACCCCGAGAGTGTTGAGCGAATACTCTGGCCATATCATCCCATATATTCACTGTTATTGACGGAAGCCCGTTGATCCAATCTCTGGCTCCATCCAGCAACATTAGGGGGAGAAATTTCACTGCTTCCAGGTCTGTCCCTTTGTTGATCTGAATGACAGTATAGTAATCTGAGAGCCACGTATCCGGGTTTGTACTTCCGGTGTACTTTTGGTAAGTTGGATCAACTTTGGCAAAACCAGAATATAGGGTTATTCTTCGGATCCTGTCAGTGAAACACTTAGCTCCAAAAGTATAGATCACCTCTTTCCGCCTTATCGACGTGAGCGGAATATCTGCTGGCTGAATGGACAGAGGGAGATCTACTCCTTTCTGGCCCATTGTTGCGCGAATGTGCTCTTCTGGGATTATCCCTATTTCGTCCATTGTCGTGTCCTTTGGAATAAGGCGGAGTTCTACTCTTTGGCCTTTCTTTGTTCCTAGGAGGAGTACGGGATCTCTCACGTTTGTGAGGATTTTCATATCTTCCGGCTTTTTCAGCTGGGCGTCTCAGAGGCGGCATCATTTTTTCGTCTTTCCGGTTTTGTTCCTCCCGATCCTTATGGTCACGGGGTTTATTTCCGCCTTTCGGCATATGGGATCCCGTTCTGGACGCTTCATCCCAATTGTCCGGGATTTTCTTGTCCTTCTTAGGATGTCTTTTTTTTCCTTAGAATCGCCTGGATCTCCGGGTTTGCTAGGTCCAGGTGCTCCAGCGGCACAAGTGGCAGTTTTGCATAGGGTCGAGTCACCGTGCAACTTCCCTGATCTTGCCTGTCCTCGCTGTTGCTGTTGCAATGCTTTACCCAGGAAAGTATACACTCCCTGAAGCTTTTCGTCTTTGGAATACAGATCATCATTAAGGATGGCGAACGCGGCTTCCGTGTTTTCAGCCGCGGTTTTGTAGATTCGTTCGCCCTTGGCGTTTACGCCGTCAACCTGTCTTTGTCAAGAAGGGTTTTGCAACCATTCTTTTACTGGCAGCACATCCGGACTTGCAATTCCGGGTAATCTCGTGGGTTTTATCCCGGACATATTCCGCCTTTCGAATTCTTCAATTTCCTCCTGCTTTGCTTTTACAGTAGCTTGGGCTTTGAGGAGGTTTTCTTGAGATCGGAATAGTTTTTGCTGCTGCCGCATAATGGCTTGCCTTCTGACTTCCAGCACTTCCGGTGGATCATACGGTCCTACCGGGGTTTTGATCAGATCGATCTCGTCATGTTCCGATATTTCGGGAACAGGGATTTCTTTCTTTTTCTTCTCCACAGGTGTGACTCCGCTTGCTCCTCCTGCTTCCATGTTTTGGTTAACATTATCTGCCAATTTTTTCTTCTGGAGTTTGTACTGGAGTTTCCTTGCAGTCTTCTTTTTCTTCTTGGAAGAGGGAGGCTTTTTTCCAAGTTGTTCTTCTGTCAATTCCTTGACATCAGGATATATGGGGCTGGTTTCGCCGTCCTCTTTTTCCTCATCTGGTGGAGGTGTTCTGGGTCTTCGTCTTCCCCGACATCTGAGTTTTCAGTCGGTTTTGCCATAAGTACGTCATGGAAGCTCCCCTGCACAGATTTAACCTTTCTTTCGAAAGCGCCTTCATTTTCATCTTCTGAATCTATATCTTCAGATCCAGGTTCCGACTCCAATCTTGCCTCTATGGCAGCTAGTACGGAATCGGCTTCCGAGTTCGTCATTTCATTGATGGGTGTCGGATCTTCCACTTGTTCCGTGGGATTAATGTTTTCTGCTTCTTCCACAGGATTGCTTGACTGCACCATGCCAATCAAGTGAGATCTGATTGCAGGCATCTCCGAAGAGGCATCAAATTCAGGGTTTTGGCAATCTGAGCAGAATCCGGTATCATAGTTTTCTTCAACTGGGTATCGGGCGGGTGGGATGAATTTGCTTCCACCACAGAATCCCATTGCTTCTGTAGTTAATCCGATAAAGATGTTTGCAGATCCAATTGGTAAGACGCAGGCACTTACCAGATGATTCCGTGCTGGCATGTACGATCCGTTGTCGAGGAAGCGCCCGACGTCGTTGTCAAATTCCAGGCTTCCGACAGTTATGGTAATGCCGATTCCGCCGAGTATCCCCGATCGAAACATAACGCCTGGCGTCGCTGGCCCCACGGTGGGCGCCAACAGTCGAGACATCGTAGTAGAGTTCATAGACGGGGGTGTCATGAGCCTACGGGTAGAGACGTGGGGGACATGGAAGTATGACAACCAGAAACACCAAATTTACCCAGGTTCGGTACGACGCAACTAGGCGGCGTTCCTACTCCTGCAATCTCACTAAATCAGGGATGAAGCCTGAAGTATACAATGTACAATGTGAGTAGGGTTTCGCTAACTCGGTGAGGATCAACTTCTCGGCCAGTTGGCTTCTAGCTAATTGTCCTTATCTTTCTTCTCTCCCGTCCGGCTTTATATAGATAGCCGGGTTAGGGCTTACAGAGAGGAAACCTAGAAGACTACGGAAAGTATCTAACTTGGAAAGTAAGGAATCTGTCTTCTCCTCCAAGCCGCACCACTTTGGGCCATGGTCCAGATTCTTCTAGAATCCGGCTTCCTGCGCATCAGCTTACTGGGCCGCCCAATGGACTATGGTCCATTACCAAAAAGGCCACCCTAGTAATCCGGCTCTTTAGGACAATGCCGGATATACCCCTAATCGGTATATATCCGACAATGTTCAAAACTGAAAAGGCGATACTCGCGGGTGCGGGGGGAGGGGGGGGTAGGGCTTGTGCATGGAGAGAAAACTTTTCGGCGATCTTCCGTTTCTAAACAAGGTGAATTTCCGTTTACGAAAAAACGCGAGCACGCTCGTGGTGGAGACGTGGACGGACGGCGGGGCGCGCTCGTGCGGACGGACGCATGCGCGAACGGACCGTCGCCAGCGTGGGCGGTGCGGCCGGGTAGGCAGTGCGAGGAGGAAGAAGGTCTTCTGGACGAGTGGACTTGGATTTAGAAGGTGATTAAGGGATTGGGCTGGGTGGTGTTCGGGATAAGAAACTCTTCAAATCCGGTAACTTGTGCAGAATAGATATTCTAGAAATACTTAAGGGATTGGGCTGAATAGTCATGTCCTATATATATATATATATATATATATATATATATATATATATATATATATTTTGTATTATGTCCGTATGATATACAGTACTAGATAGTACCATGAATAGTGTCTTCCCGATCACTCTTTATAGCAAATCAATCCAATCATCAACATATTATTACAAAGTGAAAAATAAATGAGCGTAACAACACTAAAAATAAGGAGCCTTCACAAAAAAAAGGAAAAAAAAGAAGGAGAACACAAAAGTATGCAATCTAAGAGACTCAAAGATTCAATCCAAACCAACTCCTCACTGCAGGACAGCACTATCTAATTACAGCGATCAAACTTATTAGTTGCAGGCACGCCATTCATAATGTAGTACGTGTCTCACGAAATCGCGACGTCGCACGGCACGCTCCGGAAGGACCGCGCCGACGCCGGCGACAAGCCGATGACCACCGGCGAGCAGACTGCCCGCATGTTGTAGTGCTTGGACCTGAAGGCGCCGATCGCGAAGCAGACGCGCGCGCTCACGCGTACCTCCACGCCCACCTCGCCGGCGCCGCGGTCGTGCTCGAGCTCCCGCGCGGCCCGGTCGGCCACCGGCGCCGAGCGCGCTACAGCACGCACCTCGAGGCGCGTCTCGTTGCGGCTGGGCTGGCTGAAGTCCGGCACGTTGGCGATCGCCAGCTGCGGCGCCGCCTCGCCCTCGCCGTAGTGCACGTACAGCTCGAAGGACTCGTAGCGCATGGACACGCGTCGGTTCGGGTTGTCGGCAGCGAGGGTGAGGTAGAACGTGGCGTTGAGCGCGGCGGTGCCGCCGCCGGGCGGCGTCGTGATGTTGAAGTGCCGCACGGTGGCGCTTGTCACGGTGTCCTCTCTGCGTACTGAAGGAATTTTCGGTAGGAGCAGCCCAGCAGAGCAGGGCTTTCTCGAGATGAACAACTAGGTACTCTATCCGTTTCAAATAAAAGGCCAGGGTGCTTTCGACTTTGCATTGTCTACAATAAGCAGCTTTGACCATCACTCTTTTGAATAAAGATTTAACTAAAATATTTCTATAATATATGATGTGAGATAACTTATTACAAGATTAACTAGCATGGTGGCCCTCGCAATGCGAGGGCCTCATCTATAGTTGGTTCAATGTGTATAACAAACAAAATTATGGTTTGATTGATATCACATTATTTCCATCATGTGGCAATAGAAAAATTGTCCAACAACTATTGCAAATGTTTTGATAATAAGAAATTCACAGCGGGCAGTCTGAATTCAATATGATAAAGATAAATTATTTTCTTCTAGACATGTTTGAATACATCTTCCCTTTGGGATCATTCTCCATTAAAAACGGTTCAGGGATACTGATGGAGGGATGATAACCCGGTAGACTAATGCCAAGGTGTAACTCGGCCCAAAGGGTGCTGCGCAAGATCCGGCTTGAGGAAAGGGAGTTTCTAGAAGGACCAAGAGTGTAGGCCTCGTAACCCGGTTTGTGGGTTCCGACAGGGAAACTTAGGGTTTGTAAGCAGTGTCCGGGTAGGATTCCGAGTATGCCTTGGATGGTAAGCCAGGGGGTCCGGATATTATATAAGCCGGCCCCTGGGGTTAAATCGACAAGAGAGATCATACAATCGCGAGATATACGAGTATCTTTTGTAACACGAGAGTTGAGATAATACATTCAGATCGGACACTCGGCGACTCGATTGCCGGCTACCAGATCGCATATCACCATGGTTTCCCTTGAGCTAAACCCTCTCCCAAACACCAGAGTCGAATTGCCCCAAGACAAGTTACCCCCGGTAACGTCTGCCGTGATTATCCCACGACAGTTGGCGCCCACCGTGGGGCCTACGTCCAAGGGTGTTTACATCACGGGAGAAGCTCGGGAGAACATGATGAACCTCGTCATCGGCGAGATCTACACCAACTGTCGTGGGATAATCACGGCAGACGTTACCGGGGGTAACTGATCTTGGGGCAAGTCGACACAGGCATTTGGGAGAGGGTTTAGCTCAGAGGAAAACATGGTGCAATTCGATCTGGTAGCCGGCAATCAAAGTCGCCGAGTCTCCGATCTTGATATAACAACTCAACTCTGGGATTACAATAGATACTCGATATCGAGCGATATTGCTAGGTTTCTTAGATCTCTGCCTAAACTAGACCTGGGGGTCGGTTTATAAAACACCCGTACCCCCTGGCTTACTCTCCAAGGCGCATCCTGGATCCTACCCGGACACGGCGCACAAACCCTAACTTTCCTTTACAGTAACCCACAATCCGGGTTACCGGGCCTACAAGCTTGGGCCTTCACGGTTTCCTTATCCTTAGCCGGATCCTGCACAGCGTCCTTTGGGCCGGGTTACTCCTTGGAGTTTGGCCTACCGGGTTATCATCCCCCCATCAGTAGTCCCCAGAATAGCCTGGGCTTCACGGATCCTCCTTGAAGCGCTCGCTATTCCCTGCAAAGATATCTAACACACATGCATAGGGAGGCCGGGTTAAGATGCTTTAATACTCAGTTAGGCCTTACTCCATGGCGGCCATGTAGTAACCCGGGTTTTTCCTCCAAACACTTTGGTTTAGTTTTCCCGGTCCAAACCCTAATAGAAATGCCAAGATCCCTATACTCGATAATCAATCCTGATATCGCGGAATGGATCTCCTTCTTCCTCTTGTCCAGATGCTTTGCCCAATACTTGGCGCATATCTTGTAGAATCCCCGTGGATAACCATCACCCCACGATTTCCGGCTACTGGCCGTTGAGATAGAACCACCCTCGCCTTATAAATAGTACTCAGAGGGTAACCCCAAACCCATCACTACGCCTTAACTTCCCCTTTCCTTCATCGCTCCATACACCCTCGCAGCGCCACCGCAAGGAGCTTGCGCTCGCCATCGAAGCTAAGCCGCCGCCGGCCGCGCTCGCCCTCGAGCCATCTCGTGCCGCCGTCGCGCGAGACTGTCGCACCTTCGTTCCCCGCGCCAAGAGCCGCAAAGGGGCATTCGAGCCACGCCGCTCGCCGCCGTCGCGCTAGACTCCAATCTCTCCGGTAAGCCTCTTGCAGCCGTTTAATTTAGCCCCGCGATTTTTCAATTTATCCAGGATCGGATCTAGGTCAACCCGCGAGTCTTTTTTCCGATTGCATCAAGCTAGATCGATTCGATGCTCGCCAACTCCTTTAACCACCTGCTAGATAGCTACAACTCATCCTCCTACCATTACCAACCACCAAATCTTCTGTAAAATCGCTCACAAACTTTCCTACCTAGATCCATTCCTCCTTGATTTTCCGCTTATCGCGTTAACACCCGGAAAATCTTCCTTTTCCAGCTATTTTGCTTGCGGTATACACATGGGCAACCATCCATCTTCCTCAAATGCTTTTCCATACGTAAGTGACCAATAATTTCCATAATTGTACTTAACACCCGGATACCTTGTAATCTCCACTTCATAGCGTGATATCCGGATAATTCTTAGCTTCATACTTTCTTGTTACCTTATACCCGGATAATCCAACACTTCCGAGTCTTATTTCCTATGCCTCTTTTTCTTGTGTTTTGCAGGTTGATCCCATGGCTCCCAAACGACAAGGAAGACAGCCGACTCAAGCGAGGACTACCCAAACCATATCCGCCAACTGGGGGCGTTCCACAACTACAAAGGCCAAGTTGGACGAGCTAGCCGAATTAGGAATTCTCCCTTCTCAGAAGGACATTCACTGGAGGGCGCCGGGCAACGAGACCCGGCCCACACCTGCTGATAACGAGGTAATCTGCTTCGTAGAGCACGTGACCCGGGGTTTCCGTCCTCCGGGTCACCCTTTCTTCAGGGAGGTCTTAAGCCATTATGGCCTCCGGGTATTCGACATAGGGCCTAACTCTATGTTGAATATTACCCACTTCATCGTTCTATCCGAGTCGTACTTGTGCATGCCGCCAAGTTTGACTCTCTTCATCGAACTATTCCAGTGTAAGCCGTGCCGCGAAAGTGGTGACGGAGCACTTCTTACTTGTGGCGGGGTATCCATCCAACGCCGCAAGAATTCACCGATGCCAACCCTCAATTTAAACTCCCACGTCAAACATTGGCAGCTGTCTTTCTTTTATTGCCACGATACCTCCCCAGACGGCGAAAAGAAACTGCCGGGTTACTCGGAAAGCCTCCTTGAACCTTCCGAGTCTTTCAACGCCTTTGCACCAGACTCGGACAGGGAGGCGATCCTTCCCTCATTAGCCAAGATAGCCATCCTCTCAGCCCAAGGCCTCCTCGGGCTAAATTTAGTAAAAACATGGGTTGATTTTCGGATCCAACCCAACTCCATTCGCACCAAATTGATGTGCGAGTATTCGGGGCACACCACTGATGCACTCAGATACTCCACCAAGATCTTTGCGACCGGCGATACCAACAAGACCATCAAGGGCTTCTTAACAGATAAGCTGGAGGTGATAAAGGGCATCACCGGGTTACCCCCGTTTACTCGGGAGAACCCGGCTCCGGCGATAATACCCGATATTCACAACTTATTTCCACATTTTGACTTGATACAGCTTCTAACCCCTAATCTCATTCTTTTGTATTAGGCTGATGACCCTTTCTGGAGAGTTGAACCCTCCCCCCCTCCAGAGACCCGGAAGAAGAGGACGAGCCGGCTGATGATAGTGAAGGTATTCGCACAGAATTTGTATATCTTTACTTGTATTATTTCCTCCCATTTACCTTTTTTCCAACGAACACACATCCGGCTCGCAGGGCTGGAGGACGAAGGCGAGACCAACGAGGATGACCCGGAGGCAACCGAGTCTGACCCAGAGGCAACAGTTGGAGGCAAGAGGAAGGCCAGGGGGGCAGTGTCCAAGGTTCCTTTTTCTTCATTATCCTCTGAAGCTTACTCCTTTGACGCCATGCGACGACTTAACCATCAATTATCAAATTCGTCGTGCTTGAAGGATTCTTTCCCAGCCAAACGCAGAGTAACTCGGAGCTCCCCGGGTGAAGATCCCCTTAACCCGGGCATCTCTACCCCCTCGGTCCCTCGTGCCAGCGCCCCTCCGTCTCGTCCTTCCGACTCTCCTCAACGCCACCCTTCTCCTAACCATCCACGTGCCAGGCAATTCCGGGTTCCATTAGTGGTCCCTGTGACGACCTCATCTGCTTCTAGCGGCGAGCTCCCGCCGGACTACACCGTGAATGCCGGGTAAGTTTTTGCTACATGATTTCCTTTTACGTCTGACAAACTTTCACTCAAGCCACCGTCATCACTAATAACTGTCTTTTCTCATTTTTCTTTCAGCACTCAAGTCACCGTCAGTGACCCGGAAAACGTGGAAACAGATAACCGTCGGGTGGAGAAGCCGACTGATAACGCAGACACCGCGACTGGCGGTGATGCGGCGAATAACCAGGAACAAGGCCCTCTGAACAATCCGCTTCACCGAGCCGCCGGATCTCCTTCGTCGTCGGAACCAGTAGACGAGGAGATCGAGGTTCTAGATACAAGGATGGGTTCTCCCAACCCGGGTACTCAAACTGTCCGGGTCTCGACTCCAAGGGCGGGGAGAGCCCCCCCACCAGGTGACCAAGCTGCCGGCTCTTCCGGTACTCGATCCGAAGAACTGACGTTTGCCCAGATGCTGGAAACCCTGCGCACTTTAAGGGCTAATGAAGAAAACATCTTGGGGGCTTTAATAGCCAAGCACGAGGTAAATCCGACTAATGTTGCTTGTGCCCTTGTCCAGTCCCCAAGTTCCGAGTGAATTGATTCATAATTTGCTTGGGACTTTATTATACAAGCGCCTGATAACTTGTTCCTCTACCCGACTGATCCTTGTTTGCATGCATGCAGTCTTTCGTGACTCAATCTGAGGAGAAACTAGCAGACGCCACCAAGCTCATCGAAAAGGAGGTAGCTTTGCGTGAAGCAGCCGAAGCTGAGGCCAGGAGGAATAGGCTGATAATGAGGAAATATAGGAAAAGGGCTCACAAAGCCGAAGATGATCTAACAAGCCTTTCCGTCCAAATATCAGACACATATCGTGCTTTACTTGGTACGTTTCCTCCTCCGGGTTTACCCTTTTGATAGATAACAACGGTTTTCCCGACTTACGTTTCCATTCCTTCAGGCCCGGACGAAACCATGCCGGAAGAGGATGACATCGCCAAGCTGAAAACCATGAAGAGTGTTCTCCGGCAGCTATGCGCCGGAACCAAATGGATCCTTCAGGAATTACGGTGGCCGGGTAAAGGACATGTTGATCTGAAGAGGATGTTGGATGCCTTCTCCACTATTCCTGAGTGGATTTGGCACTGGAAACGTTCGTCTTGCCGGGTTGGAATGACCCGAGGGCTTGCACTCGCCAAGGCTTATTTCCCCAAGCTCGAGCTAGTGAAGCTTATGGGCGGCTTCCCAGAGTTCAAGCTTGATGGATCCAAGTTCTCGGTGAAGGATTTTCAGGCCGTCCAGAAGGAGGTCCGTTACCCGGCCAGCGTGATTGCTGACGACCTGGATGTTAATATCCTTGTTCCAGCATATGATGCTGCCGGTGAAGCAATTAAGTCAGATCTTCCCGAGCCGTATGATATGCTGGCTCGGTGGAAGGAGGAAGCTGCTGCGTTGAGGGCGGAGGCTGCAAAGAAGCAAGCTGAAGCCGGCTCTGCCCCCGCTACCTCGACACCAGTCGTTCCACCTCCTGCACGGGCTGGTACTGCTGATCCGGGTGCTGCTGCTACCACCAATGATTGCAAGGGCAAGGCCAAGATGAACGCTGAGTGATATCTGATCTCTAATGCCTCTTCTTATGCACCGGTCAGTCAACATGTTGTTTAAACAGTTATATTTTGGGTGGTGCGCCTGTGCACCTTTGATATCTTTTCGCCGAGATTTTGTAATGCACGCTAAGGTCTTGATATACTCTATGCCTCTTCCGGCCTTTTTAAGTTTATCCATTATTGAGCTCATCTGTTCTCGATATCCGGCTTTCTTTATTGTTCCTTTTGTGAAAACTCGATTTCCGGGTCTCATGGGTATTGACAAGCGGATTTGCTTCTAAGTCCCCAAGTCCCCAAGACTCGGATATTTGGGTTTTTGGAATTCTACGAATAAGCAACTTTTTCTCTTTTCAAGATTTCAAGTCACCCGGACCCGGATCTCCAAGTCTAGGACACTTGACCTTGAAAGGGGAACGATCTGCCTACTGCTAAATTCACAAAGATCCCTGAGTTGTTTCACATAGGATTTGAAGTTATGCTTAATAATCGTTGAGTTTCCAGCTGTTTAGCCTTGTACTCTGCATAACTTGTGGTTTAGATGACCCTTTTGACTATCTTGTACTGTAAGCCGGCTTTCGCGTGGATACCATGTTGTTACATCCATATGAAAACATAGCCAATCAAGCCCCGTCGGGCTTCGTGACTGACTGTAATCGTAAGCGAACAAATCATGCCACTTTAATGCGAGTCACATCGAGCTTAAGTAAGAATAGCCAAGGAATTTGGACTTCTTTGTCCGGTTATAAGATTGTAGCCGTACTCGTTTGCAAGTAATCGGCCCTTATAACTCATAGGCATCATGGCCGGGTCTTTGAGTTTGTAACTGTGCTATTCAAGCGACCAGCCCCCAAGACCTAGATATACGCATCATACTGAGAGTACATAACCTGATTAGAACCATCTCTTTTCTTGATAATCGCCTCTTTACTTGATATGAAAAATCTAGGTCAGCAAGCCGCCTCACTAAAAACCCGTCCAGTCCCCAAAGGTACCCTGGATAGGAAAAGAGTGCGTCTGAAAACCTGCTGCCTATTACATCGTTCAATTCCATATGCCAATACAATTTTTGCTAAGTATAATACGGACGTAGCTGAGCCACGTTCCACGGTCTGTCTCTTTCTTGCATAGATGAAGTGGTGTGAGCAGTGTCATTAACTGTGGTCGACTCTTCCCTTGCATCTATCAAGTAGTATGACCCATTATGCAAATTCCGGCTTATAATAAACGGTCCTTCCCAGGGTGGTGATAACTTGTGCTTTCCTTCGTTTGACTGTACCAGGCGCAAAACCAGGTATCCTTCCTGGAAGACCCGGGTTTTCACGTGCCGGCTATGATACCTTTGTAAATCCTGCTGATATATGGCTGATCTTTCCAGGGCTTGTTCCCTTTGCTCTTCTAACATATCCACGGCGTCTTGCCGGGTCTTTTCATTCTCCACTTCGACGTATGCTGACACTCGTGGTGAATCATGGATAATATCACTCGGTAGTACTGCCTCCGCGCCATAGACCATGAAGAAGGGTGTCATCTGAGTAGATCTATTAGGCGTAGTATTGATGCCCCAAACCACAGAAGGGAGTTCTTCGACCCATGCGCCAGCTGCCCCGATACAGGGGACTCGTAATCGTGGTTTTAACCCGCGAAGCAATTCTTGATTTGCCCTCTCCACTTGTCCATTGGCCTGCGGATGAGCTACTGACGCGACGTCAAGTCGGATTCCATTGTTGCCACAGAACTTCTCCATCTCACCAAGGGACATGTTGGTTCCATTGTCGGTAATTACGCTGTGGGGATACCCGAACCGGTAGATAATCCTCTTCAGGAACTTGACTGCTGTGGCTGATTCGCAATTAGTAACTGGCATAACCTCAACCCACTTGGTAAACTTATCAATAGCCACCAAAAGATGTGTCTTCTTGCATGGTGACATATGAAAGGGGCCAACCATGTCCATACCCCATACATCGAACGGCCAAGTTAACGGGATGGTCCGTAACTCCATAGCCGGCACATGGGTTTGGCGAGCGTACCTTTGACATCCGTCACACCTTGCTACCAATCGCTCCGCATCTGCTAGAGCCGTGAGCCAGAAAAATCCGTGTCGATAAGCTTTAGCCACGAGAGATCTTTTGGATGCGTGATGTCCACAGTAGCCTTCATGTATTTCCTTCAGAATCTGTCGGCCTTCTTCTGGCGCTACGCAGCGCAAAAAGACCCCTGTTGCGCTTCTCATATATAGTTCCCCGTTGATGATAGAATATCCCTTTGCTCGCCTCAAAATTTGCCTTGCTAATACCTCCTGCCGTGGTAGCTCGCCTCGCGACAAGTAGGCCAAAAATGGTTCTGTCCATTCGGGAACAGTACGTACGGTTGCCACAAGTCCTGAATCCGGGTCTTGGTTTGCCAATTCCTCTTCTGACTCGGTTTTAACTAATGGCCGCCATAATTCATCCAGGAAAACGTTAGGTGGAACCGGCTCTCTGCGCGAGCCGAGTCTAGCGAGCGCGTCGGCTGCCTCATTCTTTCTTCTGTCTATATGCTCCACCTCATACCCGGAAAAACATCCTGCAACCCTATCAACTTCCCTGCGTATGCTGCCATAGTTGCGTCCTTTCTATCCCAAGTTCCTGACACCTGCTGCACTACGAGGTCCGAATCTCCTTAGCTGCCCTTAGGCCGTGCAATAGGGCCTCATACTTGGCCACGTTGTTGGAACAGTCGAAGTGGATTTGTAGTACGTAACTTAGTTTATCTCCTTTGGGTGACGTTAGCACCACCCCAGCTCCTGATCCCTCGTATTGCTTAGATCCATCGAAGTGCATGATCCATGATTCGGAATTCGGAACCGTTGTAGTCATGCCTGTATGTGTCCAGTCGTTAACGAAATCAATTAAAGCTTGAGATTTGATTGCTGACCTGGGTTTGTAGTTGATGTGATAATCCCCCATTTCTATCGCCCATTTGGCTATTCTTCCCGTCGCGTCCGAGTTTCTGATGATATCCGACATTGGTATTGAACTAACCACTGTTATGGGGTGTTCTTGGAAATACGGCTTCAATTTCCGGCTAGCCATAAAGACCCCGAACACCAACTTCTGCCAATGTGGATAGCGCTGCTTTGCTTCTGATAATACCTCGCTGACGTAATAAACCGGTCTCTGAACCGGGTAACCTTTCCCATCCTCTTTGCGCTCCACGACAACTACTGCGCTGACGGCTCGGGGGCCAGCTGCCACGTATAGCAACATAGGCTCTTTAGGACCCGGCGCCGCTAGTACTGGTGCTTCAGATAACTGCTTCTTTAGTGCCTCAAACGCCTCATCCGCCTCTTGATCCCACACGAATTTATCTGATTTCCGCAAGAGCCGGTACAAGGGTATTGCCTTTTCTCCGAGTCTGGATATGAATCGGCTCAAGGCTGCTACGCAGCCCGTGAGATTTTGAACATGCTTCAAATTTTCCGGTTTTTTCAGACTCTGGATGGCCTTGATTTTATCCGGGTTTGCCTCGATTCCTCTCTCGGAAACTATAAAGCCGAGTAATTTCCCGGCTGGAACTCCGAACACGCACTTTGTCGGGTTAAGCTTCATCTGGTACCTCCTCAAGTTTTTGAACGTCTCCTTTAGATCATCGATAAACGTCTCCGCCTTCCTGGTCTTGATGGCCACATCATCCACATAGGCATGGACGTTGCGTCCGATTTGGTCCTCGAAGCACTTTTGAATACACCGTTGGTAAGTTGCACCGGCGTTCTTCAATCCAAACGTCATAGTTTTATAACAGAAGGCCCCAAAAGGGGTTATGAATGATGTTTTCTCCCAATCTTCCCTCTTGAGCTTAATCTGATGATACCCGGAATATGCGTCCAGGAAGCATAACAGATCGCTTCCAGCTACTGCATCTATAATCTGATCTATCCTTGGTAGCGCGAACGGATCCTTTGGGCAATGCTTGTTGAGACTCGTAAAATCAATGCACATCCTCCACTCATTGGTCTTTTTCATCACTAGAACCGGGTTTGCCAACCAATCCGGGTGAAATACTTCCAGCTACTGCATCTATAACCCGACGGAGAGAAGACGGTGGACGATTTTGGCTGGGGGCCAGAGTCGGATCTGCTCGAATCCGGATCTGTCGTGACTATCGGCCGGGTCAACGTCTTCATCGGCATGGTACGTGCGTCTGGTTCAATCCCTGGCGATTTTGGATTTGATTCTGTGTCAAGAGAGGCCACCCACGTTCAGTCGGACGGAGAAGAATCGGTCGGGACGGTGGATCCGACAAAAGAGCCCACCACGAAGAGGGAACAGCCGGAGGAGCCGGCATGGACCCCGCGTGGCCGGGTCATAAGAGAGGATGATACCGAGTCTATCTTGCACCTGCTGGAGGACCGGTACAAGGAAGATAGCTGCGATGAGGAGGAGTATGAGTCTTCGCCAAGCATTGCGCGCCAGGTCGCGGTCTACACGGCCCCTGCAACCAATCTCAATCAGGGGAACGTGACTACGGCCGCGGTCGGAGCGGCGCAAGCATTGGCCCAGCAGCAAAATCCGGCTGACGGAAATCCGGTCCTGACCCGGGTTGACGGAGAGTCGGCTTCAGTCACCAGCCGAGCGGCGGATAGCGAGCTGCAGGCAAATATGTTTCGGTTCCTGGCTAATAGGACGCCAGGGGCGGGTCCTTCGAATCCGCAACACCCGACCCTGTTCAGTAACAATATTGTCTTGGACCCAACAGTGTTAGCTACTGTGATAACCCCGGAAAACGTCGCGGACGTGCCAGGGACTTGGAGGTAGCACGCCGCGCGCTGGAGCAACAAAGAAGGGATGTGGAAGCAGAAAAGCAAGGGGTAGCCACACGCCAACGTGAACTGGACGCGCTGGAAAACCGGCTCCGGGCTGAGACAAGCAGGGTGCATCAGAGATACCAGACAAGATTACCGGCGATGGGTGGAGTCATAAACCCTAACGCACTGTTTATTACACCCCAGGATCAGCCGATTGCGGTTGTGAATCAGGAAACTGTGCATCGGCCGGCAACTGGAGCAGGACAACCGGCAAACGTGCAGGCCGGGTTACCCACATTACAGACTGGGTGTAACACCTGGGGTGTTCCCCCTTAGTAGAATTGGTTGCTTTCTTTTTCTTTTTGCATCACATGCATCATAAGCATTGCATCCTGTTTTCCAAACAACTCAAAAATTCAAACCACTTTAAACTTTCACACATGTCCAAAAATTTCCAATTGAAAGTTTCCAACTAAATACCTCAAATTGTTTCCAAATAGTTTTGAAGTTAAATTTATTTAAATTGCTTGTTAAATAAAACCTCCCTTTAATCAACACCCCAAATGACAAATTCCAATTCACTTCAAATCATTCATAATTGACATGATCAAATTGTGGTTAAAACATTAAAGTTTTGCAAACAATTAAATTCAACAAATGTTTTCAAAATTGTTGAGTCATTGAATAAAATTGGTTAAAAATCAACTCCTTATGAAAAACAATGGAAATGCAAATGGCAATTTAAAACTCAAAGTAATATTTCAAATATTTTGGACTCAATGATCACAATTGCTTTGAATTGTTGTTTGGCAATTTAATAAAATTCATTCATAACATAAAAAAAAAACCCAAATCCCTATCCTTTCTATCTCTCTCTCTCTTTATCTTTTACAAAAAAAAAGGAGGAAAAGAAAAAAAGAAAGCAAAAGAAAAGGAGGCAGGCCCAACCCCAAGCCCCCAGCCCATTTTCCCCCTCAGCCCACAACCCTCATCTCCTACCTCTGTCCGTACAGAGGAGAGGAAACCGGTCGCTGTCACCACCACCACCCCACCGATCCCCACCTGCCCTCCCCTTTATCTACCTCCCCTCCCCCTAACCCTAGGCCGCCCCCTTCTCCCCTCCTCCTTCTCCCATCGCCGCCACCCGCTTCTCCTCGCTCCACCTCCTTCTTCCTCTCGCTGCCAAGTTTCTGAATTTTTCTCTGAACGTCCATGGCCGAAAGTTGGGGTTGCTGCCCCCGGCGCCTGGGCCCTCGTCGACCTCCCCAAGGCGCGGGAATGGAACCGCCACTGCTTCCTCGTCCTCCTCGTCTCCTCGCCGGGCGCTGGGAGCCACCCGGGAGGCCGCGCCGTCGCCGGAAAGACGCCGCCGCTGCAGCCATGAACGATGTCTGCGACGTCCCTTTCCGCGGATCAGAACCTGCACCAACGGACTCCCACCGAGGTGAGGCCCCCCTCCCAGCCCTAGGGCATCTACCTGCACACCCTCCCCTTGCTCTGTGCGCTGCCTTCGAGCGGATCGTCGTCGCTAGCTGCAGGTCGTCGTCACCGTCGTCTCTGTCCAATCGATGGCAGTTTTGGTTCAGTTTTCGTCCACCCGCACAAGCCCACCTCTTAACCCCCCACTCTCTATACCTAACACCAAACATGACAGCAGCCCACTGGTTAAACCCCTTGCGCGCTCCCATCAGGTCTCGAGTTCGATACCCCCCAAGGCAGAAAAGCCACCCTTTTATTTCTGTTTTTTTTCTTTTTCTGCCCGAATTCCAGAAACAGAGATCTGAGGCATTACTTCTAAAATCCATATAAAATTGAATATTACTCCAATTTGAATGATTCAAAATCCTGTGGATTCATAATCTTGAGGCCTTTCTATTAATGTCAAGTTTGCAACATGTTGCTGTAACAATTTTTGCACTAAATAATTAATTACTGAAAATGCAATAAAAAGTGGAAACTTTGGAGTTTCATAACTTGAGTTTGGTTCATCCAATTTAAGCAAACTTGGACTCTAAAATTTTTTCTTAACAAACTCTACACATTGGTATTTTATTTGGGCACAATTGAATTAATTTTGAAGATGTTTTCCTCTGTTTACTAAAAAGGGCAAAATAAGAATGTTTATAAAAAAATTGCTTAATAAATTCAATAATAACCCCAAAATTATGTTTGATAGCTCAAAATGTTCAGTGAAACATTTGCTACATGTTTTCAACCTTTTCAATGCAATTTGTTTATTGTTTTCCCTAATTAAAAGTGGTGCAATAATCCAATGCTTTAATTAAACCTTTTTAATTGCAAAATTCATAACTTGGGCAATTCAAATCCAATTCCAACATGTTAAATATGTTTTCCATCCCATTTTTCATGAACTTTGCCAATATCAACTTTGTTTGCTGTTTTGAATAATTTAAATTGCTGAAAACAACTGTTTCTTATTTAATGCAATTAAAATTGCCAAATTAATAACTTGCTCATCTAAAATCCAAATTCAACAAATGAAATATATATTCCATCTAAAATTTTGTGTTCTTTCCAAATATAAATTTTGTTATTTGTTTTGAACAATTTAAATTGGTGAAAACAAAAAAAATGCTTGTGTAACACCTTTAAGGAACCAAAATTTCATAACTTAATAAATAAATTTCCTAACTTGGTAAACTTCATTTCAAATTGATTCTATTGTTGTTTTCTTATTGTTTTCCTCATCCATGCATCATGCTAATCCACTTTCACCTATTGGTTAGTTGTAAAACAATTGTTTCAACCTTAATTCATGGGCTTTCCATATGCAACCCAAATTGCATATGGGTCCATTTAAACATGTTATCTTGTCAACTATTTTATCTTTGATGCATCTTTAAACTTGTCATGCATCTATATCTTGATCATGCTGGATCTTTTGCCGTAGTAGTAATTGTTGCATCCGGTGTTTGTTCGAGGTTCGTTGCTTCTTCGCGGATAGGACGTTGAGATGATGTGAGCAACGACAAGTTCTGCGGATGTACCTCTACTTGCTGGATTCCAGGCAAGTATACTCACTTGCTGCCAAATGGCTGCCTTTCATCACTTGTTACCGATTCTTTCCGTTGTTCTTATTCTAGCCTGTTGATTCGATGCTTGCGTCTCGATCCTATTATATGTTTACCTTGCAGCCATGATATAGCCTTTCCTTCCACTTCCTATTAACTGTTGGTTGTTTACCTTGTTGGCCCTCGTGTCGTAGTTGCATGCTTAGTGTTGTTTGCGCTCAAGTCTTGTTGTCCGTCTTATCACTTGTTTAGTTGATAGTTGGGTTCCAATTCAATCAACAACCTGTTAATGTCTGGGGTAATAATAATTTGATGATAAGGCACCGGAAGGAGGCCCGGGTTAGGGTTTTGAGGCCTGCTAGTGCCGAACTTAATTAGGAAAAGAGTCTTGTCTACTGATCCATGATGAGCGTGCTCACCGCATCCGGGTGGTAGTATGGGACCCCCCCTCGACTTAGACCTGATCTGCAGCTTGTCCGAAGAGCCACACTTAGTTCGGGTGTTCCATTTTCTCCTTTGCATAATGGGAGGCTCCCCCATGGTTACTGGTGATGGTTATGATGATGATGATGCATATAGGGCGAGGCCTGTAGTGCCGGGGTGTTGTGTCCTGCGGGAGTTTTGCACACCTGCGCTGAGTATTCGGCTGCGTGGCTGGGACCTTATAGCTCCGTGGCTCCTAGGATGGGTTGTAGAGACGGTTTGGGTCGTGTCGAGCCAACCTGAGTTTTAGTTGGTGGCTCGAGTGTGTACGGGTACTGGAGCACACCCTGCAGGGATAAATCTTCTCGAGAAGCCGTGTTGTCCGCGGTTATGTGACGACTTGGTGAAAGTGCTGGCTAACAAGTACTCAGACAACTTACACCTAATCAATAGTAATTTGACTAGTAATAGGCATATTGTCACAATAACCTGAACGTCACCTTAATCAACAGTGTGAGATATCCTTGGGTTGCTTCCTTAGTAGGGGGTGACATTGGATGGGTTTGTTTGGTGGTTAGTTGTAGTTGGTTACGATACGCTATCTTATCCCCCTCTTTTAGCCGGATGTTGTAGTGAGTTTCTGTAGTTGGTTAGTGCAGCCCGCTGCCGCTTATTTGCAGTAATCCCTTCCTTTCCGTTGATCCCAAAGTATTTGTATCTTGTGATGACTGGTTACGCCGGTATCTTGTGAGTATGGTTTATCCACTTGCCAGTACTTAACCGTACTGACCCACGAATCCTTTTTCGTGGCTGCATATTCAACATTGCAGTCAACAGGTTTGAAGTCTGACAACGTTAGCTTGGGAATCCCTCCGGCTTGGCCTGGGCAGGGATTGGACGCTCTCGGTTATCTTCAGGACTCTTAGTCCAATTTGTATCTTGTCCGTAGTCGGACACTATGTTGTTTCTTTCGCTGCTATTTGGATCTTTGTATTGTATCAGTTGTATCCTTGACTCGTTTGAGTCTTCTTGTATATATCTGTGCGGTTGTTGTTGTGGATTATTCGTGAACTGTTGTAATGTTATCAGACGTGGCAACCTGGAATCGGTTATTATGTGGATTTTGGCGGGAATGTTGAAATCTGCATAGTGCCCGATCCCGGGGCGTCACACTGGGGTCACTGTCGGCAACACAACACCACCACCACCACCATCACGATTTCGTACGCCGCCAGGTCACTTCAATAACCCCATGGATAACGTATATGCCGCAACGTTAGCATTGAATCAGATCCCCGTAAGAGAGTCACCCCATGCGGAGTAGACCCGGCGGGCGATCGATTTGTTGCATACGGCAGTGGCTCAGCAGGTTAATTACCCGGATAATAGGAGTGGAATGCATGGAACACCTTATATCAGCAGCAACATGGCAATGCGGCAATATGCAAACAAGTTCAGCGCGACGGAGGGCAGAGCAGCAGCAAATGCCGCCTCCTCCCCGCGTGCAAGCAGCACCAGCAGTATCAGCAGCACAAGCTATTGTGGATAGTTCCAGAGCCAGGAGAGCCGCGGTCGGGTCTGCGGTGCACGGACCAGCAGTAGCGCCACGTCCAGCCGTACCCCCCGCAGTATCGCATGTTTCCCGGGTTAGGCCAGTACCGACTAATCTCGCTGGGCCCAAGTGTCTGACGGATAACATCAGGGCTGAGCCTTACCCGGATAAATTCAAGGAACCGGGTAAAGTAGTGAATTATGAGCCAACTATGGATCCAGAAACGCGGTTGAGCAGTTATGAGATGGCTATGTCGATTCGCAACGCATCTGAAAATCTTCAAGCCAAGTTCATGTACTTAATGATGTCAGAAGGAGCAGCAAAGTTGTGGTTCAACAATTTACCGGAAGGATCTATCAAGTCGTGGGGTGAGTTGAAAACTGCGTTTATCAAGCACTTTCACGGAACATGCAGGAAGTTGTTTACTATCGACGATCTAGAACGGTGTGTGCAAAAGAAGGGAGAGTCGGCGCGCAGCTGGGTGCGCCGGGTTATGGAGATATTGCATTCATCTACAGATATTCAGCCGAAGGACGCGTTGCAGGCTATGGCCAAGACATGCAAGTATACGCCTTTAGTGCAGAAATTAACTCGCATGAAATCCAGTCGGAATGCTTCAGAGGTTACAATGGGAGAGCTAATGGATGCATGCAACAAGCATGCTGCAACGGATACCACGGAAGAGGACGTTGATGATAAGAAAGCAAAAGCAAATACTAGTAATAATGGAAGAACCGGCAACAGATCTACGCCGGGTAACCATGGAGGTAACAATGGGAACAACCAGAACAAGCGCCCGTTCGAGGGGAATTCCGAGTTTGTCCCCAGCACAGAAGCCGGGTCTTCAAGGCCCAGAACAGAAGGAAATTTCAAGCAGGAAATCATAACGGAGGAAATTATCAAGGGCCACCAAGGCCGGGTAACAACTGGGATATCTTCAGAATGGCGTGCCCGAAACACAGTAGGAACGGAAGGCCGGCTAACCACTCATTGGAACAGTGTGCGGATTTGCAGAGATGGAAGAACGAGGAAGTAAACAAGGCTATGCGAGGGGCATGCCGGGGAGGAGGACCGGGTCCGGGTGGAAACCCGGGCAACGGCCCACCCCCAGCAGGCAACCTGGGAGTTGGAAATCCGGGTAATAACCAGGGAGGAGCTGGAGGCTTCCAAGCCAACCCCAAGCAATTGGGCCAGTACCACGTTCACACCACCGGAACTTCTAACAAGGATAGAAAGATACTAAAGAAGGCCGTAAACTCGGTTTCCTCGGCTGTCCCAAGATACCTGAGGTGGTCCGAGCAAGATGTAACGTGGATCAGAAGAGATCATCTGGAAAGGATAGAACATCCGGGAGTCCTAGCATTGGTGGTTGCGCCACAGGTTAATGGTTATGAGCTGAAAAATGTCTTAATGGACGGTGGAAGCAGCATCAACATCCTATATTGGGAAACTTTCTTACGCATGGGTCTCAAGGAGTCTCAGCTACAGAAAAGTTCAACAGTTTTTCACGGGATTGTGCCGGGTCACTCGGCGTGCCCTGAGGGAAAGATCACTCTGGAGGTTGCTTTTGGAGAATCAAAGGATAATTTCCGGGTGGAGTGGCTCACGTTCGAAGTGGTAAAGTTGCGCAGTCCTTACGCGCTATTTGGGAGGCCGGCTTACGCCAAGTTCATGGCCAAGCCATGTTACGTGTACCTACAGCTAAAAATCCCGGGTCCTAAACAGACCATCACCATACATGGGAGCCGGGATATAGCGGCTGAGTGTGACGAAAGAGATGCGGCAATGACAGAGCAAGCTTGTAGAAAGGAGGAGCTCAAGTATTACCGGTCTCAAGTAGACCCGGATGACAGGACAGCGCTGAAGAGGCCAAACACTGAGGATGAGAGAGCAAAATTCAAAGCAGCGCAAGATACCAAGATGGTGGCCTTCGTCGAAGGTGATCCCTCCAAGCAATTTGCCATAGGATCTAACTTGGACGATGCGCAGGAAAAAGCACTTGTGGAGTTTATTCGTTCGAATCAGGATGTGTTCGCTTGGACGCCTAGCGATATGCCGGGTATCCCTACAGAGCTGGCAGAGCACAGTTTGCACGTTGATCCCAAGTCTAGGCCCGTGAAGCAGGGACTAAGAAAGATGAATGAGGAAAGAAGAAGGGCTATCGGCGAAGAAATTGCTCGGCTGTTGACAGCCGGCTTTATCACGGAAGTATTTCACCCGGAGTGGTTGGCAAATCCGGTTCTCGTGATGAAAAAGACCAATGAGTGGAGGATGTGCATTGATTATACGAGTCTCAACAAGCATTGCCCAACGGATCCATTTGCACTTCCAAGGATAGATCAGATCATAGACGTAGTGGCTGGAAGTGACCTACTATGCTTCTTGGATGCATATTCCGGGTATCATCAGATCAAGCTCAAGAAGGAAGATTGGGAGAAAACATCGTTCATAACCCCTTTTGGAGCCTTTTGTTACAAAACCATGACTTTTGGACTGAAGAACGCCGGCGCAACCTATCAGCGGTGCATTCAGAAGTGCTTTGAGGACCAAATTGGACGCAACGTGCATGCTTACGTGGATGACGTGGTGATCAAGACCAGAAAAGCAGAGACATTTATTGATGATCTGAAGGAAACGTTCAAGAACCTGAGAAGATACCAGATGAAACTTAACCCGACAAAGTGTGTATTTGGAGTCCCAGCAGGGGAGTTACTCGGTTTCATTGTTTCAGAGAGAGGGATTGAAGCAAACCCGGATAAAATCAAAGCTATCCAGAGTCTGAAAAAGCCGGAAAACCTGAAGCATGTTCAGAAGCTTACGGGGTGCGTAGCAGCGCTGAGCTGGTTTATATCAAGACTCGGAGAGAAGGCAATACCCTTGTACCGGCTCTTGAGGAAATCTGATAAATTCGTTTGGGACCAAGAGGCGGATGAGGCGTTCGAGGCACTAAAGAAGCAGCTATCTGAGGCACCAGTCCTAGCAGCCCCGGGTCCTAAAGAGCCCATGTTACTATACGTTGCAGCGGGGCCCCGGGTGGTTAGCGCAGTGGTTGTCGTTGAGCGCAAGGAGGATGGAAAAGATCACCCGGTTCAGAGGCCGGTTTATTATGTCAGCGAGGTGTTATCAGAAGCAAAGCAGCGCTACCCACATTGGCAGAAGCTGGTTTTCGGGGTCTTCATGGCCAGCCGGAAATTGAAGCCGTATTTTCAGGAACACCCCATAACAGTGGTTAGCTCTATACCAATGTCGGATATCATCAGAAACTCGGATGCAACAGGTAGAATAGCCAAGTGGTCGATCGAGATGGGAGATTATCACATCAACTACGAGCCCAGGTCAGCAATCAAATCTCAAGCTCTAGTTGATTTCATTAATGATTGGACTCACACAGGCATGCCCACAATGACTCCAAGTTCCGAGTCTTGGATAATGCACTTTGATGGTTCCAAGCAATACGAGGGATCAGGAGCCGGAGTGGTGCTCACATCGCCCAAAGGAGACAAGTTGAGCTACATGTTGCAGATTCACTTTGATTGTTCCAACAACGTGGCCGAGTATGAGGCATTATTGCACGGATTGAAGATAGCCAAGGAGATGAACATTAAAAGGATACGATGCTATGGGGACTCGGACCTTGTGGTACAGTAGGTCTCAGGAACTTGGGATAGGAAAGACGCAACCATGGCAGCATACCGCAGAGAGGTGGACAGGGTTGCCGGGTGCTTTTCCGGGTACGAGGTGGAGCATATCGATAGAAGAAAAAACGAGGCAGCAGATGCACTCGCCAGACTCGGCTCGCGCAGAGAGCCGGTTCCACCCAATGTGTTCCTGGACGAGCTATGGCGGCCATCAGTCAAAACCGAGTCTGAGGAGGAAGTGGCTAACAAAGACCCGGATTTGGAGCTCGTGGCTACAATACGCACTGTTCCCGAGTGGACAGAGCCGTTTCTGGCTTACCTATCACGGGGTGAGTTACCACAGCAAGAGGTACTAGCAAGGCAAATTCCGAGGCGAGCAAAAGGGTATTCCATCATCAATGGGGAGTTATATAAAAGGAGTGCTGCAGGAGTATTTTTGCGTTGTGTGGCACCAGAAGAAGGCCGGCAAATCCTGAAAGAGATCCATGAGGGCAACTGTGGACATCACGCATCCACAAGGTCCCTTGTGGCCAAAGCATATAGGCACGGTTTCTTCTGGCTCACAGCCTTAGCAGACGCGGAACGCTTGGTGGCAAGGTGCGATGGATGTCAAAGGTATGCCCGCCAAATCCATGTGCCGGCTATGGAGTTGCAAACAATTCCCTTGACCTGGTCGTTTGCCGTTTGGGGTATGGACATGGTTGGCCCCTTTCACATGTCACCTTGCAAAAAGACACACCTCTTGGTGGCTATCGATAAATTTACCAAGTGGGTTGAAGTTATGCCAGTTACCAATTGTGAAGCGATTACGGCAGTTAAGTTCCTGAAAAGGATTATCTACCGGTTCGGGTATCCTCGCAGTATAATTACCGACAATGGAACCAACATGTCCCTTGGCGAGATGGAGAAATTCTGTGGTAATAACGGAATCCGGCTTGACATAGCTTCCGTAGCTCATCCACAAGCCAATGGACACGTGGAGAGGGCAAATCAGGAGTTACTTCGTGGATTAAAGCCACGATTGCGAGTCCCATGTATCAGAGCTGCTGGAGCATGGGTTTAGGAGTTACCTTCAGTGGTTTGGGGTATCAACACTACACCTAACAGATCTACTCAGATGGCTCCGTTTTTCATGGTTTATGGTGCAGAAGCGGTGCTGCCGAGTGATATCATCCATGACTCGCCTCGAGTATCGGCTTACGTTGAGGTGGAGAACGAGAAGACCCGGCAGGACGCCGTGGATATGTTAGAAGAACACAGGGAACAAGCTTTGGAGAGATCAGCCATATACCAGCAGGACCTGAGGAGGTATCATAGCCGGAGAGTAAAAACCCGGGTCTTCCAGGAAGGAGACCTGGTTCTGCGCCTGGTACAGTCAAAGGAAGGAAAACACAAGTTATCCCCGCCATGGGAGGGACCGTTCATCATAAGCCGGAATCTGCACAACGGATCATATTACTTGGTAGATGCAAGGGAAGAGTCGGCTACTGTTAATGACACCGCTCGTACCACTTCATCTATGCAAGAAAGAGAAAGACCATGGAACGTAGCTCAGCTGCGTCCCTACTATACCTAGTTTAGGCTAGATTCACAAGTGGAATTACACGATGTAACAGGCAGCAGGTTTCAGACGCACTCTTTTCCTATCCAGGGTACCTAAGGGGACTGGAGGGTTTTTAATGAGGCGGCTTGCTGACCTAACTTTTTTCATATCAATAAAGAGATGGTTAAACAATCTATTGTTCCTTTTTTGTGTGTTTCTTATCAAGTTTTTTCTATTTCTGTTATGTTCTTATTTTTCTTCCAGGTAAGTATTATTCATTGCTTTTAGTATATTAGTTTTTTCTAGTAAATTGCATATATATAGGTCTTGGGGGCTGATTGCTTGAATAGCACAGTTGCAAACTCAAAGACCCGGCCATGATGCCAATGAGTTATAAGGGCCGATTACTTGTAATAAGTACGGCTGCAAGCTTATAACCGGACAAAGGAGCCAAACTTTCTTGACTTTTCTTGCTTAAGCTTGATGTGACTCGCACTAAGTGGCATGCTTTGCTAGCGTATGATTACAATCAGTCATGATGCCCAATGGGACTTGCCTGACCCTGTCTTCGTACAGCTGTAGCAACATTGATAATCCACGCGAAAGCCGTCTTATAGTAGAAGAAGGTCAAAAGGGTCATCTAAACCACAAGTTATGCAGAGTACAAGGTTAATAGCCGGAAACTCAAGGTATATTAAGCATAACTTCAAATCCTATGTGAAATGGCTCTAGGTTTTGGGCTTAGCAGTAACAATTTGTTCCTTTCGAAAGACCCAAATACCCCAGACTCGGAATTTCGGGCCTTGGGGACTCGGGAATTTGAAAACAGAAACAAATTATCCAGCTATTCAGCTCAACCCAAAAATCCGAGTCTTGGGGACTTAGAAAAAAGTCCACTAGTCAAAACCCACGAGACCCGGAAACCGAGTCTCACAAAAGGAACTATAGCAGTAAGTCGGAAAATCAGGGATGAAAAAGCCCAAAGTCAAGAAATGTCAAATTCAAGCAAAAGGCCAGAAGGGCCACGAAATATATTAAGGTATTAAAATGTATTACAAGCCAGGATAGTAGTATTATAAAGCGCACATGCGCGCTATCAAAAGAATAATTGTTTTCAAAAGGCCATTGGCCGAATAAAGTGCTTAAGACGGTAGCCGATAAAGAGTTCACTCGGCATCTTGGGCCGAGTCGTCCATCTTGCCCTTACCCTTGGCAGCCGGGTCTTGCTCCTTGCCTTGTTCTTCAGCATTCTTGGTGGCAGCAGCACCCGGGTCAGCAGTAGTGCCGGCCCGTGCGGGAGGAGGAACGACTGGCGTGGAGGTAGCAGGCGCAGAATCGGCCTCAGTCTTCTTCTTCGCGGCCTCTTCTCTCGCCTAAGCAGCCTCCGCCTTCCATCGGGCCAGCATATCGTATGGCTTGGGAAGATCCGACTTAACTGCCTTGTCATCAGCATCATACGCTGGGGTAATCGAACTGACATCCAAACCATCGGCAATTATACTGGCCGAGTGACGAACCTCCTTCTGAATAGCCTTGAAGTTCTTCACTGAGAACCTGGAGCCGTCATGGTTGAACTCTGGAAACCCGCCCACGAGCTTGGCCGGCTTAAGTTTCAGAAAATATGCCTTAGCCAGCGCAAGCCCCCAGGTTACTCCAACCCGGCAGGACGAGCGTTTCCAGTGCTTAATCCACTCAGGGATAGTGGAGCACGCGTCAAGCAGCGTCTTCAGGTTACCATGCCCAACACCCGGCCACTTCAGATCCTGGAGAATCCATTTGGTTCCGGCACAGAGTTGCCGGATCGTGCTCTTGATGGTTTTCAGCTTTGCGATATCATCTTCATCCGGAGTCACATCATCCGGACCTGCAGAAAATAGGAAAAAGCAGTGAGTAAAGAAATCCGACTATTTATCAGAATGAGAATCCGGGTTATAATTATTAAGTTAGGAATAGTTACCAGTCAAAGCACGATATGTGTCGGCAATCTGAACGGAAAGCTTGGTCAGTTCATCTTCTGCTGCATGAGCCCTCTTTCTATATTTCCTTGTGATTTTCCCTGTCCTCTTGGCATCAGCTTCAGCCGACTCACGCAGAGTCGCCTCCTTCTCGAGGAGTTTGGTGGCCTTCGCCAATGCTTTCTCAGAGTGGGTCACGAAGGCCTGCGTGAAAACACAAGGAAGGGTTAGCCGGATAAAAAGCAAGCTATCAGTCGGATATACTACGAAGTTCCAAGCAAATTATCAATAAGTTCACTTGGAACTTGGGGACTAGACAAGGATACACGCAATATTATTCGGATTTACCTCATGTTTGGCTATCAAAGCTTCTAGGACATTTTCTTCGTCAGCCCTCAAGGTGTGCAGGGCGTCAAGCATCTGGGAAAAAGTCATATCCTCGGGCCTGATACCGGAAGAGCCGGCGACCTGATCACTCGGAGGACGAACCTTCTCCGACTTTGGGGTCGAGACCCGGGTTGCCTGGGTGTCCGGATTGGGAGTGCCCATCCTTGTGTCCAGGATCTCGACGTCATCGTCCTCAGCTTCCTCAGATGGCTTGGGAGACCCGGCTTCCTGCCGGGCCGAGTCAGTCAGGGGGTCTTGTTCTTGGTTCTCTTCACCACCACCGCCAGTCGCGGCGTCCATATCGTCAACCGGCCCCTCCGTCTCCCGGTTGTCTGTGTCCATGTTTTTCGGGTCACTGATCGAGACCTGGGCGCTAAGGAAAGA
Organism: Alopecurus myosuroides; assembly: GCA_028641055.1. Lineage (NCBI taxonomy): Eukaryota > Viridiplantae > Streptophyta > Magnoliopsida > Poales > Poaceae > Alopecurus > Alopecurus myosuroides. The sequence goes on along the minus strand of CM054061.1, from coordinate 182,544,470 downwards.
AAAGGGAAGTGATTAGCAGCAAAAATTGAAGGTTATCAAAGGGACTAGTATATTGCTTAGCCGGAAATATAACTTACCCGGCATTCACCACGAAATCTGCAGGAAGTTCGCTGCTAGACGCGGACGATGCTGTCACAGAATCCGAGAGTGAGACCCGGAGCTGTCCGGCTAATGGATGATTGGGGGAAGGGTGTCTTTGAGGTGAGTTGGAGGGATGAGATGGAGAAGTACCAGTACGACGATCCGGGGACGTGGGAATACCCGGGTTGAGGGGATCATCACCCGGGGAGTTCCGGGTTACCTTGCGCTTGGTCGGAGGCGGATCCTTCAAGTGTGGCGAATTGGATAACTGTCGGTTAAGTTCACGCATATTATCAAAGGAATAGGGTTTGGAGGACATGGAAGAGTAGGGAACCTTGAAGACGACCCCCCCGGGTTTTCCTCTTGGCTCCGACCTCGACTTCCGGCTCGGCCTCGCTTTTGTCACTCTCGGTTTCTTCCGGGTCTCCCTGGTCATCCTTGTCATCCTTATCATCCATCCCTGAAAGGCGCAAGTACATAGTTGGAAAAAGAGAAAAAATGGGAAAGCAAAGTAACAGAGGTTAAGGTGATTGAAATCCGGGTGATACTTCGTCAGTGTCAGCCGGTTCTTCTTCTTCCTCCGGGTTCCCGGAGTTGGGAGGGGTCTCGATATTCCAGAAAGCATTATCGGCCTGGGATAAAGGCATAAAAGTGAGGGTTAGCAGTTGTATCAAGTCAAAGTACAAGAATAAGTGGATAAGTGTCGGATTTTACCGCTGGAGCCGGGTTATCCCGAGTGAACGGCGCTTCCGGGTGAAACCGTGCCCGCAGGCCAAGAGGGCCCCGTCGCCGCTTTCGCGGCACGGTTTGCATTGGAAAAGTTCGATAAATAAGGCCAGATTTGGTGGGATGCACAAGTAGGACTCACAAAGGACTATGAAATGGGTTATGTTCAACATAGAGTTAGGCCCTATGTCGAATACCCGGAGGCCGTAGTGGCTGAGGACTTCACGGAAAAAAGAGTGACCCGGGGGGCGAAACCCCCGGATCACGTGCTCAACGAAGCAGATTACCTCGTTGGGGTTGGGGGTAGGCCGGGTCTCGTCACCCGGTACTCTTCAATGGATCTCCTTCTGAGGAGGGAGAACGCCAGACTCGGCGAGCTCTTCTAGCTTGGCTTGGGTCACGGAAGACCGTGCCCAGTTGGCGGAAATGGATTGGGTTGACCTTGCCTTGGCCGGCTGTTTGCCCTTGTGCTTTGGAGCCATTTGCTCGGTCTGCAAAATACAAGGCAAAGAGTACGAAACATTAAGACTCGAGAATTATGAGTTATCCGAGTATCCACAAACAGTATCAGTGAGAAGCATAGAAATTACGAGTTATCCGACTATCAACGAACAGTTATGGAAATTATCGGTAATCCTAGTATCAGTGAGCCATTATGAAAAGGAATTGGTTGTTTGGTTAACTAGCATAAATAGAAGATCCAGAAATAGAGCATTGCCCGGGTATCGAATAACAGCTGCGGAAATTTTGGCAGACTACATCTAGATTGGAAAGTTTCCAGAGAGATTCGCGGAGAAATTTATGATTGCGGGTAATAGGAGAGTGTAATTAGATCTATTATTGAGCAGGTAAGCGAGCTAGGATGAAGTTGAGTAACCTAATTCGGTGTGGAGCAAGAAACTAGCCCGCGGGCAAACCTAGATCCAATCTAGATCGAACGGAAGGTTTGGAGCTGAAATCAATGGAGATAGGAAGCTCACCGGTGCGGATTGGAGGATGGCGCGACGGCGGCAGATGGCGCAGCTGTGGTGCCCCTTGGGAACTCCCGGCGGGCAGCTTGCGGGCGCGGTGGCGGAGCTTGACGGCGGAGCGGCGCGCGCGGAGGCGGAGCGTAGACGGCGACTTTCTTCCGGTCGCTCTCCGGTGGGCTCCGTGGCGGCGCAACGACGAGCTCGAGCAGGGGGGCATCACCGGAGGTTGAGGGTGAGATGTGTGAGAGAGGAGAAGTGGAAATGAGCCGTTAGGTTTAGGTCACCCCCTAGGCACCTATTTATAGGTGCGGGTGGGGAAACCTAGACTAGGGGGCGGGATCCGAAATTTTTGGAGAGGGATACCCTCCCGGAAATTTTGGGATATGCGTTAAGTGCCCGTGCGTGATATCCAGAAAAGATCGGAAGCAAATCCCTTCCGCGATATCCGGGCCAGTTAACAAATGAAATGAGCCGGATCTCCTGCGTTTTCCTCGGAGTATTGACCCGGGAAATGAAGGTGGATCCGGGGAAAGCCGGGTTATTATATGGTCCACCAGTGGAGTTAGGCCTAGCTGTTTATCAAAGCAACCTAACCCGGCCTCTATGAACTTGTATGTATGTTATTTTTGCAGGGAATAGCATGCGCTTCAAGGAGGATCCCGTGAAGCCCAAGCTATTCTGGGGACTACTGATGGAGGGATGATAACCCGGTAGGCTAATGCCAAGGTGTAACTCGGCCCAAAGGGTGCTGCGCAAGATCCGGCTTGAGGAAAGGGAGTTTCTAGAAGGCCCAAGAGTGTAGGCCTCGTAACCCGGTTTGTGGGTTCCGACAGGGAAACTTAGGGTTTGTAAGCAGTGTCCGGGTAGGATTCCGAGTATGCCTTGGATGGTAAGCCAGGGGGTCCGGATATTATATAAGCCGGCCCCTGGGGTTAAATCGACAAGAGAGATCATACAATCGCGAGATATACGAGTATCTTTTGTAACACGAGAGTTGATATAATACATTCAGATCGGAGACTCGGCGACTCGATTGCCGGCTACCAGATCGCATATCACCATGGTTTCCCTTGAGCTAAACCCTCTCCCAAACACCAGAGTCGAATTGCCCCAAGACAAGTTACTCCCCGGTAACGTCTGCCGTGATTATCCCACGACAGATACGGTTCTGGGAGGATAAGTGGTTAGATAATAACACACTCCGGGAACAATATCCAGCTTTATACAACATAGTGCTTGGACGACACAAAAGTGATACTATCGCTAAGGTGATGGAAACCTTCCCACCAAACGTGACGTTCAGGAGAGACCTAGTTGGTCCCCGCCTATTAGCTTGGAACGAACTATTACATCGTTTGATGGTAGTACAGCTAACAGAGGGTGTGGATGAGTTCCGTTGGAATTTACACTCTAATGGTAAATTCACGGTTAGCTCGATGTATGAGGCGTTGTTACAACCGGACATGCCAATTGAAAATAATAAAAAAAATTGGAAGATGAAAATACCTCTTAAAACTAAGGTTTTTGCATGGTATCTTCGTCGTGGTGTAATTTTAACTAAAGTTAACCTTGTAAGACGCAACTGGCAAGGGAGTAAACAATGTGTTTTCTGTCATAAAGATGAGACAGTAAAACACTTGTTTTTCAATTGTGCAGTTGCTAATTCTACCTTATATCCACCGATAAGTATTGCCAATATTTTTGGGAGTTGGCTTAACGGTGTTGATAAGAGGTTTAAGACACTTATTAGGGTGGCAGCGCTTGCCGTGATTTGGTCGCTGTGGCTGTGTAGAAATGACAAGGTTTTTAAAGATAAAAATTTCTCTCTCATGCAGATTATCTTCAGGACTACAGCTATACTCCATACTTGGGTTCCATTGCAGCGTTTGGAGCACCGGGACCTTTTTTTTGGAGGTGTGTACCAGACCGGAGGATACGGCGAGGGATTTTTTATCCCAGCATGGGTGGCAGCATAATTTGCGGATTGGACCCCCAGCACATTAAGCGTTCTTACTTACTTTTGTAGTTCGCCTTATTTTTCTTGTGTTCTTAAATTTTCGGCTGTGTGCATCCCGATATGCAGAGGCTGGGTGTAATATTACGTTGAGTAATAAAATATCCCATTATCAAAAAAATATGTTTGAATACATATTTACACATAAATAGCCAAAGTTAGAGAAGTATGATTCTAAGTTTTCTAAACTCTTAACTTATCCTGATCTTAACTCAATGGTTATACACATTAGGGCAACTTTATTTTCTGTGTTATATAAAATGACTTTAGGCTTGTTATTATAGTTAAAGACTATTAATCAGTCGTCAATTTTACTGTACAATTGTAATATAATGTGCTCTTATGTTGTTTTGTTACACGAGAGAAAGACACATACAATAGTCCAAATATGTCTACCATACAAACCAAGTAATATCCGCCAAAAAAAATCACAAGAAGTAATTTTATGCTTTTCATGTTCTCGGATTAAAAAGATTACACATGTTGTGTATATCAATTGAGAATCTGTGGTTACTTAACCCTATATGTATCATTAAGCCAAAATATTTATAGTGTGAGGCAAGATTCCCACCAATATTATGTCGAATAGTTAATCTTTATCAGTTTGAAAGGTTTGTTGCTTCGTGTCTCATAAAATTGGAATATTCCTTCAGGAGAGGGACATTCTCATCCGAGCGAGAATATGTGTTAACTTAGACCTATGTGTAACTTTAAGGCGGTAATTTTAGTGTCAAGGACGTCCCATCAATAATGCGACTAATGTTGTGACTTTAGTAAATAAAAATTTCAAGACCCTGAAATAGAAACTATGGCGGACATTTTGTGAGAGTGTTGGTCAGATGTCAGTCAAATTGTTTTGTCATATGTGTGTACTCAAATATAGAAACAATGTGCATAGTGCGACTAATGTCGTGAATTCATTAATATTATTTTTTCACAAATCCGAGCTTTTGCAGAGATTCTTTGAGTGTGTTGGTCTCATGGCAGTCGAATCAAAATTTTATTTATGTGTACTCGATCACAGAAACAACGTCCCCCCTGGTTTCAAAATTACCCTACAGTCTGGGTTTAGTCAAAATTAGCCTTTATAATCAAAATGTACTTTTATATTATATAAAATTGGCATTATGAAATTTGATATTTACTGCTCCGCTTTTTCAGAATTTTAAATGTTTACTTTAGCTAAATTTGGAATACAGGGTAAATAAAATAGAGGAAATATGTACTAATCAATTTTTTCCTCTAAACTGTCTATATCCTAGCAAGCTCGTACGCTTTCCCATCATATTTCGATAGTTTTTTTTCTTTTTATTTCATCTCATGTTTTGCTAAGCTGTCTCGTACACCATTGGTTCCTACATATCCTAGCAGGTTTTATGCTTTCTCATCACGTTACACCTAGGATTGTTGTTTTGGCATATCATGTTCTAGCCAAGGTTGCAGCTTCGTTTTTTCAAGTAGTGGAGTCCACGTCCCAGAGATGCGGTCATCTAGAAAAAAAGTGTTCTCCTTAACATGAGTCGTGTCAACCATCTTAAGTTACAATGATTTTTTTTATAAAATCTATCTACTAACATTAATTTAGATGATGTGCATCAACGTGGTGGTTTTATTAGACTTTCGTATATTACTTTTAGTATATAATAGACAAATCACCATTTGGATCTAAGCAACCTACTATATGTGTTTTTGAAATAATTACCGGTCGAAGACAAAGAAGTTTGACTACTAATAATTTTGAAAGGGATAATACTAATATTTAATCAATAATTCAAGTAGCATATCTATTACATGCAATGCTAGTTTGATAATGATGCAATGCTAGTTTGATAATGGACCACCGCCGTGCTCTCAGATTCTCGGTTGAGGAAAACTTGGTCAAAACATCTAGAGTAACAATTTCTAAAAACAATATTTTATACGAGACAAAATATGATTTTTGTTTTTGTTTTGAAACATGAACATAGCCGTGTCTCCGCACAACAGTGATGCATAAAACCCAATGTATTGCAAAGTTTTAGAATAATCTCAAGCATCACACAACGTGGCCACATGAGCAACTCACCGACAATAGAGCCAAAAGACAACTACACATGTTGCAATTTTTTAGTATGCCATAGTTCGAACAATTGGTAACAACCGAGTGTATCGAGAGTACAAACACTCTCGCTGGTCCTCTGATGGAGTTGGGACCACATCTGATCCACTATGTAGCCCGATGAATAACCTAAAAAAAATACTGCTCTAGCCTTGTGAATAACAACATCATTTCGATATTTTAAATTGTTCAAAGAAAAGCACATACATCTCTATACGTATGTTCTCTTTAGTGTTATCCAATGTAACCCCAAATATAGTTGTAATATTATTTGGTGGAGTAATACTAAAGGTAAATGAAACATTCTCCAAATTTGACGTGCGATCTGACAAGATATTAAAAGATGCTCAACAGACTTGTCTATATCATAGAATACACACTTTTTACATCAAGTCCAACTACTCTTAGCAAGATTATCCTTGATTAACAAAAAATTCGGATGAAAGAACCACATAAAATCTTGATCTCTAGAGGAATCTTCTATTTAAAAAAAAATGATCTTAGACATTTTTTTTTGAAATCATTACTGTGGGAAAAACCCCACTACCTCCACTTTATTAAATAGAGAGAATCAAGTTACAGATATTTACAAATGTACAATATACAAGAGGGGATCAAGGAAGAGAATCAAGCCATGATGTCAAAAGAGGTAGAAAGTCTTTCTTCACCCTGTATTTAAGCAAGGTGACTTCATGCGCAAAGTTAGCCTTCCATCCTCTGAAGGTAGGTATGATATTATGGAGTATCCAACCATTTCTTTGTTTCCAAATACCCCAACATGCAAGGGTCACAATCTCTGTGAAGCAGGGTCCAACAAACTGCTTTTAAGCTAACTTAAAGTCTCAACAACATTGCCTCGGATCCATGCAATTTGTAAATAATTTCGAATCATGGTACTGAAAACACAGTTAAAGAATAGGGGCCTCCATTCCTCATAATTCTGAACATAGAACACAGTCAGTTGTATCACTGACATGTCAATTCCTCTTGACAAACATGTCTCTTTTGTTAATCCTATAATGGAGGAGAAGCCATGCAAAAGAAAATTGTGTTTGGATTGACATTTGCTTTTCCATATCCATTAGGAGAGAACATCCTTAGGAAGATGAGCAAAACTATATTGATAAACTGAACTTCGAGAAAAACTTGACTTTGATATAGAACTGGTACACTCATCTTTATTCTATGAAATTATAACTATATCCTACAACATTGCACTCAATTCCTGGAATTCTTGATGAGCTTGTATTGAGAGAGGCAGAGAAAAATTATGCAGCCAGTCATCTATTGATAAGAATTCATTGAATGGTTGATATCCTGGACAAAGGAATACAACCTAGGGAATTCCATCTTGAGAATATAGAGTTGCCACTTATCTTCCCAAAAGAGAGCAGTAATGCCATTTCCAATTACGCAGGAACTTATTTTTCCTGTAATCATTGGAGAGAGCAAAAACCGCCTTTCCACCAAAAAGAACCCGAAGGAATCACAACATGAGGAACAGAATTATGATAGTATGCATCAGTAATGAGTTTCACCCAAGGAACTTGATCTTGATTGTAAATTTTGTGAAGATGCTTGAGAAGAAAAGTAGAGTTTTGGGCTTTCAAATTTACAATTCCAACACCCCCTTTATCTGTGGCTTGCAGACCATAGGCCAAACAGCAAGAGAACTAGCTCTTTCTTTCCTTTCTTACTCCAAAGGCAATGTCTTCTGGCTCCGTCAATAACTTCAATAACACCAATTGGGATAACTAGTGATCGCATTTAGTACGTAAGGAGAGAAGATAAGACATAATTAATTAAAACCAGTCTGTCTCCATGGGAAAGAAATAAGTTGTGGTAGATAGTCTTCTTTCAACTCTTTCAATCAATGGTGAAAAATCCTTTATAGCTGGTTTTGTAGTACCCATAGGAAGGTCTAGATAAGTAAAAGGCATGGATCCTAACTGTCATTCAAAAAATTGAGCAAGCTTTGTGGCTTCATCATTAGAAAGATTAAGGAACCATGGAAGATTTATGGAAATTGACTTTCAATCCTGTGAAGGCTACATAGGTATGTAGAGAACATATAGGTCCTTCCTGCATGCACACATAACCACCAATGTATCATATGCATACTGAATGATTGGGAAATCTGTCCCGACAGAAATATGAGGAAATCAAGTCATCTCTATATGCCTTATTCACCAAACTCTGAAATAAATCAGCACCTTCAACAAAAAGTAAAGGTGATAAGGGATCTCCCTGTCCGACACCTCTCTTGCATATAAAGTCCTTACTTGGGATTCCATTTAGTAAGACAGAAGAAGAGTCTGATGCAAGGATTTCTTTAATCCAAACAATGAACAACTCAGGGAAACTCTTTGCTCTCAAAACCTGAACAATGGCTTCATGATCCAAAGTATCAAAATCTTTTTCAAAGTCAATTTTAAATCCATGAGTACTTTCTATGTGTGAAAAAGCTTCAAAGATCATAAGGAAATAAAAAAATTCTTGCTTGAGCTATCCAACATGTCTAAAGGTATACACTTCCTTTTACGTAAAAAGAAGCACGATGCACCTAGAGAAGTGGCAAACCAGCATATGCTTCTGTCGTTCACACATGCACAGAAAATTTGGTTTAGACTTCCATGGATAAGCAAAACCCACGTAGTAGTCTCTACAAGTACTAAGTAGAGTAGTATTTGTACATCTCCTAGATGCAGAGGCTAGGTTTTCCGTTTCAAAAATAAAATAAAGTGGACTAGTATTTGTACCGAGAGAGCAAACAAAGAACACAGGGTCATGTACAAGTCACTTGTCACACCATAAAAGACCTAAAGAATTGATGCATGCACTAGCTTAACCAAATCGTCAGAACTGATCTCGTTGTGCAGAAAGTGCCATCTACTACTTGCTTACATTCTCCCAATTGGTCGTTGAAGTTTTCACTAATTTGTGCACTGACTGTGCCAAAGAGATAACTGAATCTTAAACTTCCTTGATTAGTAAGTATTTTTTTAAATAACCACAAATATATTAAGCTAACAAGCCGTCTCATTAAAAACCTTCCAGTCCCTGTAGGTAACCTGGTAAGGAAAAGGGTGCGTCTGAAACTTGCTGGCACCAAATCATCCATAAGTTACATCGTTTATGAGTTCATCTAAGATAAAGCTAGGGGGTTCTACCACCCAATTACAAGTGTTTTTATAAGAATAACTAAACATATCTATCTCATGAGCCACTTTGTTTGCCTTCCTTGTGCAATATAAGAAAACACTCTAGTTACTTTGCTGCAATTTACTTTACTTGCACTTTACTTTACTTGCATCTCCAATTCGAATTTACATTATCTCCATCACCACTTGCATCACAAAAATACAAAAACAATCCATTGCATATTTATTTTCTCATTTGCATTTAGTAGTAGATTTAATTATTGCACATTTACTTTCAGTTTTGCATTGCAATTTATAAGTCTCACACCTTGTGCTTGACAACCACTTGGTGAGGTTGAGGGCACAAAATTCTCTACTTGTTTGCAGGATCCTGGAGGAAGCTTGGAAGACAACTGCTGAAATACTGACTCCCCAATAGTTCGATATAAACCCTCGAGTCACCCTCGCACTACTAGGAAAATGGCTATAGGAGTGATGATACCCGTGACGCACATCGCGTTTGGCGCGTCACGCCTATTACCCGCGGCGCACCACGTTTCTGCGCGTCGCGCGTAAAGGAATAGCCGCGGCGCACCAATTGGAGGGCGCGTCGCGCCTATGTGTGGGGCCGGGGTGGCGAGCCTCCGAGGCATACCCGCGACGCACCAACCGAGCGGTGCGTCACGGCTACGTTGGGTAGCCGCGGCGCACATTCTATAGGTGCGTCACGGCTATCGTTTCCACCGGTGGCATCTATAGCCGTGACGCACCACTGTAACGTGCGCCGCGGCTATCCAACATAGCCGTGACGTGCCGAATATGATGTGCGTCACGGGTATACCTGGAACGAATTTAAGTGGTTGGGACCACCCCCAACCTCCCATCCACCCATATCTCCACCCCATTTTAGATCTGGTCGCCCCCCACCTCCTCACCACCTCATTTCCCCCATTTTCCCACCATTTAAAACTTATTTAACCTATTTTATTTGATACATATGTGTGGGGAATCTAGTAAACATTTGTCTCCACCCCCATCTCTCACTTTATTACCAGTTTCCCTTCCATCTTTTCACTTTCTATAGCCACATACAAACGTACTCTCTCGGTCTCGTGTCGGCAAGATCTATAGTTGGTGAGTTGTTGGAGGGACGATATGTATATGTCTTGTATGTATGTGTGTCGGCGCCGTGCGTCGTCGTCACAAAAGATTCATATATATGGTTGCATATATACATATATGCGAAATTGTGTTGCGTATTTTTCATGAAATTTGTGGATGTCTTAAAAATGAGTTGACATGTGTTGCCAAAATGTTGATTCATTTCCATTTCGGCGACCACGCACTCCGAGAATGTCCTATTTTTAGCATAGGTCATGCCGAATTTTTCCGTCGACGACCATGTGCATGCATCATATATCCATATATTACGTAATTTGATTCTAATTAATTTTTCATTTGATCTTTTTTTACTATGTAGGCAACCATGCATATAAGCACAGGCACCGTGGCTAGATTTATGAAACATGCGACGGACGAAATGTTTCGAAATAGCATGACGGAGATAAGATGTCCTTGTCGAAGATGCAAACTGAAACACTTGATCAGATACGATTCTGGTGACTTGGAGTCGCACCTTATCCGTCGTGGTTTTATGGATGGCTACACTCTTTACCCGACAAGTGATGAAGATGAAGAGTCGCCCGGACATGATGAAGGACATAATGATCAAGATGAAGGACATGATCATAATCAAGACGAAGGACATCGTGATGAAGATGTCGGACATGATCATAATCAAGACGAAGGACATCATGATGAAGATGTCGTGACATCGTCGTCGGACTGGGTGCGGGACCCTCATGTCCAAGCTCTTCTTCTCAAGGAGACTAGCAACACCAGAGCTGCTGCTAGAGAGAAATCGAAGTTGTCGCAACTGGAGATAGACGCCGTTACTCCATTGTATGAAGGATGCGTGAGCGAGGATACCCGTCTGAACGTAACGTTAAGGACCCTCGAGATGAAGACAAAACACCGATGGACCGATGCGAGCTACGATGAGAACATGGCATTCTGGCACGACCGTCTTCCCACGGGGAACAAGTGTCCAACGAGCATCGAGGAGGCGAAAAAAGTCGTGTGCCCTCTGGATTTACCTCACGTGAAATACCATGCTTGCATTAATGACTGCATCATCTATCGGGCCGCGGACGCGGAGAGAACCATATGCCCGGTGTGCGACGCAACTCGATACAAGACAGGGAAGAAGGCCTCTCCTCGAAAAGTGGTGTGGTACTTTCCGATAACTTCCCGTCTGCAGCGGTATTTCGCAGACCCCACACAGGCGAAGCTCATGCGATGGCACGCGGAAAGGAAGAAGCCAGAAGAGCATGATGGAACCGATCCGGAGAATGATGACACGATGCTGACACACCCCTCAGATGCTAGCCAGTGGAAGGCGCTAGACATCGAATACCCCGAATTCGGCGACGATCCAAGGAACATCAGGTTGTGCATGAGTACGGATGGATTAAATCCTTTTGGCAACCAGAGCAGCACCCATAGCACCTGGCCCGTGTTTGTATGTATATACAACCTACCCCCCTGGTTGTGCTTGAAGAGGAAGTACATACAGATGAGTATGCTTATTCAAGGGCCGAAACAACCAGGTAACGACATCAATCTGTATGTCCAGTTGTTGGAAGAGGAGCTAGCCACGTTATGGGACGAGCCAGCCAATACGTGGGACGCCTATGGAGAAACGTTTTTCCCATTGAGAGCCGCGCTCCTCACGACGGTGCATGACTACCTCGGTTACGGATATGTCGCGGGGCTGGTGGCGCACGGATTCTGTGCATGCGTTAGGTGCATGGATGACACTACGTATCTCCAGCTAGAGAGAAACCCCGGGTCATCGAAAACCGTGTTCTTGGGGCATCGAAGGTGGCTTCGCAAGGATGACCCGTGGAGAAAACGCAAAGATCTGTTCAACAATGAAGTTGAGATGCGAAGAGCCCCACGTCAAAGGAGCGGCGAGGAAATCGACGAGCTGTTGAAGAACTGGAAAGAGTGCCCTGCGCCGGGAAAGAAGCGAAAGGCGCCGGCGCCGTTGGAGGGTGTATGGAAAACAAGGTCTGTTCTCTGGGACCTGAGGTACTGGAAGATTCTCCGCACACCCCACTGCCTTGACCTCATGCATATCACGAAAAACGTGTGCGAGAGTCTGCTTGGCACCCTTCTCAACATGCCGGAGAGGACCAAAGATGGGCCGAAAGCAAGGAACGACTTGAGATTTTTGAATATCAGGGGCGAGCTCCACGGAGGAAAACCGGATGATGATGACGATGACGATGACGATGTGTTAGATGGGACGGAAGGTCGCCGCAAGGGCAAAAAGGCCAAGAAGACGGAATATTACTGTCCCCCTTCGTGCTTCACGCTATGCGAGAAGGAGATCGACCAATTCTTCAAGTGCCTCCTTGGAGTCAAATTTCCTTACGGTTATGCGGGGAAGATAAGAAGATACCTAGACGTACCAAAGCAGAAGTTCAGCGGAATGAGGTCTCACGACTGTCACGTGATGATGACGCAGATACTTCCAGTTGCAATTCGAGGGATAATGGACGAGCACGTCCGTGAAACGCTGTTTGGACTCTGCAACTTTTTTGACGTCATCTCTCGAAAGTCGATTGGCGTGAAGAAACTCGCAAGGCTACAGGAAGAGATCGTGGTGATACTATGCGAGCTTGAGATATACTTCCCGCCAGCATTCTTCGACATTATGGTGCATCTCCTTGTCCATGTCGTGGATGATATCATCCAGCTCGGGCCGCCGTTTTTACACTCCATGATGGCGTTCGAAAGGATGAATGGTTCCATCAAAGGATACGTCCGCAACAGGGCCCGTCCAGACGCAAGCATTGCCAAGGGCTTTCTGACAGAGGAGTGCATCTCTTTCTGCACGAATTTTCTAGACATAGATGAGAACCCTGGTCTGCCCGTAAACAGGCACTTTGGCAGGCTCGGTGGATGGGGACACCGCGAGGGCCAGCGCGAAATGAATGTCGACTTTCAGGGCCGACGCAACAACTTTGACAGAGCAAACCTAGTCGCGCTACAACATCTAACAGTGGTCGATCCTTGGTTGGAAAAGCACAAATTGCTAATCGCGAAGTATTACAGTGACCGGGGACAACATAGGACCGAAGCAGAAATAATCAGAGAGCACAACATCCATTTCACACAGTGGTTCAGGGAGAAGATTATGACCGATCAACCGGAGACGCCTTATTCTGAAGAAGAAAAACTCATACTCACATTGTCACAAGGCCCCGCACATAACCTCATGACATATCAGGCATACGATATCAATGGTTACACATTCTACACGGCAAATAAGGACCGGAACTGCGAATACCAGAACTCGGGGGTAACGATGGAATCATTAACAGGTGACGTCAAAGAAAGATACTATGGTAGGATCGACGAGATATGGGAACTCGACTACTGCGGAGAGAAGGTGCCAATGTTCCGTGTCACATGGGCAAAGAGCGTCAGGAAAGAAGGACAATATTTCACCACCATGGTGATACCTGAAGCCAAATCCGGCACGAATGTCACCGCAAAAAATGAGCCATGGGTCTTGGCTAACAAAGTGGACCAATGCTTCTTCATTACTGACCCGACAAGGCCTAGCCGTGTTGTCGTGCGGAGAGGCAAAAGAAACATCATCGGAATGGATGGAGTAGCCAACGAGCAAGACTTTGACCAGTACGGCGACCCGAAAATGGAAGATGACAATGACGATGGAACGGAATACACAACAAGAAGAAGCAGGACAACGCTACCTACAGGTCGCCCATTCCACCGAAGAAGTCACGGTGTTCCAGGACTGAATTACTCAACCGCGACAAAGAAGGGAAAGAAAATTGTAAAACGCTAGCTAGAGCTACAAGAATCATTATGTTGCCGTGTGTGTGCATGAATTCGACAAAATTAAGATGATGTAATAAGAATATTTGAGATTTTATGACATCTAAATTAATCAACACTTTATTTGAGATTTTGCAAATTTCATTATATTTACATCTATGTTGATCTACTATAATTTGCTATGTATATATTTATTTATATATTGATTTATTTTGAATCATTTTGTAAGAAATAAAAATAAAAAAATTTGGGGGTGGACAGGAGTCGAACCCTGGTGGGAGGCTAGGCAGGAATGGCACTAGCCACTGGGATAAGTATCAGCTGTTGATAACTACCCACGCGCAGTTCTTTTATCTAGATACAACCGATAGGCGTGGCGCACCTCCCTCTTGTGCGCCACAGTTTGCTTAAGCGCGACGCACTGCTCGTTGGCACGTCACGAATAGCTTACGCGCGACGCGCGGATTTTTGGTGCGCCACGGTTACTTTACGCGCGACGCACCTCACCTCGGTGCGTCACCGCTATCCTTGTCGTGGGATAATCACGGCAGATGTTACCAGGGGTAACTGATCTTGGGGCAAGTCGACACAGGCGTTTGGGAGAGGGTTTAGCTCAAGGGAAGACATGGTGCAATTTGATCTGATAGCCGGCAATCGAAGTCGCCGGATCTCTATTCTCGATATGATAATTCGATTAGGGTTTACACTGGATGCTCGATATGGCGCGCTATTGCTAGGGTTCTTAGATCTCTACCTAAAACTATACCTGGGGGTCGGTTTATAAAGCACCCGTACCCCCTAGCTTATTCGGCAAGGCATATTTCGGATCCTACATGGACACGGCACGCTAACCATAACTTTCCTTTATAATAGCCCATAACCCGGGCCGTTAAACCCACAAGTTTGGGCCTTCACAAGCTTCTTTATTATCAGCCGAATCCTACACACCATCCTTTGGGCCGTGTTATTCCTCAGAGCTTGGCATACCGGGTTAGCATCCCCCTGTCAGTAGTCCCCAGAATAGCCTGGGCTTCATGGATCCTCCTTGAAGCGCTTGCTATTCCCCGCAAAGACGTCGAACATATGGGCATATGGAAGCCGAGTTAAGATGTTTTGATATTCTGCTAGGCCTCACTCCATGGTGGCCATGTAATAACCCGGATTTTTCCTCCAAACACTTAGATTCAAATTCCCAGGTCCAGACTACAATAAAAATGCCAAGATCTCATGCTCGATAATCAGTCCCGTCATTACGGAGTGAATCCCTTCCTTCTTCTATCCCAATGCCTTGCCCAATACTTGACGCATATCCCGCGAAATCTTCGCTGATAACCATCACCCCGCGGCTTCCGGCTTCTGGCCGTTAGGGTAGGCTCACCCTTGCCTTATAAATAGCACTTAATGGGTAACCCTAAGCCCCTCACCACGCCACAACTTCCCCTCTTCTTCCTTGCTCCTAACACCCTCGCAGCACCACCGTGAGGAGCTCGTGCCTGCTACCAACGCAAGATCGCCAGCGGCCGCGCCCGCCCTTGAGTCGCCTTGCGCCACCGTCAAGTGTCACCGCTGCTCCTCCATTTCTCTCATTCAAGCCACGCCGCTCGTCGCCATCGTATTAGACTCCAATCTCCCCGGTAAGCTTCTCGCAACCAGTTAATTCAGCCTCACAACTTTCAATTTATCCAAGATCGGATCTAGGTCAACCCGCAAGTCATTTGTCCGATTGCACCAAATTAGATCGATTCGACGCTTGCCAACTCCTTCAATCATCTGCCCTATAGTCACAAATGATCCCCCAACCAACATTGATTGCCAATTTTACTTGAAAACCATCCGCAAACGTTTCCATCTAGATCCGTTCCTCCTCGATTTTCCGCTTATTGCATTAACACCCGGAAAAACCCTCCTTTTCCAGCTATTCCATTTGCGGTATAAATATGGGCAACCATCCGTCATCCCCAAATACCTTTCCCTACGTAAGTGACCAACAATTTCCACAAGTGTGCTCAATACCCGGACAGTTCTCAGCTTCGTACCTTCTTGATACCTTTATACTCGGATATTTCAGCATTCCCGGGTCTTATTTCCCACGCCTCTTCTCTTTGTGTTTTGCAGGCTGGCCCCATGGCTCCCAAGCGACAAGGAAAACAACCGGCTCCAGCGAGGACCACCCAAACCATATCCGCCAATTGGGGGCGTTCCACAACCACGAAAGCCAAATTGGACGAGCTAGCCGAGTTAGGAACCCTCCCTTCTCAAAAAGACATCCACTGGAGGGTACCGGGTAATGAGACTCGTCCCACCCCCGAAGAAAACGAGGTAATCTGCTTTGTTGAACACGTGACCCGAGGATTTCGTCCTCCGGGTCATCCTTTCTTTAGGGAGGTCTTAGATCATTATGGACTCCGGGTGTTCGACATAGGGCCTAACTCCATGTTGAACATTACCCACTTCATTGTTCTATCTGAGTCGTATTTGTGCATGCCACCGAGTCTGACTCTTTTCATTGAGTTATTCCAGTGCAAGCCGTGCCGCGAAAGCGGCGACGGAGCGCTTCTCACTTGCGGCGGGGTATCCATCCAACGCCGTAAGAATTCTTTGATGCCAACCCTCAACCTGCACTCCCACGTTAAACATTGGCAGCTATCTTTCTTTTACTGCCACGATACCTCCCCCGACAGCGAAAAGAAGCTGCCGGGTTACTCAGAGACCCCCCTCAAGCCCTCCGAGTCTTTCAGTGCCTTCGCATCAGACTCAGACAGGGAGGCAATCCTTCCTTCGCTAGCCAAGATAGCCATTCTCTCAGCCCAAGGCCTCCTAGGGCTCAATTTAATAAAAACTTGGGTTGATTTCCGAATCCAACCTAATTCCGTTCGCACCAAATTGATGTGCGAGTATTCGGGGCACACCACAGACGCACTCCGCTACTCCACCAAGAGCTTTGCGACCGGTGATACTATAAAGACCATCAAGGGCTTCTTGGCGGAGAAACTGGAGGTGATAAAGGGCATCACCGGGTTACCCCCGTTTACCCGGGAAAATCCAGCTCCAGCGGTAATACCCGGCGCTCATAACTTGTTTCCACATTTCAACACGATACTGCTTCTAAGCCTTAATCTTATCTTTTTACCTCAGGCTGATGACCCTTTCTGGAGAGTTGAACCACTCCCCCCCTCCAGAGACCCGGAAGAGGAGGACGAGGCGGCTGACGATAGTGAAGGTACTCACCCAGGATCTGCATATTTTTACTTGCATTACTTTCCTCTCGTCTGCCTTTTTTCTAATGAATACACACCTGGTTCGCAGGGCTAGAGGACGAGGGTGGAAACAGTGAAGACGACCCGGAGAGAACCGAGTCTGACCCAGAGGCAACAGTCGGGGCCAAGAGGAAAGGCAGGGGGACAGTGTCCAAGGTTCCTTTTTCCTCATTATCCTCTGAACCTTACTCCTTTGACGTCATGCGACGACTTAACCATCAATTATCAAATTCGTCATGCTTGAAGGATTCTTTCCCCGCCAAGCGCAGAGTAACTCGGAGCTCCCCAGGTGAAGATCCCCTTAACCCGGGCACCTCCGCCCCCTCGGTCCCTCGTGGCAGTGCTCCTCCATCTCGTTCTTCCAACTCTCCTCAGCACCACCCTTCTCCTAACCACCCACGTGCCGGGCAATTCCGGGTTCCACTAGTGGTTCCTGCGAAGACCTCATCTGCTTCCAGTGGCGAGCTTCCACCGGATTACACTGTAAATGCCGGGTAAGTTTTTGCTATATTATTTCTTTTTGCATCTGACAAACTTTCACTCGAGCCGCCGTCATCATTAATAACTGCCTTTTCTCATTTTTGCTTCAGCGCTCAAGTCACCGTCAGTGACCCGGAAAACACAGAAACGGATAACCTCCAGGTGGAGAAGCCGACTGACGACGCAGACGCCGCAACTGGTGTTGATGCGACAACTAACCGGGAACAAGGCCCTCTGAACAATCCACTTTCCCAAACCGTCGGATCTCCTTCCTTATCGGAACCAGTAGACGAAGAGATAGAAATTCTAGATACAAGGATGAGCTCTCCCAACCCGGACACTCAGACTGTCCGAGTCTCCACTCCAAATGCGACGAGAACCCCCCTACCAGATGATCAAGCTGCCGGCTCTTCCGGGACTCGCTCCGAGGAGTTAACTTTTGCCCAGATGCTGGAAACTCTGCGCACCTTAAGGGCTAACGAGGAAAACATCTTGGGGTCTTTAATAACCAAACACGAGGTAAATTCGATTAATATTGCTTGTACCTTTGTCCAGTCCCCAAGTTCCGAGTGAGTTCATTCATGACTTGCTCGGGACTTTTATTATACCAATGACTGATAACTGTGCTCTTCTACCTGACTAATGCTTTTTTAACATCTGTGCAGTCTTTCGTGACTCAATACGAGGAGAAACTTGCGGATGCCGCCAAGCTCATTGAAAAGGAGATATCTTTACGTGAAGCAGCCGAGGCTGAAGCCAGGAGGAATAGGCAATTAATGAAGAAGTACCGAAGAAGGGCTCACCAAGCCGAAGATGACCTGACAAGCCTTTCCGTCGAAATATCTGATACCTATCGTTCTTTGCTTGGTACGCTTCCTTCTCCGGGTTTATCCTTTTGACAAACAGCAAAAATTTTCCAACTTATATCTTCATTTTACTTCAGGCCCGGACGAAGCCATGCCGGATGAAGATGACATTGCCAAGCTGAAAACCATAAAGAGTGCTATCCGGCAGCTATGTGCCGGAACCAGATGGATCCTTGATGAGTTGCGGTGGCCGGGCAGAGGACATATTGATCTGAAAAGGCTATTGGACGCCCTGTCCACTGTTCCCGAGTGGATTCGGCACTGGAAGCGCTCATCTTGCCGGGTTGGAGTGACCCGGGGGCTTGCACTTGCGAAAGCTTATCTCCCCAAGCTCGAGCTAGCGAGGCTTATGGGCGGCTTCCCAGAGTTCAAGCTTGACGGATCCAAGTTTTCAGTAAAGGATTTTCAGGCTGTCCAGAAGGAGGTCCGTTACCCGGCCAGCGTAATTGCTGATGAACTGGATGTTAACATACTTGTTCCAGCGTATGATTCTGCCGATAAAGTAATTAAGTCGGATCTTCCTGAGCCGTATGACATGCTGGCTCGGTGGAAGGAGGAAGCTGCTGCGATAAGGGCGGAGGCTGCCAAGAAGCAAGCTGAAGCCGGCTCTGCTCCTGCTGCGTCAACACCAGTCGTTCCGCCCCCTGCAGGGGCTGGTACCGCCGATCCGGGTGCTGCTGCTACCACCAATGATGGCAAGGGTAAGGCCAAGATGGACGCCGAGTGATATATGGTTTCCAATGCCTCTTCTTAAGCGCCAGTCGGTCGACATACTTTTAAAACAGTCATATTTTGGGCGGTGCGCCTGTGCACCTTTGGTATTTTTTCACCAGGATTTTGTAATGCACGCTAAGGCCTTGACATACTCGATGCCTGTTCCGGCCTTTTTAAGTTTAAGCTCATCTGTTCTCGATATCTGGTTTTGTTTATTGTTCCTTTTGTGAGAACTCAATTTCCGGGTCTCATGGGTATTGACAAGCGGATTTTGCTTCGAAGTCCCCAAGTCCCCAAGACTCGGATATTTGGATTTTTGCAACTATACAAGTAAGCCAGTTTTTCTCTTTTCAAGATTTCAAGCTACCGGGCCCGGATTGCCGAGTCTAGGACACTTGATCTTGAAAAGGGAACAAAATGCTTATTGCTATTTTCACAAAGATCCACGAGTTGTTTCACATAGGTTTTGAAGTTATGCTTAATAGTCGTTGAGTTTCCAGCTATTCAGCCTTGTACTCTGCATAACTTGTGGTTTAGATGACCCTTTTGACTGTCTTGTACTGTAAGCCGGCTTTCGCGTGGATACCATGTTGTTACATCAATACGAAGACGTAGCCAGCCAATCCCCGTCGGGTTTCATGACTAACTGCCATCGTAAGCGAACAAATCATGCCACTTTAATGCGAGTCACATCGAGCTTAAGTAAGAATAGCCAAGAAATTTGGACTTCTTTGTCCGGTTATAAGATTGTAGCCGTACTCGTTTGCAAGTAATCGGCCCCTATAACTCATAGGCATCATGGCCGGGTCTTTGAGTTTGTAACTGTGCTATTTAAGCGACCAGCCCCCAAGACCTAGATATACGCATCGTACTGAGAATACATAACCTGATAACAACCATCTCTTTTCTTGATAACCATCTCTTTTCTTGATAACCATCTCTTTACTTGATATGAAAAAATGTAGGTCAGCAAGCCGCCTCATTAAAAACCCGTCCAGTCCCCAAAGGTACCCTGGATAGGAAAAGAGTACGTCAGAAACCTGCTGCCTATTACATCGTGCAATTCCACTTGCCAATATAGTCTTTACTAAGTATAATACGGACGTAGCTGAGCCACGTTCCATGGTCTATCTCTTTCTTGCATAGATGAAGTGGTGTGTGCGGTGTCGTTGACTGTAGCCGACTCTTCCCTTGCATCTATCAAATAATATGATCCGTTATGCAGATTCCGGCTTATGATAAATGGTCCTTCCCATGGTGGTGATAATTTGTGTTTTCCTTCGTTTGACTGTACCAGGCGCAGAACCAAGTCTCCTTCCTGGAATACCCGGGTCTTCACACGCCGGCTATGATACCTCCGTAAATCTTGCTGATATATGGCTGATCTTTCCAGGGCTTGTTCTCTTTGCTCTTCTAACATATCTACGGCGTCTTGCCGGGTTTTTTCGTTCTCTACTTCGACGTAAGCTGATACTCTAGGCGAATCGTGAATAATGTCACTCGGTAACACTGCTTCCGCACCATAGACCATGAAGAAGGGTGTCATCTGAGTGGATCTGTTAGGTGTAGTGTTGATACCCCAAACCACAGAAGGAAGTTCTTCGACCCATGCACCAGCAGCCCTGACACAAGGAACTCGCAATCGTGGTTTTAATCCGCGAAGCAATTCTTGGTTTGCCCTCTCCACTTGTCCATTGGCCTGGGGATGAGCCACCGATGCCACATCGAGCCGGATTCCATTATTGCCACAAAACTTCTCCATCTCACCAAGGGACATGTTGGTTCCATTGTCGGTAATTATGCTGTGGGGGTACCCGAACCGGTAGATAATCCTTTTCAGGAACTTGACTGCTGTAGCTGCTTCGCAATTAGTAACTGGCATAACCTCAACCCACTTGGTAAACTTATCAATAGCCACCAAAAGATGTGTCTTCTTGCATGGTGACATATGAAAGGGACCAACCATGTCCATACCCCAGACGGCAAACGGCCAAGTTAATGGGATAGTCCGCAACTCCATAGCCGGCACATGGGTTTGGCGAGCGTACCTTTGACATCCGTCACACCTTGCTACCAATCGTTCCGCATCCGCTAGGGCCGTGAGCCAGAAAAACCCGTGTCGATAAGCTTTAGCCACAAGAGACCTTGTGGACGCATGATGTCCACAGTCACCTTCGTGGATTTCCTTAAGAATCTGTCTGCCTTCTTCCGGCGCTACGCAGCGCAAAAAGACTCCTGCTGCACTTCTCTTGTACAATTCCCCATTGATGATAGAATATCCCTTTGCTCGCCTCAAAATTTGCCTTGCTAATACCTCCTGTTGTGGTAACTCGCCTCGTGATAGGTAGGCCAAAAACGGTTCTGTCCACTCGGGAATAGTACGTACAGTGGCTACGAGTCCTGAATCCGGGTCTTGATTTGCCAATTCCTCCTCTGACTCGATTTTAACTGATGGTCGCCATAGTTCGTCCAGGAAAACGTTAGGTGGAACCGGCTCTCTGCGCGAGCCGAGTCTGGCGAGGGCGTCGGCTGCCTCATTCTTTCTTCTGTCTATATGCTCCACCTCATACCCGGAAAAACATCCTGCAACCCTATCAACTTCCCTGCGGTATGCTGCCATAGTTGCGTCCTTTCTATCCCACGTTCCTGACACCTGCTGTACCACAAGGTCCGAATCTCCGAAGCATCGTATCCTCTTAATGTTCATCTCTTTGGCTACCTTTAAGCCATGCAATAGGGCCTCATACTCGGCCACGTTGTTGGAACAGTCGAAGTGAATTTGTAGCACGTAACTCAATTTGTCTCCTTTGGGTGATGTCAGCACCACCCCAGCTCCTGATCCCTCGTACTGCTTTGATCCGTCGAAGTGCATGATCCATGACTCGGAATTTGGAACCGTTGCGGTCATGCCTGTATGTGTCCAGTCGTTAACGAAATCAATTAAAGCTTGAGATTTGATTGCTGACCTGGGTTCGTAGTTGATATGATAATCCCCCATCTCTATCGCCCATTTGGCTATTCTTCCCGTCGCGTCCGAGTTTCTGATGATATCCGACATTGGTATTGAACTAACCACTGTTATGGGATGTTCTTGGAAATACGGCTTCAACTTCCGGCTGGCCATAAAGACCCCGAACACCAACTTTTGCCAATGTGGATAGCGCTGCTTTGCTTCTGATAATACCTCGCTGACATAATAAACCGGCCTCTGAACCGGGTATCCTTTCCCATCCTCTTGGCGTTCCACGACAACTACTGCACTGACGGCTCGGGGGCCAGCTGCCACATATAGTAACATAGGTTCTTTAGGACCCGGCGCCGCTAGTACTGGTGCTTCAGATAACTGCTTCTTTAGTGCCTCAAATGCCTCGTCTGCCTCTTGATCCCACACGAACTTATCTGATTTCCGCAAGAGCCGGTACAATGGTATTGCTTTTTCTCCGAGTCTGGATATGAATCGGCTCAAGGCTGCTACGCAGCCCGTGAGCTTTTGAACATGCTTCAAATTTTCCGGTTTTTTCAGACTCTGGATGGCCTTGATTTTATCCGGATTTGCCTCGATTCCTCTCTCGGAAACTATGAAGCCGAGTAATTTCCCAGCTGGAACTCCAAACACGCACTTTGTCGGGTTAAGCTTCATCTGGTACCTCCTCAAGTTTTTGAACGTCTCCTTTAGATCATCGATAAATGTCTCCGCCTTCCTAGTCTTTATGACCACGTCATCCACATAGGCATGGACGTTACGTCCGATTTGGTCCTCAAAGCACTTTTGAATACACCGTTGGTAAGTTGCGCCAGCGTTCTTCAACCCAAACGTCATAGTTTTATAACAAAAGGCCCCAAAAGGGGTTATGAATGATGTTTTCTCCCAATCCTCCCTTTTGAGCTTAATCTGATGATACCCGGAATATGCGTCCAGGAAGCATAACAGATCGCTTCCAGCTACTGCGTCTATAATCTGATCTATTCTTGGCAGCGCGAACGGATCCTTTGGGCAATGTTTGTTGAGACTCGTGAAGTCAATGCACATCCTCCACTCGTTGGTCTTTTTCATCACCAGAACCGGGTTAGCCAACCAATCCGGGTGAAATACTTCCATGATAAAGCCGGCTGCCAATAGCCGAGCGATCTCTTCGCCTATAGCCTTCCTTCTTTCCTCATTCATTTTCCTCAAACCTTGTTTCACGGGCCTGGACTTGGGATCCACATGCAAACTGTGCTCAGCCAATTCTGTAGGGATACCCGGCATGTCGCTAGGTGTCCAGGCAAACACATCTGCATTCGAGCGAATAAACTCCACGAGCGCTCCCTCCTGCTCTTTTCCCAGGTTAGACCCTATGGTAAACTGCTTGGTAGAATCCCCTTCGACAAAATCTATCTTCTTGGTGTCTTGCGCTGCCTTGAATTTTGCTCTCTCATCCTCAGTATTAGGCTTTTTCAAGGCCGTTCTATCGTCTGGATTTACTTGAGACCGGTAATATTCGAGCTCTTCCTTCCTGCATGCCTGCTCGGCCATAACTGAATCTCCTTCGTCGCACTCGGCCGCTACATCCCGGTTCCCATGTATAGTGATGGTCCGTTTAGGACCCGGGATTTTCAGCTGCAAATACACATAGCACGGCCTAGCCATGAATTGGGCGTAAGCCGGCCTCCCAAACAGTGCGTGGTAAGGACTGCGCAATTTGACCACCTCGAACGTGAGCCACTCAACTCGATAATTATCCGTCGATTCTCCAAAAGCAACTTCCAAGGTGATCCTTCCCTCGGGGCTCGCCGAGTGACCTGGCACGATCCCATGAAAGATTGTCGAACTTTTTTGTAACTGAGACTCTTTGAGACTCATCCGTAAGAAGGTTTCCCAATAAAGGATGTTGATGCTGCTTCCACCGTCCATCAGGACCTTCTTCAATTCGTAACCATTAACTTGTGGAGCAACCACCAATGCCAAGACTCCTGGACGCTCTATTTTCTCCGGATGGTCTTTTCTACTCCATGTTACCTCTTGTTCCGCCCATCTGAGATGTCCCGGCGCGGCCAACGAAATCGAGTTTGCCGCTTGCTTTAATGTCTTCTCGTTCCTGCTGGAAGTTCCTGTAGTATGCACATGATATTGTCCTTTTAAATTAGTCGTTCGTACCGTGCCGATGAAGATGTTGATCCGGCCGATCGTCAATATAGATCCGGACTCGAGGTGATCCGACTCTGGCCCCCAGCCGGAATCGTCCACCATCTTT
Organism: Alopecurus myosuroides; assembly: GCA_028641055.1. Classification (NCBI taxonomy): domain Eukaryota; kingdom Viridiplantae; phylum Streptophyta; class Magnoliopsida; order Poales; family Poaceae; genus Alopecurus; species Alopecurus myosuroides. The sequence continues at coordinate 182,519,957 of CM054061.1, read as the reverse complement.
TCTCCTTCGTGGTTGATGTAGATTTCGCCAATGACAAGATTTTCCATGCCCTTCCGAGCTTCTCCCGTGATGTAAACACCTTTGGACGCAGGCCCCACGGTGGGCGCCAACTGTCGTGGGATAATCACGGCAGATGTTACCAGGGGTAACTGATCTTGGGGCAAGTCGACACAGGCGTTTGGGAGAGGGTTTAGCTCAAGGGAAGACATGGTGCAATTTGATCTGATAGCCGGCAATCGAAGTCGCCGGATCTCTATTCTCGATATGATAATTCGATTAGGGTTTACACTGGATGCTCGATATGGCGCGCTATTGCTAGGGTTCTTAGATCTCTACCTAAAACTATACCTGGGGGTCGGTTTATAAAGCACCCGTACCCCCTAGCTTATTCGGCAAGGCATATTTCGGATCCTACATGGACACGGCACGCTAACCATAACTTTCCTTTATAATAGCCCATAACCCGGGCCGTTAAACCCACAAGTTTGGGCCTTCACAAGCTTCTTTATTATCAGCCGAATCCTACACACCATCCTTTGGGCCGGGTTATTCCTCAGAGCTTGGCATACCGGGTTAGCATCCCCCTGTCAATCCTCTTCTATAGCACGTACACGGGCCGTTCCCCTCTGCTTCTTCCTCTTCTCCAATCTCGATCTGGAAAACCGTCGCCTCCGCACGATCGCCGCCACCGTCCCCTCTGTCTCCATCGATCGCCGCCACCGTCCCCTCCCGTCCACCACCGCTGCCCTAGCCACCGTCCCCTCCCGTCCGCCACCGCTGCCCTCTCGCCCTAGCCACACCGCACGCCCACCGCTGCCCTAGCCACCGCTGCCGCCGTCCACGACAAGGAGGAGGAGGGGAGTCGCGCCGCCGTCCACGACAAGGAGGAGGACGAGGAGCCGCGCCGCCATCCACCTACAGGAGCGCCAAGGCCTCCGTCTTCCACGACGCCGTGGTGCAGCTGCAGGACCGCCAAGGCCGACGGCTTCTTCCCCTTTCACGACGCCGTGTGCAGCTGCGTGAACGACTACAGCGAGCCCTAGGTAAGACCCCTCCTCCTCCCTCCCGCTTTGCTCTGTTCCTGCTTGCCCTGTTCTTGTTCATGCTTGCCCTGTTCTTGTTCTTGTATCATCTCTTACCTCTGTCAATATGTGAACTGAATTCGTGTATAAACGGTAGTATTGTTGTATTCGTGTAGGAGTGTTGCTGAATTTTGTACTGTTAAATTGTTCACTGGATTTTGGTTTTGGTAACTGAATTTTGTTACTGTTGACTGCATTTTTGTAGTGGTAATTGTATTTTAAAGTGTTGGATTGTTCTCTGAATGTTGTTCACTGAATTATAGTGGTAAATACATTTTTATTGTGTTAACTGATGTTTATTTTGTTAACTGAATTTTGTTCACTGAATTTTAGTTCTGTTAACTGAATATTGCTTGTGCTAAATGAATTTTGTTTTTGTTAACTGAATATTGTTTGTGCTAACTAGTGTAAACTGAATATTGCTTGTGCTAAATGAATTTTGTTTTTGTTAACTGAATATTGTTTGTGCTAACTAGTGTAAACTGAATAATGGTAGTGTTAACTGAATTTAGCTTCTGTTAACTGAATTTTGTAGTGTTCTCTTGTTAACTGAATTTAGCTTCTGTTAACTGAATTTTGTAGTGTTCTCTTGCCCCTAGGATCTAAACTGACTCTACCATTTTTTTGCTTAATTATGCCTGTTGTTAGTTTTGCATGCTGCTATAGTGACAAGAGGCTCTACCATTTCTCTTGAATTATGCCTGTGAAATTCATTTCTGGCATCTCTATTTTTTCAGCAGTTGTGGTATCTTGACTTAACAATCATGTGCTAGATGTGCTTGTTAACTTGATTAAGCCTCTGGCCAGTGATGCAAAGCCTCTGGCCAGTTCCTCTTGTTGGTGTTCATCTGATAAGAACACCAATTTCTGGCATCTCTATTTTTTGTACTATCCATTTCCTCTTGTTGGTGTTCATCTGATAAGAACAATTGCTTCCATCTTGATTAAATAAGCCTGAGGCCCAAGTTTAAATAAGAACAAATGATGTTGCCTGTTGTTGAAAAAATGATGTTGCTCCTCAGCCCTGCTCCCCCACTAGTTCAAAAATGATGTTGCTTGTTGAAAAATGCTGCTGCTTTTGTTTGCTGCTTGTTCCTGAGAATTTGCTACTGATGTTACTTATCATATCCAATCTATATGCTGCTGGTTGTTGTTGCTGCTAAGTTGTTTCCATGATGTTCATGAGAAATTGCTGCTGCTAGGCTATGTTTGTTTGGCAGGTACTGGTGTTGGTACTGGTAATATAGTTTTGATGGATAAAAAATGATCTTCTAGGACTGGTGCTGGTGTTGTAGGACTGGTGCTGGTGTTGTAGGACTGGTGCTGGTACTGGTGTTGGATAAAATTTTGCAGATAATAAAAATTGTGCTGGTGTTGGCCTAAAGAATCTGTCCGGCCATCGAGCCGTTTAAAACTTTGCAGGGAATTCAAATAATGAGTTGCCCATTTTCGCCGAAATGTTGATTAATTTCCGTTTCGGCGAGAATCGGACACTCTAGTGTTAGAAAATTAGCAAAGGTCATGCCGAAATTTTCCCGTGAATTTAGGACTTAGCCGTTTTCCCGTGATCGAGTAGTATGTCGATTTTTTGTTTCCATTAGATTAACCAATAATTTCCCCCTTCAGAACATGGCACACAACAACGAGGCCGGCGGTTCTAAGCCGTTCTGGCAAATCACCGATGAAGAAGATGAGCAATACGACCCGACGGCGGATGCCTGGGCTGACGCGGACACTAGCGGTGGCGAGGAGGATGACGGCACGACTAGTGGCGCCGCCGGTGATACCACTAGTGGCGCCGCCGGCGGAAATGACACCACTGATGCCGGCGGTCAGACAGATGGTGGTAGCAAAGCCAAGAAGAAGAGGACGGCAACGAGAAAACGGAAAGGTAACACTCTCCGCACCTACCGTGAAGAGATCACGGAAATTGATAGCTCTGGGTATCCAGTCGCGCCCGAGGCGGTGGTCAGAGGATTCGGCAACCAAATTGGTTGCATTGTCCGGGACACTGTCAGGATCTTAACCGATGATCTAAGGAAAAAAGAGAATGCACATTATCGGGTTATTCTCTTTAGAAAGCTGCACGGACGATACTTGTACCCGCATCCGCCAGACGAGCCGTTTAAGTACAATAACGACAATCTGGCGGGGAATAAGGTCAACCACTGCGCCATTGGTAAGATGAACACCGCCTTGGCCAACTGGAAACACCGGGTGAAGGTTAAGGTCATGGACAGCAAAAATAGCTTGGAGGATGTTTTAGCGACTGAGCCGAGAATCACCGAAGCTGAACTCCGGGACTTCAAGGTAATTTGCGAGAGCGAAGTCGCCAGAGCTAACTCTGGTTGGGGGCAGAGGATGCGGAAGTTGAACATTGGTACCCACAAACTGGGATGCGGCGGTTACAGAGCGGCGATTCCCAATTGGGAGAAGGAGGACGCCAAACGTGCAGAACAGGGCATCCCTGACCCTCTCGCAAAGTACTCGCCGCGGACAAAAAACTTCATCAGGGCCCGGTTTAAATATGACCCGGTAGCTAATGAGTATACTACCGATGATGAGAAGGTGAAGACGTTGTATGACAACTTGGTAAGTAAATACACCACCCTAGTTAGTTTGCTCTCGACGATCTAGTCGATTGCATTATATTGTACTGGTGGAATTCTAAACGGTTCACGCTAATTGTGCAGAACTTAGAAATCGATAGTGCTCGAACCTCGTCGGACATGCCGAGGCTGCACGGCCCGTGGGACGACACTTTAAATAGGGCGGTGAACGTGACGCAGGGGAAGGAAAAGCACAAAAGGCCGTCAGGTGGCCGAGTTTGTGGCCTGGGCACGACGACGAAGCTCAGAGAGTACTTCAAGGAGCCCAGGGAGGCGAGAAGGAATAGAAAGAGGACCATCGAAGACATCCAACGTGATGAAGCCCGCGATCGCGAGATTGCAGACCTCAAGGCCAAAGTTGCCGATATTCCTAATATTGTCAAAACAGCTTTGGCAGAACAAATGGGCAACGTTTTGCCTACCATCTACGATACGGTTACTCGATGGAATGACGGAGGTCGAGTGGGGCCGTGCCCGGTGCCTAGCATGCAGGGCAGCAACTCAAGAGACTTGTCCAGAGTCTCGCCGGCCAACGCCACGATGGCGGACCCACTGGTGACTCCGCCCGCCTACACCACGGCGCCGATAGTGACTCCGCCCGCCTCTATCCACCTGACCATCCGTTGCACGCCCACAGTGGGCGGTCCTCCGCCGAATGAAGAGCGTGCACCAACGAACAGCCGCCGCCTGACCATCCGTTGCACGCCCACAGTGGGCGGTCCTCGGCCGAATGAAGAGCGTGCACCAACGAACAACCGCCGCCTGGCCATCGGTTGCACGCCCGCCGCCGGTACTCCCTCGCCAGTCAACAGTAGCACGCCCGCCGCCGTCGTTGGCCCCTCGCCACTAGAGGAGCTCGACGCCCTCGCCAGCCAGGTAAATAGTTAAGCGTTGGAGCGTCGATCTTCCTTTGCCTTAGACTGGCCTCTCTGACGCCCTGCATGTTTTCCGCAGAACGACGACGTTCCATGCACTCTCTTACACACAGTGGACGGCGTGTTGAAGGATGTTGCTGTGGGTATGATCGTTCAACCTTCAACCCGCAGGTTCCACAACAGGCCGATGCGCGAAGACGTATATAGAGTTCGAGTGCTTCGGGTGCTGGCGGGCTACGACGACTTGTTGCCTCCCATTCAACCCTACCAAGAATAAGATGACCCCGATACCCTGACGCTGCTCCAGTGCATGCCTTGGAACATGGAATGGCCGAAGAGCCAGATTCGCCTGGGGAAGAGGGGCGCCACCCCGCGGACATCGCCTCTAGAACTACCGGCGCGAGGCACCACCTCGAAGACAACCCCTCTAGAAGCTCCGGAGCGGAGCCATGGCAAGACCGTCGCCGCGCCGTCGCCTACCCGTGACATGGAGATGGCACAAGACCAGGAGAATGACCTTGATCTTGATGCCATGGATTTCATCGTTGATGACTTTGATGGCGGAGATTACGTTGCTCCTCCTCCAGAAGAACCCTACCATAGCACGGAGGCTCGTGGTGAGGCTCCTCCTGCGGATAAATCGAATTGCAAGCGTCTCTTCGGTTCTCAGGAAGACACGGCTCCAGATGTCGGCCCCTGCACCGAGACTCAGAAAAGTGCGAAGGGAGGAGTTATTTTCAGCCCTAGCACAATCCGTAAGGCGGCTAATGAGGAGATTGAGAAGGAGGTCATTCCGAAAGCGACGAAGGCGCGGAAAAGAGGACCTAGATCCAAGGCCGCAAAGTCCGCGAGCCAGCCTGCTAAGATGCCGCTCCGTGTTCAGGACGGCCCACCTACATCTAAGCATACGAAGATGCATGTGATTGGTCAGCCTATGCTTAGCCAGAGCAAGCTCAGGGCCGCAAGTGGGGATATGCGGAGTTTGCATGACAGCATTCTTTTTCTTGAATCGCGTCTTCTTGAATCCAAGGATCCATCATACCCGGTTTTCATTGCCATGGTGCGAAAGGACTTGGGCTTCGTCGAGTCAACCGGCGCGGATAGAATAGTACTGCGGTTTTCGGACATCTTCGATATGTTCCATAGCAATCCGCTGCACTACTCCATGATCCGCCTATACTCGCTCAGTCTGGCGGTGCAAGTCATCAGGGATAATACACCGGGCATCGCGATAGCGGACCCCTTCTACATGCGCCACGACGTGTTGTGCGGCGTTGGGAACCAGGTAGTCGCGTCGACATATCTCCGGGACTTCATGCTGGCGAACCAGACCAAGGATTACATCCTCGTGCCTTACTTTGCCGGGTAAGTCAATATTATTAGCCGAATCGAAAGTGATTTTCTTTAGATTTTCATCGCTCCTTTCCAACACTTTGTTTGGATTGTTCCGCGCAGATATACACAATGCACACTCATCTGCATTTGTATCAGTCATTCGCATGCCACGTATCTCGACTCAGGGAGTGCGGTGAAGAAAGACTACTCCAACGTGAAGAAAGTTTTGGATAATGCTCTCACCGGCTACCACGCAAGGGGGGGCAAAATCACTAGGGAGAAGGTCGTTCAGGGCGCTCGGGTGTTCACCCACACGACGACTTTCGCGTGCGTCAAGCAGCCGGCGGACAGTAACCGAGACACCTACTATGTCCTCCATCATATGCGGGCGTATGTACGGGATCAACAGTTCCTTACCCTGCCTAGTCAAGTCCAACAATGGGCCTCCCGCTTGTCGATGGTCGGCGATGACAAGGTTAGAGAAGAGATATATGATATCCAGAAGTGCTTTGCCACGAAAATCGTTCATGAAGTGGTGAACAAGAGTGGGACATTCTACTGCCGGTTCAACTTGCCGAACCGCGACATAGATACCTACCTAGCAACTGCCTGTGACGACAGGCCCTTCATCACTCCGGAGGGCTGTCCCGTTGTAATCCCTGGGAGGATGAGTCAGAAGGAGTGAGAACTATTGTAAGGCTTGCTACATTTTCCGAAAATAGTCGAACTCAATCGTTAGGGTTATGAATCGTCCATCGTGTGACAGATGCTTTATTATGTTAATGCTTAATTATCTTTCTTTTCATTATTGCGGTCTTACTTGTGATGGTCGTTCGAGCTTTTGAATAAGTAAATGCCGATGATTAAAAGAGTTGGTTCACACTCAGATGGCCTAGGCGGTCCGTTGCGCCTTGTGATTTTCACAAAGTTAGGATCTTGTGCATCCCACTTGGCGCAGCGGCACCGCCTACGGCCGCTTGTATGTGTCCACCCTAAATATGAGGCACACATCGTTACGGTTATGAATCGTCTATTCTGTAACTGATGCTCAATTATGTCAATGCTTGATTATCTTGCATTTTATTATTGCGGTCCTACTTGTGATGGTCGTTCGATCTTTTGAATAAGTAAATGCCGATGATTAAAAGAGTTGGTTCACACTCAGATGGCCGAGGTGGTCAGCTGCGCCTTGTGATTTTCACAAAGTTAGGATCTTGTGCATCCCACTTGACGCAGCTGCACCACTTCGGCGGCTTGTATGTGTCCACTCTAAATATGAGGCACACATCGTTACGGTTATGAATCGTACATGGCTTGATTATCTTACTTTTTATTATTGCAGTTTTACTTTGTGATGTTCGTTTGATCTTTTGTGTTTGTGTTTGTGTTTAAAAGATGATCATCTTGTTCCTTTGTGTTTAACTTTCATCTTGTTTATGTCATATTTCTCCACTTACTACTATTGCAGACATGTTTAAAACTATTGTTTTTGTTTTTCTTTCTTGTCATTACAGATGCCGAGGTGCTACGTGGTGTTTAGAGGCAGGGTTCCAGGAGTCTACGATCACTGGGAAGACTGCTTCGAGCAGGTGAACAAGTTCAAAGGGAATGCCTACAGATCCTACAACACAAGAGTGGCGGCGGAAGCTAGGTGGTTCATCCATCTCGAGGAGGAACAGAAGAAGATCAAGAAGAACAACAACAAGTGGATGAAGACCATCGCAGCCGCTCTTGTCGCCGTCGCCTCGCTCGTCATGCTATGGTTCCTAGCTAGATGATTAGGTTATCGGCGACTAGATAGGTCACTTGTCCCGATGATGAAGCATCATCAATCGATGTAATCGGTCCTGATGATTAACCGTGTGATGTAGGTCACTTGTATCTATTTGACTATGATAAACACTTTGTATTCATAATCAACGGTTTGATGTAGCTATTAGGAATTCAAGCAGTATGATCAACTATGATATATAACTTGTTTGTCAAAGAACTGTTTTGATACATTTTGTCTACTGATATTCCTCTGTATTTGAGCTGTATATACCTGTATAAATACGGTACTGCGTATTTTAAAAAAATACAGCATAGTATAGCCGTGACGCACCAAAAAAGGTACCCGTGACGCACCTGGTAGAATAGCCGTGACGCGCCAGAGTGGAGACCCGTGGCGCACCAGCGAACTTAGCCGTGGAGGCATTAGCTTACCCGTGACGCACCTCTATTCATAGCCGTGGCGCACCTACATAGTTAGGCGTGACGCACCAAGAAGTAGCCGCGGCGCACCAGGCCCGTGCGTCACGGGTATAGATAGGCGCGGCGCACCAGGCCCGTGCGTCACGGCTAAACCCATAGGCGCGGCGTGCTAGCCGTGACGCGCCCAGGTGCGTCACGGATAGGCAAAAAGGTGCGTCACGGGTAACCTTTTCCCTAGTAGTGTCGTGGGGAAGAAGGCTTGCCACTAGCTACACACTCTGCACTTGGAGTCTCACCCTAGCCATCAAGCGTTTTTCTGGCGCCGTCGTCGGGGAGCCATAGGTGAAGGAGTTGTTCAAGGGAGCTCACAAGAAGTCTTCATCACCAACAAGGTGTGCAAACACCTAAGCTTGGGGAGGTTGCACCTACGTGAGTACCGTCCTTTCTATCTCCACCTTCTTTCAAGTAGATTGTTTTGTTTCTTGTCTTGTTTTTGTTTTGTCTTGCATATTTTATTTTAGTTTGCATTTTAGTTTTGCATTTAGTTATCTAGTTTATTTTAGTATTTCGAATTTGCCTAGTTACTTTACTTTTCAGTTTTGCATAATAAATTAAAAACCACATAAAAACTGTTAAAATGGGTGATAGAACTAAATTAAGTGACTACACAAATACACCCAATGACCAATTCATTGGTAGGCCAATTACTACACCTGAAATACAAGCTGAAAGCTATGAAGTAAGTCCTGGTTTATTGAATTTAATTACTAGAGAGCAATTTGGTGGTAGTGCTATGGAGGATGCCTCTATGCATCTTCATGATTTCATGGAAATATGTGATTTGCAAAAATTTAAAAATGTGGAAAGTAGTGTTTTAAAACTGAAATTATTTCCTTTTTCACTAAGAGGAAAGGCTAAAGAATGGTTACTTTCACTACCTACAGCTAGTATAAAGTCTTGGGATGATTTAAAAGAAGCTTTCATTAAGAAATATTATCCTCCCGTTAAAATTTTGCAAAATAGGAATAATATCCTCTCATTTAGGCAAAATGATAATGAACATGTAGCCATGGCATGGGATAGAATTAAATTAATGCTTAGAACATGCCCATCACATGGAGTAAATGAATGGACCATACTACACTCTTTTTATAATGGTCTAAACTACATGTCTAGAAATATACTTGATTCTGCTGCTGGAGGTGCCTTTATGAGTAAAACTGTAGGAGAGGCTAAGAGCATATTAGAAAGCATATTGCAAAATTATAGTCAATGGAATACTGAAAGAGAACCCAATCTCACTAAGAAAATAAACTCAATTGAAGAAACCAATGATTTGTCTTCTAAAATGGACACTATTCTTGCTTTTATTAATAAACAAAATATGGAGAATATGCCTTTGCAGGAGCTAGTTGGTAGTAATTCTGAAAGTGTGGATGTTAATTTTGCTAGGAATTATGGTAGCAATGGTTTTGGTAATGCTTAAAATTCATATAGTAAACCTCCTTATGTGCCAAATAAACCTTTTGTTCCATATCCTAATGCTAATGAAAATAAGTGGAAGCCTTCTAGTGAAATTTCTAAATTTAATAAATTGCTTATGGAACAAGTTGCTAGTCACAATGCTATGATACATGAGTTAAATAAGTCTATTGCATCCATTAGTAGTGATATTAAAGGATTGCAACTTCAATCTTCGAATTTAGATAAAGCATTGTCAAAATTAGCTGATAATCAAGCAACTCTATTTATCATGTCAGCAGGAAAGCCACAAGCACAACCTAGTGTAGGAATGAATTCTATTACTATTGCTGTTCCTATTATTGAAAATATTTATCATATTGCTGAGAATACAAGTGAGCATGTCCCTACTAGCTTAGAAGAAACTTTGAATGAAATAGTGAAGTACCCTGAATATTTACTTCCATATATGTCTTATCTTGCTAGCAAAGATGAAATTAGTCCTCATGAATCAAGCATGCTAGCTAAATTAGAGAGTAAAGTGGAGGAAATTATGATGCTTACTGAAATTAAGGATCCATTGCTTGATTTAGAAAAAAGTAGCTTACAAGAGCTTATTGCTCTACAAAAATTTGCTAGTGATCCCACTATAAATGTTAATCAACCTGGCTTTGGATCTTATATTGCTTATCATGTCTTGCAAGAAAAAATTGCTAGGTACAAGAATGAGGCCATGATACCTCCTAAGATTGGGGATGCATGGATCCCCAAGGTGCTAGTTTCAATTGGAAAAGAAATTCACCATGCTATGTTAGATCTAGGTTCTAGTGTATCGATACTCTCTAAAGAATTATATGAATTGCTAGAACTAGAAAATTTAGAAAAGTGCTCAAGTGAATTTGTCCTTGCTGATAACTCTACTAAACATGTTGTAGGACAAGTAAAAGATGTTATGATTGAATTGCACATGACTTTCGTACCCGTTGATTTCATTATTATGGATATGGGGGATAAATCCCCTAGTCCTATTATTTTGGGTAGACCTTTTCTTCGTACTACAGGTGCAATCATAGACTCCAAGGAAGTGAATGTAAAGTTTCAGTTCCCTCACAACAAAAGCAAGGAGCACTACGCAAGGAAGAGGGGCACGCTGAAGAACAAGCTCCCTCATAAGCTTTATCCCTCTTGATTATCAAGTAAGTAAAGCCTAACTATATGGCTATAAAGAAAGCGCTTTACGGGAGGCAACCCGGTTGTTTTTGTTTGGATTTTCCTAGTGTACTCTTGCTGTCTCAAGAGATTAGTTTTTTTTTTAATTCTGGAGTTTTCAATAAAGAGTCAAGTCAAACCCATTTGGACTTATAAGTTGCTATCCTAGTGCATGAAATTTATGTTTCAGCACGAGTCTGCTTACCGTATGATTTTACGTTTTTTATTGGTATGTCGGATTGAGCTAATTTTTTAGTATGTTCTGCAACTTTTAGTCCTCTGTAAGCACAAAAATTGGATTGATTTTTTGACGAGTCTAGATTAGGGAAAAATGTTCGTTTTGCTGCTGCTGCTTTTCTGGACAGATTCTGCCTTCTTTTGTTTTATGCACTCTTTGGGCTTGGGAATCGAATTCCATGATTCTTTCAAGCAAGAGAGTGAACATACAACATAATGAAACTTATTGTCTATCTACTTGAGCATTTGATTTGGAATTTTGCACAGCAAGCATGTAATTTGTTTGTCCTTGCTAATCTCACCCCACAGAAAAAGAATGGGAGAAACATGTTTTGTGAAGTTTTTTCACAGGGAATAGAGGAGCTGCGCCTCAAGACATCCAAGAATGGTGAAAGCCATAAGCTTGGGTATGTGATGAACACCCCACTGGAGCTACACTCTTTTGGTTAGCACACATCTACTTTCTGTTTTTCTAAGCAAAGCATTTATCGTAGAGACTTGAAGCGTCTAGTTTTTGTTTTTATTTTTGTTTTGATAAGACCACCATCATTTTATATGAGATTGAGCTACTGGAGTTTGGGGTTGGAATGTATTGTATGCTAGTATTATTACTTGGAATAGGGATGCCATGGTTGATTTGAAGAGCTACATATGTTTGCATGATTTATAGGCTTTTTATGTATAGAAATTTGCAATAATGTTGTCTTGAGCTATCTCTTATTCATGTCCTTGATGTTAATTACTGGTTTATTTAGTTTGTCATGAAATGAGTAGTTCTATGGACATATGCATGCATAGTAGCTATTCAACTATCTCCCTCTTGCTAGCCCAAAAATTTAAAAATCCCAACAAGTAAAAACTTGTTTCCAACACTCCTTAGCCAAGTATTTCCAGTGAGTCCACCATATCTTACCATTAGCTTCATTGCTATTCCGAGTATGTTCACCATGTTATTGTGTTATTTATGTTCTAAATTAAGATATTCACTTTATTAATTTTCATGGGTTGAACTTGGGATAGGACTATCACGAACTTTTGAAGGCACACTTTACTTTTTATGCATCTAATAAACATGACCCAATAATGGGAGCCACAAGTTTTGCGTTTGACAAGTGTGTGGTTGCGAGCTAGCTATAAACGTGTATCACCGGAAAGCTTTCAACATTGCACAAAAAAATTTACATTTGGTTGATATCATGTACTTTTGTTTTTGGACTCCTGCCATGCCGAAATGAAATAGTGGAATAGTAAGTTTTGATGAGTAAGTATCTATATGACTAGAGAAACGTATTGGGCCGCTAACCTATGCCATGCTTTATCATGGTGGAAATTTACTTACAGCTTGAGTGACTCTACAACACATCCTATAATAAAATAAGAAGCTATGCATAATAGTGAATGAAAATAAAAAAGATGATGAGTCTACTCCGTTTGTTCATCTTGTCATTGTAACATGGGCTTGCTTCCATGTCATGGGGCAAGAGGTACCTCTTTGCGGTTCTCTATGATGTCATTAATACTTATTATGATTGTACAAAGCTTATTAGGAATCTTAAGTTGGGTAATCATGGAGTAGGTTTTCACACTCAAGGGGCATGAGGCTTTCAACCACCTTGTCATTCTCATTACTTCAATACTCACAATTTTAAGATGCTAGTGATAAAGGGGCAATGAGAGTCCTAGATCAATGGATACCACATTTCAATTAGTAATTTTAGTTGAATAATTTAGAGACTAAATAAGACTTGATCATGTTTTACCTCTACTCAGTTTTCTCCAAAGTGTCCACCATATTTTCTATTCTCCATTATGCTATTCTTTGACCAATATAGGATTTTATTTTTCATTTTGTGTATGCATTTGGTCCATAGTGCTTTTATTTCATCATACACTTTGTGAACTTTCATGAAGCATCTTTGCTTGCATATTTGATATTTCTTACAACATGAATTGTATATTGCTACTCATTTCTAGTATTAATCATTCGATTATATTTAGCATGAATAATCCTCCTTGATATCCCATGATTGTTTCAATATGCAAAACCCATCTTAGTTTTATCACCTTCATACTCGAGGACGAGCATGGGTTAAGCTTGGGGATGTTGATGCATGTAAAATGCATAGATGAATTTTGCATATTTTCACATGGTTTTCTATTACATATTGCATCATATAAGGGTATAATTCAATGTTTTATAGTATTTTGGGGTTAAATTACAAAGTCCCCCAACTTTTATGGAATTAACCCTGCCTATCAGAAACCCCGTTTTCTATATTTTTGACGTTCCAGGGGGCAAACTTCCGCGAAATCACCTGAAAATCTGCGGGGGTCATTTTCTTGGAAGGAGAAGACTTGCGGGCGAAGGATCCACGAGAATTGGGCAAGGAGGCCCAAAAGAGGACCCTCCACGCGGCCAGATTCCTTGGCCGCGTGAGAGGCCCCCTTTTGGCCCCTGTGGCCCCAATTCCTTCCATCTTCGACTTACCGACTCCGTCTTGACCTAAAACCGACTATAAAAAGGGTCCCACGTACCCTTACGGAGGGGAGCGCCGCTGAAACACCGAAACACCGAAACAGAGACCAGAAGTTCCAGATTGGAGGGAGAAAACTCCAGCGGGGCGCCGCCGGTGTGATCTCCTACCCCTCCAACGTCATCTCCATCGACATCTCCATGAAGAGGGAGTAGTCCACCCCAGGGCTATGGGTTTTTGGAAGTAGCACTTGTATCTCTCTCTCTCTATGTGCTTCACTAATTAGATCCGTATGAGCTGCCTCACATGATTACGGGCACCGTTGTAATTCCTAGGTGGTGGATCTTTTCTATGAGTTATTGAATCTGAGATTGCAATTGTTCCTCTTGAGTTATTTGAGTAGATGTATCTTATGTACCCCGTTCTTATTTGCTAGCTTTGATCAATCTAGTTCTTGAGAGCGTGTGTGGGGTGATGGGTGCATTAGTTGGAGTAACGGGGGGTGGCTAGTGCTGTGGAAGTGACAGAAGTTCAGCGATCCACTTAGGTTTTGTTAAACCTTTCTTAGTTAACTCACTAGGGATAAAAAGGAGTACCTTGTTACCGGGGATTTGAAGTGACACTAATCAATCTCCATGACTAGATCTAGCAAGTTCTTACTTCAACTTCATGTCACATTGCTTAAAACTATACTTTGGTTTTTCCTTAATTATCGAGGTGTTATGATTTATTTCGCATCTTGGTGGAGTATAAGAGGGATCAATATGACCGTAGAGATCTCTATGGTAGGACGTGATGCCCATATGAAAGTACTCAATGTTAAACATGTTATTGTAATCTCACATGTAATTATTTATGTCCACCGTCTACTTTATTTGAGAGAATGCAAGTGTGAAACCATGAACCCCGGTCCTATTTTAAATATAAGAAAACACTCTAGTTACTTTGCTGCAATTTACTTTACTTGCACTTTACTTTACTTGCATCTCCAATTCGAATTTACATTATCTCCATCACCACTTGCATCACAAAAATACAAAAACAATCCATTGCATATTTATTTTCTCATTTCCATTTAGTAGTAGATTTAATTATTGCACATTTACTTTCAGTTTTGCATTGCAATTTAGAAGTCTCACACCTTGTGCTTGACAACCACTTGGTGAGGTTGAGGGCACAAAATTCTCTACTGGTTTGCAGGATCCTGGAGGAAGCTTGGAAGACAACTGCTGAAATACTGGCTCCCCAAGAGTTCGATATAAACCCTCGAGTCACCCTCGTGGGGAAGAAGGCTTGCCACTAGCTACACACTCTGCACTTGGAGTCTCAACCTAGCCATCAGCGGCGAGCGGCGAGGGGCCTTTTGTAGCCCTGGCGGAGCATTTGCTGCGCCGCGCGTGTCGTTACTCCGGCAACCTTTGACCGACGCGGGGGCCCGCGGTTTTCCCACGCGTCGCTGAACCCAACGGGAAACTTGGGTGTGGACTATTCAGCACAGTCAACTAACTGCGCGGTCCCACCTGTAAGCTCTGGACGGTTTCAACGAACTTGGCAGTCCCACCCGGACCCACTTCGCGAAACGGAGTCTGACTCCTTGGACCCACTTCGTGAAACGGACTCGACTCCAAACTTACCGTTCCGGCCTCTCCATAGTAGTTGCGCACGGACTAGGGGCAAAACTGAGCACCATTTGGCGCTAGGGGTAAAACTGAGTAGTAGTGGACCGCTGTGGGCAATTCGATAAATGACCCTTTAAATATTGGGGGACATCCTCTTTATGTGTACGGCGTCTACGAATCCACCATAAGTACCAGCACGCTACCGCAAACGTTTCCTTAAGATTTACCGAAGAAAAACCTGACATCTCGTTGGTTGGCCACCGAAACAAGCATTCCAAGACTGCCGAACTACTTCTGTCATCTTTCATAGCTTCCTCGATAACGGATGTGAGTCCTAAATTGTCCCACAGTTCTTTCGCCCTAGAGCACTGGAATAGGAGATGGCGGACGTCTTCCGCAGCCTGAGAGCATATAGGGCAGCCCCCAGATTGTTCAATATGTCGATTATCTAGGATAATCTTAACAAGAATAATTCCGTGAAAGGCCCTCTATATAAATATCTTAGTCTTGCTTGGCAATTTTAGACCCCACAAGGTCTTCCAAATAGGGTTTGGCGCTGAGACACCCGGTACAGCCAATTGACCAAAACACGGTCCGAATTGAGCTTGCCATTGGCAGTGATAACCTGATTTGACCGTATATTTACCATGGCTCGTATAACTCCAGGCAATAAAATCACTAAAGCCATTTGTGTTTAGAGGAATCTGCAAAATCCGGGCACTATATATGGGCCAAAATAAATCTTGTAGCAACTCGGTGTCCCACTGGCCAGTTAACGGGTCAATAAGCTCACTGACCCTTGTGTAAACTGCATTACCTTTAGGTGTGAAAACCTTCCTCTCAAAACATGTAGCCGAAGGTATCCATGGATCCGTCTAGATATTAATTTTCTCGCTATCTCCAACCCTCCAAATATAACCTCTTTTAAAAGTTGCTAACCCAGCCAAAATACGTTGGCACGTAGAAGAGGATCCCGCCTTAGGCCCCGCCTTGAGAATGTAGCCATGGGGGAAGTATTTTTCCCTAAGAATTGTTTCACAAAAGGAATCAGGTTCATCAATGAGTCTCCACACTTGTTTAACCAACATTGCCAAGTTGAAAGAATGGAAATCCCGAAAGCCCATGCCTCCTTTATATTTCGGGCAGCATAATTTCCACCAGGCTAGCCAATGCATTTTCTTCCCATTCTCATCACCCCCCAACCAGAACCGTGAAATAGCATTCATCATTTTTTTGCACACCTCTTTGGGGATTCGGAACACCGACATTGCATAGACGCTAATAGCTTGAGCCACAACCTTCAAAATAATTTCTTTCCCTCCAATGGATAGTTGCTTTTCTTTCCACCCATCGATTCTCTGAATAATCCTTTCAAATTTTATTGAAAGAAATCACTTCTATCCGCCCCCCCACCAAAGCTGGAAGACCAAGATATTTATCCGATAGCGCTTTAGTGTTAATTTGTAAAGCCTCACAAATTTCTGCTCTCAAGATAACATGTGTATTGGGAGAAAAATAGATACTAGACTTCGCCACACTCACCAATTGCCCCGAGTTTGCACAGTAGGAATCAAGAAACTGCTGTAGTGAAGTTGCATTAGTCATATCAGTTTTCATGAGAATAAGAGAATCGTCAGAAAATAAAAGGTGTGAAACTGACGGTGCATTTCTGCACACCTAATCCCATCGATGCCACCAACTTCCTCTTCGTACAACAATAAAATTGACAATCCTTTCGCACATAATAAGAACAAGTAAGGGGATAGGGGGTCCCCCTGTCTCAACCCTCTCGATGCAAGGAACATATATGTATCGTTGGAATTAAATCTCACATTGTATTTTACCGAGGACGCACACGCCATAATAATTGTTATCCATCTCGCATCAAATCCCAATCTCCGCATCATATTTTCTAAGAAAATCCATTCCACTCTATCATATGCTTTGTGCATGTCCAACTTCACCGCACATAAGACTGAAGAGCCACTTCTCTTGTTTTTAATTGCATGCACACACTCATAAGCCACTAGAACATTATTCGTAATAAGCCTTCATGGAACAAACACACTTTGCATAGGTGATATAATCTATGGAAGAATCTCATTTAATCGACTAGCCTGGATCTTAGAAATAATTTTATAGATCATGTTGCATAAACTTATAGGGCGGAATTGCGTGATGGACTCTCGATTATCCACCTTCGGAATAAGCACAATGGTCGTGTCATTCCATCCTTTAGGAATTATACCAGAACATAGCTTGCAAAACCTCACGAGTAATCTCATCCCCATAGATATCCCAGAACTTTTTATAAAATATGGCATGCAATCCATCTTGTCCTGGGGCTTTGAGGTCACCAATGCTAAATGCTGCTCTTTTAACATACTCAGCTGATAAGGGAGCCACGAGTTTCTCATTCATTTGCGTAGTTACTTTCGGTTGGATTTTATCCAAAAATATGTGATCCACATTCTGCACCTCGGAAGTGAACAGGTTAAAAAAAATATTGAAAAACTAGATGTTTTAGCGGTTCCGTACCTTCCACCCATTCATTATCATCATTTTTCAGTTGATGAATAAAGTTCCTTTTCCGTCTGCCGGTGAGAACCTGTGGAAGAAGTTTGTATTGCGATCACCATGCTTAAGATAATTAGCGCGGGACCTCTGTAACCAGATGACGTCTTCTTATACTAATAGCAACTCAATCAGATCTGCCAGTTCCTTAGCCTTCTTCTCGCTTTCGTCTGTAATCCTCACATACCGCTTTTTTAAATTCTTTTTGGGCTTGGCGAATACGGTGTTTCGGTTTCTTCAGTGCTTTATAATCCCAGTCGTGTATGGAATCATGGAGGTGCCCAAGTTTCGCTAGGACGTTGCCTACTGACAGAGCTGTTCCCGCCGAACTCCAAGCATTTTGTACAACTTGCCTAAATATTTTCTCATGGAACCACTTGGCTTCAAATCGATGGGCCTTCTTACTTTGACTCGTAGTTTCCTGGGAGCACGTATTTAACAGAATCGGTCGGTGACCTGACCTCGCGTAGTTCATATGCTAGACAACGGCTCCCGGGTACAAGTCCCTCCACACATCATTGGCCAATGCCCCGTCCAATCTCTCATGAATCCGCCCTCTCCGCCATGTAAAGGGGTCGCCTATAAAAGCCAGGTTGGAGAGCCCACCGTCCTCGGCAGCTTCACGAAATGCATGCACCAATGCTTGAGATCATGGGTTTCCTCCATCCTTCTCATGTGAAAACATTATTTCATTTATGTCACCAATAACCACCCACAGAATATCAAATTGATCTTTAAGTTCTCTCAACTTGTCCCATGTCGTGTATCTATCTTGCCACTTTGGTTCCCCATATAAACCCGTCAACCTCCATGTTCTTGTGTCATCTTCAATAATTCGGACATATATAACTAGGTGTTGAATAAATCTGTTGGATCATAATCTCCTTCTTCCAAAGCATTAGCACACCACCACTTCTATTTGTACTATAATTAACTATCTTGAAATCCATCTTCAATTGTCTTCTCAAGAACTCAGCCGGATACTCATCGAGGTGCGTCTCCGACAAAAACACCACATCGGGGTCACATTGCCTTCCGACATACGAAAGCAATCGAACTGTCGGGGTGTTACCAAAACCCTGACAGTTCATGGATAAGATTTTCATTGCATCCAGATGGCATCCTCGAAGGAACTCGCCAATCCTAGTGAAATGGAGTTAGCTCCGTCCCTCTTCGAACGTTTAGTCCTTTCAGTTTCTGTCACCAAATTTATCTCTCCCTGGTTTTGCTTCTCTTCTCCTTCCACATGAAATCAGCACCCTTCTCACTATTTTCCTTTTCCGTAGCATTCTCATCGTTCTTGTCTGCATTATCAAATAGAATCATTTTCCTAGCATTTATCTCATTATCTTGATCTCTCAATTTGTTCTCATTGTCGATTTTAGCCGTATCCCTCAATGCATCCGGTATAGGCTCTGAGGAATCAATATATGGGAGTGCATTGAACCTCCAACTGACAGGGACATCACCTCGACCAACTTGTGCGCCTCTTGCCGTGCTAGGAATCGACCTCAATTACCTGAGATTCCACCTCTGCTCGCACCATTGTTTCGAACCTTCCATGTATCCCAGCTTGCCTTGAGCCAGTCGCCCCACTTTAGTTTATCCACTTTAAACTCGCATGTACCGTATTCGAGGTGTGTATGTCCACATAATTCACAAGCATTAATAAAACGTGGAATTTTCTCATATTTGATGTGGTAAATCTCCCTCTGACCCCTCGAGAGACCAAAACAACTCTAGCCAGTTCCTTCCTCAAATCTATCTTCACTTGCACTCTGACAAAATTACCAGCACCTTGTACGTTTGTTTCTACCACCAAGACCTTGCCAACTCTCTTCTCAGTGTAATTATATTGGTGTCACGGTAGCCAACCAGGAGTTTGTGAATCTGAATCCATACCGCAAGGTGGTTTAGGTCATAGATATCTGGATCCGCAAAACTATCATACGGTTCGATCACCACCACGTTCTGACGGAACAGCCATGGCCCTCCCTTGTCCACTTTGAGCCAATCCCCAAGGCAGGAACATTGTATCGTAAATAGAGTTGGCTCCAATGAGATGATATTCACCTTTTTTGTCGGACTCCATGCGTTTAAGATGTGTTGTTCGAAAGTCTGCAGACTAAAGGGATTGGTGGAGTGAACCCTAGCTAGGGCCATCCACTTCACCCCCTCTTTCAGGGCTCCTTTAAATCCTCAAACACTAGATCGTCGCACTCATCTTCTTCCAGTTCCAGCCTCTGAAGTAGATCGTCAATGGGCTTTTGATTCCGGTTCGCCGAGTCGCCGACATGGCTAGCCGAACTTGAGCCAGAGTGGTTCTCCATCGTGGGAAGAGAGGGCACGTAGGGCCTCCTGTCCCCCGTCGCTGCGTAAGTTCTGAAGCAGGGATTCACGTTCCCTACCCGATCCGGTTACTGAATGGAGGAAAAATCAACCAAAGTAGGAACCTCCACAGTGATTGCCGGGGAGGGAAAGAAACCCTAGTCTCCGAGAGGCCCTAGGTCTGAAACCCTGAGTAATCCGCGAAATATAAGTGAGTGCATATGTGGATTTGTCCGGGTCATACTCCATTTTGTTTCTCCGGGACAGTTTTTTTTTTGCGTGCGTTCGTGGTGTTACATCAGGAGCATTTCATTCAATAGAAATACTAGAGTTACAATTAAGCTGAAGAATATTAGTAAGGAATCAGCAGTCATCCCTAACACCATTTCCCAGAGCATAGGCCTCCATGCTAAGAGCACTGGGAGCAGCCTGGTAAAATCTTGATTGTGCCACTATAGGAGGCCACCAGTACAATACCGCATTAGGCCGCCAGTCGTTTCCTGAAGGTCATTTTGTTGGAATCCAGCATCAACACTGGTCTTCACATAATCTTCATCAGGTGGTTTCCACGGCTAAACACGTTTCGCCTCGTCACCCTGTCCATTTGCAGAACCTGCATTCCATAGGTCAAATGCAACACCAACAACTCATTGAACAATTGTTTTCACTGAACTTCTCTTTGGCGTAACAAGTGAATGAGTGAGAGAAAGGACTCCAGGATATTTCTAGCTACTTGCTTAAATTCGACCGCTTCAAACTAAACCCAAGGTTAATCAACATAAATAACTTCCAATAGAATTTAAGAAAAAATAGTGAATTTCACTTTTGACCCCATAATTATACATTTTTCACACTAATTAGCTCATCTAACGAAAAGCGTCTAGATTACACATTTTAGAAAGTTTGGGGTGAGGTGAGGCTCGGTCAGGACAACAAGGAGAAATTAAAAAGATGATAAAGAGAAAGCTAAACATTATCGTTGATGATGCCCTCCGATCTTTATAATTTTTTCACACCACAAAGACCTAACATGTCGGCCTATTCTAAAAAAACACATAAAATGCCAAAATGGAAATGAACTTATGTAGTACAAAGTTTTATATATGGTGTATTTTCATTTTGATTCACTAAACGGGATATTAAGTCCTCCCATGACCCCGTGCGGCGGCGCCGCGCCGCATTGGGATCTCCTAACCATCGACCTTAGCCACTCGCCCGCACCGCCTCCCCTCCCCCCGCCTCTGCCGGAGGCGCCGCCGGGTAGAAAGCTCGGGCGACGTGGCGGCGGCGGGGATTGGTAGCAGCCAGGTGTGGTGGTGGCGGCGTTCGCTCTCCCGCGTTCGTCTTTGGTGATGCGCTGCAACGGCGATCGGTGGTGCGGCTGCGGCGGGCTGGGCAGCGGCGGCCAGGAGGGCTTGGTCCAGATCCGTCCCTAGCGTCCGTCCATTAGGGATCCTGATATGGCGACTCGTCGGGCTAGCGTCGTGGTGGTACTCTGCACGCGGTGGATCAACCGGCTCATGTAGCTATTGGCTATGGTCTGCCGTATATGCACAGATGAATTCCCGATCTGGGACATCTGCATGTCCATCACAAAGCTTGCGTACAAGGACTTCTTCTGCTCGGCCAGGCTGCACGCATGAAGATGCAGTCCAAGACGTCGTGGCGATCGTCCAGCCTGATAGTTATCGAGGCCAGGAATCTTGGTTGAAGACAGATGCTTGGGAGTGGAGGGTCCGATCCTGCATCCTGTCCATTCAATGTGCGCCATCGTCGGTTTGCTCTCTGCCTGCATCACTTGGGCACCGGGGCAGCAGGCCCCGGTATGGTGGCGGCCGCCTCCTCCTTCGGTCTGAGGTGGGCAGTGAGACATGATGGATCGCGGGATCTCATGACTTGCAGAATAACCGGCCAGGCGGTGGCCCCAGTGGTCTTCGCGCGAAGCCTCCGTTCTACCTACAGTCGGTCCTCTTTGATATGACCATTGGCGAGTTCCGGACTTCTCCTTCGAAGGAAAACAATGAATGGCGCATATGGCGCTCTTTGGACACCTTGACTGGATTTGGGCCGGTCGTGCGCACCCGCATCATCAGCTTGTGCTTAAGCGGGGTATCCTGAAGCTCCGTTTGTTGTTGACACCTTGCGACATGTCTGCTACAAGATTTTCAAGGGATCAACACATGTGTGGAGAATGCCATGGCATGATTGGAGGACCTGCATATGGCGAAGGCGGGGTATTTGATGCGCTGAATACTTTTCTTCACAGCAGTTGTTTGGACTTGGCTTGCGGGATGTTTCCGTTCAAGCCGAACACCGGACACGAGTTTTTTGTGAGCCGGGTGAAACGTGACTTGCAGTAGTGGCATCCGCAAGTGGGGGCGGAAGCATTGGAGGACTTCGTTGTTGGTGGTGCTCCTCTGAGTACCGAGTCGTGATTTTTAGGGTGAAAGCTCAAGGTCTTGCCTTTATTTGTTGTGCCTGACATTGGCCTTGTTGAAGGCATTGTTTCGGGAAAGCGGTCTTTCTCCGGGGTGAAAACCTGAGATGTAGGCAACGACAACGCTTGTGCATTGTTTCCTTCCCGAAGACGTTGCTTTTGGAGAGCCTCCTTTGTAGTCCGCGCTGTCTTTGGTAGTGGTTAGAGTGCTCCTACTGCGGGTGATAGATCACCGTGGTGGGTTTTTTTTTACTCTTTTTATTTTCTTGTTCGGCTGTGTGCATCCTGGATGTTTTATGCATCTTGTAGTTGCAGAGGCTGGGTGTACTTGGTATCTACGCGATATTAATATATTCCCTTTATCTAAAAGAAATTAAGTGTCACAAATGCACACCTGATAAAATGTGGAATTCACTCAAGAAAAAAGAAGAGCATCCAGAAACAGTAATCTCCCTATGTATATTCCTCTATCCAACTTGGTCCTGATAGCTCATTATAACTATGATCTCGATGAGAGAAATGACTCCCAGATATCTCTATTATGTGTGGAACATAATGCATCTGTCACAAATTGCATTTTTGTTTCAGAACGGAAGTGATCTATCCGGGAGTTTGGACCTCTTATGCATGACTCCCAGATATCTCTATTATGCGATGACTAATCATGCATTACATCTCTTAGTGAAGTTGCTCGATGTCTGTACGTCATCTCAAATGGAAGGATTTTATTCGATTTGATAGAAGAACAATATTTTAAGGAAACCATTAAAAAAATATACCAAGGAAAAAATTGACATCCATTAGCAATTTTGCCTTTGCCTGTCAAAACAAATGAGTGAATTCCAGCTTTACCCAACTAGTAGTAGTGGTGTACGTGCAAGACACGTTGATGTGATATAGCATATTAATTACACATTATATCTTATAGAATATTAACTGCATATGTATACTAAGAACATCTTCACCGGCATCCTCTAAAATCTGTCTGGCACCCCCCCCCCCCCCACCCCCCAAAAATAAATCCGCTTTGGCGTTATTAGATACATGTCCGACACAATAAGGATGCTGCCCGAACGGCACCCACAAAGAAAATTTATATTATATGATCATTTGCAATTTTTTAACAAAATGGCCAATCTTCATGCAAACTAGACATATTACAATAAAATTTAAACTAAATTCAAATTAAAAGTAAACCAAATTTAAAGCGGCAGGCGCGCTGGGGGCAGCCTTGTTGTCATATGTCGCCGGGTCGACGAAATACGTCGGGGTCAACCTCGTTGCCGAGTATGTGCCTCCCTACCCTTGATGCCGAGCTCCGCCACTATCCTGATCTGGAGTTCCTCCCCCCCCCCCCAACCTGGCACGTAGCAGGAGTACATGACGGCCTACTGTAGCCACAGTCGCGCCTCCGACCACATCTCCTCCTTCTCCTCCACCCCTGCATTCGTCTCCTCGGTGTTTTTCTCGTCCAACCGGCGGAGGAGTTGAGTCCTCCATCAAATAACGACGGCGTGCTGCCTGGGTGAGAGTAGCCCATGAGGCATTATGGAGATGGCAACGAGAACTGGGCATGGTTGGGCCTGGTGACACGATTGCCATCTTACAGCCAGAGTATTCGGTGGGAAGCAACGGGAAACAGTGACGCTCGCGAGACCAGACCGGTGGGTGGGGAGGTGTCGCGGCGGTCTAATGCTGGCGACACGTCTTCGCTGTGTTCTCCTAGCAAATGGTGCTTTGGAAGACGGGAAAGGCTGATCCGCCATTAAGACGGATCTGACGCATATGCAGATGACAAGCCAGGCTCGTCTGCTTGAGGCTGCACGCGGACATGTCCGGACGTTGTCCGGTACCCTAGGCCCTCAAGGTTGGAGGTGTCTCGGGGATGTCGGATAAAAGATAGGCCTACCCAGATATTTAGGGGCTGCTGCTGTGGCCGGTTTTTAGGTCCAGACTCCTAATGGGCCTTCGAATACTTTGAGGGATCCTGGTGGTGATACTCTAATACATGATATTTTCTAATGATGGTGAAGAGAAGCTGGCGTGAATACAACAGATGGTAAGACAGTTATTAACCATGCAATTAATATCCTATATTTGCTATTAATATGCTTATATTTTACCATAAACACATGATTGAAGGGTGTCATTGACATTCATGTCTACCCTTCTCTTCACCGTCGGTTACATTTTAAATTGTTATTCTATATTTTTGAGTCTCAATCATCACCTTACGCCATGGCTCACGGATATGCAAAATCAAAAGAGGGTCCAAAGTTTTCAAAAGGTAATCTAGACTAAAATTTTCATCTAATAAGTAACTGATGTCACGAGAGCATAATTAGAAGGTAAAAAGTGGGAGCAATGAAAAATGTATCGGTAACTCTCGTCGGTTACTTTTAATCGTGAAGGTAAATCTGGACCTTGTATTGCCTGCATGTGTTTGAAAAAATGACAACCACCACAAGGACAGTTAAAAAGTACGTCGACGCGTCTGTTTAAATTAACCTGAAAATGACCTCAGTTTGTGTGAGAACCACAAGATGTTTAGCGGACAACCAAAAGAGACTGAAAGGTACGAGTAGCCACAAGATCCTTGGCTAGCATCCTCGAAACATGTCTGACTAAATCGTCAGAGCTGTGGCCTAACTTAGCCTCAATGTACTTAGTAGGAGTACTTCTTTTCTGTTCTTTTGCGTTATTTAGTGTCTAAAAAAGAGCCTCCTCGTACAACGTGTCGATCGATGCCACTCGTCACTGGCTTTGACAACTGGACGACGTATCTGCAAAAGATAAAATCATCTAGTGCGCGTTCAGTTGAAGTTATATGCTGTCATGCTAGTACTGGCTAAAAACTTGAACTTTGGCTCAGGGTGTGGCCAAACCGACAGATCCTCTTTTTTGAAGGATCTGATGCGAGTTAAAGATGATTTTAGGAGAGGATTTTTTAAAACTTGGTAATGGGATTTTTCAGTTTATGGAAAGATACTTGGTTAGTACCCCTCTAAAGACTCAATATCCAACATTATATAATATTATCAGAAAAAAGAATGTTTCGGTTTAGTATGTTATGTCAAATGCACCTCCGCTTAAGACTAGTCATAGTGGGGAGTATCATACGAAAGTATCATGCACATGATACTAATATATGATACTACATCTCTAATGCATAGTAGTATCATATAGGAGTATCATAGCCACCTTCTATTTATTATTTTGTAGAATCTAAATGCAAATATATGAACAAGATTTGTTTGTCATTAATTTTCTTAGTTTTGCGTGTCATGATACGGTATCTACCTATGTTACTCTAATCTCCTCTCTCTTCCTTAATTGCATGCCACATCAGATTTTTTGTGGGACCAAGTTGCATGATACTACCTATGATACCACCACTATGGCTAGTCTAATACGAATTTTAGGAGGAGTCTTAGTAGTCATTTATGGGATTCCTGGTCTCGTTTATGCCGACGGCTGATGGAGGTTAACTTAACATAGGATTCGGATTCCTTTGTATGAAAATTAACTGCTAATGGTGTATTTTTTTTATAAAGGGTTTTTATTACTTAAGAGTTTAAGCATTACACCCGGACTCTGCATCATGAAATGCACACAGCTGAAATCCGAAAAAAGAAATAGCAAATGGACGACAAGCCTGAACAAATCATAAAGACGTAGACTGTCGACCCTATGGAGCTGCTATCCGTAGATCAAGCGGTCGTCCATGTGGGATAAAAATATCCATCGCCACCTGCTCCAGACGTGCACAAGCCTCCGTAAAAAGGTCTTGAAACTCCTTCCTGTAATGTGGAGCACGAATGGAGTATACCTGTGCATCGGAATAGAACCTGCATACGAGAAAATTTTGTATCATTGAAAATCTTTTCATTTCTACATATCCAAAGCGACCAGATAACAACAAGCACTCCTACCCTAATAATAGTTTTAAATCTTTTGTCTAACCCATGTAACCAGTTGCCGAAAATATTCGTAATGGATGTGGACTGATAAAGATTTGAAACCATTTGGATAGCGGACCATATAGAACGCGCAAATGTGCAATCAAAGAATAAGTGCTTAATCGTCTCCTCACTGGAACAAGATACGCACTTTGAACTTCCATGCCAATTACGTTTGATAAGATTATCTTTTGTAAGAACGACTCCTTACGAAGGTACCATGCGAAAACTTAAATTTTCAACGGTAACTTCATAAGCCATATATTTTTAAAAATATCGACTGGGAGATCTGATTGGATCATAGCTTTATACATGAAATCCACGGAAACGTTCCAGTCTTCGTCAGATTCCACCGGAACTCATCGTTTCCTGGTATCAAATTGACCGTAGTCAACCTTTGAACCAATGTATTCCATGACAAAAGCCTTGGACCGATGAGATCTCGTCTGAACGTCACATTAGGAGGTGATATTTGCATGACAGTAGCCAACGTATCTTCCTTATGACACGCAATGTTGTATAATACCGGATATTGTTCTTGGAGCGTGGTATTACCCAACCATATATCCTCCCAGAAGCTTATATATGATCCATCCTTAATATTAAATACCCCATAGCGAAAAATGTGTTTTTTGGTCGCTATTAGGCCAACTCAGAAGCGTGAATCGTCTGGTTTCCACATAACCTGTGAGACTGCTTTTGAACCGATATATTTTCTTTTAAGGAGAGATTGCTAGACACCATCTTCGGTAAGTAATTTGAAAAGTCATTTACCAAGCAGAGCTGAATTTTTGACTTGTAAGTCATGAATACCGTCAAGTCTATGTATGAAGACCTAATGAATGGGTATGCTAGACATCTTGGCAAATATCTTTAGAAGCTGAAAATTCCTCTAAAAACAAAAGTGTTCATGTGGTTTCTGAATAACAAAATCTTGCTCATTAAAGATAACCTTGTTAAACGGATTGGCAGGACTGCAGTAAATGTTCTTTTTGTAACTCAGAGTAGCCTGTTGAACATTTATTTATCTCTTGTCCGTTTGCTAATCTTGTGTAGATAGTTGTTTATACTACTTATAACATCACCCCACCAACTAATATATCCAATATGTTCGGTAATTGGTATTGGTTGAATGATGTTGATAAAATGACAAAAGTTATGATCCGAATTGGTGTTTTAGCGTTGTGTTGGTCAATCTAAAACTGTCGGAATAACGTTGTCCTTAACCGGTACACAATTAATATTTTGTAGGTTATCTCTATGGCGGTCCATTGGATACCGCAATGGGTTTTGCTTCTTCCGGAGGATTAGCGATGACTTATGGCTATAGGATTTTCACGGCTCCCGATGGTCGTTCCGGATTTTTCAGCCGGGCTTCGTGGCAACATATTAGCCAATTACGAGGTGTCTAGTTCGAGTATGTTGTCATTATTTCGATGGTTGATTCATGTTTTAACCTTACTTGATCGTTGATTGTAACGAAATGATACTCTTCTAAGATTTCAAATAAAAGGTTGTGTGCATCAATCGATACAGAAGTTGGGTTTTTATCCCATTTCGAAAAAATATATACTGGCCGCTGCCAAAAAGCAAAGTATGGCATGTTTGCACCTAGTATTATAGCCCGATCAGTGCTTATGCTGATTAGCTTACTCACTTAGCTAATCAAGTGAAATGTTCAGTTTTGATGCCTTTTTTCTCCGGCCTGGTCGGCCGTCGACAGCAAGAGCGAGAGTTCAGGTACAGGTTTGGACACAAGAATTTCAAAGTCGAAACATAATTCAAATAATTTCCTGCCAGAATCGAAAACGAAATAGAACCATACTATTCCATCGACCGATCTATGGAAAACAGAACATCCTACTTTTGTAACTATAGTGGCGTGCACCTGTCAGTTGTGAGCGGGGCCAGGATAAGAGATTGCGGATGAGATCCGTGAGTGTCCCCCGTTTTTACCGCGGCAGGCCGTAGTGCGTTGTGACTATAAACCGCCCTGATTTCAGTAGCAATAATTCGGCGGTTCTCGGTAGCAAAGTGATCACTAGCTATTCATAAACATAGTCTGTCCTGTCTCCTGAATCCGGATAGCACACAAGTCCAAGGAGCACATCAGTGTTCCCAACATGGCACAAGTTTCCCTTTGGCTGTCCTTTTCGCGTATAAACTCAGTTATAGCGAGGAAAGTGGTTGGCAGGCTGATGCTCCAGAACAGCCAGGTCCTGCAGATGTAGCAACTAGAGCGAAGCAAAAGAAATAGAGATAATCGAAGAAATTAGGATGGGGATGAAGAAAAAGGAGTGGGAACTAAGTCCTCTGCTCGATGTACATGGTCTGTTCTGAAGCCCAGGCCATGTAGTGTGTAGTCTTCTTTACTCTATTTTTCACTTTCGATATATGACATGCAACAATGTTGCGTTCGTAAAAGAAACTTGTCCGTGCTCATGTTGGTTACGCCTTTGAAAAAATAAAACGGGCAAACTTGCTTCATTTTATTAAAAAAAAAGAGATTGACCGGTTTTATAAGCCGGGAACCGGACTAAAACCGCTACAAATGTAATAATGTCCACATATAACACGATAATATTGTGCAAACCAGCCAACCTGGCCACCCAAAAGGTGCGCACACACACCGATGAGGAGAGACCACGACCGAGGTTGCCATTGGGCGTCATTTGCGTCACCCCTCCAGGCCTCCACGAGTCAACGAATTCGCCTTCGTCTTCATCAATGACCACCGGCGAGGCTCTGACCGCAAACGATGTCGGAACCACTGGCGGAGCCAGCTCCGGCGACCCTGGGCAACTGCCCGGGTTCAAACGGGATGACTCCACTAAACATTGGGATTAAAACATGTATTACTACTGAAGTTTAGCTAGGACATTTCCGGCCGGCGGCGGCGCAAGTAGGCCTTGCCCGGGCTTGTAAGCTGAGCTAGCTCCGCCACTAGTCGGAACCCAAGTCGGCCCATGCTGAACAGTCGAGCAACGGTGTCGAGGAGGAGATGGCCCTGACTTCGACAAAGAGCTTCATAGGAGAAAGTTACACACCTTGCAGTGACGAAATCTGCGGCAGCTACAAATTCACGCACCCGTATAGCGGACCAGGTGGCATCGTTGCTTACATGAAGCCTACCTACAGCTCTGACTACACCACATCACGGTGGAAATTTCATAAGAGCTAAAAGAAACACGCAGGACAACCGGTGACGAAGGACATATGGCGATTCAGATATGCTTGTCACTATCATTGTTGCGTGCGGGTCCACCACGAGCGAAAATACTCTCTATAGGTGATCGTGGTAAGATAGGCTTTCCTCTCTCTCATAGGACGGTTTCCTTGGTGCTAAGGGCGACTGTGACATCGTGATCTTCTCGGCAACCTATGTTTGGCTTCTTCGGCTCTCTGCGCTGGTCTACGCGTGGGGGTGGCGGTGAGGGGTGTGCTCTCTGTGCACCATGGAGAAGAACGGGACTGGATCTTCCCCAACGTCGTGTCGATCTCCGGCCAAGTCTAGAGATGATCTCTCGGAGAGTATGTCGGTAAAACTTGGCGATCTTGTGCTGACAAAAAAGGAAGTGGAAGGACTGGTCATCAACGAAACCGGATCTGATCTGGTTCCAAAACCCAAATGGGTAGCAGTTGGTAAAACATGTAATCCGCATAAGCTGAGCATCGGAGAGCTCGAGAGGGCGATGCAGCGGGCTTGGGGACTGCACGGACAAGCACAATTCAAGGACATCGGTGAGAACATATTTGTTGTCTGCTTTGGATCCGAAGGAGATTGGAAGCATGCAACCAAGAACGGGCCTTGCCAATTTGATTTCCATGATTTATTACTCTAGGAGTACGATGGAGTTGTCCGTCCGTCATCTGTTGTTGAGAAGATGGATGTATGGATCAGGGTGTTAGACCTCCCTTTGGACATGATGAATACAACTTATGGTAAATGCATTGATGGTTGGGTTGGTGATTTCATTAAGTTTAATGTGGATGAAGATGGGACAGTTTGGGGGAGAGAAACTCTGTTGGAGATATGCCCTAGAGATAATAATATTTAGTTATTATTTTATTTCCAAGTTAAGAATTAAGTCTATGTCATCATGCTACAATATTTGTACTGGTGTGAAGACATAAAGAGATAAGAGTTCCTAATCTTGTCTCTAACATTAGCTTATGGTTTGTGAGACGATCACATTTTACTGATCATGGATTTTGTTATAAAGTCTAGAAAAACATAAGAGTTTATTGTTAGGATAACAATAGTACTGAACTGACCCACGTATATGATCTTGCTAAAAGAGACTAAACAATTATAATGTATTTAGCAAATTACATATGAAGTTTTCATTGACTATGATTCCTATACTATGAGAATATCTAGTGACCACACGATCGTAAAGTTATACTTTGGATGTCATCAACCGTCTTGTCGTAACTGGGATCATAACGGTGATGTTTGGTGATATGGAGGGTAAATCTCTTGGGTGGCCCGATCTTCACGAATCGACCAAGACCACGAAGAACGAATGATGAACACGAGAGGGGAATCGAGGGGGAAATCGAGAGGAATCGTGGGCAAACAAAAGGAATATAACTAGCCAGAACCGAAGAATCGAAATCTCCTGTCAACTAAGCCGCAACAGCCGCCTACGGGACGATCGATCCAACCGAACTCACCTTGTCGGAAACCTCTTCACACCCGTGGCTGGTCCACCACGCCAATAGAACCTCGAGGATTAGTTGAGAAAGATTGGGAAGTCCCTAACTGAATCCCAAGGGGAAAGGATATGTAACTCGGTGAATCTTGATACGATCCTAGATACACATCATAGGAGTAGCCTTGATACGGTTCTAGATACAAATCACAGGAGTAGCCTCACAAGAGGGGTAAGGAGCTAAACTCACAAGTTCTAATTCATCTCTAACCTAGATCTGAAGCCAAGGGGGTCTATTTATAGTCTAGGGGGGTAGAAGGGGGTAGGTAGGATTTTACAAGGCACTTGGCCCCTTTCCCACACACGGGAGCCGGCCTGGAGGCCGGGTGTTTCTATTTGGGCGCCGGCCTGGCGCGCAGGGAGGCCAGCCTAGGCCGGGCTGGAGGACGGGTCGAGGCTGGGCTGCTCTGGGAGGTCGTCGGCCTGGCGCTAAGGATGGCCGGCCTAGGCCGAGCCAGAGTCCGGCTGGCTCTATTATGGAGCCGTCCTGGGGCCGGCCTAGGCAGGGTTTCCTGCACCTCTTCTTCTTCCCTCCTTGTTCCTCGGTGCCCTCTTCTTGATCTTCCTTGCTAGCTTCTTGGGCACCATCTTGGGAATGTTCTTGAGCTTCTTGGGAATCGTCTTGGGGCTCCAATGTGGGGTCAAACCTGAGCACGCATAGGGTGGATCCATGAGGCAGCGCGCCATTCACCAAGTCATCAAAGGCAAAGAGAGAGAGGATTGAGTTCACCTTATCATGCATTGCCTTTGCTCGTGATCTTGTCATTGGTCCACTTGGTGTTGGGCTTGGTGGAATGGGGTGTGTTGCATCATCTCCCCCCCTTGAAAAAGAGTCGACCTCGACTCATGGTCTTCCTCATCACTTGGATATCCATGGAAGGGAGAGAGATCCTTGGCGTTGAATGAGTTGTGGATGAGGTACTTGGATTGCGGTAAGTCAAGCTTGTAAGCGTTGTTGTTGATGCTCTTGATGATCTTGAAAGGTCCGTCACATCTTGGCTTGAGCTCTTGTGGGAAACGGTCCTTGCGCAAGTGTAGCCAAACGAGGTCACCTTCTTGGAACACCATGGGCTTCTTGTTCTTTTTCATCATGGATGCTCGGTGCACGGAATGCTTCTCAAGTGTAGCTCTTGTGGACTCATGGAGCTTCTTGATGTAGTCGGTGTGCTTGTCAGTGTCCATGTTCACTTGCTCGCGTAGTGGCAATGGTAGGATGTCGAGAGCGGTGTTGGGGTTGAAGCCGTAGACGATCTCGAAGGGGATTCTCTTAGTAGCTTGGTGTAGTGCTCGATTGTAGGCGAACTCGGCGCGGGGGGCGCATTCCTCCCAATTCTCGAGGTTGGGCTTGATCAATGCCCGTAGGAGTGAAGAGAGCGTGCGATTCACCACTTTGGTTTGGCCATCCGTTTGTGGGTGGTAGGCAGTGGAGAATAGTAGTTGGACGCTGAGCTTGGCCATCAAAGTCTTCCAAAAGTAGGAGGTGAACTTGACATATCGATCTGACACAATTGACGTGGGCACACCATGTAGACGATGATGCATGTAAAATGCATACATGAACTTTGCATGTTATTACTTGTTTTTCCTACATATTAGCAACTTATATTCATGTTTTATAATGATTTGGGGGATTTTCTGAACAATCCCCCTTCTTTTGGTTCTAACCCTGTTTTTCCAGAAAACGTACTTTTTAGTGTTTCAGACTTTCCGGCAGCTTCGAGACTCCAAAAAGGGCAAGACCAAAGAGCACGGTTCAGAATTTTCAAGACGAAGACCATGGGACAAAGTAGAGGGCCAAAAGGCCAACCAGGTGGAAAACAGGACCCTCCACGCGGCCAGATTCCTTGGCCGCCTGTGGGGCCCTCTTTTTGCCCCCGTGGCTCCGATGCCGTTGAGCTTTCTTCTCCCGAGTGTCTCGTGACCTAAAAACGACTATATAAAGGGTCCCATGGCCTTTTCGAGAAGGAGGCGGCACCGAGAGACGAAACCACGAAACAGAGAGACAGAACGTTGCCGCCGAAGAAGATCGGAGGGGGGAAACGCCGCCGGGATCACCCCCGGAGGGCTCCACCCCCCTCCGGCGTGTTCATCATCAACATCTACATCAAGATCAGCTCCATCTCTCCATTGTAATCTCTTGGCAAACACGATGTATGATGCAATACTATATTCCCTTGATGTATTGTGTCTCCCCGTCTATGTTTGAGTAGTGAATTGTTCTTGGCAATGGTGAAATAGTTCGTTGATTGGTTGCATACAAGTTTGTTATCTTCTATGATTGTCTTTAAGTACAATATATGAGTGCATGCATATGTTGGGGAATGCATGTAAGGTGATCACCGGTAGCATAATGGAGTGGTGGTGACTTGGGAGTGACAGTAACCTGAGACCGAGCCACAAAGTTAAGTTATTGGGGGATATATATAGGGGACCTTAGAACGTAAGGCTATGGTGGGACTTTATGTCTTAATCAATCTTGTGGAGTCATTTACTTGGCCACATGATCCATCATAAGGGGTTGTAGATCATTTACTTGACTATACATATTCATGGCTCCTTCCTAGAAGAAACAACTAAGACTAAAACATGTGCTTCACTAATTGTGACAACCACAAGAACGAAACACCTATTGCTAGAACACTTGCTCCCTTGAGATACTTGAGATATTTGCTGCTTGCTACTTGTGAAACTTGCCTAGAAACTTGCTTTTTAAACTTGCTTTAGGATTACTTGCATTTTAAACTTGCTTCACTAGTTACTAGACAAACCACACTCCACGTCACTTGCTTTTAATTAGTTAGTTCCTTTTAGTCAAACTTATTGCTTTGCATAAACAGCCATATAAGAGGGTTATAGGGCTTTAGAGAATAGATAGCTTACTTTCAGCTCCTCGTGGGTTCGACACTCAAATACTTATCGAAAGGTACTACAATTGATCTCCTGCACTTGGGAGTCATCAGACGCACAATTTCCCTGAAAAACAAATTTGCCACATGTGAAGCATCGTCCGTTCGATTGCAAGGAATGAAATGTGCCATCTTAGAGAAACGATCAACAATGACAAAGATGGATTCCATGTTTGTTTTAGTGCGTGGGAGTCCTAACACAATTTCCATGCTAATGTCACTCCAAGGTGCGTGTGGCATAGGAAATGGTAAGTAAAGACCATGAGGATTGGAAGTGGACTTAGCTCGGAGACATGTAGGACATCGCTTGACGAGTCTTTCAACTTGGTGCCTCATCTTAGGCCAATAATAGTGGTTGGAGAGAATGACGTAGGTCTTGTCCCTGCCAAAGTGTCCCATGAGATCTCCTTCATGTGATTCCTTCAATAAAAACAAACGAAGAGAGGACTCCAGAATACACAATTTGTTAGCCTTAAACAAGAACCCTTTGTGAAGATAGTAGTCATCGAAACCTCGATTGGGAAAGCATTTTTCAAAAATGGGTCTAAAGAAAACATCGGAAGAGTATAAGTCTTTGATCTCATCCAAACCAATCACATTGATGTCAAGGCGGGTAATAAGACACTCTTTTCTAGACAAAGCATCCGCTACAACATTCTCTTTACTTTTCTTGTACTTAATGACATAAGGAAAAGATTCAATGAATTCTACCCACTTAGCATGTCTCTTGTTCAAATTGTCTTGGATTTTCAAATATTTCAAAGATTAATGATCGGAATGAATGACAAACTCTTTAGGCCAAAGATAGTGTTGCCAAACTTCTAAGACTCCAACCAAAGCAAATAGTTCCTTGTCATAAATTGGGTAATTGAGTATAGCACCATCTAATTTCTCACTATGATAAGCAACGGGACGTCAATTTTGCATATGAACGCCACCAAATCCTATTCCACTAGCATCACATTCAATCTCAAAGGCTTTCTCTAAATCCGGCAAGACAGGTGAAAGAACATAGTTCCTAAATCCTATTTTGAGTGTTTGATCACAACATATGGAAGGACTAACGTGTACCCTAAGTTTACTCAGAGAATATCATGGATAAAATGCAGCCATATCTCCCCGTGGACCTCATACAATGAAAAGAAAAAATGGAGAAAAGGTTAAGAAAAGAGAGAAGAAAAGAGAAGAAAAGGAGAGAAAGAAAAAGGGGGGCCCGGCCTCCCTGGCCGGACCCCTAGGCCGGGCTGGTCGGGTTGTGCCCCAGCCTGGCCCCCTCTCCACGCCGGCCTCGGGCCGGGCTCCAGGCGGGAAGGCACGGGTGGGTGCCCGGCCCCGGATGCTCCCCACGCCGGCTCCCAGGCCGGGCGGCTCAGGCGGGCTCCCGGCCTCGGCCTCGTCGGCCTGGCCAGCATGCCAGGCCGGGCCACCTCCAGCCGGCCTCCCCCTGCGCCCACGTCGGCCCCAGGTCGGGGTGGGGAGGGCCATCCGGCCCCGTACGCGCTCCACGCCGGCCCCAGGCCGGCTCCCCGGGCCGGGGTGGGTTTTGCATCCGGCCCTGGCTACTCCAGGCCGGCCTGGCCGCCCCCCTAGGCCGGGGGGTGCTATAGAGTGACCCCCCCAACAACCATATTCTTGCCCCGGTATAAAAGGGGTCTTTCCCCTACCTTTTGGAGTTGTCAATCCCACTCACTATCTCACTTTCCACCATTGATTGACCAAGCTCAAGCTCGAACAAGCAACTCCTCAAATCCCCAACCGAAGCTCGTGATACTTTTGGATTTGAAGGAGACCACCCCGATCTACAACTCCACCAAGTCGATTAGAAATCCATCCACTCATCCCTTAGGGATCTTGTCATTCTTAGTTAATTGGAGCCAAGAATCTTGTTGCTCTTAGCTCATCGGAGCTGGGAGCCTTGTTGGTATCCCCGATGCTTTTGTGCCCGTGGATCTTGCTTCTCGAAGTCTTGGTGGCTCTCGGGATTTGGTGAGGACCCTCCAATCTTGTGGAGTGTGTCTCATCCTTGTAAAGGTTCTACTTGTCAACCTCAACGGCAACATAGTGATTCGAGCCTATCCACATCGGTGGAAGGACTCGAAGGAGATATGGTGTGGCATTTGAGGCCTACTCGGTGTTCCACTTTGGTGGCACCGCACCGCTCCAACGGAGATTAGCTTCCATTGGGAAGTGAACTTCGGGATAAATCTCCGCGTCATTATGTTCGGTTATTCCTCAACTTACCTTTACTAGTTGCTACTAGCTTAGTCATATATTCACTTGTGCTAGTTGTACTTGCTCAACATATAGGATTGTTCACCTAGTTGCATAATCTAGATAATCTATATTTGAGCATTACCTTGTTAAGTTGAAAAGGAAGCTAAAAATTGTAGTTAACCTATTCACCACCCCTCTAGTTAACCTCTCGATCCTTCAATTGGTATCAGAGCCTCGTCTCTTTATATAGGGCTTTACCTCCTAAATAGGAGGTAAGGATGGCCGATGATCCCGTCACCATGGATGGGATTCAAAAGCTAATCCAAGCTATGATTGATAGTTCCGAGAAAAAGATGGAGGGACTAATAAAAGAATTGACATCCCCATCTAGTCAATCTAAAGATAAGGTTATCTTAGATGAACATGGAAACCCCATTCCAACTAAGGAAGGAAGCGCAACATCTTCACCTTTAAATGCTAGTGGTGGAAACTCCTTTGGCTTTGCTTATAACAATGCTCCTAATGTTCAACATCCACATGTTAATCATCTTGGTCCACCTCCTATGGTGGATCGGCATCGTTTTACTAATTGGAAATCTTCTATTAAGTCTTACATGTGCATCTCTTCAATGCAAATATGGAGAATTGTTGAAAAAGGATATGAGCCAAAGGACCCCGCAAACTTGAGCTCAAGTGACATCATAGATGAGCAACTCAACGCTCATGCTTTGCACATGTTGGAAAGGGCAATGGAAAAGGAAGGGGTTGAGCACATCCGGTCCTTCACAAGTGCAAACAAAGCTTATGACTATCTTGTTGATATGTTTGACGGCAACATCAACCTCCAAAGATCCAAGAAGTCAATCATTCAAAGACAAGTTGAACACTTTCACTTGAGTGATGGAGAGAACATAGAAGACATGTTTAGAAGACTCAAGGATCTTGTAAATGATATGAGAGATTGTGGATTCACGGATTGTACGGAGAATTGGGTCAAGGAGAAATTTCTACTCACCTTGATGCCATACAATGAAAACATGGTGATGAATGTACAAGCAAGGGCCGACTACTTGGACCTCTCCCCCAATGATGTTTTGGGTCTCTTTATCACTCTAAAAGTCATGAAGCAAACCTCCGATGATGTCATGGCCCGTGTAAACGGAATAAAGAGACCCTCTCTAGCCTTGAAGGCCAAGTCCACTCCCCATGAAGAGAATTATTCAAGTGATGATGGTGGATCCACTCATGAGGTCTCTGAGAAAGAGATGAGAACATCACATGAAGAGTGCTTTGCACTTTCTCAACACAAGTGGTGGAATAAAAAAGATTTTAGATCCAATGCCACCAAGAATAAAGGGAAGGAAGTCTCAAGCATGAAGAAAGCAAGAACTTGCTTCAATTGTGGAGATTCCGAGCACTTCGTTGCCGAGTGCCCCTTCAAGAGTTGATGGAGGGATGATAACCCGGTAGGCCAACTCCAAGGTGTAATTCGGCCCAAAGGACGCTGCGCAAGATCCGGCTAAGGATAAAAGAACTTCTAGAAGGCCCAGGATTGTAGGCCTCGTAACCCGGGTTGTGGGTTACGGTAAGGAAAGTTAGGGTTTTATACGCAGTGTCCGGGTAGGATTCAGGGTGCGCCTTGGAGGGCAAGCCAGGGGGTTCGGGTGCTTTATAAACCGGCCCCTAAGTTAGGTTAAGAGAGATCCAAGAGTTCTAGCAATATCGCTTGATATCGAGCATCCAGTGTAACACGAGAGTTGAGTTAATATATCGAGGTCGGAGACTCGGCGACTTGATTGCCGGCTACCAGAT
The DNA here is from genome assembly GCA_028641055.1 of Alopecurus myosuroides. Lineage (NCBI taxonomy): Eukaryota > Viridiplantae > Streptophyta > Magnoliopsida > Poales > Poaceae > Alopecurus > Alopecurus myosuroides. Next base: position 182,481,918 of record CM054061.1, on the reverse strand, counting down.
CGAGTTCCATCATGTTTTCCTCTGAGCTAAACCCTCTCCCAAACGCCTGTGTCGTCTTGCCCCAAGATCAGTTACCCCCGGTAACGTCTGCCGTGATTATCCCACGACAGTTGGCGCCCACCGTGGGGCCTGCGTCCAAAGGTGTTTACATCACGGGAGAAGCTCGGAAGAACATGGAGAATCTAGTCATCGGCGAGATCTACATCGACCACGAAGGAGAGAAGATGGTGGACGATTCCGGCTGGGGGCCAGAGTCGGATCACCTCAAATCCGGATCTATTGTGACAATCGGCCAAATCAGCATCTTCATCGGTATGGTACGTACATCTGGTTTAAAAGGACAATATCATGTGCATACTACAGGAACTTCTAATAAGGACAAGAAGATACTGAAGCAAGCGGTAAACTCGGTTTCCTCGGCCGTTCCGAGATATCTGAGGTGGTCAGAACAAGATGTAACATGGAGCAGAAGAGATCACCCGGAAAGGATAGAACACCCGGGAGTCTTAGCATTGGTAGTCGCACCGCAGGTCAATGGTTATGAGTTGAAGAAGGTCCTGATGGACGGTGGAAGCAGTATCAATATCTTATATTGGGAAACTTTTTTACGCATGGATCTCAAGGAATCTCAGCTACAGAAAAGCTCAACAATTTTTCATGGGATAGTGCCGGGTCACTCAGCATGCCCCAGGGAAAAATCGCATTGGAGGTAGCTTTTGGAGAATCGAAGGATAATTATCGAGTCGAGTGGCTCACTTTCGAGGTGGTCAAATTGCGCAGCCCTTATCACACGCTATTCGGAAGGCCGGCTTATGCTAAATTCATGTCTAGGCCGTGTTATGTATACTTACAGCTAAAAATCCCGGGTCCTAAACAAAACATCACCATACATGGAAGCCGGGATATAGCAGCTGAGTGCGATGAAGGAGATTCGGTAATGGCCGAGCAGGCTTGCAGAAAAGAGGAACTCAAGTATTATCGGTCTCAAGTAGACCCGGATGACAGGACAGCATTGAAAAGGCCGAATACTGAAGACGAGAGAGCAAAATTCAAGGCGGCGCAGGATACCAAGATGATAGCTTTTGTTGAAGGTGATCCCTCTAAGCAATTTACTATAGGGTCTAACTTGGACAGCGAGCAGGAGAAAGCACTTGTGGAGTTTATTCGTTCTAATGCGGACGTATTCGCCTGGACGCCTAGCGATATGCCGGGTATCCCCACAGAATTGGCAGAACACAGTTTGCATGTAGACCCTAAGTCCAGGCCTGTGAAGCAGGGCCTGCGGAAGATGAATGAGGAAAGAAGGAAAGCTATAGGAGAAGAAATCGCGTGGCTGCTGACAGCCGGCTTTATTATGGAAGTATTTCATCCGGATTGGTTAGCAAATCCGGTTCTCGTGATGAAAAAGACCAATGAGTGGAGGATGTGCATCGATTTTACGAGTCTCAACAAGCATTGCCCAAAGGATCCGTTTGCACTACCAAGGATAGATCAGATCATAGACGCAGTAGCTGGAAGTGACCTATTATGCTTTCTGGACGCATATTCCGGGTATCATCAGATTAAGCTCAAGAGGGAGGATTGGGAGAAAACATCATTTATAACCCCTTTTGGGGCTTTTTGTTACAAAACCATGACGTTTGGATTGAAGAACGCCGACGCAACTTATCAACGGTGTATAAAGAAGTGCTTTGAGGACCAAATTGGACGCAACGTCCATGCTTATGTGGATGATGTGGTTATCAAGACCAGGAAGGCAAAGACATTTATCGACGATCTGAAGGAGACGTTCAAGAACTTGAGGAGGTATCAGATGAAGCTCAACCCGACGAAGTGTGTATTCGGAGTTCCAGCTGGGAAATTACTCGGCTTTATCGTTTCCGAGAGAGGAATTGAGGCAAACCCAGATAAAATAAAAGCTATCCAGAATCTGAAAAAGCCAGAAAATTTGAAGCAAGTTCAAAAGCTCACGGGCTGCGTAGCAGCCTTGAGCCGATTTATATCCAGACTCGGAGAAAAAGCAATACCCTTGTACCGGCTCTTGAGGAAATCCAATAAATTCGTGTGGGATCAAGAGGCGGATGAGGCGTTCGAGGCACTAAAGAAGCAGTTATCTGAAGCACCAGTCCTAGCGGCCCCGGGTCCTAAAGAGCCCATGCTGCTATATGTAGCAGCGGGCCCCCGAGCCGTTAGTGCAGTAGTGGTTGTGGAGCGTAAAGAGGATGGGAAAGGTTACCCGGTCCAGAGACCGGTTTATTACGTCAGCGAGGTATTATCAGAGGCAAAGCAACGCTATCCGCATTGGCAAAAGCTGGTTTTTGGGGTCTTTATGGCCAGCCGGAAACTGAAGCCGTATTTCCAGGAACACCCCATAACAGTGGTAAGTTCGATACCAATGTCGGATATCATCATAAACTCGGATGCGACAGGAAGAATAGCCAAATGGGCGATAGAGATGGGGGATTATCACATCAACTACGAGCCCAGGTCAGCAATTAAATCTCAGGCTTTGGTCGATTTCGTTAATGACTGGACACACACATGCATGACCACCTTTGCTCCAAACTCCGAATCTTGGATCATGCACTTCGATGGATCCAAGCAATATGAGGGATCAGGAGCTGGAGTGGTGCTAACATCACCCAAAGGAGACAAATTGAGTTACGTGCTACAGATTCACTTTGATTGTTCCAACAACGTGGCCGAGTATGAGGCCCTATTGCACGGCTTAAAGGTAGCCAAGGAGATGAACATTAAGAGGATACGATGCTTTGGAGATTCGGACCTTGTAGTACAGCAGGTATCAGGAACTTGGGATAGAAAGGACGCAACTATGGCAGCATACCGCAGAGAGGTTGATAGGGTTGAGGATGTTTCTCCGGGTATGAGGTGGAACACATAGACAGAAGAAAGAATGAGGCAGCAGACGCCCTCGCTAGACTCGGCTCGCGCAGAGAGCCGGTCCCACCTAACGTCTTCCTGGATGAATTATGGCGACCATCAGTTAAAACCGAGTCTGAGGAAGAACTGGCAAATCAAGACCCGGATTTGGAGCTCGTGGCCAATGTACGCGCCGTTCCCGAGTGGACAGAACCGTTTTTGGCCTACCTATCACGAGGCGAGTTACCACAGCAGGAGGTGTTAGCAAGGCAAATTTTGAGGCGAGCAAAGGGATATTCTATCATCAATGGGGAGTTATACAAGAGAAGTGCAGCAGGAGTCTTTTTGCGCTGTGTAGCACCAGAAGAAGGCCGACAGATTCTTAAGGAAATCCACGAAGGTGATTGTGGGCATCATGCATCCACAAGATCCCTTGTGGCCAAAGCTTATCGACACGGATTTTTCTGGCTCACGGCTCTAGCAGATGCGGAGCGCTTAGTGGCAAGATGTGACGGATGTCAAAGGTACGCTCGCCAAACCCACGTACCGGCTATGGAATTGCGGACTATTCCGTTAACTTGGCCGTTCGCTGTTTGGGGTATGGACATGGTTGGTCCCTTTCACATGTCACCTTGCAAGAAGACACATCTCTTGGTGGCCATTGATAAGTTTACCAAATGGGTCGAGGTTATGCCAGTCACCAATTGTGAAGCAGTCACAGCAGTCAAGTTCCTGAAAAGAATTATCTATCGGTTCGGGTATCCCCACAGCATAATTACCGACAATGGAACCAACATGTCCCTTGGCACGATGGAGAAGTTTTGTGGCAACAATGGAATCCGGCTCGACGTAGCATCAGTGGCTCATCCACAGGCCAATGGACAAGTGGAAAGGGCAAACCAAGAGTTACTTCGTGGACTAAAACCACGACTGCGAGTCCCTTGTATCAGGGCTGCGGGTGCATGGGTCGAAGAACTACCTTCCGTGGTTTGGGGTATCAACACTACACCTAACAGATCTACTCAGATGACACCATTCTTCATGGTTTATGGTGCGGAAGCGGTGCTGCCGAGTGATATTATTCATGATTCACCTCGAGTATCAGCTTACGTCGAGGTAGAGAACGAGAAGACCCGGCAGGATGCCGTAGATATGTTAGAAGAACAAAGGGAACAAGCCCTGGAAAGGTCAGCCATATATCAGCAAGATTTACGGAGGTATCATAGCCGGCGCGTGAAAACCCGGGTCTTCCAGGAAGGAGACTTGGTCCTGCGTCTGGTACAATCAAACGAAGGGAAACACAAGTTATCACCACCATGGGAAGGGCCGTTTATCATAAGCCGGAATCTGCACAACGGATCGTATTACTTGATAGATGCAAGGGAAGAGTCGGCTACAGTTAATGACACCGCTCATACCACTTCGTCTATGCAGGAAAGAGACAGACCATGGAACGTGGCTCAGCTACGTCCCTACTATACTTAGTATAGACTATATTGGCAAGTGGAGTTGCACGATGTAACAGGCGGCAGGTTTTCAGACGCACTCTTTTCCTATCCAGGGCACCCTTGGGGACTGGATGGGTTTTTAATGAGGCGGCCTGCTGACCTAACTTTCGCATATCAAGTAAAGAGGTGGTTATTCTTACGTTCTTCACTCTCCGTATGTTGTGCATATCTAGGTCTTGGGGGCTGATTGCTTGAATAACACAGTTACAAACTCAAAGACCCGGCCTTGATGCCTATGAGTTATAAGGGCCGATTACTCGCAAACGAGTACGGCTGCAATCTTATAACCGGACAAAGGAGCCAAATTTTCTTGACTTTTCTTACTTAAGCTTGATGTGACTCGCACTAAAGTGGCATGATTTGCTCGCTTACGATTACAATCAACCATGAAGCCCAATGGGACTTGCCTGACCCTGTTTTCGTATAGATGTAACAACATGGTATCCACGCGAAAGCCGGCTTACAGTACAAGATAGTCAAAAGGGTCATCTAAACCACAAGTTATGCAGAGTACAGGGCTAATAGCCGGAAACTCAACATTTATCAAGCATAACTTCAATACCTATGTGAAACGGCTCTGGGCTTGGGCTTAGCATCAAACAGCTTGTTCCCTTGGAAAAACCATACATCCCAGACTCGGCATTTTGGGTCTCGGGGACTGGGGATTTTGAACAAAGGAAAAGTTGCTTAGTTGCTAAAACTCAAAAAACCCAAACATCCGAGTCTTGGGGACTTGGGGACTTAGAGAAAAGTCCGCTTGTCAAAATCCATGAAACTCGGAAACCGAGTCTCACAGAAGGAACCATAAAGAAAGTCGGATATCAAGAATAAACTCAAAAACCAGATAAATATCAAGTTCATCCAGAGGCCAGAAGAGGCACAAGGCGTATCAAGAACTTAAAGTGCATTACAAATTTCGGTACCAGCATCAATGGTTCACAGGCGCATCATCAAGAAATAATTGTTTAAACGGCCTATTGACCGACTGACGCATATGGCACAACATTAGGTAGCAGGTATCACTCGGTATTCTGGGTTGCGGCGTCCATCTTCTCCTTGCCCTTGCTATTACTATTGGTGGCAGCAGCACCCCGATCAACAGCATTGCCAGCTCGCGCAGGAGGAGGGACGACTGGTGTGGAAGTGGCAGGCGCAGAGTCGGCTTCAGCCTTCTTTTTTGCAGCTTCCTCCCTCAACTTGGCGGCTTCCTCTTTCCATCGGGCTAACATATCGTACGGCTTGGGAAGATCCGATTTAATCGCTTCACCATCAGCACCATAGGAAGGGACAATGGAATTGAGCTCCAAGCTGTCAGCAATCACGCTTGCCGAGTAACGGACTTCTTTCTGGATGGCCTTGAAATCCTTCGGGGAGAATTTGGACCCATCTCGGTTGAATTCCGGAAACCCGACCATCAGCTTGGCCAGCTCTAGCTTAGGAAAGTAAGCTTTCGCCAGGGCTAGCCCCCGGGTTACCCCAACCCGGCTGGACGAGCGTTTCCAATGCCAAATCCACTCGGGAATAGTGGAGCAGGCATCCAGCATCCTCTTCAGGTTGACGTGCCCAACACCCGGCCACCGTAGTTCTTCAAGGATCCATTTGGTTCCGGCACATAGTTGCCGGATGACGCTCTTGATGGTCTTCAGCTTGGCAATATCATCTTCTTCCGGCATTACTTCATCCGGACCTGCAGAAAGAAATGAAAACACGAGTAAGGAAACCCGGATATGTGTCAGACAAATGACCCGGGTTATGAATATTATGCTAAGAGTCATACCGAGCAAAGCGCGATACGTATCAGCAATCTGGACAGAAAGATTCACTAGACTATCTTCGGCTGCATGAGCCCTCCTCCTATACTTTCTCATGATCTTCCCACTCCTCCTGGCCTCAGCCTCGGCCTCCTCACGCAGAGCCACCTCCTTTTCAATATGCTTGGTGGCCTTAGCCAATTTTTTCTCAGACTGGGTCACGAAGTCCTGAGTGGAGATACAGGGATAAGTTAGTCGGAAATACTGTGAAATTCCAGGCAAATTATCAAGAAATTCACCCGGAACTTGGGGACTAGATAAGAATACAAGCAATGTTATTCGGATTTACCTCATGTTTTGCTATCAAAGCTTCCAGGATATTCTCTTCCTTGGCCCTTAAGGTGTGAAGGGCATCAAGCATCTGAGGGAATGTCATGTCTTCAGGCTTGGTGCCGGAAGAACCGGCAGCTTGATCCTCTGGATGAAGAGTTTTTCCTGGCTTTGGGGTCGAGACCCGGACCGTCTGGTTCTCCGGGTTTAGGGAACCCGTCCTCGTCTCTTGGATCTCAATCTCTTCATCCACGTCTTCAGACGATTTTGGAGACCCGGCTTCTTGTCGGGCCGGGTCATTAAAAGGATCTTGTTCTTGGACGTCTTCAGCCTCATCACCAGCTGCGGCGTCCGCATTATCAGTTGGTTCCTCCGTCTTCTGGTTATCTGTTTCCATGTTCTCCGGGTCACTAACTATGACTTGAGCGCTAAAGAAAAGGGAGAGAGGCAGTTAGCAACAGTGATTGAAAGTTGTCAGGTATGAAAGGATGTCAAATAGAAAAGACTTACCCGGTATTTACAGCGTAATCCGGTGGGAGCTCGCTGCTGGAAGCAGATGAAGTTGACAAAGGGACCGATAGCGGAACCCAGAATTGCCCGGCACGTGGATGGTTGGGAGATGGGTGACGCTGATTGGATTTGGAGGATCGAGGTGGAGGAGTAACGACCCGGTGGACTGGTGAGGTGGTGATACCGGGATTAAGGGGATCCTCACCCGGGGAACTCCGGGTCACCCTACGTTTGGCCGGGAGAGGATCCTTCAAGTGTGACGAGTGTGACAACTGTTGGTTAAGTCTACGCATGATATCAAAGGAGTAAGGTTCAGAGGATATAGAAGAGAAAGGAACCTTGGAAACCACTCCTCTGGCCTTCCTCTTGGCCCCGACTGTTACTTCCTGATCAGATTCGGTGGCCTCCGGGTCGTCGTCGTCCCTCTCTTCTTCGTCCTCCAGCCCTGCGGGCCGAGTATGTATCGATGGAAAAAGTTAAAATGGGAGGAAAATGATACAAGTGAAGATGATAAAAGATCCGGATAAGAACCTTCATCATCATTAGCCGGCTCGTCTTCCTCTTCCGGGTCTCTGGAGAGGGGGGGGGGGTTTCAACTTTCCAGAAAGGGTCATCAGCCTGAGACAAAAAGATGAAAGTGAAAGTTAAAAGCGGTATCTAGTCAAAGTGTGGAAGTAAGCTTATGAATATCGGGTCTTACCGCTGGAGCCGGATTTTCCCGAGTAAATGGAGGTAACCCGACGATGTTCTTTATGACTTACAGTTTTTCCGTCAGGAAGCCTTTGATGGTTTTGTTGGTATCGCCGGCTGCAAAGCTCTTGGTGGAATATCGGAGTGCGTCCATGTAGGGGTGGAAATAAAACTCGAAACTCGCGAGCTTAATGAGTACTCGAAAACTCGGCTCGCATCGGCTCCAACTCGGACAGTAATGAGCCGAGCCGAGTTGAATTTTTCAGCTCGTTAAGTAAACGAGTTTAATGAGTCGAGTTACGAGTACTCGATAAGCTCGTTAATGTCCTTACACCGATATGCTAAATTAAAGATTAGTCGATACTAAATAAAATCCAAGACCTTAAAGACAAAAATGTAGGAGCATTCAAATCAAAAGCTCCAAAATCTACTTGAAGCGGCATCAACGATGAATCCACTTACTTATAATATTCCTCCATAATTAACTGATTATATTTTTTAGTTTCTTAGCGAGCTTATCGAGCCAACTCGAGTATTTATCGAGTCGAGCCAAGCTATAGTTTTTTACTCGTTAAATTAACGAGTTGAGTCGAGCAAGCTCGTTAACTAACGAGTGTTTACGAGTTGAGTTGAGTTGAGTCGAGCTGGCTCGATATCCACCCCTACGTCCGTGGCATGCCCCGAGTACTCGCACATCAATTTGGTGCGGATAGAATTGGGTTGGATCCGGAAATCAACCCAAGTTTTCACTAAATTGAGCCCAAGAAGACCTTGGGCGGAGAGGACGGCTATTCTAGCTAGTAAGGCCAGGATTGCTTCCCTGTCCGAGTCAGGGGCGAAAGCATTGAATTTCTCGGAGATATCAAGGAGGCCCTCTGAGTAACCCGGCAACCTCTTTCTCCGGGTGGGGAGGTGTCCCGGCAATAAAAGTATGAGAGTTGCCAGTGTTTGACGTGGGAGTTAAGGGTAAGAGGTGGCATTAGAGAATTCTTGCGGCGCTGGATAGAGACTCCGCCGCAAGCAAGGAGTGCTCCGTCACCGCTTTCGCGGCACGGTTTGCACTGGAAAAGTTCGATGAAGAGAGCCAAACTTGGCGGGGTGCACAAGTATGACTCGGACAGAACAATGAAGTGGGTAATATTCAACATAGAGTTAGGCCCTATGTCAAATATCCTGAGGCCATAATGGCTCAGGACCTCACGAAAGAAAGGGTGACCCGGAGGACGAAATCCCCGGGTCACGTGCTCTAGGAAACAGATTACCTCATCCTCGGCAGGTGTGGGCCGGGTCTCGTCACCCGGCGCCCTCCAATGAATGTCCTTCTGAGAGGGGAGAACCCCCAACTCGGCCAGCTCTTCCATCTTGGCCTTTGAGACTGTGGATCGCCCCCAATTGGCGGATATGGATTGGGTTGTCTTCGCCTGGGCCGGCTGTTTCCCTTGCCTTTTGGGAGCCATGGGATCAACCTGCAAAACACAAGGAAAAAAGATACGGGAAGTAAGACTCGGAAATACCGGGTTACTCAGGTATATGCACAGAGTATCAAGAAGATATTAAAACTAAGCATTATCCGGGTATCATGCCGTAGAGCGAAGATTACAAGAATTATCCGGGTATCAAGTGTAATTATGGAAGCCATTGGTTACTTACGTATTGAAAGGTGTTTGAGGAAGACGGATGATTGCCCATGTATCTACTGCAAGCAAAAGAACCGGAAGAGAAGGATTTTCCGGGTGTCAATGACATGCGCGGAAAATTGGGATGAAATGGATCTAGATTGGAAAACTTCCGGGCGGTTCTACGAAGAGATTGATGATTAATAATGGTAGGAGGGTGGTGTGTGATCATCAATCAGGCTATTGGACGAGCTAGCAAGCATCTAAGTAATCTAAATCCGGCGCCACAAGAAAAGCGGCCCGCGGATCGACCTAGATCCAATCTAGAGCAAATCGAAAAATTGCAAGACTGAATTAATGGATACGAGGAACTTACTGGAAGGAATTGGAGTCTAGCGCGGCGGCGGCAGACGGCGTGATCTGAATGCCCCTTTGCAACCTCCAATGGGCAGGATGAAGGCGCGGCGGCGGAGCTTGGCGGCGGCACGGAGTGGTTCGAGGACGAACGTAGCCGGCGGCGGTTCGCTCCGGTGGTGAGCTCGGGATTCCTATGGCGGTGTTGCGCGGGCTCGAGAAGTGAGAAGGGAGAAGGAGTTGGAATGAAACGTTGAGGTCTAGGTTATCTTCTGGGCATCTATTTATAAGGTGCGGGCGGATAAACTTATTCTAACGGGTGGAAGCCGAAAATTTTGGGATAACGGTTGTTTGCGCAGATTTTGCGAGATATGCTTTAAGTGCTAGCCGGGATATCCGGACAAAAATGAGAAGGAGATCTTCTCCGCAATATCAGGGTCAGTTATCGTGTAAAGCAATCCGGATCTTTGATATTTTTGTCAAGGTGCTGGCCCGGAAAGTTAGGCAAGGGATTTGGAAAACGCCGGGTTACTAGATGGCCGCCGTGGAGTTAGGCCTAGCTGTTTATCAAAGCAATGTAACCCGGCCTCCATTGAACTTGTAAGTTTGATAATTTTGCAGGGAATAGCGTGTGCTTCAAAGAGGATCCTGTGAAGCCCAAGCTATTCTGGGGACTACTGATGGAGGGATGATAACCCGGTAGGCCAACTCCAAGGTGTAATTCGGCCCAAAGGACGCTGCGCAAGATCTGGCTAAGGATAAAAGAACTTCTAGAAGGCCCAGGATTGTAGGCCTCGTAACCCGGGTTGTGGGTTACGGTAAGGAAAGTTAGGGTTTTATACGCAGTGTCCGGGTAGGATTCAGGGTGCGCCTTGGAGGGCAAGCCAGGGGGTTCGGGTGCTTTATAAACCGGCCCCTAAGTTAGGTTAAGAGAGATCCAAGAGTTCTAGCAATATCGCTTGATATCGAGCATCTAGTGTAACACGAGAGTTGAGTTAATATATCGAGGTCGGAGACTCGGCGACTTGATTGCCGGCTACCAGATCGAGTTCCATCATGTTTTCCTCTGAGCTAAACCCTCTCCCAAACGCCTGTGTCGTCTTGCCCCAAGATCAGTTACCCCCGGTGACGTCTGCCGTGATTATCCCACGACAAGAGTAGAATTGAAAATGGTGGAAGACTCATCAAGAAATCCACTTTCATTCCCAATTCCAAGAACTTCATCAAGAGAGGCCCTCCTAGGGCATTTATTGCAAAAGAAGTTGAGTACACATCCGGTGGTGAAGAGAGCGACGGTGAAGGCGAACAAGTACGTATGGCGGCCATGGCTAGGGGCGTCGTACCTCCTAACTTAAGCTCTCTCTTCTCCAACCCAAATCACAACAAGGGTCCTTCGAGTCACAAGTGCTTCATGGCCAAGGGTATATCCCCAAAGGTGACTCCTAATCTCAAACTTGCAAACTCCTCTACTCCTTCACTATTAAATTGTGTTGAGGAAGACCCCATGGTAAACTTTGTAGAAAAACTAGAAGGAGAAACTAAATCTATTTTTGTCTCTCTCATGGATCAATTAAGTGAGGCATATGGCCTCATTGATGAACATGAGGAGAAAATAATGTTACTTGAAAAGTTTGCTCGAGATGATGCTAGTAAGATTGAGGAGCTTGAGAAAGCTCTAGATGAATCACATTGCTTTAGAGAAAGCATAGAGGAAACCTTTGCAATTGACATAGCTAAAGTAAAACTTGATTGTGAACATGATTTTGCTAAGGTAACGGAATTCATGGCTTTAAATGATGCAACTAACCAAGGTTATAATGAACTAATTAAGTATTTTGATAAGCTTAAAATTGATCATCGAACAATCTCAAATGAGCTCAAAACCTTAAAAGGAGTAAAAGTTGTGAATGAAAACTCTTGTGTTACTAACCCTTTGTGTGTCAAGGCAACTCTCATTGAGGAGAACAATAGGTTGAAGGCACAACTCAACAAAGGTCTTTCCACATGCATCCAAGGGCAAAAGAACCTTAATGATCTTTTGAGTAATCATAAGAGAGTTATTGGCAAAGAAGGCCTTGGTTTTGGTTCCACATCCAAGGTGGATTACAAGAAGAAGTCAACTCCCTCCACTAACTCTATTGTTTTTGAAGGAGGGGGAGTTGGCTAATGATGAAGATGAGTTTGATATTATTGCTAAAAGTATTGTTCCTAGGAGCACTACTACTCACAACAACTTTGCGGGAAAGTGTAATCCATCTTATGTGCTTCTTAAATCTATTTATGGTCATGTTTATGCAAAGTATGTAGGCACTTCATATGGTGATGATTATAAGCATGCTATTTGGGTTCCTAAGACCCTTGTGACTAACAAAAAAGGACCCATCCAAAAATGGGTACCTAAGACAAGAAGTTGATTCATTGTAGGGTTGTATCTCCGGTGGGACATCATGGATGATTGATAGTGGTTGTTCCGCACACATGACCGGAAGCAAAGAAGTATTAGAAGATTTGAAACTCCAACTTCTCAAATTTTCTCATGTAACTATTCGTGATCGCTCAAAACTTAAGGTATTGGGACATGGCAAGGTGGTCATTTCTCCGGATTCATCCATTGAGAAAGTCCTCCTTGTTGAGTCCCTTGGCTACAATCTTATTTCCGTCTTGCAACTTTGTGAATGCAATTTTACATGTGTATTTGGGCGTCCTGTCCTTCACACTATTTATCTTAAGGTAGCCTTTGTTGATTTGTGGAAAACGGTATGTACATAGTGGATTTCTCGAAAGAAACTACACATATCGCCACATGTCTAATGGCTAAATCCGACGTGGGGTGGCTTTGGCATCGCCGCCTAGGCCACGTCGGTATGAGAAATCTACAAAATCTTGTGAAGGCTGAGCATGTGGTAGGACTAACAAGTGTGAATTTTTCCAAAGATCGTCCTTGTAGCTCTTGTATTGCCGGAAAGATGCATGAGAAGAATCACCCCAAGACATCAATCGTCTCTACAACAAGGCCCTTTGAGCGCATTCACTTGGACCTATTTGGGCCTCCCACATATGATAGTCTTGGAGGAAAAATGTATTTTTTGGTGATTGTTGATGATTATACAAGATACACTTGGGTTTTCTATATCAAGAAGAAGAGTGAGACTCAAGAAAGGTTCATAACTTGGGCCACGGAAGTGCAACGCCAATATGACACCAAGATCTTATCTATTAGGTGTGACAATGGGTCCGACTTCAAGAACTACACCATGGATGAATTCTTGAGTGAAGAGGGGATAAGGCATCAATATTCCGCTGCTTACACCCCTCAAAAAAATGGTGTAGCAGAGAGGAAGAATCGCACACTTATTGATATGGCAAGGACTATGATGGCCGAGTTCAAATCCCCATATAACTTTTGGGCTGAAGCCATCAACACCGCTTGTCATTTATCTAACCGACTCTTCTTTTGTCCGATGATTGGCATGACTCCATATGAGCTCCTAACAGGTAACAAACCCAACCTCAAATATCTTCGAGTTTTTGGGTGCAAATGCCAAGTCTACATAAAGGGAACTAGATTTTCTAAGTTTGATTCTAGAACTTTCGAAGGCATTTTTGTTGGTTACGCCACGAACTCCCACACTTATAGAGTCTACAACATATCCACCGGGTGTGTTGAAGAATCTATGAATGTGGAATTTCATGAGGATAATGGCTCCCAAGTGGAGCAAATTTATTGTGATGATGTAGGTGATGAAGCGTCCTCCATAGCCATAGGAAGAATGGGTGTAGGTCCACTTATACCCGTTGAGGGACACCTTGTGGCAAATGGGGGCGGAACTAGCTCTACGCAAGTGGAGCCCTCTACATCAACCACTAATCAAATGGTATACCATGAACAAGAACAAGATCCTCAAGATCAAGAAAGTGATCAAGGTCCACCCAATGATAATGGTGGAAATGATCTTGGTGATTCGTCACCAAGAACTCCACTCCGAATGGACAATGGTCTTGATGAAGGAAATGATGAGGATATCCCCCCTAATGAAAATCCCGTTGATGCACTAGTTTGTATCATGACTCGTCAAGCATCAAGATTGCAACAAAAGTCACTATACCAAAAGAATATCATTGGTGGCTTAGGAAGAAGTGTCTCCACTCGTGGACAAGTACTCAAGTTTTGTGGTATTCATTCACATGTCTCTCATGTTGAACCTATCAAAGTATATGATGCTCTTGAAGATGAATATTGGGTTCAAGCTATGCATGAAGAGCTCCATAATTTTGAGAGAAACAAAGTATGGTCACTAGTGGAAAGACCCAAGGATCATAATATCACTGGAACTAAATGGGTGTTCAAAAACCAGCAAGATTCTCATGGGCAAGTGATTCGCAACAAGGATCGATTGGTTGCTCAAGGCTACTCTCAAGTCGAAGGTCTTGACTATGGTGAAACTTTCGCTCCCGTAGCTAGACTTGAATCCATTCGTATATTACTTGCATTTGCCACTAGTCATAACTTCATCTTGCATCAAATGGATGTTAAAAGTGCTTTTCTAAATGGTCCTCTAAATGAAATGGTATATGTTAAACAACCTCCGGGGTTTGAGGATCCCAAGTATCCTAACCATGTCTACTTCCTCCATAAGGCTTTGTATGGCCTCAAACAAGCCCCACGTGCTTGGTATGATCATTTAAAGGAGTTCTTAGTGGATCGTGGTTTCGTACTTGGGGTAATTGATCCCAATCTCTTTACCAAAAGTGTAGATGGACATTTCTTCGTATGCCAAGTATATGTTGATGACATTATATTTGGATCCTCTAACGTAAGTTTTGTAGACCAATTTGCCAAACTAATGACAAATGAATTTGAGATGTCTATGATGGGAGAATTGAAGTTCTTTGTAGGTTTTGAGATCAAGCAATATCATGAAGGTACTTTTATTTGTCAAGCCAAATATATTCAAGACATGCTCAAGAAATTTGATATGAACAATGCCAAACCATTACCTTATCCAATGCCAACAACCGTGAATCTTACTATGGATCACGAAGGTATACCGGTTGATCCAAAACTTTATCGTTCTATCATTGGATCTTTGCTTTATCTTTGTGCATCTAGACCGTACATTATGTTTAGTGTGGGTTTGTGCGCAAGATTTCAATCTAACCCCAAGGAAAGCCATATGATTGCGGTCAAAAGGATTCTTAGGTACTTGGTTGACACTCCCAAACATGGGCTTTGGTATCCATCAAACACAACTTTTGATCTTGTGGGGTATACGGATGTGGATTGGGGAGGTGACGAAGTGGATAGAAAATCAACTTCGGGTGCTTGCCAATTCCTTGGTAGGTCCCTTGTGTGTTGGTCTTCCAAGAAGCAAAATTGCATTGCCACCTCCTCCACGGAAGCGGAGTATATTTCCGCCGCAAGTTGTTGCTCTCAACTCCTATGGATTAGGCAATGTCTTAAGGATTTTGGAATTAAGATTAAGACAATCCCTCTTTTATGTGACAGTGAGAGTGCTATAAAGATTGGTCACAATCCGGTACTTCATGGCAAGACCAAGCATATTGATATTCGGTATCACTTTATTCGGGATCATGTGGTCAATGGAGATATCTCACTTTCTTATGTCAACACCAAAGATCAACTTGCCAACATCCTTACCAAGCCTCTAGATGTGAAGAGATTCAAGCAATTGAGGAGTGAGCTCAACATCGTATGTGCAAGAAATTTTAGTTGATTGAAAATCTTGCATACACACCCTTACTAGACTCTTATTTGGATTCTAGATGTACGCATAGACATAGGGGGAGTGTAGCTCAATCAATGAGCCAACACTACCTCTATAATGCATAAATAAACAAATCATGCATAATGATCATTTCAAATGACATCATGTGCTTCAATGATGAGTCTCGACAATGCACCCAAGATATATCTTCGCGATGGCATATCGAACATACTCATACATGGTGGCTAAGGCCACCGCCCAAAATTTGGTTTGTTTTATATCGATGAGACATTTGTGTTTGTGCTTCATTCATTTGCATTTCCATTTTTCATATTTCATTCGTATCCAATGTTGCTCATTTTTCACCTTTTCTCTCCATTGGATGCAAATGAAAACATCATACTCATGTCATCATTCATTCGTGCACATGGTCAAATAAAATTGCTACATAAAACACATGGTGTGCTAGAAACAAACTTATGAAAACTTGTTATTAGAACACTAGTTATTAGAACACTAGCCTCATTTTTTTTGTTTGTTTGTGTTTTGTTTGTTTTGCTTGATTTTTATAACTCTAGTTGGGGAAAACAATTTTCTTACAAAAAAAACACCAACAAAACACAACAACAAAAAACTAATTAAAAAAACCTGCTGGTTACCCTCCCCCGCCGGCCCTGCCACCTCCCGCTCCGGCCCCAAGCCGGGGGTCAGGCCGGGGCGTTCGGGCACCCGCCCGGCCCCGCGCTGCCGCCGCGCCGGCCCCAGGCCGGGGGTCTGGCCGGGGTGCTCGGGCCCCCGCCCGGCCTCGCACGCACACGCACGCCGGCCTGGCCGGCACCCCAGGCCGGCCACACACACGCACCACACGCACACATACCCGACCCGGCCCTGCCCTGCCCCACCGCACGCCGGCCCCAGGACGGGGTGGGCACACAACACACACACGCACGCACGCACACAGACCCCAAACCGCACCCACCCCCCACCCCACTTCTCCATCTTCCTCGTCCTAACCCCCTCCATTATAGCCCCCATTGGAGCTCTCCTATTCCCCCTTCCCCCCACCACCCTAGCCCATCCCTACCACTCAAATTCTCGGATCTACAAGCCCTCGTCCTTCTCCCCACTCTCCTCCACACGGATTTCTCGTTGGTGCACTATTTGGAGAGATCGGTCCACTTGATTATTGGTTGATTTTTTTTTGGAAGATGGCTACCAACTCGGGTAATCTCTTGGGACTTTACTATGTATCGTGTGTATGTGCTTGCTATCTATCGGTGTGCTAGTGTGTTTCTTAGGTTAGGATATTTTTTTCCCTCTCATGTTCATGCTAGAGGTCATGTTCTTGCTAGGGTTCATGTTGTTCATATGCCACTAGATTTGTTCTTATGCCATGATAATTTTATCTCGTATGCTCCTCATGATGTACCATGATTTACTTAACTATGCAAATGGTTCTCCCATGTTAGGCCATGTTTCACAAATTACCACATTAGTGCTATGAGTCTCGTAGTATCATGATTCTCTCATATTATGTTACATTATCTTATGCTATGCCATGATTCTCCTATGATAATGGTTCTCGTTGTCTCATGCACAATACATAACAACACTATCTATCGTTTATATTCTAAATAAGCACACAAACACAACCACAATGCTATGATATATTTTTGTTTGTCCTCACTAGTCACTTGTTAGTTTTTCCACCATGACGCCATCACTAATATTCATGGATTTTTTTAACACAACGACCATGTGCACTCATTCTATTTGTCCATATCCATGCATCATTCGTTTCAGATGATTCCGATACTCACCATGATTCCGATACTCACCGCTCTCTTCGTCCTCGCAAGAAGAGTGCTGCTGTTGTTGCTGGGTCTACTCCCTCACGGAGACAGGGTTCTTCTATGCCGGTCAATCCAAATGAACCCGTGGTCAAGAACTGGGGTGGTCTCAGTGCCACTGACTTTGAGAATGCTAGACTGAATTTCAACCCCTATGAGTTTGGCCAAAGTGCAAGTCCCGACCCTCGGTTTTATTGCAAGATGCATCAGGTCATGTATGATTTCATTCTTGGCAAACTCCAGAATAACTATGTGGATCAACATTTATTTGATGTGGATTCTGCTCGCACTAATTGGCCACGTGTCATGGAACTCATGGATTTCCACGGTATCACTCCTCTCATGGGACCCAATAATGCCCATCCATTTGCCCCTGAGATAATCAAGGAGTTTTATGCCACTGTTTTCTTCTCATCTGGTGAGGGCACAAGGAATCCGCGTACATTGACTTGGATGAGTGGTGGTGTTAAGTGTGTTGCTACCATGGCAGAGTTTGGTGCCCTTCTTGATCTTCCCGTGGTCAACTATGATGGTATGTACAACTTTCGCATTCATGGTGATCCCAAGAACATTATGAAGGCCAAAGAATATTGGTACATTGTGCATACCATTCTCCGCAATAGCATCAATGTCAAATATGGTGAGAAGGGTGAGGTCCGCAAATGGTTGATCAATCTTCTCTTTCACATTGAAACCAAGATGAAGAGCAATAAGCAATTGGACATTCTGGATTTCATGTGGCAAGAGATGAGGTCCGTGGTTCGTGCCAAGAGGGTGGCCATCTATGGCTCTTACCTTCAGATTCTTATTGAGACCAAGATTCCAGTTGGTCTCATCAACAACTATGCCAAGGTGACTCCCAAGAAGTCTGTTAGCTGCTGCTCAACGCCCTAAGCGCACCCGCACCATGTCCTCCGCACCTAGTACATCTCAAGGGGTCCGCCGCTCTCCTTCTCCTGCTCCTACTGGCCCTACTACTGACACTTTCAGCCTTAAGAGGGCCCTCCGGAAGATGAACTGCTTTTTCATTGACAAGCAGCAGCAAGACTATGAGGCATATCGCAAGGGCAAGGCCTCTAGTCGCCGTCAGCGTGCCATCATGACATCTCTTCAGATCCCCCTCAGCCCTGCTAGCTCAGAAGAGGTTCCAGAGGATAAGTGGAAGTCCCAGCACACATACTGGCTTGGTGATGACGCTAGCTCTCTCGGCTCTTTTGCGGCGCACTATACTACTACTGCTAGCTCCAGTCAGGCTGCTCCCGAGGACTTCACTGCTGAGGATGATGACATGGAGGGCGACGAGTGATTGGACTTGCATATTTCTCCCTTTTTGGTGTCTGATGCCAAGGGGGAGAAACACTCACGCATTGCATTGCATTTCATGCATCTATTTGCGTCTTATCCTCGCTATTTGTTTTCTTTGCTTTTAGTTGATGCTACTATTTGTGTGGTTTGTTGAACCTTGGTGCTATTGTAAGACTATGTCCTTATCTACCTATCGTACTGTCTACCTATCTATTATGTGTGAGATATTTGATATGTTGAAGATCATAGCAAGGCTATTATGTTATCTATCTACTCACTATTTGATGTGTTGAAGCCATAATGAGGGTAGTCTTTATCCATCTACCACTATGAGAAGAATGCTATTGTGAGATCTATCTTGTGTTCAATACTATCACTCATCTAGAAACTAACATTATGCCTATACATGTGCATCTCTAATGCAAAAATCATGATTGGATAATCCTCGCACTTCACATAGGTATATCATAGTTACATCACATATCCTATTATCTTATAAAACATAGTGTGAAGATGAAATCATGTTCGTTGCACTCCATATGATAATCAAATATATGGTTCTCATGTTTGGGCACACAAATAGGGGGAGTACGAATATAATTTTTATCTCTTTGCAAATAGCCATGATAAATTGTTCTTTATGGAAATCTGTATGTTGTCATCAAACATCAAAAAGGGGGAGATTGAAAGAACATAGTTCCTAAATCCTATTTTGAGTGTTTGATCACAACATATGGAAGGACTAACGTGTACCCTAAGTTTACTCAGAGAATATCATGGATAAAATGCAACCATATCTCCCCGTGGACCTCATACAATGAAAAGCAAAAATGGAGAAAAGGTTAAGAAAAGAGAGGAGAAAAGAGAAGAAAACGAGAGAAAGAAAAAGGGGGGCCGGCCTCCCTAGCCGGCCTGGCCGGACCCCTAGGCTGGGTTGGTCGGGCTGTTCCCCAGCCTGGCCCCCTCTCCACGCTGGCCTCGGGCCGGGCTCCAGGCCGGAAGGAACGGGTGGGTGCCCGGCCCCAGGTGCTCCCCACGCCGGCCCCGGGCCGGCCCCCAGACCGGGCGGCTCGGGCGGGCTCCCGGCCTCGGCCTCGCCTCCCCGCCGGCCTGGCCGGCCTGCCAGGCCGGGCCACCTCCAGCCTGCCTCCCCTCCTGCGCCCACGCCGGCCCCAGGCCGGGGTGGGGAGGGCCATCCGGCCCCGTACGCGCTCCACGCCGGCCCGAGGCCGGCTCCCCAGGCCGGGGTGGGTTTTGCATCCGGCCCTGGCTGCTCCAGGCTGGCCTGGCCGGCCCCCTAGGCCGGGGGGGTGCTGCAGAGTGAACCCCCCCCCCAACGACCATATTCTTTACCCGGTATAAAAGGGGTCTTTCCCCTACCTTTTGGAGTTGTCAATCCCACTCACTCTCTCACTTTCCACCATTGATTGACCAAGCTCAAGCTCGAACAAGCAACTCCTCAAATCCCCAACCGAAGCTCGTGATACTTTGGGATTTGAAGGAGACCACCCCGATCTACAACTCCACCAAGTCGATTAGAAATCCATCCACTCATCCCTTAGGGATCTTCTCATTCTTAGTTCATTGGATCCAAGAATCTTGTTGCTCTTAGCTCATCGGAGATGGGAGCCTTGTTGGTATCCCCGGTGCTTTTGTGCCCGTGGATCTTGCTTCTCAGAGTCTTGGTGGCTCTCGGGATTTGGTGCGGACCCTCCAATCTTGTGGAGTGTTCCTCATCCTTGTAACGGTTCTAGTTGTCAACCTCAACGGCAACATAGTGATTCGAGCCTATCCACATCGGTGGAAGGACTCGAAGAAGATATGGTGTGGCATTTGAGGCCTACTCGGTGTTCCACTTTGGTGGCACCGCACAGCTCCAACGGAGATTAGCTTCCATTGGGAAGTGAAATTCAGGATAAATCTCTGCGTCATTATGTTCGGTTATTCCTCAACGTACCTTTACTAGTTGCTACTAGCTTAGTCATGTATTCACCTTGTGCTAGTTGTACTTGCTCAACATATAGGATTGTTCACCTAGTTGCATAATCTAGATAATCTATATTTGAGCATTACCTTGTTAACTTAAAAAAGATGCTAAAATTTGTAGTTAACCTATTCACCCCCCCTCTAGTTAACCTCTCGATCCTTCAACAGGTAAAGGAGCTTCGGCCAAACATTTCTTGAGGGTGTCAAAATCCTTTTGTTGAGCATTGCCCCAAACAAATGGTACATTTTTCTTTGTAAGTTCATTTAAAGGGCAAGCAATTGTCGAAAAATCCCTCACGAAGTGGCGATAGAAACCGGCAAGGCCACGAAAACGCCTCATCTCACCCACGTAAGTAGGGTTAGGCCAATTTCTAATTGCCTCGACTCTCTTGTGGTCGACTTCAATTCCATTGGAAGAAATCACAAATCCCAAGAAAACAAGCTTTTTGGTGCAAAAATTGCATTTGGAAAGATTGGCAAAAAGTTTTGCTTTGTGAAGAGCCAACAAGACTTGAGAAATATGATCAAGGTGATCCGCCAAAGATTTTCTATAGATGAGGATGTCGTCAAAATAGACCACGACATATTTGCCAATGAAAGGGGTGCAAAAATTCATTCATAAGATGCATGAAAGTTGAAGGAGGATTCGAAAGACCAAAGGGCATGACAAGCCATTCATACAAACTAAGTTTTGTTTTGAAATCTGTTTTCCATTTATCACCTATGCTCACGCGAATTTGGTGATATCCAATTTTAAGATCAATTTTGGAAAAGATAGTAGCACCACTTAATTCATCAAGCATATCATCGAGCCTAGGGATGGGATGTCTATATCTAACGGTGATAGCATTGATAGGGTGACAATCCATGCACATGTGAGAACTATCATCTTGCTTAGGGACAAGGATAACCAGAACGGCACAAGGGCTAAGAGATTCATGAATGAAACCTTTCTCAAGTAGTTCTTGGATTTGTCGCTCGATCTCCTTAGTCTCCTCGGGGTTGGTGCGGCAGGGAGCACAATTTGGGAGTGGCGCACCCGGAATGAGGTCAATGTGGCGCTCAATTCCACGTAGGGAAGGTAGACCCGGTGATAGTTCTTTGGGAAACGCGTCCTCAAATTCCTGCAATAAAGGCAACAAATACGGAGGAAAGCTTTTTATGGCATTAGTTTCAAGTGCTTCTCCTTTGCACATGAGGACAAAGTGAAGGATGGATGGGTCATCTCGTAACTCTCGCATCTCTGTTTTGGTGGCAAGTAAGAAAAGCCTTTGGGAGCACTCGAAATTTTTCCACTCATGTTTGGCTTGTGGCTCTCACTCTCTTTGAGGTGGATCACTCTCTCACCACTCATCTCACGAGATTTGAGCTCTTCTTATTTGCGTGCAAGGGTCTTGGCGTTGTCTGCGATCACATGGCTAGGAGACATGGGGCGGAGCACAAATGTCTTGTTATTCCACTTGAATCTATAGTGGTTGGTGCGCCCGTCATGAATAGCACTCTTGTCATATTGCCAAGGTCGTCCAAGAAGAAGATGACACACAGTCATAGCCACAACGTCACACTCAATTGTGTCTTCATAGGGGCCAATCTTGAAGTGTACGGAAACCATGTGTTCAAACTTGAAGGTGCCGGAGTCACTTAGCCATTGGACATGGTAGGGATGAGGGTGTTGCTTGTAAGTAAATTAGAGTTTGTCGCAAAGATGTTTGCTAGCAAAATTGTGGAAACTACCGTCATCAATGATAACCTTGATGGATTTTCCATTGATGTCGGCACGAGTTTGAAATAGATTGCAACGTTGGTCATGCTCATCTTGAGGAGAAGTAGTAAGGACTCTTGTCACCACTAGCGATGGATTCTTGTCCTCATCACAATAGACACTTTCTACATCATCATTTTGCACGTCCAATGAATTAAGAGCAACTTGGTGCAACGCATAGTATTCTCCTTCACTCATGGAGTCATGTTCACCATCTTGGTTGACAATCATGATCATCTTGTTGGAACACTCAAAGGACTTGTGTCCACTTCCGCCACATTTGAATCAAGTAATAGTGCTCGATTTGACTGGAGGAGCATTAGAGGTGGTGTTAGGAGGCACTTGTTTTTTGAACGGTTGCAGAGATTTGTTGGTAGCATTGGAAGCTCTAGAGGTGATCTTGGTGTTGTTCGGTGTTGCGACTTGTGTCATTGGAGACGAAGAAGAAGGCCTTGAGGCGAAGTAGGCCTTTTGCTTGTTGTATTTGAGGTCTTCCGCAATTTGACGTTCGGCCTTGAGAGCTTGATGGACAAGTGCAACGATATTGTCATAGGGTTGATACTCGACAATCTTCCTTATGGGATTGTTGAGGCCATTGAGAAAGTGGGTCATTGTTTTCTCTTGAGATTCCATCACATGATCTCGAATCAAAGTGGTCTCCATCTCCCTGTAGTACTCATCAACCAACTTCAAACCTTGTCTAAGCTCTTGAAGCTTTTTGAAGAGGTCACACTTGTAGTGTAGGGGAACAAAGCGAGCATTCATGAATTGCTTCATCTCGTTCCCAGTGTCGATGTGAGCAATCCGGTTCCGAACTCTTTCTGCTTGGAGACGGTCCCACCATAAGAGTGTATAGCCTTCGAACCTTTTGGTTAGTGGCGTCACAGAGTTATCTGTGGTTTTTGCCAACTCTTCGAGCTCCTCTTACATCCCGAAAGATTTCGCGATCTTGTGGAAATCATTTTCACACTTATCCGACTTCTGAAAATCTCCGTTTACGGTGATTGTGCCATATTCTCCTCGTAGCTTCAACTTGAGGTATGCGTAATGCGGTACTGCCATGAATCTTGCGAACGCAGTTCGGCCGAGAATGGCGTGGTACTGTGATGGCTAGTCGACTACCTCGAAGTTGAGAAACTCCCATCTATAATTTCTTGGGTCACCGAGGACTACCTCTAGGTTAATTGTCCTGAGTGCCCGGACTGTTTTGCCTGGTACTATTACGTGCAACGATGTTTCTGATTCGGCGAGTCCGTCCAGATTCTTGTTCATTTTGCGGACTGTGTCCGCATATATGATGTTTATTCCGCTGCCTCCATCCATGAATACCCTGGCTGGGTCGTAGTTGCCTATTTATGCCTGGATGACGAGCGCTGCGTGTCCCGGTCGGTATACCCGAGGTGGGTGATCCTCCCTGGAGAAAGTGATCGGGTGCTCGGACATCTTGAGGTACTCTATTTTGAACGGTGGCGCTTGTACTGTCATGTTGACGTGGCGAGTATTGGTCTTCTGAACTCGTCGGGACGGGCATATCTTCTGTATCATTCCTATGGTTCCATGAGGATTTGGGTATCCATTGCCTCCCGGGTATGCTACTATTGGGTTCGCGACTACAACCATGTTGTTTTGCGCTGCTTGTGGAGGTGGGGGCAATGGTGGTGTGTTTGGAGCGACTGCATTGCCTCCAGGTACCTGCGGGTATACCTGGCTTGTGGCGACTCGATGCTTATTCGAGTATGCTTCATGGATGTTTAGAAATTTTCGGCAATCCTTGAGAAGATGAGTGGCCTTGAGCTTGCCAGTGTTTTTGTCCGTGAACATGTGCAGGGAGCAGTACCCGTCAAGGTCCTCTTCGGGTGATTTGTCGTCTCGCTTTGGCCTCCATTCGCGATTTCCACGGTATCCGCCGTCGCGGTTTCTCGTGAATTTAGCCGCCACAAACTCCGACTTATCATCTCGATCGTAGTGTCGCCTATTTCTTCTTTTGGCGCTCGCCATTGCGGCCATCATCGTGTGCGGGTGAGGAAGGTTTCTCGTTGCACAGAGAATCTTCTCCGTTTTCCCATTTGTCCGCTATTACCATCAGCTTGCCAATAGTCTTGGGCGCGCATCATCTCAGCTCTTTCTGGAAAGCTGCGCGTCGCACGTCTTTCATGAAAGCTTCGACTGCTATCTCCTACGACATGTTCCCAGCTGTGTTACTGGGCATAGTCCATCTCTAGACATACTCGCGGATCGATTCACCACTCTTTTTCTTGCAGGCTCGCAGTTCTTCCACAGATGCGGGCCTCTTGTACGTCGCGTGGAAGTTTTTCTCGAAGTCGTAGGTGAGATCATTCTAGGATTTGTAGCACGCCCATGCCTTCCCTCATGCCAGCTTTGGGCGGCTCCAACGAGCTATAGGTTCGGGTATTGCATGGTTGTCACCTTGTTTCCATCATTTGACTGCGGTCAAGTAATCTAACAACCAAGTTTTGACTTCTTGGGAGCCGTCATACTTCGGGATCTCCGAAGTGAGCTTGAACTTCTTGGGCATTTGTGCCTCGCGTATGTTGTTACTGAAGCATAGTGCCGCAATCTTCTTCGTCGGAGAAGACGACGAGTACGCGCGACTCCTGCGCGCGCGGGCCCTCTCGACCTTATTCTGAGCGATATCACTTTGGACGTCGTGTGTCGTCCGGTCGCAGCTGCTACCGCGTCGTGGCTCCCTGCTGTGATGTCGTGAGTCATGAGTGCGATGTTGGGGCTCCGTGTTGTGGTGTCGCGAATCTTTGCTGCGTCTTCTTGGTTCTTCTTCGTGGTGTCGCGAGCGTCCGTCACGGCGTCGTGGGCTGTGGTCGTGATGTCGTGGACTATCGTTCCTATCTCGCGGGCTATCATCGCGACGCCGCACCTCCTTGCTCTGGTGGCGACGATGAGACTCCCTGTCCTTTCTTTTTGGCAAAGAATTCTCGCGACGACGAGGTGATTTGTCTGCTCGAGGCACCATGGTTTCCAAAGTGGTCGTTTTCTTGTGAGCTTGGGCGGCGATCGCGTCCCTGGCCAGGCCCAGTTCCCTTTGGACTTGCCGATGTTGTTCTGCGCGGGGGTCATTTTCTGGCGGCTGGATTACCCATAAGTAGGTAGGGGCGGCCAGGACCGCGGCTGTGGGAGTCATTGGGTGCATGTTGTCGTCCTCATCGACGTGCATGAATGAGGTCTTGATGGTTCTGGAGATTTCGCTGAGGGATTCTTGATCCATACGAGCGGTCTTTGAGGCGTGCTTTACCCTCCTGGGAGGTTGCTCTCCCGTCGACTCGTGTATCCTGGACAACGCCGCTCTGCGTGCACTCAAAGCTTCCGCCGCGCATCGGCGCTCGTCGAGCGCTCGGCCGACGTTTACCAGGTCTTGGTTTTTCTTCGATAGGAAGTAGGGGTATGCTATCAGATCTTCTTGGGAGGATCTGGCCTCTATCGGCTAGCTTGGTAGCATCGCCTTTTTGGCCTTGACCCAGGCAGCCCGCGAGACGTGGATGGTTTGCCTCGCTGTTGCACTCGCCTATGTTTCGGCGTGTTCTTCATCAGGCTCAGCCATTTAGATGTGAGGCAGATATGGCTCGTGAGTCCTTGAGGCGGGCCAGTGGTTTCCGTCGAGATTGGTGGGTTCCTCGATGGCGATGGTGTGAGAATCGAGCTTGTTGCGACTGACCGAGCCGTAACTCGACTCCGAGCTGTATTTAGAGTTGTCGAGTGGAGATTCTTGAGTCGCCGTACTCGAGATGGATTCGACGATGGATCCGGCGTGTGCCGAAGTGTCGGGTAAGCATAGAATTCCCTCCTTGGTGGCGTGGAAGTGGAGGTCGCCGAACGTCATCCTGACGCCCTCCTGGAGATCGCTGGACACTGGACGAGAAGCCGGCGAGTGGAGCATGTAGGTGAACGATCCGAAGATGATTGGCTCCATGGGAGCTCAAAGATTCCGAGCTCCAGTTGAAGCTTGGTGGAGATGAAGCCGGCGAAGCCAGGGATCCAGCGCCTGCCGTTCCCACAGACGGCACCAATTGTCGTATACACATATCGACAAATCCCTCGGGTAATCCGGTAGGATCTCGAGAATAGGAAACGATTAGGCGCTGGTGGACTTGAGGACTAACAGTGGCACAATTTACCCAGGTTCGGGGCCCTCGTGGAGGTAAAACCCTTACTCCTGCTTGTATGATCTTGTATTATGGTGTGAGGTTATGATACGTGATGGTGCAGGTTTTGCACTTGTTGGAAACCCCAAGAGGAAGGTATGATGAGCACATCAGCAGTTTTTCCTTAGAAAGAAACCAAGGTTCAATCGACCAGTAAGAGGAAGGAGTAACTTCAGAAGGTAGATGCAGCTGAGATGGCAGGGCGCACTACAGGTTCATCAGCAACGTGGAACCTACACAACACAAACAATTCACTTTGCACCAACGAAGCAGTGAGGTTGTCAATCTCACCGTTTTTGCTAATAACAAAGAGATTAAATGTATGGTGTGGAAAACAATATGAATGCAGTAGCAGCAGTGTGAAAACAGTGGAAGCAGTGTGAATGCAGTGGAAACAGTGTGTGTATTATCATAATGAGAGAATGAACCGGGGTCCACAGTTCACTATCGGTGTCTCTCCATAAAAGATAGATAACATGTGTGGTGAAAAAAATTACAGCTCGGCATTTGACATAAATGAAGGCTGCACTGTAGTGCATATACAAGACATAAATATTACTATGTGATTCATGCGGGCATTACAACAAAATACATAGACCGTCATCCAAATGCATCTATGACTAATAATCCACCCTCCGAAGATCATCCGAACAAATGTCGGGTATTAAGTTGCAAGCAACAGATTATCGCAGTAAGCAAAGTGTGTAATGTAAACAATGTAAACTAAGTAAACATCATTTTTTTTCTCCCTAATGGCAACAACACATCCTCCATCCGTCACGTTTCTGTCACTCGAGCACAGATGTAAAGGAGGCATGAACCCACTATCGAGCATAAATACTCCCTCTTGGAGTTAGTAGCATCTACTTGGCCAGAGCATCTACTAATAACGGTGAGCATGTAAGATCATAAATAACATATCATGAAGATAACATGATAGATTGATAATCAGAAGACATAGCATTCAACATTCATCAGATCCCAGCAAACACAACATGTAGCATTACATAAAGATGATCTCGATCATGTAGGGCAGCTCACGAGACCTAAACATGAGGTACAAGGTGGAGAAGACAACCATCTAGATACTTCTATGGACCTGTAGTCCAGGGATGAACTACTCATGCATCACTTCGGAGGAGGGCATGGTGGTGTAGACCCCTCCGGTGATGAATTCCCCTTCCGGCAGGATGCCGAGGAGAGCTCCAAAACCCTCCCGATCTCGGGATGAAGATGAGGGTGGCCTCGGGTGTTTCCCGGGAAAAAGTGGTATATTTTTAGGGTTGATGTATTGGGGGGAATAAATAGGAGAGGGCGGTGGACGCCCGAGGGTCCCACACCACCCCTAGGCGCATGATAAATAGAACTTTAATAATAAAGCATAGAAGTCACTTTGCATCATGAGAAGTAACTCAAATAAAAGATCATGAATAAAAATGCAACGAAATATATATGTTTGTTTCAAGTATAGATAGAACATGTCAAAGTGATATTTCGCTAGTCCTTAAGAGTGGGAAAAAAAATAAATGCTAGGACACCTTCAAAGTTCATGAGGAAGACTAGCACAAATAATTAGAGAACAAGTAATAACACATCATGAATCAATTAATAATGTTTCTGGGACAAATGCACATAAAACTCAGAATGGCAACTATGATCTCTCAACCGTGCATAAAGTTAGAAGATGGATACTCAACATACAGGTAAAAGAAAGGCCCTTCGCAGAGGGAAGCATGGATCACTCATGTGCTAGAGATTTTATTTTATTAAACATAGGTATAAAAACTTGAAACTCCTCCCAACCATCTTTCACAAACCATGGCTAACCGAATCCTCGGGTGCCTTCCAACAATCACATACCGTGGAGGAGTGTCTATATTTTAAGAGAGGTGTATGCTTATGTCAACGAATGGTAAACAGAAAATACAGTACATCACAAGCCAATTAGACTTCACAAGAGAAGCTCCAATAGAAGGACGCATCTGGGTAGAAGGTCATCCCTCTTTCTCTTTTGTTTACACAATTATGCTTCTACTGATAAATTAGGGACAAAAATAGTGAAGAGAATTTGTGTTATGAATTTGGGGCTGGGCACCCCGCTGCCAGCTCTTCGATCATTGGATAAACGGATGAAGCCACTAGTGCAGGGTGTGAAAGTCCAATCAACAAGTGATATAAAGATTCTCTATTTACGTCCTCATGAGCTAAAACGGGAGCACAAAACAGGAGTAATTTTGAAAGTTTTAAAGGTAACACATGAGAAATTTACTTTGGTGTGGCGGTTAATTACCACAAGTTGGTAAGTATGGTGGACACAATGGGAAAACTTTAGTTTTTGGGAGTTGGATCCACGAGTAGATCTCATACTTAGTACGGGTGGAGGCTAGCAAAAGACTGGAGCGACAAATCAAGAGAGCATAAGAGCCATAATCATGATTAGCGACATAAACATCATTAATCAAAGCATAAGTTGTACCACAAGTTCAAAAATAAATGATCATAGAGGCTATTTGTGACTGGTTCATAGTCATAAACATGGTTTGAGAATGCGCCAAGTCAACCAAATAAAACATCCAAAGGAGAACACCACAAATTTATGCTTCAATATGACAAGAACAACTCATGATTCTTTCAATGGCACATTAAACACTCTCAGATATTTGATGCTAATCATGCCACTCAATAACCACAAGGCTTTAAAACTAAATAACATCTAGCATGATATGAAAAAGTTTTAGCCACATTCTATACAAGCTTCTACTTGCACCATTGAAAATTCTACCTCAAGCAGCAGTTTTGATGGAAGGATGATAACCCGGTAGGCTAACACCAAGGAGTAACTCGGCCCAAAGGATGCTGCGCAAGACCCGTCTTAGGATAAAGGAGCTTCTAGAAGGCCCAGGAACGTAGGCCTCGTAACCCGGGTTGTGGGTTACGGTAAGGAAGTTTAGGGTTTGTAAGCAGTGTCCGGGTAGGATTCAGAGTACGTCTTGGAGAGTAAGCCAGGGGGTCCGGATATTATATAAGCCGGTCCCTAGGGTTAGGTTAGATGAGTTTTAGCGTGAGCAAGAACACGATCGCCGGATTGCGAGGTATCGAGTATCCATTGTAACACGAGAGTCGAGATAATATATTTAGATCGGAGACTCGGCGACTTGATTGCCGGCTACCAGATCGCATATCACCATGGTTTCCTTTGAGCTAAACCCTCTCCCAAACACCAGAGTCGATTTGCCCCAAGACAAGTTACCCCCGGTAACGTCTGTCGTGATTATCCCACGACAGTTGGCGCCCACCGTGGGGTCTACGTCCAAGGGTGTTTACATCACGGGAGAAGCTCGGGAGAACATGAAGAACCTCGTCGTTGGCGAGATCTACACCAACCCCGAAGGAAAGAAGATGGTGGACGACTTTGGCTGGGGGCCAGAGTCGGATCTGCTCGAATCCGGATCTGTCGTGACAATCGGCCGGATCAACGTCTTCGTCGGCATGGTACGTGCGTCCGGTTCAATCCCTGACGATTTTGGATTTGATTCTGTGTCAGGGGAGGCCACCTGCGTTCAGTCTGATGGAGAGGAATCAGTCGGGACGATAGATCCGACAGAAGAGCCCACCACGAAGAGGGAACAGCCGGAGGAGCCGGCATGGACCCCGCGTGGCCGGGTTACGAGAGAAGATGACACCGAGTCTATCTTGCACCTGCTGGAGGACCGGTATGAAGAAGATAGCAGTGATGAGGAAGAGTACGAATCCGCGCCAAGCATTGTGCGCCAGGTCGCGGTCTACACGGCCCCTGCAGCCAATCTTAATCAGGGGAATGTGACCGCGGCCGCCGTCGGAGCAGCACAAGCATTGGCCCAGCATTAAGGTCCGGTTGACGGAAACCCGGTTCTGGCCCGGGTTGATGGTGAATCGGCATCAGTTACCAGCCATGCAGCGGATAGCGAGTTGCAGGCAAACACGTTCGGATATCTGGCAAACCGGACGCCAGGGGCGGGTCCTTCAAACCCGCAACACCCGGCCCTGTTCAACAACAACATGATCCTGGATCCCACCGTTCTAGCCACAGTCATAACCCCGGAAAACGCGTTGGAACGTGTTAGGGATCTGGATGTAGCCCGTCGTGCATTGGAGCAACAGAGAAGGCAAGTAGAAGCAGAAAAACAAGGGGTAGCTGCGCGCCAGCGTGATCTAGATGCATTGGAGAACCGGCTCCGAGAAGAGACAACCAGGGTGCGTCAAAGGCACCAGACCAGATTACCGGCAACCGGTGGAGTCATAAACCCGGCCGCACTATTCATCACACCTTAGGATCAGCCGATTCCAGTGGTGAACCAAGGAACTGTACATCAACCCGCAACTGGAGGAGCACAGCCGGTAAACGTGCAGGCCGGGTTACCCACATTAAAGACTGGAGCTACTACAGGCAACACATTACCACCACCACCACCATCACGATTTCGCACGCCAGTAGGTCATTACAACAACCCCATGGATAATGTGTACGCAGCAACACTCCATTGAATCAAATCCCCGTGAGAGAGTCACCCCACGCAGAGGAGACCCGGCGGGCGATAGATCTATTGCGCACTGCGGTGGCGCAGCAAGTTAATTACCCAGATAACAGAAGTGGAATGCATGGGACACCATATATCAGCCAGCAACGAGTCAATACCGGCAATATTCATACAAGTTCAACGCGCCGGAGGGCAGAGCAGCAGCAAATGCCGCCTCCTCCCCGTGTCCAGGCCGTACCAGCAACATCAGCAGCGCAAGCTATTGTGGACAGTTCCAGAGCTAGGAGAGCCGCGGCCGGGTCTGCGGTGCACGGACCAGCAGCAGTGCCGCGTCCAGCCGTACCCCCCGCGGGATTGCACGTTTCCCGAGTAAGGCCAGTTCCGATTAATCTCGCTGGGCCTAAGTGTCTGTCGGATAACATCAGGGCTGAGCCTTGCCCGGATAAATTCAAGGAACCGGGTAAGGTAGTGAATTATGAGCCGACTATGGATCCCGAAACATGGTTGAGCAGCTATGAGATGGCTATGTCGATTCGCAACACATCTGAAAATCTTCAAGCCAAGTTCATGTACTTAATGATGTCAGAGGGAGCAGCCAAGTTATGGTTCACTAATCTACCGGAAGGATCCATCAAGTCATGGGAGGAGTTGAAAACTGCGTTTATCAAGCACTTCCATGGGACGTGCAGAAAGCTATTTACTATTGATGACCTAGAGCGGTGCGTCCAGAAGAAGGGAGAATCGGCGCGCAGCTGGGTGCGCCGAGTTATGGAGATACTTCACTCATCCACAGATATTCAGCCCAAGGATGCGTTACAAGCTATG
Organism: Alopecurus myosuroides; assembly: GCA_028641055.1. Lineage (NCBI taxonomy): Eukaryota > Viridiplantae > Streptophyta > Magnoliopsida > Poales > Poaceae > Alopecurus > Alopecurus myosuroides. The sequence goes on along the minus strand of CM054061.1, from coordinate 182,450,133 downwards.
GCAAAGACGTGCAAGTACATACCTTTAGTGCAAAAGTTAACTCGCATGAAATCTAGTCAGAATGCTTCAGAGGTTACGATGGGAGAGCTAATGGACGCATGCAACAAACACACAGCAACGGATACTACAGAAGAGGACGTCGATGACAAGAAAGCAAAAGCAAACACAAGTAACAATGGAAGAACCGGCAATGGATCAACGCCGGGTAACAATGGAGGTAACAATGGGAACAACCAGAACAAGCACCCGTTTGAGGGAAGCTCCGAGTTTGTCTCTAGTACAGAAGCCGGGTCTTTGAGACCCAGGGCAGAAGGAAATTTCAATGGAGGAAACCATAACGGAGGAAATTATCAAGGACCGCCAAGGCCGGTAACAATTGGGATATCTTCAGAATGGCGTGCCCAAAGCACAGCAGGAACGGTAGGCCGGCTAATCACTCATTGGAGCAATGTGTGGACCTACAGAGATGGAAGAACGAGGAAGTAAACAAGGCTATGTGAGGTGCAGGTCGGGGAGGAGGACCGGGTCCGGGTGGAAACCCGGGCAACGGCCCACCCCCAGCCGGTAACCCGGCAGGCGGAAATCCGGGTAATAACCAGGGGGAGCTGGAGGTTTCCAAGCCAACCCCAAGCAATTGGGACAATACCACATGCATACTACAGGAATTTCCAACAAGGATAAAAAGATACTGAAAAAGGCGGTAAACTCAGTTGCCTCGGCCGTTCCGAGATACCTGAGGTGGTCGGAGCAGGATGTAACGTGGAGCAGAAGAGATCACCCGGAAAGGATAGAACACCCGGGAGTCTTAGCATTGGTGGTTGCGCCGCAGGTTAACGGTTATGAGCTTAAAAAGGTCTTAATGGACGGCGGTAGTAGCATCAACATCTTATACTGGGAAACCTTTCTACGTATGGGTCTCAAGGAGTCCCAGCTACAGAAGAGTTCAACAGTTTTTCACGGGATAGTACCGGGTCACTTAGCGTGCCCCGAGGGAAAAATCACATTGGAGGTAGCTTTTGGAGAATCGAAGGATAATTTCCGGGTTGAGTGGCTCACCTTCGAGGTGGTAAAGTTGCGCAGCCCTTATCACGCGCTATTCGGAAGGCCGGCTTATGCTAAGTTCATGGCCAGGCCGTGTTATGTGTATCTACAGCTAAAAATCCCGGGTCCCAAGCAGACCATCACCATACATGGGAGCCGGGATATAGTGGCTGAGTGCGATGAAGGAGATGCGGCAATGGCTGAACAAGCTTGCAGAAAAGAGGAACTCAAGTATTACCGGTCTCAAGTAGACCTGGATGACAGAACAGCGTTAAAAAGGCCGAATACTGAAGATGAGAAAGCGAAGTTCAAGGCAGCGCAGGACACCAAAATGGTGGCTTTTGTCGAGGGTGATCCCTCTAAGCAATTTGCTATAGGATCTAACTTGGACAGCGAGCAGGAAAAAGCACTTGTGGAATTCATTCGTTCGAATCAGGATGTGTTTGCCTGGACGCCCAGCGATATGCCGGGTATCCCTACAGAACTGGCAGAGCACAGTTTGCACGTTGATCCCAAGTCCAGGCCCGTAAAGCAGGGACTGAGAAAGATGAATGAGGAAAGAAGAAAATCTATAGGAGAAGAAATTGCACGGTTTCTTACAGCCGGCTTTATTATGGAAGTATTTCACCCGGACTGGTTAGCAAACCCGGTACTCGTGATGAAAAAGACCAATGAGTGGAGAATGTGCATTGATTACACGAGTCTCAACAAACATTGCCCAAAGGATCCGTTTGCACTACCAAGGATAGATCAGATCATAGACGCAGTGGCTGGAAGTGACCTACTGTGTTTCTTGGATGCATACTCCGGGTATCATCAGATCAAGCTCAAGAAGGAAGATTGGGAGAAAACATCGTTCATAACCCCTTTTGGGGACTTTTGTTACAAGACCATGACGTTTGGATTGAAGAACGCTGGTGCAACCTATCAACGGTGTATTCAGAAGTGCTTTGAGGACCAAATCGGACGCAATGTTCACGCATACGTGGATGATGTGGTGATCAAGACCAGGAAAGCGGAGACATTTATTGATGATCTAAAGGAAACGTTCAAAAACTTGAGAAGGTACCAGATGAAACTTAACCCGACAAAGTGTGTCTTCGGAGTCCCAGACGGGAAATTACTCGGCTTTATCGTTTCCGAGAGAGGAATTGAGGCAAATCCGGATAAAATCAAAGCTATCCAGAGTCTGAAAAAGCCGAAAAATTTGAAGCATGTTCAGAAGCTCACAGGGTGCATAGCAGCGCTTAGCCGGTTCATATCCAGACTCGGAGAGAAGGCAATACCCTTGTACCGGCTCTTGAAGAAATCTGATAAATTCGTATGGGACCAAGAGGCGGACGAGGCGTTCGAGGCACTAAAGAAGCAGTTATCCGAGGCACCAGTCCTAGCAGCCCCGGGCCCTAAAGAGCCCATGCTATTGTACGTTGCAGCCGGGCCTCGGGCGGTTAGCGTAGTGGTTGTTGTCGAGCGTAAGGAGGATGGGAAAGATCACCCGGTCCAGAGGCCGGTTTATTACGTCAGCGAGGTATTATCAGAGGCAAAACAACGCTACCCACATTGGCAAAAGCTGGTTTTCAGGGTCTTCATGGCCAGCCGGAAACTGAAGCCGTATTTTCAGGAACACCCCATAACAGTGGTCAGTTCTATACCAATGTCGGATATCATCAGAAACTCGGATGCAACGGGTAGAATAGCCAAGTGGGCGATCGAGATGGGAGATTATCACATCAACTACGAGCCCAGGTCAGCAATCAAATCTCAAGCTCTAGTTGATTTCATTAACGATTGGACTCACACAGGCATGCCCACCATGGCTCCAAACTCCGAGTCTTGGATAATGCACTTTGACGGTTCCAAGTAATACGAGGGATCAGGAGCTGGAGTGGTGCTAACATCACCCAAAGGAGACAAGTTAAGTTACGTGTTGCAGATTCACTTTGATTGTTCCAATAACATGGCCGAGTATGAGGCCCTATTGCACGGCTTAAAGGTAGCCAAGGAGATGAACATTAAGAGGATATGATGCTTTGGAGATTCGGACCTTGTGGTACAACATGTCTCAGGAACTTGGGATAGAAAATATGCAACTATGGCAGCATACCGCAGAGAGGTGGACAGGGTTGCCGGGTGTTTTTCCGGGTATGAGGTGGAGCACATAGACGGAAGAAAAAACGAGGCAGCAGACGCACTCGCCAGACTCGGCTCGCGCAGAGAACCGGTTCCACCTAATGTTTTCCTGGATGAGCTATGGCGACCGTCAGTTAAGACCGAGTCTGAGGAAGAACTGGCAAATCAAGACCCGGATTTGGAGCTCGTGGCTACAGTACGTGCTGTTCCCGAGTGGACAGAGCCGTTCCTGGCCTACCTATCATGGGGCGAGTTACCACAGCAGGAGGTATTAGCACGACAGATTCTGAGGCGAGCAAAAGGATATTCTATCATCAATGGGGAGTTATACAAAAGAAGTGCAGCAGGAGTCTTTTTGCGCTGTGTAACACCAGAAGAAGGCCGACAGATCCTCAAGGAGATCCATGAAGGTGATTGTGGGCATCATGCATCCACAAGATCCCTCGTGGCCAAAGCTTATCGACATGGTTTCTTCTGGCTCACGGCCCTAGCAGACGCAGAGCGCTTGGTGGCAAGGTGTGACGGATGTCAAAGGTACGCTTGCCAAACCCATGTGCCGGCTATGGAATTGCGGACTATCCCGTTAACTTGGCCGTTTGCGGTTTGGGGTATGGATATGGTTGGCCCCTTCCACATGTCACCTTGCAAAAAGACACACCTCTTAGTGGTTGTTGATAAGTTTACCAAGTGGGTTGAGGTCATGCCAGTTACTAATTGTGAAGCAATTACAACAGTCAAGTTCCTGAAAAGGATTATCTATCGGTTCGGATATCCCCACAGCATAATTACCGACAATGGAACCAACATGTCCCTTGGCGAGATGGAGAAGTTTTGTGGAAACAATGGCATCCGCTTGGACATAGCCTCAGTGGCCCACCCACAGGCTAATGGACAAGTGGAGAGAGCAAATCAGGAGTTGCTTCGTGGATTAAAGCCACGGTTGCGAGTCCCGTGTATCAGAGCTGCTCGCGCATGGGTTGAGGAGTTACCTTCAGTGGTTTGGGGTATCAACACCACACCTAACAGATCTACTCAGATGACACCGTTGTTTATGGTTTATGGCGCTGAAGCAGTGTTGCCGAGTGATATTATTCATGACTCGCCTCGAGTATCGGCTTACGTCGAGGTGGAGAACGAGAAGACCCGGCAAGACGCCATGGATATGCTAGAAGAACACAAGGAACAAGCTTTGGAGAGATCAGCCATCTATCAGCAGGATCCGTGGAGATATCATAGCCGACGCATGAAAACCCGGGTCTTCCAGGAAGGAGATCTGGTTCTGCGCTTGGTGCAATCAAAGGAAGGAAAACACAAGTTATCACCGCCATGGGAAGGACCGTTCATCATAAGTCGGAATCTGCACAATGGATCATATTACTTGATAGATGCAAGGGAAGAGTCGGCTACGGTTAATGACACCTCTCATACCACTTCATCTATGCAAGAGAAAGAAAGACCATGGAACGTGGCTCAGCTACGTCCCTACTATACTTAGTATAGGCTAGATTCACAAAGCGGAATTACACGATGTAACAGGCAGCAGGTTTCAAACGCACTCTTTTCCTATCCAGGGTACCTAAGGGGACTGGAGGGTTTTTAATGAGGCGGCCTGCTGACCTAACTTTTCTCATATCAATAAAGAGATGGTTAAACAATATATTATTTCATTTTCATGTGTTTTTATCAACTTTTTATTTCTGTTATGTTTTTTATCCTTCTTCCAGGTAAGTATTATTTACTGTTTTTTAGTACATTAGCTTCTTTAGCAGTTTGCATATATTTAGGTCTTGGGGGCTGATTGCTTGAATAGCACAGTTACAAACTCAAAGACCCGGCCACGATGCCTATGAGTTATAAGGGCCGATTACTCGCAAACGAGTACGGCTGCAAGCTTATAACCGGACAACGGAGCCAAACTTTCTTGACTTTTCTTACTTAAGCTCGATGTGACTCGCACTAAAGTGGCATGATTTTCTCGCATATGATCACAATCAGTCATGATGCCCAATGGGACTTGCCTGACCCTGTCTTCGTATAGATGTAGCAACATGATTATCCACGCGAAAGCCGGCTTACAGTACAAGAGAGCCAAAAGGGTCATCTAAACCACAAGTTATGCAGAGTATAGGGTTAATAACCGGAAACTCACAGTTTATTAAGCATAACTTCAAAACCTATGTGAAACGGCTCTAGGTTTTGGGCTTAGCAAAAACGATTTGTTCTCTTTGAAAGACCTAACACCATAGACTCGGAAGTTCGGGTCTTGGGGACTGGGGAATTTGAAACAAGAAACAAATCATCTAGCTATTAAGCTCAAAAACCCAAAAATCCGAGTCTTGGGGACTTAGAGAAAAGTCCACCTGTCAAAACCCACGAAACCCGGAAACCGAGTCTCACAAAAGGAACCATAAAGAAAGCCGGAATATCAAGAATAAACAAGCTCAAAAGCAGATAGATATCAAATTCATCCAAAGGCCAGAAGGGCCACGAAAGCTATTAAAGTTTCAAAACGTATTACAAAGCATGATAGTAGCATCATCAAGTGCACAGGCGCACTATCAAACGAATAATTGTCTACAAAAAACATCTGCCAACTAGGGTATTGACGCGGCATTGGATCCAAGCTTACTCGGCCTCCTGGGTTGGGTCTACAGACTTGCCCCTGCTTTCCGGGTCTTGGTCTTGGGTTTGCTCCTCGGAGGCCTTCCCAGCATCGTCACCCGGATGGGCAGTATCAGGACGAAGAGGCGGGCGGCCAGCCGGCATAGAGGAGGAGGGCGCTGACTCAAAGTCGGTTTTCCTCTTTGCAACTTCCTCCCTCCTCCTGGCCAAGTCAGCATTCCACTTCTCCAGAATATCGAAGGGTAAAGGCATATCCTCCTTCACAGGTTTACCCTTGGCGTCGTATGAAGTTACGAAGTTACTTAAATCCAGAGAATTCGGCAATTGTAGTCGCTGAGTGACGCAGCTCGGTCTGCACAGCCTTGAAATCCTTGACGCCGAATCTAGAACCACCAGCCTTGAATTCTGGAAACCCGGCCACCAACTTTGCCGGATCAAGCTTTGGAAAGTAAGCTTTAGCCAGCATTAGCCCCCAGGCCATCCCAACTCGGCATGCCGAGCGTTTCCAGAGCTCAATCCATGCGGGTACAGTGGAACATGCATGGATCAAAGTTTCCATACCCGGATATCCCTCGGTTGGCCACTGTATGGTGTCCAGGATCCATTTAGTGCCGGCGCAGAATCTCCGGAGCACATTCTTCAAGTTCTTTACCTTATGGATATCATCCTCTTCTGGGGGCGCAAGGTTAGCACCTACAATATAATAAAAAACATGGATTATATCAAAGCATTCCGGGTATCATGGATCAAGAAAACAAAAAACCAAGACACGGACCAGTAAGTAACAAAATCTCACCAAGGAGGACACGATAAGTGTCGGCAACTTGAGCTGATAGCTTCTTCAGTGCAGCTTGAGCAGTGGTGTATTTCTCTTTGTATTTCGTGACATCTTTCTCCAAGGCTTCCACCTCAGCCTCAAGTGCTTCTCTTAGCTTTACCTCGGTGTCCAGGAGTTGATTGGTCTTGGCCAAAATTTCCTCGGACCAGCTCGTCTGCGCCTAAAAGGAATGGAAAGTTAAACTTTAGTCGGATATCATAATCAGCCGAGTATTAAAAGGAGTACCGAGTGTAACTTTGACAAGTTAGACTCGAAACTTGGGGACTAGATGGATAACATGAGGTATCAATTAGTATTACCCGGTGTTCAGCGGCCATGCGCTCTAACATAGTGTTCTCTGTGGCCTTCATGGCAAGGAGGGCGCTCATCATTTGGTCGAAGGAGTGATCGCCCGAGTTGGAAGACCCGGGATCTTGGTAACCCGGAGTTGGAGTCTTCTCCTTGACAGGGGAAGGCATCCGAGTCGTATGAGTATCGGAGTTTGGCTCGCCTCCCCCCGTGCCCAGGATTGTGGCTTCTTCCTCCTCGCGTGCATGCGAGGCTATCGGATACTCGGCTTCTTGATCAGCCGGGTTCTTCGGTGGCGCCTGCCGCTCTCCCTCGCCGCGCGCCGCGGCAGTCATATTATCAACCGGATTCTCCTTACCCGGGTCTTCGGTTTCCATATTTTCTTGGTCACTGATAGTGACCTTGGCTCTGTGGATGGTGTAAACAAGCAGTTAGCATGTGACTGGAGAAAGTTATGGACAAATGTTAGAACATCAGAAGAAGAGCCTTACCCGGGGTTTACCATGAAGTCCGAGGGGAACTCGCTGCTAGACCCGGATGAAGCTGTTCGACATTGTGGAAGTAAGACACGAAATTGTCCCGCTAAGGGGTGTTTGGGAAAAGAAAACCTTTGATATTCGGGAAAAGGTTGAAAGGTACCGGCGCGCCGAGCTGGGGATGATGGGATGTCCGGGTTAAGTGTAGTATCACCCGGAAAGTTCCGAGTCATTCTGCGCTTGGTCGCGGGTGGGTCCTTCAAGTACGGCCAGTCAGATAATTCTCGGTTTAGCTCGCACATGTTAGCAAAGGAGTATGGTTTAGAAGCAAGGGAGCGGTACGGAACCTTAAAAACGACCCCTCGGGGTTTCCTTTTTGCTCCGACCTTGATGGCCGGTTCGGCTTCACCTTCGTCACTCTGTGTTTCCACCCCGCCCTCTGGTTCTTCTTCCTCTTCCTTGTCCTCTAGCCCTAAAGGTTATCAATGCATATAGTCGGAAAAACAGGGAGTGTGCGGCAATAAGTTCGCAGAAATTGAGTTGGGTAAGACCCGGAATGTACCTTCTTCCGGATCGGTTGCGTCTTCGTCCTCCTCTGGGTTTCCGGAGTTGGGAGGGGTCTCAATGCTCCAGAAGACATTGTCGGCCTGAGATAAAGGCATGAGAATGGGAGTTAGTAGTTGTATCTAGTCAAAGTACGAGAATAAGTGTGTAAGTATCGGATTTACCGCTGGAGCCGGGTTATCCCGGGTGAACGGGGCTAACCCGGCTACATTCTTGATCACCTCCAGCTTCTCAGTCAGGAAGCTCTTGATGGTCTTGTTGGTGTCACCGGCTGGATAGTTCTTCGAGGAGTAACGGAGTACGTCCGTAACGTGCCCCGAGTATTCGCACATCAGCTTTGAGCGGATAGAATTGAGCTGGATGCGGAAATCTACCCAAGTTTTAACTAGGTTGAGCCTAGTGAGACCATGGGCAGAAAGAACGGCGATTTTGGCTAGAAGGGGCTGGATGGCTTCCCTGTCCGACCCAGGGGGAAAGGCATTGAAAATATCGGAGATATCTAGGAGACCCTCCGAGTAACCCGGCAATTTCGTCCCACCGGGTGGGGAGGTGTCTCGGCAATAGAAGAAGGACAACTGCCAGTGCTTAACATGCGAGTTTAAATTAAGAGTCGGCATGGGGGAGTTCTTGCGGCGCTGGATAGAAACCCCGCCGCAGGCCAAGAGGGCCCCGTTGCCGCTTTCGCGGCACGGTTTGCATTGAAAAAGTTCTATAAATAGAGCCAAATTTGGCGGGATGCACAAATAAGACTCGCACAAGACTATGAAGTGGGTTATGTTCAACATAGAGTTAGGCCCTATGTCGAACACCCGGAGGCCGTAGTGGCTAAGGACCTCGCGGAAGAAAGAGTGACCCAGGGGCGAAACCCCCGGATCACATCTCAACAAAGCATATTACCTCGTCTGCACTAGGGGTAGGCCGGGTCTCGTCACCCGGCACCCTCCAGTGGATCTCCTCCTGAGGGGGGAGGACGCCTAACTCGGCCAGCTCCTCCAGCTTGGCCTTGGTCACAGAAGATTGCGCCCAGTTGGCAGATATGGATTGGGTCACCCTTGGCTTAGCCGGCTGCTTCCCTTTGTGCTTGGGAGCCATTGGTTCAGTCTGCAAAGCACGAGATAAAGCATCAGACTCGGAGGTTACAGATTTTCCGAGTATGGATAAAGCAGTATAAAGACTACGAACTATCCGGGTATCGAAGAGCAGTATAGAAATTGTGGGATATCTAAATGTCAACGAGCAGTTGTAAGAAGAAGTCAATTGCGTGGCTACCTAGTGTGAGTAAAACAACCGGACGAGGAGGATTTTCCGGGTATCTATGAACAGCCGCGGAGATCTGGGTGAACTACATCTAGATTGGAAATTTTGCTATCGATTTCGCGGAGAAATTAACGACTATGAGCGATAGGAGAGTGCAGTGTGATCAATAATCAAGCGATTGGATGAACTAGGACGGAGTTATGCGACCTAATCCGGCGTGGGGCAAGAAATGGCCCGCGGGCAGACCTAGATCTAATCTAGGTCAAACGGAGAAATTTCAGGATTGAATCAAGAGGAATAGGGATCTTACCGGCGTGGATTAGAGAAGGACGCGACGGCGGCAGATGGAGCAGTCGTGGTGCCCACGTGCGACTCCAGGCGGGCAGCTCGGGGGCGCGGCGGCGGAGTTTGGCGGCGGCGCGGGGCGGACCGTGGAGGAACGCAACCGGCGGCGGCTTTGCTCCGACGGTGAGCTCGAGGTCTCCGTGGCGATGTGGAGCGAGTTCGAGTGAGAGGGCGCCGGTGAGCAAGAAGGAGATGGGGGAAATGAGCCGTTCGGGTTAGGTTACCCCCCGGGCACCTATTTATAGGTGCGGGTGGGGAAACCTAGGCTAGCGAGCGGGAACCACAAATTTCGGGAATAAAAGATACCCGTCCGAGATTCTGGGGATATGCGTTAAGTGCCCGAGAGCGATATCCGGACAAGATAAGAAGTAGATCCTTTCCGTGATATTCGGGTCAATTAACGAGTAAAGTAAGCCGGGTCTTCTGCATTTTCCTTGGAACATTGACCCGGAAAGTTAAAGATGGACTTAGAGAAAGCCGGGTTATTATATGGACCACTAATGGAGTTAGGCCTAGCTGTTTATTAAAGCAACCTAACCCGGCCTCTATGAACTTGTATGTTTGTTACTTTTGCAGGGAATAGTGTGCGCTCCAAGGAGGATCCCGTGAAGCCCAAGCTATTCTGGGGACTACTGATGGAGGGATGATAACCCGGTAGGCTAACGCCAAGGAGTAACTCGGCCCAAAGGACGCTGCGCAAGACCCGGCTTAGGATAAAGGAGCTTCTAGAAGGCCCAGGAACGTAGGCCTCGTAACCCGGGTTGTGGGTTACAGTAAGAAAGTTTAGGGTTTGTAAGCAGTGTCCGGGTAGGATTCAGAGTACGTCTTGGAGAGTAAGCCAGGGGGTCCGGATATTATATAAGCCGGTCCCTAGGGTTAGGTTAGATGAGTTTTAGCGTGAGCAAGAACACGATCGCCGGATTGCGAGGTATCGAGTATCCATTGTAACACGAGAGTCGAGATAATATATTTAGATCGGAGACTCGGCGACTTGATTGCCGGCTACCAGATCGCATATCACCATGGTTTCCTTTGAGCTAAACCCTCTCCCAAACACCAGAGTCGATTTGCCCCAAGACAAGTTACCCCCGGTAACGTCTGCCGTGATTATCCCACGACAAGTTTCTTTTACCAACAAGCACCATCAAATCATGATTTAACAAAAACTATCTACATGCTACAGCAAGCAAACATGAGAGTAATCACATAAAACTACTAAAACTAACAGCTCTAAATAATAGATGCAATGAAAACGAGAGCTAAACAGGAATCATTGCAGCAGCTAGAAGAAAAACTAAGAATACTAGCATAACAAGTATTCAAACGAAAAAGTGGAGCGTGTCTCTCTACCAAACAAAGAATGCTAGGATCCAACTATATTATTGCGTCAAGGAAAACAAAGGAAAATAGAAGAAAAGCAAAGAAAACAAACAGACGCTCCAAGTAAACTTCATATGATGTGACCTAATAAAAATATAGTTTCCCGAGAAGTGACCTGATAGATAGTTGATGAAGAAGGGGATGCCTTGGGCATACCCAATATTAGATGCTTGAGTATTATAAAAATATGCTTGTATGAACCCCGGGGGCATCCCCAAGCTTTGACCTTGCACTCTTCTTGATCACATATATCACCTCTTCTCTTGACACTTGAAAACTTCCTTCACACCACACTCAAACAGTAATTCGCATTAGAGGGTTGGTGCAACAAATAAAAATCCATTGGTTCTCTATGTCACATGTGCTATTGATACTTTTAAACATTAGCTACAACCACTAATGTTTCTTGAAGCAAAGAAACCCACTTGACATTGCAAAAGAGCAAATGCAAGAAAAATGGCAGAATCTGTCAAAACCAGAACTGTCTGTAAAGACGAATTATTTTCGAGGCACTTACATTGCTCAGATCGAAAAAATTAAAGAACAAAAAATGTGAGGAATTATTACACGATTTTTACGGTGGACAGCCGAAATCTGTTTCCTGCGCAGAAATCCGAAAACCAACTCCAACTCTCATCAGAAACCTTACTTGGCACTACTAAAACACGAAAAGAAAGATACAAAAGAGTTTCTACAGAATTATACCACCCCTTGACTCCAATAAAACAGAGAAAAACACGACAAAAATAAACCATGGTTATCTCCCAAGAAATGCTTTTCTTTAACGCCTTTTAGCTAGGCCCAGAAAAGTGGAATCAAGTATTTTCAAATGAAGAAGCATCCAAATTGTAACTTGTTCGAATAACAGAATCAAAAGGAAACTTCATTCTCTTTCTAGGAAAGTGTTCCATGCCTTTCTTAAGTGGGAACTGAAATTTAATATTCCCTTCTTTCATATCAATAACAGAACCAACAGTTCTAAGAAAATGTCTTCCCAAAACAATTGGACAAGAAGCATTGCAATTCAATATTCAAGACAACAAAATCAACGGGGACAAGATTATTATTAACAATGATAATAACATCTTCAAATCTCCCAAAGGTTTCTTTCAAACATTATCAATAATACGAATATCCAAATAACAAGGTTCCAATGGTGGTAAATTAAGAGTATCATAGAGTTTCTTGGGCATAACATTGATACTAGCACCAAGATCACGTAGAGAATTGCAATCAAAAGCATTCACTTTCATTTTAATAATAGGTTCCCAACCATCATCTAGCTTCATAGGGATAGAGGCTTCACATCCTAATTCATCCTCTCTAATTTGCATGAAAGCATTTGTAATATATTTTGTGAAAGCCATATTCATAGCACTAGCATTGGGAAAACTAGCAAGCTTTTGTAAGAACTTCATTACTTCAGTTATGTTGCAATCATCAAAGTCGAGATCATTTTTATCAAAGATAATGGGACCATTGTCTCCCATATTTCTAAAAATTTCACTACTTTTATGAGGAGCATTTTTTAGCAGTTTCAGGCAGTTTTGCATTTTTACTAGCAGAAGTGGGAGTGTTTCTAACACCAATTACTTTACCATTTATAGTATAAGCTTCAGTTTTACTAGTGGTGGTAATGATGAAAACATTAGCTATATTATTCTTTCTAGCTATTTCATCCTCTCTTTCCCATCTAGCATGCAATTCAGCTAACATTCTAACATTGTCATCAATTCGAATTTGGATAGCATTTGTAGAAGCAAAAGGATTCTCATCTATGGTTTCAGTTTTAGTAGTCATTCTGTTAATCAAAGAAGATTAAGCTTCAGACATGGAAGAAATTGACGTTTTAGCATGAGCAATTTTAACTTGCAACCCAGATATTTCTCTATTTAAACTCTCAAGTTGATAGCTGATATTTCTTAGCATAGCAGATTGTTCTTCCATGGTTTTAGTAAATAATTTATTTTGCTCATATTGTTTTTTGCATAAAGTCTTTAGTGGCTCTTTCAACTTCTGAAATTCTTTCATTAGACATTCTAGTTCTATCATTAGTACCACTAGTAAAAGGATAATGCCTATAATTGTTGCTACCAAAATTATTCATGTAAGCATTGGTGTTGAAATTATTATTATTATTAATGAGGTTCACATCAACATGCTCTTCTTGAGCAACCAAATAGGCTAAAGGAACATTATTTGGATCAATAGGAGCATGGCCATTCACAAGCATAGACATAATAGCATCAAGTCTCTCATTCAAAGAGGAGGTCTCTTCAACAGAATTTACCCTCTTACCAGTTGTAGCTCTCTCAGTGTGCAACTCAGAATAATTTATCATCATATCATCAAGAAGCTTTGTTGTTAACCCCAATTTCATGGACATAAAGGTTCCTCCAGCAGCTGAATCCAGAAGGTTTCTCGAACGAAAATTCAGACCTGCATACAAGGTTTGGATGATCATCCAAGTAGTCAGTCCATGAGTGGGACGATTCTTTACTAAAGATTTCATTCCTTCCCAAGCTTTAGCAACATTCTCATTATCAAGTTTCTTAAAATTCATGATGCTAATTCTTAAAGAAATAATATTAGCAGGAGGATAATATTTTCCAATGAAAGCATCTTTACACTTAGTCCAAGAATCTATACTATTTCTAGGCAAAGATAGCAACCATTCTTTTAGCTCTTCCTCTCAAAGAGAAAGGAAACAATTTTAGTTTAATAATATGTAACGCCCGGGGGTTTCGCCCCCCCCCCCCCCAAATAGAATTGTTTGTTTGTTTCGTTTTTCATCATGGCATCGTGCATTGCATCTTATTTTGAAAACATCTATTTTCCTTCACAAATTTTAAATCAACTAAATTGCAGAAAATTCCATTTGTTTGAGCTTGTCTATTATTCCCTAAATCCATTTGTGTTGTTTTCTGAAAAATAATAAATTACAACAAAAAAAAAAATGTTTGGTTGGGTGGCAGCCAACCGGCCAGGCCCTAGTGGCCCAACCGGAGGCCACCAACCCAACCCCAAACCCTAACACCACGCACACAACGCACCCACCACACAGCACACACGCACCCAACACCCAACTCACGCAACGCACACGGACCACACATACACAGCCGCCAGGAGGGGATCGTTCGATCCCCTCGACACCTTCCTCGTCTGCCTTCCTCGCTAGCGACGGCAGGAGGCCATGCTCCGCTCGCCTGCCTCTCCCTTGCCTCCTTCCTCCCGAGACCGCCCGCCGGAGCTCCGCCGCCTCCTCCTCGCTCCTCCTGCCCGCCGGCCGTCGCCTCCCCTCGTCCCAGCAAGAAGTGGACGGCGCCTCCCTTCCGCCCGCGCGCCTCCCGCGGCCGCAGCTCCGCCGCGCGTCCTCTCCTACCGCCGGCCGCCGCGCCCAGCCACCGGCGCCTCCTCCCTGCCGCGGCCACGGACGGCCGGGGCCCCTTCCCCACCTCGCCGTCCCCCTCCCCTTCAATTTCCCGCGCATGGAAGCGCTGCCGGCCGCCGCCGTTCGTCCTCCTTTCCGGCCGAGGGCCGCCGTCGCCGCTGCTCCCTGCGAGGATGGCCGCCGGCCTCTCTCCTCCTGCCGCCCTCTCACGTCACCTCCTCGGCCACGTCCGGCCGCAACCGGAGCTGCTCCCAAGCCCCTCCTCCATCATCCCGCCAAGGGCCGGCGAGCCCCGGCGCCGTCCCCGTCGACCAGGAGGCAGCGCCCCGCGCAAGGACCCCAACTTGCAGCGCCCCCCGTCTCCGTCCTTGACATGCACGCCACCTCCATGTTGACGCCCTCCAGGTGTTTGATGTATTGCCTTCAAGGTGTGCAACGCCTCTCCGTCCACACCAGGATCCGCTCTGTTGTCCCCTTCATCCGTGAACGACCATCGGTGCACCGAGGTCTTCTACACTTGAAGGCCTATAATTTTTGTGGTGACCGCCTTCGTGTGTGTCCACGTGAACCTGGCAAGCTTCTCGGCGACAAGTCCGAACACCGGAACTCCAAGTTCGACACCGACATGTACCTCGTCGACGAGTTCTTCGCTGACAAGTACCGCTACATCGAGCTATGAACGACCACTATCTCCACCGTGTCCGTTTTGCGTTGGCCGCCTTCGTGCGCGCCCGAAGACCGGAGAGCCGCCAAGTTCGCCATCGACCTCGAAGACAAGGATATAGCGGTTCGCCCACGACTACTACGCCTACTTCGACTACGGAACGGGAACGACGACGTGAACGACTACTTCCGCTACTACATCGACATCGGAACGTCTACGCCCCGACGTCGACTACTTCCTCTACCCGAAGACGTCGACTACGCCTACTTCCTCTACGATACGATGATCTCGGCTTCGACTAGTTCCCCCGTCGGAACGAGAACGGCTACTTCCCCTACGTCGATTACTTCCACTACCACGTCTACTTCCTCCACGTCCGAAGTTTCCGGCGTTAACCCCGGCGATCCTCTTCCCAACGTGCGAACCCAAACCCCAACCCTTATACCTATGCCCTATTTTTCTATAACATATCAACTATGTTTAAAATGTCATCGCATCATGTTTGCATTGCATTTTGTGGGTGCGGGTAATAGTAATGTCACCTAATAATTAAATATGGAATGTGTTGGGGTATTTAATTCAATTGTTGCCCTATTCCATTTAATATTGAATAGATCACCTCTACCTTGTTTAAACCTGTTAATCAACATTTAATATTGATGGTTAGATAAACAACTTGAACCAATCTCTATTTCTCCGGACTCCGGTTCCGATTAAATTGCTTAAGTTGTTTCCCTGTTGCATTTTGCCATGTCATGCATATAAAATAGGATCATGCTGGATCTTTGCCGTAGAAGTAATTGTTGCATCCGGTGTTTCTTTTAGTTCATTGCTTCTTCCCGGATAGGACGTTGAGATGATGTGAGCAACGACAAGTTCTGCTACCTTGCGGGATCTCAGGCAAGTATACTCACTTGCTGCCATATGGCTGCCTTTCATCACTTGTTACCGATTCTTTCCGTTGATTCTTTTCTGCTAGCCTTAGTAGTAGTTGTTTCTGTTGCGAACCCATCACATGAATCCCTTAACCTTGATATTGCCTCACCTCCCTACCTATAACCATCGTTTGTTGCCCGTGTCTTACTATCATGCTTAGGGTTGTTTTTGCTCGAGTCTGTTATCCGTTACTTTCTGTTATTACTCCGTTATGTTCTGGGGGCTCGATGTTTAATCAATCAATCAATCATGCTACTGTTATTGTTAAATAATAATTTGATGATAAGGCACCGGCAGGAGGCCCTTTGTGGTTTTGAGGCCTGCTAGTGTCGACCCTAATAGGAAAAGGGTCTTGTCTACTGATCCATGATGAGCGCACTACCCGCATGTGGGAAGCGAGTATGGGCGCCCCCCTCAACTGACTCGATTCGCATCTCGTCCAAATCGCCGTACTAGTTCGGGTGTTCCATTTGCTGCATCATATGCAGGTACGAACCCTTGGCGCCAGGGTGGAACTTTCGTAGTCGGCATTTAGGGCGGCGTGGTCTTCCAGTGCTATGAGGGTCCTCCTTTTCTTCGGGGGGCTCGATTAGCCGCGCACGCACATCACGCGGTGCTTTGGGCTTGATGCGAAGAAGGGTTGGTTGTGTAGAGTACCTCGCTTGGTGGGTTAGCTCCCCATCTGGCGGGTTATTCTTGCGTGTACGGTTACTATGGTGCACCCCTGCAGGGTAAATCTTCTCGAGAAGCCGTGTTTTCCGCGGTTATGGATTACTTGGTGAAAGTACTGGCTAACAAGTACTCAGGACAACTTAAACCTAATGAATAACAACCTTTCACCCAACGATTAACAACTTGACTAGTAATAGGCTTATTGACACAATAATCTGAACCATCATTAACTCAACTGTGTGAGTTATCCTCGGATTGCTTCTTTGGATAAGGGGCGAGATCCAGGATGGGTTTGTTTGAAGTTATCTTTCAGTTGGTTACTATTACTCGATCTTATCCCCTTTCTGATAGTTGGAAGTGATAGAATCTCTGTAGTTGGTTAGTGCAGCCTGCAGTCGCTTATTTGCAATAACCCCTTCCGTTCCGTTGATCCTAAAGTATTTGTATCTTGTGATGATTGGCTACGCCGGTATTCTTGTGAGTATGGGTTTTATCCCCCTTGCCAGTACTTAACCGTACTGACCCACGAATCTCTTTCGTGGCTGCAAATTCCAACTTGCAGTCAACAGGTTTGAAGTCTGACGACGTTAGCTTGGGAATCCCTCCGGCTTGGCCTGGGCAGGGATTGGACGCTCTCGGTTATCTTCAGGACTCTTAGTCCAATTTGGATCTTGTCCGTAGACGGACGATATGTTGTTTCTTCCGCTGTTATTTGGATCTTTGTATTGTATCAGTTGTATCCCTGGCTCTTCTGAGTCATCTTGTATCTATCTGTTGCTGTTGTAATTGTGGATTATTCGTGAACTATTGTAATGTTATCATAAATGGCAACCTGGAATCGGTTATTATGCGGATTTGGCGGGAATGCTGAAATCTGCATAGTGCCCGATCTCGGGGCGTCACAAATGGTATCAGAGCCTTGGTTCCGATTCCCGAGATTGTTTCGATACGAATGGTTATCGAAGCAACGGGTCCGCAAAGCCTGTAGGATAACCTCGCTAACGGTCGTTGTTTCTAAAGTGTCAAAACTATTTCTGCTAAATTATTTTGGAAAACATCTCAATAGGATTCTTGTTTTCTCCTTATCCATATTCTATTTCCCCTCCCATCTTATTTGTTTTGGAGTCTACTCTCGTACTCAATCTTTCAAAGTGTTAGGATCCCACGTGGGTGGACGTTTTCTGAGCCTTTAACCTAATAGGTTCGATCATCGGAAGATTCCTGGTGGAAGAACATCGTCGTCACTCCGAGCAAGAATCTCTTGTTAGTGGTGTCGAGAAGCCCTTGTTAGTGGTGTCGAGGAGATCAGCTGGAAGCATGAAGAATCGATAGTCGAACTTCTGTCCCCTCCCGGGTTAGTAGGTGGATTGCGAGGGCGCAATCCCCTTGTTAGTGGTGTCGGCTGTAACGCCCGGGGGTTTCGCCCCCCCCCCCCCCCCAAATAGAATTGTTTGTTTGTTTCGTTTTTCATCATGGCATCGTGCATTGCATCTTATTTTGAAAACATCTATTTTCCTTCACAAATTTTAAATCAACTAAATTGCAGAAAATTCCATTTGTTTGAGCTTGTCTATTATTCCCTAAATCCATTTGTGTTGTTTTCTGAAAAATAATAAATTACAACAAAAAAAAATGTTTGGTTGGGTGGCAGCCAACCGGCCAGGCCCTAGTGGCCCAACCGGAGGCCACCAACCCAACCCCAAACCCTAACACCACGCACACAACGCACCCACCACACAGCACACACGCACCCAACACCCAACTCACGCAACGCACACGGACCACACATACACAGCCGCCAGGAGGGGATCGTTCGATCCCCTCGACACCTTCCTCGTCTGCCTTCCTCGCTAGCGACGGCAGGAGGCCATGCTCCGCTCGCCTGCCTCTCTCTTGCCTCCTTCCTCCCGAGACCGCCCGCCGGAGCTCCGCCGCCTCCTCCTCGCTCCTCCTGCCCGCCGGCCGTCGCCTCCCCTCGTCCCAGCAAGAAGTGGACGGCGCCTCCCTTCCGCCCGCGCGCCTCCCGCGGCCGCAGCTCCGCCGCGCGTCCTCTCCTACCGCCGGCCGCCGCGCCCAGCCACCGGCGCCTCCTCCCTGCCGCGGCCACGGACGGCCGGGGCCCCTTCCCCACCTCGCCGTCCCCCTCCCCTTCAATTTCCCGCGCATGGAAGCGCTGCCGGCCGCCGCCGTTCGTCCTCCTTTCCGGCCGAGGGCCGCCGTCGCCGTTGCTCCCTGCGAGGATGGCCGCCGGCCGCTCTCCTCCTGCCGCCCTCTCACGTCACCTCCTCGGCCACGTCCGGCCGCAACCGGAGCTGCTCCCAAGCCCCTCCTCCATCATCCCGCCAAGGGCCGGCGAGCCCCGGCGCCGTCCCCGTCGACCAGGAGGCAGCGCCCCGCGCAAGGACCCCAACTTGCAGCGCCCCCCGTCTCCGTCCTTGACATGCACGCCACCTCCATGTTGACGCCCTCCAGGTGTTTGATGTATTGCCTTCAAGGTGTGCAACGCCTCTCCGTCCACACCAGGATCCGCTCTGTTGTCCCCTTCATCCGTGAACGACCATCGGTGCACCGAGGTCTTCTACACTTGAAGGCCTATAATTTTTGTGGTGACCGCCTTCGTGTGTGTCCACGTGAACCTGGCAAGCTTCTCGGCGACAAGTCCGAACACCGGAACTCCAAGTTCGACACCGACATGTACCTCGTCGACGAGTTCTTCGCTGACAAGTACCGCTACATCGAGCTATGAACGACCACTATCTCCACCGTGTCCGTTTTGCGTTGGCCGCCTTCGTGCGCGCCCGAAGACCGGAGAGCCGCCAAGTTCGCCATCGACCTCGAAGACAAGGATATAGCGGTTCGCCCACGACTACTACGCCTACTTCGACTACGGAACGGGAACGACGACGTGAACGACTACTTCCGCTACTACATCGACATCGGAACGTCTACGCCCCGACGTCGACTACTTCCTCTACCCGAAGACGTCGACTACGCCTAGCTACTTCCTCTACGATACGATGATCTCGGCTTCGACTAGTTCCCCCGTCGGAACGAGAACGGCTACTTCCCCTACGTCGATTACTTCCACTACCACGTCTACTTCCTCCACGTCCGAAGTTTCCGGCGTTAACCCCGGCGATCCTCTTCCCAACGTGCGAACCCAAACCCCAACCCTTATACCTATGCCCTATTTTTCTATAACATATCAACTATGTTTAAAATGTCATCGCATCATGTTTGCATTGCATTTTGTGGGTGCGGGTAATAGTAATGTCACCTAATAATTAAATATGGAATGTGTTGGGGTATTTAATTCAATTGTTGCCCTATTCCATTTAATATTGAATAGATCACCTCTACCTTGTTTAAACCTGTTAATCAACATTTAATATTGATGGTTAGATAAACAACTTGAACCAATCTCTATTTCTCCGGACTCCGGTTCCGATTAAATTGCTTAAGTTGTTTCCCTATTGCATTTTGCCATGTCATGCATATAAAATAGGATCATGCTGGATCTTTGCCGTAGAAGTAATTGTTGCATCCGGTGTTTCTTTTAGTTCATTGCTTCTTCCCGGATAGGACGTTGAGATGATGTGAGCAACGACAAGTTCTGCTACCTTGCGGGATCTCAGGCAAGTATACTCACTTGCTGCCATATGGCTGCCTTTCATCACTTGTTACCGATTCTTTCCGTTGATTCTTTTCTGCTAGCCTTAGTAGTAGTTGTTTCTGTTGCGAACCCATCACATGAATCCCTTAACCTTGATATTGCCTCACCTCCCTACCTATAACCATCGTTTGTTGCCCGTGTCTTACTATCATGCTTAGGGTTGTTTTTGCTCGAGTCTGTTATCCGTTACTTTCTGTTATTACTCCGTTATGTTCTGGGGGCTCGATGTTTAATCAATCAATCAATCATGCTACTGTTATTGTTAAATAATAATTTGATGATAAGGCACCGGCAGGAGGCCCTTTGTGGTTTTGAGGCCTGCTAGTGTCGACCCTAATAGGAAAAGGGTCTTGTCTACTGATCCATGATGAGCGCACTACCCGCATGTGGGAAGCGAGTATGGGCGCCCCCCTCAACTGACTCGATTCGCATCTCGTCCAAATCGCCGTACTAGTTCGGGTGTTCCATTTGCTGCATCATATGCAGGTACGAACCCTTGGCGCCAGGGTGGAACTTTCGTAGTCGGCATTTAGGGCGGCGTGGTCTTCCAGTGCTATGAGGGTCCTCCTTTTCTTCGGGGGGCTCGATTAGCCGCGCACGCACATCACGCGGTGCTTTGGGCTTGATGCGAAGAAGGGTTGGTTGTGTAGAGTACCTCGCTTGGTGGGTTAGCTCCCCATCTGGCGGGTTATTCTTGCGTGTACGGTTACTATGGTGCACCCCTGCAGGGTAAATCTTCTCGAGAAGCCGTGTTTTCCGCGGTTATGGATTACTTGGTGAAAGTACTGGCTAACAAGTACTCAGGACAACTTAAACCTAATGAATAACAACCTTTCACCCAACGATTAACAACTTGACTAGTAATAGGCTTATTGACACAATAATCTGAACCATCATTAACTCAACTGTGTGAGTTATCCTCGGATTGCTTCTTTGGATAAGGGGCGAGATCCAGGATGGGTTTGTTTGAAGTTATCTTTCAGTTGGTTACTATCACTCGATCTTATCTCCTTTCTGATAGTTGGAAGTAATAGAATCTCTGTAGTTGGTTAGTGCAGCCTGTTGTAGCTTATTTGCAATAACCCTTTCCTTCCGTTGATCCTAAGGTATTTGTATCTTGTGATGACTGGCTACGCCGGTAACTTGTGAGTATGGGCTTTGTCCCCCTTGCCAGTACTTAATCGTACTGACCCACGAATCTCTTTCGTGGCTGCAAATTCCAACTTGCAGTCAACAGGTTTGAAGTCCGACGACGTTAGCTTGGGAATCCCTCCGGCTTGGCCTGGGCAGGGATTGGACGCCTTCGTTTATCTTCAGGACTCTTAGTCCAATTTGGATCTTGTCCGTAGACGGACGATATGTTGTTTCTTCCGCTGTTATATGGATCTTTGTATTGTATCAGTTGTAATCCCTGGCTCGTTGAGTCATCTTGTATCTTTCTGATGCTGTTGTAATTGTGGATTATTCGTGAACTATTGTAATGTTATCATAAATGGCAACCTGGAATCGGTTATTATGCGGAATTGGCGGGAATGCTGAAATCTGCATAGTGCCCGATCTCGGGGCGTCACAAATGGTATCAGAGCCTTGGTTCCGATTCCCGAGATTGTTTCGATACGAATGGTTATCGAAGCAACGGGTCCGCAAAGCCTGTAGGATAACCTCGCTAACGGTCGTTGTTTCTAGAGTGTCAAAACTATTTCTGCTAAATTATTTTGGAAAACATCTCAATAGGATTCTTGTTTTCTCCTTATCCATATTCTATTTCCCCTCCCATCTTATTTGTTTTGGAGTCTACTCTCGTACTCAATCTTTCAAAGTGTTAGGATCCCACGTGGGTGGACGTTTTCTGAGCCTTTAACCTAATAGGTTCGATCATCGGAAGATTCCTGGTGGAAGAACATCGTCGTCACTCCGAGCAAGAATCTCTTGTTAGTGGTGTCGAGAAGCCCTTGTTAGTGGTGTCGAGGAGATCAGCTGGAAGCATGAAGAATCGATAGTCGAACTTCTGTCCCCTCCCGGGTTAGTAGGTGGATTGCGAGGGCGCAATCCCCTTGTTAGTGGTGTCGGCTGTAACGCCCGGGGGTTTCGCCCCCCCCCCCCAAATAGAATTGTTTGTTTGTTTCGTTTTTCATCATGGCATCGTGCATTGCATCTTATTTTGAAAACATCTATTTTCCTTCACAAATTTTAAATCAACTAAATTGCAGAAAATTCCATTTGTTTGAGCTTGTCTATTATTCCCTAAATCCATTTGTGTTGTTTTCTGAAAAATAATAAATTACAACAAAAAAAAAATGTTTGGTTGGGTGGCAGCCAACCGGCCAGGCCCTAGTGGCCCAACCGGAGGCCACCAACCCAACCCCAAACCCTAACACCACGCAGTTTTATGAGGAGCATTTTTTAGCAGTTTCAGGCAGTTTTGCATTTTTACTAGCAGAAGTGGGAGTGTTTCTAACACCAATTACTTTACCATTTATAGTATAAGCTTCAGTTTTACTAGTGGTGGTAATGATGAAAACATTAGCTATATTATTCTTTCTAGCTATTTCATCCTCTCTTTCCCATCTAGCATGCAATTCAGCTAACATTCTAACATTGTCATCAATTCGAATTTGGATAGCATTTGTAGAAGCAAAAGGATTCTCATCTATGGTTTCAGTTTTAGTAGTCATTCTGTTAATCAAAGAAGATTAAGCTTCAGACATGGAAGAAATTGACGTTTTAGCATGAGCAATTTTAACTTGCAACCCAGATATTTCTCTATTTAAACTCTCAAGTTGATAGCTGATATTTCTTAGCATAGCAGATTGTTCTTCCATGGTTTTAGTAAATAATTTATTTTGCTCATATTGTTTTTTGCATAAAGTCTTTAGTGGCTCTTTCAACTTCTGAAATTCTTTCATTAGACATTCTAGTTCTATCATTAGTACCACTAGTAAAAGGATAATGCCTATAATTGTTGCTACCAAAATTATTCATGTAAGCATTGGTGTTGAAATTATTATTATTATTAATGAGGTTCACATCAACATGCTCTTCTTGAGCAACCAAATAGGCTAAAGGAACATTATTTGGATCAATAGGAGCATGGCCATTCACAAGCATAGACATAATAGCATCAAGTCTCTCATTCAAAGAGGAGGTCTCTTCAACAGAATTTACCCTCTTACCAGTTGTAGCTCTCTCAGTGTGCAACTCAGAATAATTTATCATCATATCATCAAGAAGCTTTGTTGTTAACCCCAATTTCATGGACATAAAGGTTCCTCCAGCAGCTGAATCCAGAAGGTTTCTCGAACGAAAATTCAGACCTGCATACAAGGTTTGGATGATCATCCAAGTAGTCAGTCCATGAGTGGGACGATTCTTTACTAAAGATTTCATTCCTTCCCAAGCTTTAGCAACATTCTCATTATCAAGTTTCTTAAAATTCATGATGCTAATTCTTAAAGAAATAATATTAGCAGGAGGATAATATTTTCCAATGAAAGCATCTTTACACTTAGTCCAAGAATCTATACTATTTCTAGGCAAAGATAGCAACCATTCTTTTAGCTCTTCCTCTCAAAGAGAAAGGAAACAATTTTAGTTTAATAATATCTCCAACAATATATTTTTGCATCTCACATAGTTCAACAAAATTATTAAGACGGGCAGCAGCATCATCAGTACTAACACCAGAAAATTGCTCTCTCATAACAAGGTTTAACATGGCAGGTTCAATCTCATAAAAATCAGCAATAGGAGCAGGTAGAGCAATAGGTGTGCTAATAAAATCATTGTTGTTGGTGCTAGTAAAGTCACACAACTTAGTGTTCTCGGGACTAGTCATTTTAACAAGACTAAAAACATGAATAAAACTATAGCTACTATAAGACCTAATTTTTTTTGTTAAATAGAAGCAAACAAGAAAAAATAAAGTAAACTAAGCACAACAAAAACAAAGTAAGAGATTGGAACTGAGAGACTCCCCTTGCAGAAATTCTCTTCCTCCCCGGCAACGGCACCAGAAAACTTGATGCGGTGTGTAGTTGACGCCCTCGTTGGTAAAGCCCAAGAGAAAGGTTGTGAAGAGTGTAGCAGCAAGTTTTCCCTCACAAAAGAAACCAAGGCTGAATCGACCAGTAGGAGGACAAGCAATCTCAGAAGGTTGATGCATCTGAGGTGGCAGGGAGCACTACCGGTTCAGCGGCAACGTGGAACCTACACAACACAATCAAACCACTCTGTCCCAACAAAGCAGTGAGGTTGTCAATATCGCCGGTTTTGCTGAACACAAAGAGGTTAAATGTATGGTGTGGAAAACAGTATGAAAGCAGTATGAGAGCAGTAGGTGTTTTATCAGTATGAGGAAAAAGGAACGGGGTCCACAGTTCACTAGTGGTCTCTCTCCGAGAAAGATAAATAACATGTGTGAACAAATTACAGTTGGGAAATTGAAAGAAATGAAGGCCGCACCATAGTGCATATGCAAGACATAAAGATTACTATTTTATTCATGCGGGCATTACAACAAGATACATAGACCGTTATCCAACTGCATCTATGACTAAAAATCCACCCTTCGAATATCATCGGAACAAACGTTGGGTATTAAGTTGCAAGCAACAGATAATCACAGTAAGAAAAGTGTGTAATGTAAACAATAACATCATCCTTAGAAAAATAATTGTTGTTTTCTCCCTAATGGCAACAGGACATCCTCCATTCGTCACGTTTCTGTCATTCGAGTACAGATGAAAAGGAGGCATGAACCCACTATCGAGCATAGATACTCCCTCTTGGGGTTACTAGTATCTACTTGGCCAGAGCATCTACTAACAACGGAGAGCATGCACGATCATAAATAACATATGCATGAAGATAACATGATAGATTGATAATCAGAAGACATAGCATTCAACATTGATCAGATCCCAGCAAACACAACATGTAGCATTACATAAAGATGATCTTGATCATGATAAGAAGCTCACAAGATCTAACAATGAGGCACAAAGTGGAGAGAACAACCATATATCTAATGCTATGGACCCGTAGTCCAGGGATGAACTACTCACGCATCACTTCGGAGGAGGGCATGGTGGTGTAGACCCCTCCGGTGATGATTTCCCCTTCCGGCAGGGTGCCGGGGAGAGCTCCAGAACCATCCCAATCTCGTCATTATGGTGATAGTGGCCTTGGGTAAAAGTGAGATCTCTTTAGGGTTTACGCCTCGGGGGTATAAATAGGTGAAAGGGCAGAGGCGGTGGAGGCTCAGGGGACCCGCGCCACCCCCTCGCGCGGACAAGGGCAGACCGTGCCACCCTATGGTGTGGGCCCCTGAGCCCCCCTCCGGGTCTCTTTGGGACTCCGTCGAACCTTCTGGAATTCTTAGACTTCCGGGTTTCGAATTTTCTAATTCCGCGAATATTTCCAGAACAACTTTTCTGAAACTAAAAAACAGCAGAAAACAGGATCTGGCTATGTGGCATCTTGTCAATAGGTTAGTTCGGAAAATCGATAAAAATAACATAAAGTGTATAGAAAAATTGTTGGAAACAACATGGAACATCATAAACTAAGGATACGTTTATGACGTATCAGAGCATCTTCTTGCTTTCTGGGCCTAGGTAAAAGGCGTTAAAGAAAAGCACTTCTTGGGAGATAACCCATGGTTTTATTTTTTCTTTGTTTTTATCTGTTTTATTTGAGTCAAGGTGTTATATAGTTATGTATAAACTCCTTTGTATCTTTATTTTCATGTATTTGTTGTGCCAAGTAAAGTTTCTAACAAAAGTTGGTGTTGGTTTTGGATTTCTACGCAGGAAACTTATTTCTGCTGTCTAGTGTAAAAAATCGCATAATTCACAGAAAGATCAAAATAGCCTTAAAATGTCTGTGCTTATTCCTTGGCTAATTCCCAAACTTTTTCGTTCTTTACGTTTTTTTATTTGAGCAACGTAAGTGCCCCAATTTTTTGTCTTTACAGACTCTTCTGGTTTTGACAGATTCTGCCTTTTTACTTGCATTCTCTCTTTTACTATGTCAAGTGATTTCTTTGCTTCATGAAACATCAGTGGTTGTAGCTAATGTTAAAAAAGTATCAATAATGCTTGTGTCCATGTAAAACATGTGAATTTTTGTTTATGCACTAACCCTCTAATGCAAATTGCATTGACTGTGGTGTGAAGGAAGTTTTCAAGGGTCAAGAGAAGAGGGTGATATAATGTAATCAAGAAGAGTGAAAATCCAAAGCTTGGGGATTCCCCTGTAGTTCATCCCAGCAAATTCTAAGAAGACTCAAGCATCTAAGATTGGGGAAGCCCAAGGCATCCCCTTCTTCATCAACAATTTATCAGGTCACTTCTAGTGAAACTATATTTTTATTCGATCACATCATATGAATTTTACTTGGAGAGTATGTTTGTTTTATTTTGTTTTTCTTTTGTTTTCCTTGCTTTAATAATATTTTCGGAACCTAGCATTCTTTATGTGGGATAGAGAAACGCTCCGCTTTTTTATATGAATACTAGTTATGCTCGTATTCTTAGTTTTTTCTTCTAGCTGCTGCAAATCCTTTTTAGCTCCTGATTTCCATGAATCTCTTATTCAGAGATGTTAGTTCTAGTAGAATTATGTTAGTACTCTCTTGTTTCATTGCTATATCTCTGGTAGAGTTTTTGGTTAGCATAAAATTCTTGGTGTTGGAAAGCAGTAGTACATTTTTCGTGCTTATAACAATGCAAAAAGAAGCTTGTATAGACTGTGGCTAGACTTTTTCATGTCATGCTAGATGTTATTTTAATTATATGATTAGTGGTTGTTATTGTAGCATGACTTGTTTCAAATATCCTAGATTGCATAATTTTCCATTGAAAGAATCATAAGTTGTTTTTGTCATATTGAATTATGAATTTGTGGTGTTCTCTTTCGAATGCTTTATTTGGTTGACTTGGCGCATGCTTACACCATGTTTATGAATACAAACCAGTCACTTATAGCCTCTATGATCATTTAGTTTTTGACTTGTAATACCCTCTATGCTTTGAGTAATAATGTTTTTGTCGCTATGCATGATTATGGCAATTATTGCTCTCTTGATTTGTCGCTCCCAATCTTTTGCTAGCCTCCACCTGTACTGAGTATGAGCTCCACTCGTGCATCTAAATCCCAAAAACCAAAAGTTTTCCAAATGTGTCCACCATACCTACCTATATGTGGTATGTAACCGCCACTCCAAGTAAATTTCTCATGTGCTACCTTTAAAAATTTCAAAATTATTCCTGTTTTAGCTCATGAGGACGTCAATAGAGAATCTTTATATCACTTGTTGATTGGACTTTACACACCTGGACTAGTGGCTTCATCCTCTTATCCAACTAGAAGAGCTGGCAGCGGGGTGCCCAGCCCCAAAATTGGTTACTATTAAATTCTCTTCACTATTTTTGCCCATGATTTATCAGTCAAAGCATAATTGTGTAAACAAAAGAGAAAAAGGGATGACCTTCTGATCCCAGATGCGTCCTTCAATGGGATCCGCTCTTGTAAAGTCTACTTGGCTTGTGATGTACTGTATTTTTTGTTTGCCATTCGTTGACATAAGCATACACCTCTCTAAAAAAATGTTTTCAATACCTCTGTTTAATGAAATAAAAATATGTAGCACATGAGTTAATCCCTGCTTCTCTCTGCGAAGGGACTTTCTTTTACTTTTATGTTTAGTCTCCTTCTTTTAACTTTATGCACAGTTGAGAGAGCATAGTTTCCATTCTGAGTTTAATGTGCATTTGTCCTAGAAACTATTATTAGTTGATTCATGATGTGTTATTATTTGCTCTCAAACTATATGTTCTAGTCCCACTTGACCTTTGAAGGTGTCCTGGCATTTATGTTTTTCCCCACTCTTAAGGACAAGCGAAATATCACTTTGATATGTTTTCTCTATGCTCGAAACAAACGCATAACTTTCAAGTGCACTATTATTCATGATCTTTTATTTGTGTTACTTTTCATGATGCAATGTGATTTCTAAGTTTCATTGTTAGAATTATATCTATCATTCATGTGTTTAAAGTACTATGATCTCAGCGTACCTATGTTGTTACAATTTAGATGATCAAGTTTATGTTGGTAGCATGTCACCTTAGATATTATTTATTTTTATCGTTTACCTACTCGAGGACGAGTAGGAACTAAGCTTGGGGAGGTTGATATGTCGGAAACGTATCCATAATTTCTGATGTTCCATGTTGTTTTTATGCCATGTGCTACATGTTTACTTTACACTTTATGCCATTTTTATTGATTTCCTGGGACTAGCCTATTGACAAGATGCCACACGGCCAGTTCCTATTTTTATCGATTCCCTCGCTGCACATCGACGTTTCCCTCGCCCCTATATATTCTCCTGTAAAGGTTAACCCTAAATACCCGAGCCTTTTCCACCAAAAACTTCCGCAACCTCCGTCATCGTCAACCCTAGTTTGGGAGGGTTCTAGAGCTCTCCCCGGCACCCTGCCGAGAGGGGGAATCATCACAGGAGGGCTCTTCATCACCATGCCTGCCTACGGAGTGATGCGTGAGTAGTTCATCATTGGACTACGGGTCCATAACAATAGCTAGATGGTTGTTCTCTCCTCTTTATGCCTCATGTTTAGATCTTGTGAGCTGCCTAACATGATCAAGATCATCTTATTGTAATGCTACATGTTGTGTGTGCTGGGATCCGATGAATATTGAATGCTATGTCCAATGATTATCAATCTATCATGTTCTTTTCATGTGTATGTTATTTATGATCTTGCATGCTCTCCATTGTTAGTAGATGCTAGTAACTCCAAGAGAGTGTATTTATAATCGACAGTGGGTTCATGCCTCCCTTCCACTCATGCTCGAGTGACAGAAATGTAAACGAGTGGGGGATGTGTTGTTGAAACTAGGGAGAAAACAATGATGTTTACATTGTTTACATTACACAATTTTCTTATTGCGATTATCTGTTGCTTGCAACTTAATACCCAAGGTTTGCTCGGATGACATTCTGAGGTGGATTATTAGTCATATATGCAGTTGGATGACGGTCTATGTATCTTGTTGTAATTCTCTCATGAATCACATAGTAATCATCATGTCATGCATATGCACTACGGTGCAACCTTTATATTTGTCAATTGCCAAACTGTAATTTGTTTACCCAACATGATATCTATCTGTTTTGGAGAGAGACCAATAGTGAACTGTGGACCCGGTTTTCTCATACTGATAATACAACCACTGCAACCACTGTTTTCATATTTTTTACAATTGTTTTCCTATTGCCATCAATGTTCTCTTTTCATCTACTGCAAACAAGTATTGTTTTCCACACCATACATTTAACCTCTTTGTTTTAAGCAAAACCAGTGAGATTGACAATATCACTGCTCCATTCAGGCAAAGTGATTTGATTGTATTGTGTAGGTTCCACGTTGCTTCTGAACCGGTAGTGCGCCCTGCCACATCAGCGACATCAACCTTCGGAAGTGATTTATTTCTCCTACTGGTCGATTCAGCCTTGGTTTCTTTCTGAGGGAAACTTGCTACTGTGCTCTTCATACCTTCCTCTTGGGGTCTCCCAACGAACGTGTGTTACACGCACATCAGGTTACAATGGCGGGTGCTTAGTCGAGAGATTAGATCTCGAGAGGTAGCACCTATGGTGGTGTCAATATTGGATGCCCCCCAGGTGGTTCTCCTAGCCTTTACATAGGAGGTTGGGTCTCAAACTCGTACCCGGGTGGGTTAAAAAACCCTAAACCTAGTCGGTAAGTACCTTCTATCTTGGCCTGCAAGTCTTACGGGTGGGCCGCAGTAGGGCCTTCTAAAAGAGTAGGGCGGTTCATCATGCTGGCCTTTCGTGTTGGGCCTTAGACCAGATAGGTCTATCTGGGGGAGCCGGGAGTCATCCCCACATCAGTGCATGTTTCAGTCACTCGAACGCTAATTTCTAGAGGCATGAACCCACTATCAAGTATAAATACTCCCTCTTGGAGTCACAAGCATCTACTAGCAACGAAGAGCATGCAAGATATAAACAACATAGAAATACAGATAAATAAACAACTTGATCATAATATCAATATTCATCGGATCCCAGCAAACACAAGATGTAGCATTACATAACGATGATCTTGATCATGTAGAGCAGCTCACAAGATCTAAACATGATAGCAAAAAGTGAAGAGACCGTCATCTAGCTACTGCTATGGACTCGTAGTCCAAGGATGAACTACTCATGCATCACTCCGGAGGCAGGCATGGCGGTGTAGAGCCCTACGGTGATGATTCCCCTCTCTGGTAGGGTGTCGGGGAGAGCTTTAGATCCCTCCCGAAGTAGGGTTTACGACGGCGGTGGCGTCTGGATGTTTTGTGGAATATCGATCGGGTCTTTAGGTTTTTTGGGGCAGAAGGAATATATAGGCGAAAGGGCGGCGTCGGTGGCCACCCGAGAGGCCCACGCCACAGGAGGGCGCCGACCAGCGGTGGGTCGCGCCTTGGTGTGGCGTGGCCGTCTCCTAGGTCGGTTGCTCCTCCCCTTTGGGTTTCTGGAGCCATCTCTTGTAATATTTGCGTACTCCCATTTTCATTCAATTCCGATAATATTTTGCGACTAGCTTTTCTGAAAGAGAAAAACAACAGAAAACAGGAACTGGCACTGTGGCATCTTGTTAATAGGTTAGTCCTAGAAAATGCATAAAAATTCTATGAAGTGTAAACAAAACATGTGACAATTGATATAATAACAGCATGGATCATCAGAAATTATAGATACGTTTGAGACGTATCACCTAATTCCTGGAGGATTTTTGCCACCACTCTGAAACATCAGAGGCGTGAATTCTCAGTAGAGGATGTCATCGACCATATGAGTGTTGAGCAGAATTCGAGGGAAAATGACTCACATGGAAAAGGGAACGAAGGGATTTCAGCGGCCAATATGGTACAAAAAAAACTACAACTTTCACAATAACAAGGCGAGGACTGGTGTCCAACAAAATAACGACTTCGAGAAGAACACTAAGAAGGCCTTCAAGAAGGAGAAGAAGAAAGATGGATGCTTCACTTATGGTTCCCTGGAACAGTGGGTTGTGAACTTCCCAAACAAGTACAAGAAGCCAGGACAAGAATCCAAGGTTGTCAACATGATCGTGAGAAACAATAAGGATGGGGAATCTGGGTACGGTAATTTTTTCACTGTATTTTCAGTTTGTCAGTTTACAGATTGGTGGATTGACGCAGGTGCAAATATTCACGTGTGTGCTGACATCTCATTGTTTTCTTCTTATCAGGTAACAGAGAATGGGTCCTTATTGATGGGGAATGGCGCAAGTGCTTCTGTACTTGGTGTTGGAACGTTTAATTTGAAGTTTACTTAAGGAAGGACAGTGCAACTCAAGGACGTGCAGCATGTCCCCGCCATCAAGAAGAATCTCGTTAGTGGCTCTCTTCTATGTAGAGAAGGGTTTAAGTTGGTTTTCAAGTCTAATAAAGTAGTTGTTACAAAATATGAACTGTTTGTTGGAAAAGGTTATGAGTGTGGAGGTTTGTTCTGCTTTTCTCTCGCGGATTTTTTTAATAAAGTCGTGAAGAATATTCATTCGATTGTTGATGAAACAGAAGTTTAGCATTCACGTCTTTGTCACATTGGTTTCGGTTGAATGACACGGTTAGTAAAATTAAATTAAATTCCAAGTTTCACTTTATCTAAAAGTTCTAAGTGCCATTTGTGTGTTCAAGCAAAGAAACCACGTAAGCCCCATAAGGCTGCGGAGGAGAGATACTTGGGGCCGTTGGAACTCATAATTTCTGATCTCAGTGAAATGAATGGTGTGTTGACTAAAGGTGGAAAGAGATACTTCATGACGTTAATAGATGACTCCACTAGATTTTGCTATGTATATCTGTTAAACACTAAAGATGAGGCTCTACACTACTTTAAAATCTATAAGGCGGAAGTTGAGAATCAACTTGAAAAAAAATTAAACGAATCTGGTTAGATCATAGTGGAGAGTATTTCTCTAATGAGTTTGATTCTTTCTGCGTGGAACATGGTATTATTCATGAAAGCACGCCTCCCTATTCACCTCAGTCAAATGGGGTTGCAGAACGAAAAAATCATACTCTAACAGATTTGCTCAACGCCATGTTAGATACATCGGGTTTATCCAAGGCATGGTGGGGGAGGCTATATTGACATCATGTCATGTTCGGAATAAAGTTCCAATAAAAGACAATGAGATCACTCCCTATGAGAAATGGGAGAAGAGAAAAACGAAACTCTCGTACTTATATACTTGGGGTTGCTTGGCGAAAGTCAATGTGCCACTCCCCAAAAAGCGTAAACTTGCACCAAAGACCGTGGATTGCGTAAATTTGGGATACGCTAAGAATAGCGTTGGCTATAGATTTTTAATAGTGAAATCTGAGGTACCTGACGTGAAGGTCGGTATGACTATGGAGTCCAGATATACTAAATTCTTTAAGGATATTTTTCCTATGAGAGATATGCAAAACACTTCTAGACAAGAATTAGAGAAGACTCCTGAGCCAGCCATTCCTATGGAATATTATGAACAAACACATGATGAAATTTGTTGGGGGAATAGGTAAGGGGGAGCCTTACCGGCCCCTGACATGAACCGGGAATCACCTCATCCGGTTCATGGTGAGTAACCCGGGTTATGCTAGGCAGAGCCGGGTTAAGCCAGGAAGAGCTGGGTTAAGCTAGAAAAAGTGTGACCCGGCAGAATGAAGAACCGGCCCAAGGCCCAGGTCAGGCGACGCGGAAGCCCGAGAGCCCGAAGAACAGCTCTTGGCCGGCCCAGGAGTAGCCGGATCATAAGATGAGCCGGACCAAGATGATCAGGAACCGGAGGGCGATAGGAATCCGAAGACGGGTGGGACCCGAACTTCCTTGTAACCCGGAGGTCTCGTCCACTATATAAGGCGAGACCCCGGGACGTAGAAAGACAAGTTCTAGATCGATAGCAAAGTAACTCGAGACATCGAGATCCAGAATCGCCCTTTGTAATCGAGACTTGATTCCCTGATAGTAAGGAAGCAGGAGTAGGTTTTACCCCAAATCAAGGGGCCGAACCTGGGTAAACTCGCGTCTCTCGTTTCCACCTTAACCCTTTCGAAGTTTCGCTTAGTAGAAATGGCCTCGCAATCTAGTTCTCATATGAGTACACTTGCCGTGACAATACCACGACAGTTGGCGCCCACCGTGGGGCCTGCTCGCGGAAGCGTCGTCTTTTCGGAAGGAGCGCTACCTGGGATCGAGAAGCTCGCAATAGGCCAGCTCAGGAGGAGCCGACGCGGAAACTACTACAATCATGACACATGGGGCCCCGAGTTCGCCTCCGTGGACTCAGGACTTCACGTCCCCTTCGGCAAGATCCATGTATTCATTGGATAGGTTGGGACAACAGCTCTAGAACCGGACCAACTTGCAGATTCGGTGTCTGAGAAAACCATGGCGGTGGACTCCGATGGCGAGTCCTCAGTTGGGAACAATGACGATCACGATGACATAGGCTCGATCCACCCGCTCTTTGGAGACCGGTTAGGAGGAGACCTGAAATTGGACGCGCCAGGTTTCGATGAGACAACTCACCACGCTGCCGTTTACATGGCTGGTCCTACGCGGCCAACCGAGCCCAGGTATGACTCGAAGGAAACTTAATTACTAACGAGGCTTCGACCTCAAATTCGGTTCTTGGAGCAGCAAGTATTACAGTCACAGCACCAACTGGACCAGCGGCTACCCCAGGAGCACCAGAGATGACGCCCTCGACAGGACCTGGAGCAACAAGACCAGGGGAAGCCGTGATTGACTTGACCGGGCTTGCGTCGTACAATCCGAGACCGGAGCTGATGGCTGTAATGGATTCCTTAAACGAAATCCTGGCAACACCAATCACCCCGGAGAACCTGGAGCAACGTAACACAGAGATAGAAAGACTCCGGCAGGAAATAACTCACGCTCGTCAAGAGATTGAGAAAGAAGCCACTTGCATAAACAAAGCCCGGTTAGAAGTTCTGGAAGAGGCCACACGTCTGGAGAGGGAAGGAATTCACGTGACCTTCGGGCAAAGAGAGCTAGCGTCAATACAGAATAGACGTCATCATACTCGCCTGAATAATGAGTTCGGGGCAGGACTCGAGCCTACTAATCTACACAATTTGTTTACATCCCCGACAGGAAACCCCGCAGCTCATAACCTGGCAGGTCCAGGTTATAATACGAACCCGCCGGTTATCCCTACTCCAGTCCTTCCAGCATGTTTCCAGCCACCCGTTCAACCGCTTGGGAACCCAAATCCAGTACCAGCCCCAGCACAGCCTGTGCAAGAAAGGTTTCATACGCCGCCGGGTCACTTCAATAATCCGATGGATAACATTTGGGCAGCAACCACTAGTCTGGCACAGATTCCGGTTGACCCTAATAATCGTATGGCAGTTGAAGCTCGAATGGCCATTGAGATGCTACAAACAGCGGTGATTCAGCAGTTAAACTACAGTAACCAGGACAGGATACACTCAACACCTTATCACAGCAGGACAGCTTTGCCCCGGAGTCATCATGGAAATTCTCCAGCCCCAGCAGGATCCAGCAATGCTAACCGACATCCCAACCCACCCAGGCAAGCAGTATCATATGCACCTGGAGTTTTAAATACAGGACATAGAACCGCAGAACCTGAAAACAGGAATCCAGGTCATGTCCAGAACCCAGTGCAAGCCACGGCCTCAAACCCAGCTCAAGCCGGGTCTCGTAGAATTGGAATCGAGTGCCTTGGTCCTGCAATTAGGAACGAGAGAATACCAGATGATTTTAAAGGACCTCGCACAGTTGTGAATTATACGCCTGACATGGAGCTTGCAGACTGGATAGAGGGTTATGAGATGACCATGGAAATATTGGAAGTAAGTGTCGCGGTCTGCGCACGCTACTTAAGCGTGATGTTAGAAGGGCCAGCAAAGTCTTGGTTAAAGAACTAACCCTCCAATTCAATCAACAGCTGGCAGGAGTTGAAGGACCAGTTTATCAAGAATTTTCAGGGCACACGTAAACGGCCAATGACGATCACAGACCTTGAAAACTGTGTTCAGAAAGAAGGGGAGTCCGCTCAACATTGGTCTTGGCGGGTGGCAGAGATCATCCACTCGTTTGTCGGACTTACCGCACAACAAACCGTGATAGCACTGGAAAGAAATTGCATGTTTGACCCTTTGAAGCATAAGCTGGGACGCATTAAGCAGTACGTAAGTGACATGAGCGAGCTGATGGATGCCATGACCAATTATGCGGAGTCTGACAAAACCAAAGATGCAGGCTCAGATGACGAGAAGTCCGCCAAAGGAAAGAAAACTGGAACTAAGGGTAGTCAGAACCCGAGTCAGAGCAACAACAATCCCTAGAACCAGAACAATAACAAACGGAAAAACAGAGAGGGGACTTCAGATTTGGTGGCTAACACAAATACAAGTTACAGAAGCCAACGTCAGGGCAACACCTTCAGGGGAAATCAAAGTTTCAGGCCAAACAGCTTTGCACAAGCTCAGCAAGCCCTGAAAGGTCCGTGCCCCGACATAGTAAAAATGGAAAGGTAGCAAATCATTCTTCGGAAAATTGCTTCATCATGCAGGGCACCAGACCTAGTGGAAATAATAATTACGAACCAGGAAACGATGGAGGCGGCAACCCAGGAAATAAGGGAGGTGGACATCCGGGACCTGGCAGCTCGGGACCCGGCAATCATAATCCGGGCCATCCCAATCAGAGTCACCAGCGAACTAACCCGGGCAATAGTCACCAAGGAGGAAATTCCGGCTTTCAAACAAATCTGAAGCAGTTAAGTTCAGGTCAATATCATGTATTCACCACTAGTTCATGTAGGAGAGAGCGCAAGGTACAGAAGCACGCTGTCAACGCCGTGGCTCCCGCAGTTCCTAGATGGCTTAACTGGTCAGAACAACCCATAACCTATAGTAGGGCTGATCATCCTCCACGAGTTGATAATCCAGGGGGAGTGCCTATGGTCGTGGCTCCACAAGTTTGAGGATATAAGTTAGACAAAGTATTGATGGATGGAGGAAGCAGCATAAACATACTATACTACGACACATTCAAAAGGATGAACCTGCAAGAGAAACAACTTCAACCATCATCAACTGTGTTTCATGGCATCGTACCCGGTAAGTCTGCACAACCTATCGGAAAAATATTCCTTGAAGTTGCTTTTGGGGTATTTGAAAATTACAGGACAGAGATGCTAGCCTTTGAAGTGGTCAAATTCAAAATTCCGTACCATGCCCTGTTCGGACGGCCAACTAATGCCAAATTCATGGCCAGACCTTGCTATGTTTACCTCAAACTAAAGATGCCAGGTCCCAATGGAAACATTACAGTTAATGGAGATAGAGACATAGCTCTGGAATGTGAGAAAGGTGATGCAACTTACGCAGAGACAGCTTGCGCTCAAGAGGAGCTGAAATTGTATAAACTACAAGTTGATCCAGAAGATATGACCTCGCTCAAAAAACCATCAGCTGAGTCCAAGTTGAAATTTAAGTCTGCTCAAGACACCAAGCTGGTGGAATTCACCCCCGGTGACTCATCTAAGCATTTCAGCGTAGGGGCTCACATGACAGAGAAATAGGAAAGCGCGCTCATCAAGTTCCTCCGTGAGAATTGGGATATTTTTGTATGGAAACCTTCTGACATGCCAGGTGTACCAAGGGAACTTGCTGAGCACAGCTTAAATGTGAATCCTGATTTGAAACCTATTCGTCAGTTCCTCCGTCGTTTCAATGATGAGAGAAGAAAAACAATAGGAGAAGAGATTGCCAGGTTACTTGCAGCAGGGTTTATCGTAGAAGTGTTTCACCCGAAGTGGTTAGCTAATCCAGCTCTCGTTCTCAAGAAAAACGGAACTTGGAGAATGTGCATAGACTACACAGATCTGAATAAAGCATGTCCTAAAGACCCGTTCGCGTTACCCCGTATTGACCAGATTATAGACTCTACGGCCGGTTGTGAACTGCTATGTTTCCTGGGCGCTTATTCAGGTTATCACCAAATCAAAATGAAGGAAGAGGATCAAGAGAAGACATCGTTCATTACTCCCTTTGGAGCGTTTTGTTATACGACAATGCCTTTTGGTTTGAAAAATGCAGGGGCCACTTATCAAAGGTGTATCCAGAAGTGCTTGGAAAGTAAAATTGGGCGGAACGTGTACGCTTATGTGGATGACCTAGTAATCAAATCACAGAAAGGTGACACTTTGATCTCAGACTTAGAAGAGATGTTCGCCAATCTGCGAAAGTACCAAATGAAACTTAATCCAACAAAGTTTGTCTTTGGCGTGCCAGCTGGGAAGTTATTGGGTTTCATTATTTCCGAGAGAGGCATTGAAGCAAACCCGGAAAAAATTCAGGCCATACATAATATGAAAAGGCCGGTTTGCCTGAAGGATGTTCAAAAGTTGACAGGTTGTGTTGCCGCCCTGAGCCGGTTTATAAGCAGGCTAGGCGAAAAGGCTATACCCTTGTACCGATTGCTGAAGAAAATAGACACCTTTGTATGGAATGAGGAGGCTGATGAGGCATTGGAGGCCTTGAAAAAACAACTTTCCAATGCACCTATATTAGCTGCGCCTAAGGAAAAAGAGCCCATGTTGCTATACATAGCAGAAAATAACAGTGCAGTGAGTGCGGTGGTTGTTGTGGAACGTAATCTAGAAGACAAGGAAGGTCTTGTTCAGCGGCCGGTTTACTACGTCAGCGAGGTCCTGACAGAGTCTAAACAATGTTACCCCCATTGGCAGAAGCTTGTCTTCGGAGTATTCATGGCTAGTCGCAAAATGAAACATTACTTTCAGGAACATCCTATCACTTTGGTTAGTTCAGCGCCTCTGTCTGACATTATTCAAAATAGAGAAGCAACAGGAAGAGTTGCCAAGTGGGCCATCGAGATGGGACCTTATCATATCAAATACGAGCCAAGGACTGAAATAAAATTCCAAGCTTTGATCGAGTTTATAAATGACTGGACATAGTTACAGGTTCCACCGGATAAACCAGACACTAACTATTGGACTATGCACTTTGATGGGTCTCGACAACTGGAAGGCTCAAGAGCTGGTGTGGTTTTAACATCCCCACGAGGAGATAAGTTTCGCTATGTCTTGCTAATCTCATTCAAATGCACTAATAATGCAGCAGAGTATGAAGCTTTGCTCCATGGGCTTCGCATTGCGAAAGAAATGAGCATAACCCGGATTCGATGTCTGGGTGATTCTGATCTGGTATCTCAACAAGTTACAGGAACTTGGGATTCTAAAGACCCGGTCATGGAAGCTTATAGACGGGCAGTTACCCAGCTGGCTGGACATTTTCAGGGATATCAGGTGGATCATATCGATCGACTTCACAACGAAGCAGCTGATGCACTGGCACGTCTAGGTTCTCAGAAAAAGCAGGCCCCACCAAATGTTTTTCTGGATGAAATTCATAATCCGTCTGTTAAAATCCCAACTGAAGAAGACTTAGCAAATCCAGACCCAGAATCAGAATTAGTAGCTGCTCTGCACATAATACCACAGTGGACTGAGCCATATTTGGCATACCTTATGAGAGGTGAGCTCCCGCAGGACGAGGTTATAGCTCGCCAGGTTACCAGAAGATCCAAGTCATATACAATTATAAATGGTGAGTTACACAAGAGAAGCGCGACTCGAATTTTTTCAAAGATGTGTTTCTCAAGAAGAAGGATGTCAAATTCTCATAGAAATTCGTTCAGGAGACTGTGACCATCACGCAAGCTCTAGATCTTTAGTTAATAAAGCTTTCAGACATGGATTTTTTTGGTTAACCGCGAATGCTGATGCAGAACATATGGTGAAAACATGTGAAGGCTTTCAAATATATGCAAGACAGGATCACGTGCCAGCTCACGACTTGCGTATGATTTCCATAACCTCGCCTTTTGCAGTTTGGGGACTTGACATGGTAGGACCTTTCAAAAGGTCAACTGATAAAAAGAATCATCTACTGGTGGCAGTTGTTAAGTTTACAAAGTGGGTAGAAGCGGAACCAATCAGTAAATGTGACGCGGTTACAGCAGTCAA
The DNA here is from genome assembly GCA_028641055.1 of Alopecurus myosuroides. Lineage (NCBI taxonomy): Eukaryota > Viridiplantae > Streptophyta > Magnoliopsida > Poales > Poaceae > Alopecurus > Alopecurus myosuroides. The sequence continues at coordinate 182,410,699 of CM054061.1, read as the reverse complement.
TTCTTAAAAAAAGCTGATTTACAGGTTTGGGTACCCACATAGCATTATTACAGATAACGGGACGAATTTATCAGAAGGAGCAATGCAGAAGTTTTGTGAACAGAACCATATAAGGCTAGACCTTGCTTCCGTGGCACATACACAGACTAACGGCAGGCAGAGAGGGCTAACCAAGAATTACTCAAAGGTATAAAACCCAGACTTCAGGTTCCATTGGAGAAAACTGCTGGCTGCTGGGTCGAAGAATTGCCTGCTGTTTTATGGAGCATACGAACTAATCCAAATAGGTCAACAGGTTATACCCCTTTCTTTCTAGTCTATGGAGCAGAGGCAGTTATGCCAAGTGATATTCGTCACGATTCACCATGAGTGAATGCTTATGTGAAAACCAATAATGAGTTTGCTAAAATCATGATTGGATAATCCTCGTACTTCACATAGGTATATCATAGTTACATCACATACCCTATTATCTTATAAAACATAGTGTGAAGATGAAATCATGTTCGTTGCACTCCATATGATAATCAAATATATATGTCTCATGTTTGGGCACACAAATAGGGGGAGTACGAATATAATTTTTATCTCTTTGCAAATAGCCATGATAAATTGTTCTTTATGCAAATCTGTATGTTGTCATCAAACATAAAAAAGGGGGAGATTGAAAGAACATAGTTCCTAAATCCTATTTTGAGTGTTTGATCACAACATATGGAAGGACTAACGTGTACCCTAAGTTTACTCAGAGAATATCATGGATAAAATTCAACCATATCTCCTTATGGACCTCATACAATGAAAAGCAAAAATGGAGAAAAGGTTAAGAAAAGAGAGGAGAAAAGAGAAGAAAAGGAGAGAAAGAAAAAGGGGGGCCGGCCTCCCTAGCCGGCCTGCCCGGACCCCTAGGCCGGGCTGGTCGGGTTGTTCCCTAGCCTAGCCCCCTCTCCACGCTGGCCTCGGGCCAGGCTCCAGGCCGGAAGGAACGGGTGGGTGGCCGGCCCCGGGCCGGCGCCCAGGCCGGGCGGCTCGGGCGGGCTCCCGGCCTCGGCCTCGCCTCCCCGCCAGCCTGGCCGGCCTGCCAGGCCGGGCCACCTCCAACCGGCCTCCCCCCTGCGCCCACGCCGGCCCCAGGCCGGGGTGGGGAGGGCCATACGGCCCCGTACGCGCTCCACGCCGGCCCGAGGCCGGCTCCCCAGGCCGGGGTGGGTTTTGCATCCGGCCCTGGCTGCTCCAGGCCGGCCTGGCCGGCCCCCTAGGCCGAGGGGGGGTGCTGCAGAGTGAAACCCCCCCCCCCCCCAACGACCATATTCTTGCCCCGGTATAAAAGGGGTCTTTCCCCTACCTTGTGGAGTTGTCAATCCCACTCACTCTCTCACTTTCCACCATTGATTGACCAAGCTCAAGCTCGAACAAGCAACTCCTCAAATCCCCAACCGAAGCTCGTGATACTTTGGGATTCGAAGGAGACCACCCCGATCTACAACTCCACCAAGTCGATTAGAAATCCATCCACTCATCCCTTAGGGATCTTGTCATTCTTAGTTCATTGGAGCCAAGAATCTTGTTTCTCTTAGCTCATCGAAGCTGGGAGCCTTGTTGGTATCCCCGGTGCTTTTGTGCCCGTGGATTTTGCTTCTCGGAGTCTTGGTGGATCTCGGGATTTGGTGAGGACCCTCCAATCTTGTGGAGTGTTCCTCATCCTTGTAAAGGTTCTAGTTGTCAACCTCAACGGCAACATAGTGATTCGATCCTATCCACATCGGTGGAAGGACTCGAAGGAGATATGGTGTGGCATTTGAGGCCTACTCGGTGTTCCACTTTGGTGGCACCGCACCGCTCCAACGGAGATTAGCTTCCATTGGGAAGTGAAATTCGGGATAAATCTCCATGTCATTATGTTCGGTTATTCCTCAACGTATGATGGGGGGATAGTAACCCGGTAGGCCCACTTCAAGATATAATCCGGCCCGAGGTGTGCTGAGCGATACCCGGCTAGGGGTAAAGAGATTACCGGAAGGCCCAAAGGCTTGTGAGATTCGTAACCCGGATTGTGGGCTGCGATAAGGAAAGTTAGGGTTTGTATGTGGAGTTCGAGTAGGACTCAAGATGTGCCTTGAAGGGCAAGTTAGGGGTGTACGGGTGCTTTATAAACCGGCCCCTAGGTTTAGTTTGCCAGAGATTCAAGTCATAGTTGTAACACCTGTTATCGAGTATCCAGCATAATTCATATCGAGATCCGGCGAGTTATTTTCCGGTTCTTAGATCGCTTTTCGCCATGTCTTCCTTCGAGCTAAACCATCTCCCGAATACCTGTGTCGACTTGCCCCAAGATCAGTTACCCCCGGTAACATCTGCCGTGATTATCCCACGACAGTTGGCGCCCACCGTGGGGCCTGCGTCCAAAGGTGTTTACATCACGGGAGAAGCTCGGAAGAGCATGAAGAACCTCATCGTCGGAGAAATCTACGTCAACAGCAAAGGAGAGAAGATGGTAGACGATTCTGGCTGGGGGCCAGAGTCAGATCACCTCGAAACCGGATCCATCGTGACAGTCGGCAGCGTCAACGTCTTCGTCGGTGTGGTATGTACTTCCAGTTCGAATTGTGATAATATTGGATCTGATTCTGTGTCAGGAGAAGACATGTATGTCCGATCGGAAAAAGAAGAGTCGATTGGAACAACGGGTCAGATAGAGAGGGAGGATGATACCGAGTCTATACGGGATTTGTCGGAGGATTGGTATGAAAGGGAAAACAGCGAGGAAGAACAGTACGAATCTACACCGGGCATCATGCGCCGGGTTGCAGTCTATGCGGCTCCCGCGACCAATCTCAATCAAGAAAACGCGGCCGCGGCGCCAGCCGGGGCGGCTCAGGCAGCGGCCCAGCAGCAAGGTGCAGTTGACCCGGTCTTGGTCCAGGTCGATGGAGAGTCGGCATCTGTCACCAGTCGCCCAGCAGACGAGGAGCGACACGCAAATATGTTTGGGTTCCAAGCAAACCGGACACCGGGGGCGGGCCCCTCAAACCCGCGTCACCCGGCTCTGTTCGATAATAATTTGATTTTGGACCCCACAGTCTTGGCCACAGTTATTACCCCAGAAAACGCGGCAGAGCGTGTAAGAGACCTGGACGTGGCTCGTCGTGCATTGGAGCAGCAAAGAAGGCAAGTGGAAACAGAAAGGCAGGGGATGGTCGCGCGGCAGCGCGAATTGGATGACCGAGAGACCCGGCTCCGGGAGGAAACGACAAGGATGCACCAAAGGCACCGAACTATGCTGCCGGCAACAGGAGGGGTTATTAACCCGACTGCCCTGGTGTTCACGCCTCAAGATCAGCCGATTCCACCGACGAACCAAGGGACCATACCGCGACCGTCAACGGGAGCACATCCGGTAAACGCGCCAGCCGGGTTACCTTTGCCACAGACGGGGGCGACAGCCGGCAATACCATGCCGCCACCACCATCACGATTCCGCACACCAGCAGGTCATTACAACAATCCCCTGGACAACGTGTACGCAGCAACGCTCGCATTAAACCAGATTCCTGTGGGAGACTCGCCTCAGGCGGAAGGAACCCGACGAGCAATCGATCTGCTACACACCGCGGTAGCACAGCAAGCCAATTATCCGGATCATAGAAGCGGAATGCATGGGACGCCGTACGCCAGTCAGCAACAGGGTAATGTCCAAGCAAGTGCGGCACGACGAAGGGAAGAGCAGCAGCAAATGCCGCCTCCACCGCGTATCCAGACAGTACTAGTAGTATCAGCAGCGCAGGCGGTGGTGGACAGTTCCAGGGCCAGAAGAGCCGGGGCCGGATCTGCTGGGCACGAATTACCGGTGGCGCCGCACCTCGAGGCACCCCCAGCCGGGTCACGCGCCTCCCGAGTAAGACCACCCCCAACCACCCTGGCGGGACCCAAGTGCCTCTCGGATGATATCAGAGCAGAACCTTACCCGGAGAAGTTCAAAGAACCGGGGAAAGTAGTAAATTATGAGCCAACAATGGATCCAGAAACGTGGCTGAGCAGCTACGAGATGGCGATGTCAATTCGCAACGCATCCGAGAACCTCCAAGCCAAATTCATGTACTTAATGATGTCAGAAGGAGCAGCAAAGTTATGGTTCACCAATTTACCGGAAAAGTCGATCAAATCGTGGGAGGAGTTAAAGACCGCGTTTATCAAGCACTTTCATGGAACATGCAGAAAGTTATTTACTATTGATGATTTAGAAAGATGCGTTCAGAAGAAAGGAGAGTCAGCACGCAGCTGGGTGCGCCGGGTTATGGAGATACTCCACTCGTCTACAGATATCCAGCCTAAGGACGCGCTACAAGCTATGGCAAAAACATGTAAGTATGTTCCTTTAGTGCAAAAGCTAACTCGCATGAAATCTAGTAGGAACGCAGCGGAGGTTACGATGGGAGAGCTAATGGATGCGTGCAACAAACACGCGGCAACGGATACCACAGAGGAGGAAGTTGATGACAAGAAAGCAAAAGCAAACACAAGCAGCAGTGGGAAAACCGGCAATGTATCGGCGCCAAACAATAATGGAAACAGCCAGAACAAACGACCGTTTGAAGGGAATTCCGAGTTTGTAGCCAACACGGAGGCCGGGTCTTCAAGACCTAGATCCGAAGGAAATTTTAATACTGGAAATCACAATGGGGGACACTACCAAGGACCGCCAAGACCAAGCAACAGTTGGGACATATTTAGGATGGCATGCCCGAAGCATAGCAGGAACGGCAAGCCGGCCAATCATTCACTGGAGCAATGTGCCGACTTACAAAGGTGGAAGAATGAGGAAGTGAACAGAGCCATGCGAGGTGCAGGCCGAGGAGGAGGCTCGGGCCTAGGTGGAAATTTGGGCAACGGGCCGCCCCCAGCTGGCAACCCGCCAGCTGGAAATCAAGGTAACAATCAAGGAGGAGCGGGAGGTTTTCAAGCTAACCCCAAACAGCTGGGTCAGTATCATGTGCACACTACGGGAGGCTCTAACAAGGATAAGAAGATACTGAAACAAGCAGTTAATTCGGTCTCCTCCGCTGTTCCAAGATATCTGAGGTGGTCAGAACAAGAGGTAACATGGAGCAGGAAGGATCACCCGGATAGAGTTGACCACCCGGGAGTCTTAGCTTTGGTAGTGGCACCACAGGTCAACGGCTACGAACTGAAAAAAGTCTTGATGGATGGAGGAAGAAGTATCAATATCCTGTACTGGGAAACTTTTCTGCGTATGGGCTTAAAGGAATCGCAGCTGCAAAAGAGTACAACAGTTTTTCACGGGATAGTGCCGGGTCACTCGGCATGCCCTGAAGGAAAGGTGGCACTGGAAGTAGCTTTTGGAGAGTCAAAGGACAACTACCGAGTCGAGTGGCTTACCTTCGAGGTAGTAAAGTTGCGCAGTCCTTATCATGCATTGTTTGGAAGGCCGGCTTATGCCAAGTTCATGGCGAGACCGTGTTATGTGTACCTACAGCTGAAAATCCCGGGTCCCAAGAAGACCATTACAATACACGGAAATCGAGATATAGCAGCTGAATGTGATGAGGGGGACGCGGCAATGGCCGAGCAAGCCTGCAGGAAGGAAGAGCTCAAACATTACCGTTCTCAGGTAGACCTAGAAGAGAGGACAACGTCAAAAAAGCCAACTCCTGAGGGGGACAAAGCAAAAGTTAGGGCAGAACAAAACCCTAAGATGGTAGGCTTCATCAGGGGTGATACTTTCAAAACTCCTAGCAGGGAAGAAGAAGACGTACCGCCATCCGCAGCTGATCACGTTTCAAGGACGATATACCCGGATTGGCTAGCAAATCCGGTACTCATTATGAAAGGGCATAGCAAGTGGAGAATGTGCATTGGCCGTACCAACGCGAGGCCGACTCTCGAGAATAACTAAAGCAGTGTAATGGGCGGCAGGTTTCATACGCACTCTTTTCCTATCCAGGGTACCTAAGGGGACTGGAAGGTTTTTAATGAGGCGGCCTGCTGATTCAAAAAAGAAATTTTTATCAATAAAAGAAGATGGTCTCGAGTCGTATCATGGTCTTTGCTTCAGTTACAAGTAAGTAATGCTTGTTATTATCAATACGTCAATATCATCAAAATACGTCACGTGCATATAGGTCTTCGGGGATTGGTGTGCTTAAATAAGTAATCACAAACCCGGAGACCCGGCCTCGATGCCTATGAGTTATGAGGGCTGATTACTCGAAAAAACGGGTACGGCTGCAATCTTATAACCGGACAAAGGAGCCAAATTTCTTGATTATTCTTACTTAAGCTCGATGTGACTCGCGCTAAAGTGGCATGATCTGTTCACTTACGATTACAATCAAACTATGCAGCCCAATGGGACTTGCTTGACCCTGTTTTTCGTATAGATGTAACAGCATGGTATCCACGCGAAAGCCGGCTTACAGTACAAGATAATCAAAAGGGTCATCTAAACCACAAGTCCATGCAGAGTATAAGGCTCAAATAGCCGGAAACTCAACAAGTATTAAGCATGACTTCAGTATTTATGTGAATAGCTATCGGTTTCCAGCCTGGTAAAGAGCAGTTTGTCATCTGAGAAAGGCCACGCCCCCCTAGCTCGTACTTTGGGTCATGGGGACTGGGGACTTCGAGACAGAAACAAACTGCTTAACTACTACAGCTCGTATACCTTAGTTTCCGAGCCTTGGGGACTTAAAGAAAGGTCCGTCTATCAAAACCTATGATACTCGGTTGGCCGAGTCTCAAAAGGGAATCAAAAGCAAGAATTCAAAGTATCGAGAATAAGCTTACATTTAACACAAGGATCGAGATTATCAAAAGCCGGGAGAGGCAAGGAGTTATCACAAGTTAAACAAGCGCAAAGTCATAACATCAGTATCAATGTTGCACAGGCGCATCGCTAAACATCATATCAGCCTCGAGAAACGCAAAACACTAGGTATCATCCTACTCGGCATCCCGGGGGTGATTCTCCGGGTCTTCGTCTTGGACTTGCTCCTTGGCTTTGCCAGCAGTTTTACTCGGACTCTTCACGTCAGGACGGACAGGCGGAGGAACGGCTGGTGTTGAGGTAGACGGCTTTACGCCTAGTTCGGCCTCTCTCTTCGCAGCCTCTTCTTTCCTCCTGGCCAGGTCAGTCGACCACTTTTCCAGCATATCAAAAGGAGGGGGTGCCTCCACCAGAATAACCTTGCCCTCAGAGTCATATGAGCTCATAATTGTGTTTAGATCCATTTTATCTGCCAAAGTTGTGGCCGAGTGACGTACCGAAGATTGTATAGCTTTGAAGTCCTGGGGTTTAAACTTAGACCCGTCAGCCTTGAATTCCGGGAACCCGGATACTACCTTGGCCGGGTCAAGCTTAGGAAAATAAGCCTTCGCCAGCGTCAAAGCCCGGGTCATCCCAATCCGGCAAGACGAACGCTTCAATATTTCAATCCATCCAGGCGCTGTGGACAAGGCCTGCATGAGATTTTCTTCGCCCGGGTATACCTCCGAAGGCCACTTTATAGCATCCAGCAAAAGTTTCGTGCCGGCAAAAAATGTCCGGAGCACAGTCTTCAGAGTTTTAGCCTGAGTAACGGTGTTCTCCTCCGGAGCAGCAAGGTTAGCACCTGCAATCGAAACACACAAAAGCATATCAGTAATATTGGTTATTACAGCGGCAAGATAGAGATACGCAAGTTAATCGCAAATAGCAAACTTACTTAGCAAGATACGGTAAGTGTCCGTAATCTGAGTCGACAGGTTATTCAGCGAGGATTGGGCAGCATTGTATTTGTTCTTGTATTTGGAGACATCTTTTTTCAAAGTCTTTATCTCCGCTTCAAGGGTTTCCCTGCGCTTTGTTTCCGCAAGCAAGAGCTGCTCAGTTTTAAGTAATGTTTCATCCGACTGAGTTATCTCCGCCTGCAAAGAATGAGTGCAACTGTAAGCCGGATATCGCGAGAATATTTCCTTCTGAGAAAATGATTACAGAAGATTATTATGCGAAGTACCGAGAATAATTACAGAAAATTATGCTCGGAACTTGGGGACTGGATGTATAGTAAGAAGTGTCAAATAAGATTACCTGATGTGCTGCAGCCATACGCTCTAGGACATTTCCTTCCGAAGCTTTCATGGCGAGAAGAGCGCTCATTAGCTGGTTAAAATCAGCGTTATCCGAGTTAGATGACTCGGGTACCTGGAAAGTGGGAAAAGGAGCTTTTCTTGTAACAGGAGGTGGCACCCGGGTCATCCGAATGTCGGAGTCTGGTCCCCCTCCCGCGCTCGAAGCTGCTCCCTTTTCCTTCTCGCCTGCGTGCGAAGCGATTGGATACCCGGCGTCATGCCTAGCTGGCTCCGGTGGCGACGCTTGCTCGTCGCCAGCCGTGGTGAAGGCATCATCGGCCGGCTCGTTCTCGACCCGGACCTTAGCCTCGGTGTCCTCCTGGTCGCTACTAACAACCGTGGCTCTGAAGAAGGTGCGAAGGCACAATTAATCTTTGGTTATGAAAAAAGGCGATAAAAGCTCGGTATAATATCAGGAAAAGGCGCTTACCCGGTGTTCACCGGGAAGTCCGAAGGAAAGCCGCTGCTAGATCCGGAAGATACTGAAAAATGCCAAGCAAGGTTTGAGATTATGTTGCGAGGGAATGTCCGGAAAGGGTTTTTATTTACGATATAAATACCAGAGTGTCGAGCCGGGGGCGATGAAGCGCCCGGGTTAAGGCCCTCGTTGCCTGGATGGTTCCGGGTTACTCGGCGCCTAGTCGCGGGTGGCTCCTTCATTTATGATCAAAAAGGGTGAAGGTGGGGTTAGCCCCGAAATGATGTTATGGGAACAAAAATTAAAGTGCAAGGGAATGAAATAAAAACCTGGAGGGCGATCCTCTGGGATTTCCTTTTGGATCCAGCTTTGGTGGCCGGCTCCGGCTCGTCCTCCTCGCTGGCGGACCCTTCCCAGCCATCTGTCTCTTCTTCCTCGTCTTGGTCCTCTCGTTCTGAAAGGTATTGAAGATATAACATAAGGAAAAAGAGGAGACATGATATAATGTGTGCAAGGGGGTTAAGTATGCACCTTCGTCCGAATTAACGGCGTCATCTTCATCCTCCGCGTCTCCAGAATTGGGAGGGGTATCGACTGTCCAAAAGTCATTATCGGCCTGAGGTGAAGATGCCAGGGTGATGGTTAATATTGAGTCATGAAAAGCGGATAAAGGTAAGCTTGTTAAAATCCAAAATCAAGAGGTAGAAAGCTTACAGCAGGGGCGGGGTTCTCGAGTGTAAAAGGTTCTAACCCGGCTATGTTCCGGATTACCTCGAGCTTCTCTGTTAAAAAACCCTTGATCGTCTTGTTCATGTCATTAGGGGCAAAGGTGCTGGTAGAGTATCGGATCGGGTCCGTGGTTTGACCCGAATATTCACACATCAGCTTCTCACGAATGGAGTTTGGCTGGATGCGGAAGTTAACCCAGGTCTTCACCAAGTTTAGCCCGATGAGGCCTCGGGCTGATAAGATGGAGATCTTAGCCAACGAAGGCAGGATCGCCTCCCTGTCCGAGTCAGATGCGAAGGCATTGAAAGATTCGGAAATGTCAAGCTGACCCTCCGAGTAACCCGACAACTTCTTCTCGCCGGGTGGGGAGGTGTCCTGGCAGTAGAAGTATGAGAGCTGCCAGTGCTTTACATGAGAATTGAGAGTGAGGGGAGGCATCAAGGAATTCTTGCGGCGCTGGATAGAAACCCCGCCGCAAGTAAGGAGTGCGCCGTCGCCGCTTTCGCGGCAGGGCTTGCACTGAAAGAGTTCAACAAAGAGAGCCAGACTTGGTGGAGTGCACAAGTAAGACTCGGAAAGAACGATAAAGTGGGTGATGTTCAGAACGGAGTTTGGGCCTATATCGAAAATACGGAGGTTGTAGTGATCTAGGACGTCACGAAAGAAAGGGTGACCCGGGGGCCTGAAGCCTCGGGTCACGTGTTCGACGAAACATATTACCTCATCCGTTGCTGGAGAAGGCCGGGTTTCGTTGCCCGGTACTCTCCAGTGGATAGATTCCTGGGGAGGAAGGATTCCAAGCTCGACCAACTCCTCCAGCTTGGCCTTGGTAACGGAGGATCTCCCCCAATTGGCTGAAATGGAGTTAGTGGATTTAGTTTTAGCCGGCTGTTTTCCCTGCCTCTTGGGTGCCATGGGGTTGACCTGTTAAAACATCAAAGGGAAGGAGGTGAGAAGCGAAAACTCGGAAATTAATGAATAGTCAGTTACCGGTAACTTAAAAATAATCCGGGTATTGCCTTGCCGGATCAAGTGTGATCTGTCCGGGTATCGCATGTTGTTACGGAAGTTGTGAAGTTTTTCCGTAAAGTAAGTGTCGGGGGAAGGTAGAAGGATACCCTTATGTCTATTATCAGCAAGTGAGCCGGAGAAGTGAGATTTTCCGGATGATAAGGACAAGGGCGGAAATTTTTGGAGGCCCGAGCCCAGATGGGAAGTCCAATTTCTGTATTCAAGGCCAATCTAATGATACTTAGTGGTAGGGGAGTAAGATAAGCCGCGCATCCTATCTATGGGAGTGGTTATGGTAAACACTAGTAAGTCAATTCGGCAGGGCCCGAGAAATTGCATGCGACTCGATTCAGATCTGATCTAAGGACAAGCTAAGAGATTGCAAGGTTGGGCTGGAGGATACCAAGAGCTTACCGGAGGAGGTTGAAGTAGGGATTTGCGGAGACAGATGGCGCAAGATTGATGCCCTTTCGCGATTTCCGGCCGGCGAATCGGGGGCTTGGTGGTGGATTTGGGAGCTGGAGTGGGTTGCACGGTGGCGGAGCGCAAGCGACGGCGGATGGGCTCCGGCGATGTGCGTAGGGCTTCCGTGGTGGCACTCCGCGAACTCGAGCTTGAGGAGAAGAGGAGTGGGGGAAATGAGCCGTTAGGGTTGAGTTTGCTCCTTGGGGTCTATTTATAATAGCCCGGGTGGAAAAGCCTAACCTAACGGGCGAAACCCGGGATGTGCGGAGTAATGGTTGGCTATTTTGAAATTTGAAAGACGCGCCTTATGCATAGATCGACATAATCCAGAGTAAAAGGAAGGGGAAATTTCTTTCCTAGTATCAGCGACAGTTATCAAGGAAGATGTGAAATCATCGAGTTTCCTATTAAGACTCAGGTCTGGAAGATTGAGGGAGAGCCTTTGAGGGGAAGCCGGGTTGCTACCTGATCCCCTTGGTGCTAATCCCAGCCGTTTGTCAGCATATTGTATCTTGATCTTTATGTGTTCTTGTATCCAATATTTCTGCAGGGAATAGCCAGCGCTTCGAAGAGTAAATCTTGGAAGCCCAGGCTATTCTGGGGACTACTGATGGGGGGATAGTAACCCGGTAGGCCCACTTCAAGATATAATCCGGCCCGAGGTGTGCTGAGCGATACCCGGCTAGGGGTAAAGAGATTACCGGAAGGCCCAAAGGCTTGTGAGATTCGTAACCCGGATTGTGGGCTGCGATAAGGAAAGTTAGGGTTTGTATGTGGAGTTCGAGTAGGACTCAAGATGTGCCTTGAAGGGCAAGTTAGGGGTGTACGGGTGCTTTATAAACCGGCCCCTAGGTTTAGTTTGCCAGAGATTCAAGTCATAGTTGTAACACCTGTTATCGAGTATCCAGCATAATTCATATCGAGATCCGGCGAGTTATTTTCCGGTTCTTAGATCGCTTTTCGCCATGTCTTCCTTCGAGCTAAACCATCTCCCGAATACCTGTGTCGACTTGCCCCAAGATCAGTTACCCCCGGTAACATCTGCCGTGATTATCCCACGACAACGTACCTTTACTAGTTGCTACTAGCTTAGTCATATATTCACCTTGTGCTAGTTGTACTTGCTCAACATATAGGATTGTTCACCTAGTTGCATAATCTAGATAATATATATTTGAGCATTACCTTGTTAACTTGAAAAAGATGCTAAAATTTGTAGTTAACCTATTCACCCCCCCTCTAGTTAACCTCTCGATCCTTCAACAGGTAAAGGAGCTTCGGCCAAACATTTATTGAGGGTGTCAAAAGCCTTTTGTTGAGCATTGCCCCAAACAAATGGTACATTTTTATTTGTAAGTTCATTTAAAGGGAAAGCAATTGTCGAAAAATCCTTCACAAAGTGGCGATAGAAACCGGCAAGGCCATGAAAACGCCTCATCTCACCCACGTAAGTAGGGTTAGGCCAATTTCTAATTGCCTCGACTCTCTTGTTGTCGACTTCAATTCCATTGGAAGAAATCACAAATCCCAAGAAAACAAGCTTTTTGGTGCAAAAATTGCATTTGGAAAGATTGGCAAAAAGTTTTGCTTTGTGAAGAGCCAACAAGACTTGAGAAATATGATCAAGGTGATCCGCCAAAGATTTTCTATAGATGAGGATGTCGTCAAAATAGACCATGACAAATTTGCCAATGAAAGGGGTGCAAAACTTCATTCATAAGATGCATGAAAGTTGAAGGAGGATTCGAAAGACCAAAGGGCATGACAAGCCATTCATACAAACTAAGTTTTGTTTTGAAATCTGTTTTCTATTTATCACCCATGCTCATGCGAATTTGGTGATATCCATTTTTAAGATCAATTTTGGAAAAGATAGTAGCACCACTTAATTCATCAAGCGTATCATCGAGCCTAGGGATGGGATGTATATATCTAACGGTGATAGCATTGATAGGGTGACAACCCATGCACATGTGAGAACTATCATCTTGCTTAGGGACAAGGATAACCAGAACGGCACAAGGGCTAAGAGATTCACGAATGAAACCTTTCTCAAGTATTTCTTGGATTTGTCGCTCGATCTCCTTAGTCTCCTTGGGGTTGGTTGTGACGCCCCGAGGTCGGGCACTATGAAAATTTCAGCATTCCCGCCAAAATCCACATAATGACCGATTCCAGGTTGCCACTTGTGATAACATTACAACAGTTCACGAATAATCCACAACAACAGAAAAGATATATACAAGATGACTCAAACGAGTCAGGGATACAACTGATACAATACAAAGATCCAAATAACAGCGGAAGAAACAACATAGCGTCCGACTACGGACAAGATACAAATTGGACTAAGAGTCCTGAAGATAACCGAGAGCGTCCAATCCCTGCCCAGGCCAAGCCGGAGGGATTCCCAAGCTAACATCGTCAGACTTCAAACCTGTTGACTGCAATATTGAATATGGAGCCACGAAAAAGATTTGTGGGTCAGTACGGTTAAGTACTGGCAAGTGGATAAACCATACTCACAAGATACCGGCGTAGCCAGTCATCACAAGATACAAATACTTTGGGTTCAACGGAAAGGAAAGGATTATTGCAAATAAGCGGCAGCGGGCTGCACCAACTAACTACAGAGATCTCGAAACAACTTCCGGCTAAAAGAGGGGGATAAGATAGCGTATTGGAACCAACTACAACTACTCACCAAACAAACCCATCCAATGTTACCCCCTACTAAGGAAGCAACCCAAGGATACTCACACTGTTGGATTAAGGATGGATCAAGTTATTGTGTCAATAGGACTATTACTAATCAAGTATCATTAGTTCGGTGTAAGTTGTTCTGAGTACTTGTTAGCCAGTACTTTCACCAAGTTAACCATAACCGCGGAAAACACGGCTTCTCGAGAAGATTTAACCCTGAAGGGGTGCACCAATTTGGCCGTACACGTAAGAATAACCCGCCAGACGGGGGATCAACCCACCAAGCGAGGTACTTAACACAACCCAACTCTGCTTCGCATCAAGCCCAAAGCACCACGTGCTGTGCGTGCGCGGCTAATCGAGCCCCCACGAAGAAAAGGGGGACCCTCATAGCACTGGAAGACCACGCCGCCCTAAATGCCGACTACAAAAGTTCCACCCTGGCCTCGGGTTCGCACCTGCATATGCATGCATCAAATGGAAAGCCCGAACTAAGTGTGGCGATTTGGACGAGATGCGAATCGAATCAAGTTGAGGGGGGCGCCCATACTCGCTTCCCACATGCGGTTAGTGGGCTCATCATGGATCAGTAGACAAGACCCTTTTCCTAATTAGGGTCGACACTAGCAGGCTTCAAAACCACGCCGGGCCTCCTGCCGGTGCCTTATCATCAAATTATTATTACCCAAAACATTAACAGGTTGTTGATTTGAATTGAAACCCAACTATCAACTAAACAAGTGATATGAAAGGAACAACAAGACTTGAGCGCAAACAACACTAAGCATGCAACTACGACACGAGGGCCAACAGAGTAAACAAACAACAGTTAATAGGAAGTGGAAGGAAAAGGCTATATCATGGCTGCAAGGTAAACATATAATAGGATCGAGACACAAGCATCGTATCAACAGGCTAGAATAAGAACAACGGAAAGAATCGGTAACAAGTGATGAAAGGCAGCCATTTGGCAGCAAGTGAGTATACTTGCCTGAGATCCAGCAAGTAGAGGTACATCCACAGAACTTGTCGTTGCTCGCATCATCTCAACGTCCTATCCGGGAAGAAGCAACGAACCTCGAACAAACACCGGATGCAACAATTACTACTACGGCAAAAGATCCAGCATGATCAAGATATGGATGCATGACAAGTTAATGGATGCATAGAAATAAACTAGTTGACATGGTAACATGTTTAAATGGACACATATGCAATTTGAGTTGCATATGAAAGCCCATGAATTAAGGTTGAAATAGTTGTTTTACAACTAACCAATATGTGAAAGTGGATTAGCATGATGCATGGATGATGAAAACAGAAGAATAACAACAATAGAACCAATTGGAAATAAGATTTACCCATTTTGAAATTCACTGATTAAGTTTTGGAATTTTTGGTTACTTAAAGGGTGTCACACAAACATTTGTTGTTTTCATCAAGTTTAATTGTTCAAAACAGATAACAAAGTTCATATTTGATTAGAACACAAAATTTTAGGTGGATTACATGTTTCAATTATTGGAAAAGGAATTACAATGATTTAATTATGAATTAAACAAGTTTAAGCATGAATTAAATGAATTTAATTCAAACATGAACTTATTTGAATTTTTATTTGTTCAAAGCATTGAAGCAAATTCATATTTGAAAAGTTCATACTTTTATGGTTGGAAAACATATTTTATATGTTCAAAAATAATTTAATTTGATCAAGTTATGAATTTAACAATATTAAATGATTTAAACAAGGTTTAAATTATTCAAGCAATTTTAATTATCCAAAACATGAAACAAAATTTTTATTTGTAAAGGTGGTTCACAATGGCATGGAAAACATAATTTATTTGTTGGAAAACAATTTCAAATGATTTAATTAAGCATGTTACCAATTTAATTGCATTAAATAAGAGATGAAACAATTATTCAAATTAATTGTTGCAAACCAGAAAACAAAGTGGATATTCAAGTGTGGCATGTGATTTTGGATGAAATTCATGTTTTGAGTATCTAATTTGGGGCAACCATTTGCAAGTTATTAATTATGCCATTTAATTTGTCATTCTTAAGAATTATTGAATAACATTAATTTTAATTGCCCAAAATGCAAAACAAAGTTGATAAACAGAAAGTACAATGAATTTGGACTGAAAAACATATTTTATTTGTGTTATTTGAATTAAGTATGAATTACTTATGGATTTAACCAAATTTTAAATGAATTGTTTGAATTTGCAAATTGAATGCATTTGAATTATTCAAAAAAGATTACAAATGGTTTAAATAGATAGATAATTTAATTTGGTTTAACAAACATATTTTATTTATCTTAATTGGAGTTGTAATTTAAAAGTTATTCACATTTTCATTTTAGGGGCCAAAATGTAATAGCAGGGACCTAAAAGATAGAAACAGAAGTTGCAGAGGGGCCCCTGGGGCGTTTCTCACCCAGGGCAACCCAGCCTGGGCCTCTGCGGCGCGGGCCCGTGCCCAGGTGGCGGCCACGTGGGCGTGTGTGCGCCGTGATGTGGCAGCAGGGGTCGATGACAGGTGGGCCGCGCGCGCGCGATGGGAATAAAAAGGAAAAAGGGGTGCGCCCCTGGGATCGAACCCAGGATGTGCTGCTCGCGCGCGTGCGTTCACTGCCGCTGCGCTGGACTGCGGTTTCTGAAAGTTACCGTGACTGACAGAAGAAATGGTAGATCGACGCCCGTTAACTGAATTTTGTTCGACATGATCTCTGAACCTGACGGAACAGTGGCACCGATCGACGGCAGTACACCGGCGGTGCACGACGGGGTGATAGTGTGCACGCGGTGTGCGTGCGGTGCGTGCCTAGGGCGTGTGGAGACGGACAACAAGGAGGGGGAGAGGAAAAGGAGGCGCTCACCTCGGTCTGTTGTCGAGGAAGGCTGCCGACGTGCGGCGGCGAGGGGATGTTTCCGGTGACGGTGCGGTCACCCCAGTTGCCTCCAGCACGCGACGAGGGGACGTGGAGGTAGAGGCAGTCGCCGCGGTTCCATTCCGGGCCACGGGGCTGCCTCGAGGTGGCTAGGGAGGCGGCGGCAAGCCCGCGCAACCACGGCCACCACGGCGATCTCCAGGTTCAGAAGTTTCAGAGAAAATGGTAGTGGCTTTTGGAGGAGGAAAACGAGGGGGGATAGGGAGGATGGCGGCGCAGGAGGATGGGAGAGGGGTAGGGCTAGCGAGCAGAGGGGGGAGGTGGGTTTTAAGGTGGAGCTCGAGCTCGTACGGCCGGCAATCGAACGGAGGAGGAGGTGATCGGTTGGTGGAGGTGCAGTCGTACTGCTGACGGAAGCATCGAGGGGGGAAGACGACAAGCAGAAGGGGGTATCGGGCTAGATAGGTGGGCTTGGGTAGTGGGCTGAGAGAAAGAATGGCTGGCTGCCTCTCTCCTTTTTTTTTCCTTTATCATTTGTTTTTATTTTGGTAAAGGATGGAAGAGGAAAAGGAATAGAATTTGGGGGGGGGGGTTTATTTTACTAAATATTTTTATTACTTTTCAAAACAGAAAGTAAAAGCAAATGTTAGCATTATTTTCACAAGTTTGAAATTTGAATTGATTTAAAGTTGTTAGTTGAATTTTTCAAATAGGGTTTGAGGGTGTTTATTTTATAACTAAATTTTATTAATTTGCAAAACAATAATTAAAAGTAAGGTTAGTTATTGATTTCAAAATTGGAAGTATTAGTTTGATTTTAAGTGGTTAGTTGAATTGCAAATAAGGTTTGATTTGGGAATTTTGGAAATAAACAAATTCTATTTAATAAGCTCAAGCAATTTTGCAATCATTATTGAATTTAATAGTTGGCAAGAATTTTAATGTTTAAACCTCAATTTGATCATGTCAAATAGGAAGGAATTGATGTGGAATCTAATTTGCCATTAGGGTGTTGGATAAAAAGGGAATTTTAGTGAGTAAGCAATTTAAATAACTTCAATCTTTTGAAAACAATTTGAGATGCTTAGTTGGCAATTTTTGAATTGGAAAATTTGGACATGTGTGAAAGTTTAAAGTGGTTTTGAATTTGAGTTGTTTTGAAAACAGAATGCAATGTTCATGTGATGCATGTGATGCAAGCAAAAGAAAACAAACAACTTCCTATTTAGGGTAACACCCCAGGTGTTACATTGGTGCGGCAGGGAGCACAATTTGGGAGTGGCGCACCCGGAATGAGGTCAATGCGGCGCTCAATTCCACGTAGGGAAGGTAGACCCGGTGATAGTTCTTTGGGAAACGCATCCTCAAATTCCTGCAATAAAGGCAACAAATACGGAGGAAAGCTTGTTATGGCATTAGTTTCAAGTGCTTCTCCTTTGCACATGAGGACAAAGTGAAGGATGGATGGGTCATCTCGTAACTCTCGCATCTCTGTTTTGGTGGCAAGTAAGAAAAGCCTTCGGGAGCACTCGAAATTTTTCCACTCATGTTTGGCTTGTGGCTCTCACTCTCTTTGAGGTGGATCACTCTCTCACCACTCATCTCACGAGATTTGAGCTCTCCTTGTTTGCGTGCAAGGGTCTTGGCGTTGTCTGCGGTCACTTGGCTAGGAGACATAGGGCGGAGCACAAATGTCTTGTTATTCCACTTGAAGCTATAGTGGTTGGTGCGCCCATCATGAATAGCACTCTTGTCATATTGCCAAGGTCGTCCAATAAGAAGATGACACACAGTCATAGCTACAACGTCACACTCAACTGTGTCTTCATAGGGGCCAATCTTGAAGTGTACGGAAACCATGTGTTGAAACTTGAAGGTGCCGGAGTCACTTAGCCTTTGGACATGGTAGGTATGAGGGTGTTGCTTGTAAGTCAATTAGAGTTTGTCGCAAAGTTGTTTGCTAGCAAAATTGTGGCAACTACCGTCATCAATGATAACCTTGATGGATTTTCCATTTATGTCGGCACGAGTTTGAAAGAGATTGCAACGTTGGTCATGCTCATCTTGAGGAGAAGTAGTAAGGACTCTTTTCACCACTAGCGATGGATTCTTGTTCTCATCACAATAGACACTTTCTACATCATCATTTTGCATGTACAATGAATTAAGAGCAACTTGGTGCAAGGCATAGTATTCTCCTTCACTCATGGAGTCATGTTCACCATCTTGGTTGACAATCATGATCATCTTGTTGGAACACTCAAAGGACTTGTGTCCACTTCCGCCACATTAGAATCAAGTAATAGTGCTCGATTTGACTGGAGGAGCATTAGAGGTGGTGTTAGGAGGCACTTGTTTTTTGAACGGTTGCAGAGATTTGTTGGTAGCATTGGAAGCTCTAGAGGTGCTCTTGGTGTTGTTCGGTGTTGCGACTTGTGTCATTGGAGATGAAGAAGAAGGCCTTGAGGCGAAGTAGGCCTTTTGCTTGTTGTACTTGAGGTCTTCCGCAATTTGACGTTCGGCCTTGAGAGCTTGATGGACAAGTGCAACGATATTGTCATAGGGTTGATACTCGACAATCTTCCTTATGGGATTGTTGAGGCCATTGAGAAAGTGGGTCATTATTTTCTCTTGAGATTCCATCACATGATCTCGAATCAAAGTGGTCTCCATCTCCCTGTAGTACTCATCAACCAACTTCAAACCTTGTCTAAGCTCTTGAAGCTTTTTGAAGAGGTCACACTTGTAGTGTAGGGGAACAAAGCGAGCATTCATGAATTGCTTCATCTCGTTCCCAGTGTCGATGTGAGCAATCCGGTTCCGAGCTCTTTCTGCTTGGAGACGGTCCCACCATAAGAGTGTATAGCCTTCGAACCTTTTGGTTAGTGGCGTCACAGAGTTATCTGTGGTTTTTGCCAACTCTTCGAGCTCCTCTTACATCCCGAAAGATTTTGCGATCTTGTGGAAATCATTTTCACACTTATCCGACTTCTGAAGATCTCCGTTTACAGTGATTGTGCCATATTCTCCTCGTAGCTTCAACTTGAGGTATGCGTAATGCGGTACTGCCATGAATCTTGCGAACGCAGTTCGGCCGAGAATGGCGTGGTACTGCGATGGCCAGTCGACTACCTCGAAGTTGAGAAACTCCCATCTATAATTTCTCGGGTCACTAAGGACTACCTCTAGGTTAATTGTCCTGAGTGGCCGGACTGTTTTTCCTGGTACTATTACGTGGAACGATGTTTCTGATTCGGCGAGTCCGTCCAGATTCTTGTTCATTTTGCGGACTGTGTCCGCATATATGATGTTTATTCCGATGCCTCCATCCATGAATACCCTGGCTAGGTCGTAGTTGCCTATTTATGCCTGGATGACGAGCGCTGCGTGTCCCAGTCGATATACCCGAGGTGGGTGATCCTCCCTGGAGAAAGTGATCGGGTGCTCGGACATCTTGAGGTACTCTGTTTTGAACGGTGGCGCTTGTACTGTATGTTGACGTGGCGAGTATTGGTCTTCTGAACTCGTCGGGACGGGCATATCTTCTGTATCATTCCTATGGTTCCATGAGGATTTGGGTATCCATTGCCTCCCGGGTATGCTGCTATTGGGTTCGCGACTACAACCATGTTGTTTTGCACTGCTTGTGGAGGTGGGGGCAATGGTGGTGCCTTTGGAGCGACTGCATTGCCTCCAGGTACCTGCGGGTATACCTGGCTTGTGGCGACTTGATGCTTCTTTGAGTATGCTTCATGGATGTTCAGAAATTTTCGGCAATCCTTGAGAAGATGAGTGGCCTTGAGCTTGCCAGTGTTTTTGTCCGTGAACAGGTGCAGGGAGTAGTACCCGTCAAGGTCCTCTTCGGGTGATTTGTCGTCTCGCTTTGGCCTCCATTCCCGATTTCCGCGGTATCCGCCGTCGCGGTTTCTCGTGAATTTAGCTGCCACAAACTTCGACTGATCATCTTGATCGTAGTGTCGCCTATTTCTTCTTTTGGCGCTCGCCATTGCGGCCATCATCGTGTGCGGGTGAGAAAGGTTTCTCGTGTCGTGTGTCGTCCGGTCGCAGCTGCTACCGCGTCGTGGCTCCCTGCTGTTATGTCGTGAGTCATGAGTGCGATGTTGGGGCTCCGTGTTGTGGTGTCGCGGCTCTTTGCTGCGTCTTCTTGGTTCTTCTTCGCGGTGTCGCGAGCGTCCGTCATGGCGTCGTGGGCTGTGGTCGTGATGTCGTGGACTATCGTTGTTATCTCGCGGGCTATCATCGCGACGCCACACCTCCTTGCTCTGGCGGCGACGACGAGACTCCCTGTCCTTTATTTTTGGCAAAGCATTCTCGTGACGACGAGGTGATTTGTCTGCTCGAGGCACCATGGTTTCCAAAGTGGCCATTTTCTTGTGAGCTTGGGCGGCGATCGCGTCCCTGGCCAGGCCCAGTTCCCTTTGGACTTGTCGATGTTGTTCTGCGCGGGGGTCATTTTCTGGCGGCTGGATTACCCGTAAGTAGGTAGGGGCGGCCAGGACCGCGGCTGTGGGCATCATTGGGTGCATGTTGTCGTCCTCATCGACGTGCATGAATGAGGTCTTGATGGTTCTGGAGATTTCGCTGAGGGATTCTTGATCCATACGAGCGGTCTTTGAGGCGTGCTTTCCCCTCCTGAGAGGTTGCTCTCCCGTCGACTCGTGTGTCTTGGACAGCGCTGCTCTGCGTGCACTCAAAGCTTCCGCCGCGCATCGGCGCTCGTCGAGCGCTCGACCGATGTTTACCATGTCTTGGTTTTTCTTCGATAGGAAGTAGGGGTATGCTGTCAGATCTTCTTGGGAGGATCTGACCTCTATCGGCTAGGTTGGTAGCATCGCCTTTTTGGCCTTGACCCAGGCAGCCCGCGAGACGTGGATGGTTTGCCTCGCTGTTGCACTCGCCTATGTTTCGGCGGGTTCTTCATCAGGCTCAGCCATTTAGATGTGAGGCAGATATGGCTCGTGAGTCCTTGAGGCAGGCCAGTGGTTTCCGTCGAGATTGGTGTGTTCCTCGATGGCGATGGTGTGAGAATCGAGCTTGTTGCGACTGACCGAGCCATAACTCAACTCCGAGCTGTAGTTAGAGTTGTCGAGTGGAGATTCTTTAGTCGCCGTACTCGAGATGGATTCGACGATGGATCCGGCGTGTGCCGAAGTGTCGGGTAAGCATAGAATTCCCTCCTTGGTGGCGTGGAAGTGGAAGTCACCGAACGTCATCCTAACGCCCTCCTGGAGATCGCTGGACACTGGGCGAGAAGCCGGCGAGTGGAGCATGTAGGTGAACGATCCGAAGATGATTGGCTCCGTGGGAGCTCAAAGATTCCGAGCTCCAGTTGAAGATTGGTAGAGATGAAGCCGGCGAAGCCAGGGATCCAGCGCCTGCCGTTCCCACAGACGGCACCAATTGTCGTATACTCATATCGACAAATCCCTCGGGTAATCCGGTGGGATCTCGAGAATAGGAAACGATTAGGCGCTGGTGGACTCGAGGACTAATAGGGGCACAATTTACCCAGTTTCGGGGCCCTCGTGGAGGTAAAACCCTTACTCCTACTTGTATGATCTTGTATTATGGTGTGAGGTTATGATACGTGATGGTGCAGGTCTTGCACTTGTTGGGAAACCCCAAGAGGAAGGTATGATGAGCACATCAGCAGTTTTTCCTTAGAAAGAAACCAAGGTTCAATCGACCAGTAAGAGGAAGGAGTAACTTCAGAAGGTAGATGCAGCTGAGATGGCAGGGCGCACTACAGGTTCATCAGCAACGTGGAACCTACACAACACAAACAATTCACTTTGCACCAACAGAGCAGTGAGGTTGTCAATTTCACCGTTTTTGCTAATAACAAAGAGATTAAATGTATGGTGTGGAAAACAATATGAAAACAATATGAATGCAGTAGCAGCAGTGTGAAAACAGTGGAAGCAGTGTGAAAGCAGTGGAAAAAGTGTGTGTATTATCATAATGAGAAAATGAACCGGGGTCCACAGTTCACTATCGGTGTCTCTCCATAAAAGATAGATAACATGAGTGGTGAAAAAATTACAGCTCGGCATTTGACATAAATGAAGGCTGCACTGTAGTGCATATACAAGACATAAATATTAATATGTGATTCATGCGGGCATTACAACAAAATACATAGACCGTCATCCAA
This sequence comes from Alopecurus myosuroides, assembly GCA_028641055.1. Taxonomy (NCBI): domain Eukaryota; kingdom Viridiplantae; phylum Streptophyta; class Magnoliopsida; order Poales; family Poaceae; genus Alopecurus; species Alopecurus myosuroides. The sequence goes on along the minus strand of CM054061.1, from coordinate 182,388,169 downwards.
ATGCATCTATGACTAATAATCCACCCTCCGAAGATCATCTGAACAAATGTCGGGTATTAAGTTGCAAGCAACAGATTATCGCAGTAAGCAAAGTGTGTAATGTAAACAATGTAAACTAAGTAAATATCATTTTTTTCTCCCTAATGGCAACAACACATCCTCCATCCGTCACGTTTCTGTCACTCGAGCACAGATGTAAAGGAGGCATGAACCCACTATCGAGCATAAATACTCCCTCTTGGAGTTAGTAGCATCTACTTGGCCAGAGCATCTACTAATAACGGTGAGCATGTAAGATCATAAATAACATATCATGAAGATAACATGATAGATTGATAATCAGAAGACATAGCATACAACATTCATCAGATCCCAGCAAACACAACATGTAGCATTACATAAAGATGATCTCGATCATGTAGGGCAGCTCACGAGATCTAAACATGAGGTACAAGGTGGAGAAGACAACCATCTAGATACTTCTATGGACCCGTAGTCCAGGGATGAACTACTCATGCATCACTTCGGAGGAGGGCATGGTGGTGTAGACCCCTCCGGTGATGAATTCCCCTTCCGGCAGGGTGCCGAGGAGAGCTCCAAAACCCTCCCGATCTCGGGATGAAGATGACGGCGGCCTCGGGTGTTTCCCGGGAAAAAGTGGTATATTTTTAGGGTTGATGTATTGGGGGGAATAAATAGGAGAGGGCGGTGGACGCCCGAGGGGCCCACACCACCCCTAGGCGCATGATAAATAGAACTTTAATAATAAAGCATAGATGTCATTTTGCATCATGAGAAGTAACTCAAATAAAAGATCATGAATAAAAATGCAACAAAATATATATGTTTGTTTCAAGTATAGATAGAACATGTAAAAGTGATATTTCGCTAGTCCTTAAGAGTGGGAAAAAAATAAATGCTAGGACACCTTCAAAGTTCATGAGGAAGACTAGCACAAATAATTAGAGAACAAGTAATAACACATCATGAATCAATTAATAATGTTTCTGGGACAAATGCACATAAAACTCAGAATGGCAGCTATGATCTCTCAACCGTGCATAAAGTTAGAAGATGGATACTCAACATACAGGTAAAAGAAAGGCCCTTCGCAGAGGGAAGCATGGATCACTCATGTGCTAGAGCTTTTATTTTATTAAACATAGGTATAAAAACTTGAAACTCCTCCCAACCATCTTTCACAAACCATGGCTAACCGAATCCTCGGGTGCCTTCCAACAATCACATACCATGGAGGAGTGTCTATATTTTAAGAGAGGTGTATGCTTATGTCAACGAATGGTAAACAGAAAATACAGTACATCACAAGCCAATTAGACTTCACAAGAGAGGCTCCAATAGAAGGACGCATCTGGGTAGAAGTTCATCCCTCTTTCTCTTTTGTTTACACAATTATGCTTCTACTGATAAATTAGGGACAAAAATAGTGAAGAGAATTTGTGTTATTAATTTGGGGCTGGGCACCCCGCTGCCAGCTCTTCTATCATTGGATAAGCGGATTAAGCCACTAGTGCAGGGTGTGAAAGTCCAATCAACAAGTTATATAAAGATTCTCTATTTACGTCCTCATGAGCTAAAACAGGAGCACAAAACAGGAGTAATTTTGAAAGTTTTAAAGGTAACACATGGAGTGGCGGTTAAATACCACATGTACGTGGGTATGGTGGACACAATGGAAAAACTTTGGTTTTTGGGAGTTGTATGCACGAGTAGAGCTCATACTTAGTACAGGTGGAGGCTAGCAAAAGACTGGGAGCGAAAAATTAAGAGAGCATAAGAGCCATAATCATGCATAGCGACATAAATATCATTAATCAAAGCATAAGTGGTACCAAAACTTAAAAACCTAAATGATCATGGAGGCTATTCGTGACTGGTTCATATTCATAAACATGGTGTGAGCATGCGCCAAGTCAACCAAATAAAACATTCAAAGGAGAACACCACAAATTTATGCTTCAATATGACAAGAACAACTTATGATTCTTTCAATGGAACATTAAATACTCTTAGCTATTGGAGGCTAATCATGCTACTAAATAACCACAAGGCTTTAAAAATAAAATAACATCTAGCATGGTATGAAAAAGGCTAGCCACAGTCTATACAAGCTTCTACTTGCACCGTTAAAAATTCTACCTAAAGCAGCAGTTTATTTTCCCAACAAGCACCCTACAAAACATGCTTTAACAAAAAAATATCTAAATGCTAAAGCAAGAAAACATGAGAGGACTAAAACACTATTAAAACTAACTACTCTGAATAAGAGATGCAATGAAAACGAGAAGAAAAACTAAGAATACTAGCATAGCAAGTATTCGAACGAAAAATCGGAGCGTGTCTCTCTCCTAAACAAACAATGCTAGGATCCAACTATATTATTGCAGCAAGGAAAACAAAATAAAAAAGGAAAACAAAAGAAAAACAAACAGACGCTCCAAGTAAACTTCATATGATGTGACCGAATAAAAATATAGTTTCACGAGAAGTGACCAGATAGATAGTTGATGAAGAAGGGAATGCCTTGGTCATCCCCAAGATTAGATGCTTGAGTATTATAAAAATATGCTTGTATTAACCATGGGGGCATCCCCAAGCTTTGTCCTTGCACTCTTCTTGATCACATATATCACCTCTTCTCTTGACCCTTGAAAACTTCCTTCACACCACACTCAAACAGTAATTCGTATTAGAGGGTTAGTGAAACAATTAAAAATCCATTGGTTCTATATGGATCAAGTGCTGTTGATACTTTTAAACATAAGCTACATCCACTGATGTTTCGTGAAGCAAAGAAATCCACTTGACATCGCAAAAGAGAAAATGCAAGAAAAATGGCAGAATCTGTCAAAACCAGAACAGTTTGTAAAGACTAATTATTTTTCAAGGCACTTACGTTACTCAGATCGGAAAACTTAAAGAACGAAAAAGTTTCGAAATTAGCCGAGGAATAAGCACAAGAAATTTCAGACCATTCTTGTTTTTCTATGATTTATATGATTTTTTACGGTGGACAGCATAAATCTGTTTCCTGCGCAGAAATCTGAAAACCAACTCCAACTTTCGTCAGAAACCTTACTTGGCACTACTAAAACATGAAAAGAAAGATACAAAGGATTTTCTACATAAGTACACAACCCCTTGACTCAAAAAACATAGAAAAACGAAGCAAAAAATAAAACCATGGGTTATCTCCCAAGAAGTGCTTTTCTTTAATGTATTTTAGCTAGGCCGAGAAAAGTGGAATCAAGTATTTTCAAATAAAGAAGCATCCAAATTGTAACTTGTTAAAATAATGGACTCAAACGGAAACTTCATTCTCTTTCTAGGATGATAATGTTAGTATGTTATCATAACCTTTATTTTCAGAAAATCAACATCAAGAGCAAGACTATCGACTTTAGAAGCAAGAACATCAATTTTGCCAAATTTTTCCTCAACGGATTTATTAAAAGCAGTTTGTGTACTAATATAATTCTTAAGCATGCTCTAAAGATCAGAGGGTACACTTTTATTGTTGTTGTAGGAATTACCATAGGAATTACCATAAGTATTGCTATTATTGGGAGGATATGGCCTATAATTGTTTCTACCAAAATTATTCCTATAAGCATTGGTGTTGAAATTATTATTTTTAATGAAGTTCACATCAACATGCTCTTCTTGAGCAACCAAAGAGGCTAAAGGAACATTATTTGGATCAATAGGAGCATGGACATTTACAAGCATAGACATAATATCATCAAGTCTTTCATTCAAAGAGGAGGTTTCTTCAACAAAATTTACCTTCTTACCAGTTCTAGCTCTCTCGGTGTGCCACTCAGAATAATTTACCATCATATCATCAAGAAGTTTTCTTGCTGCCCCCAAGGTCAAGGACAAAAAGGTTCTTCCAGCAGCTGAATCCAGAAGGTTTCTTGAAGAAAAATTCAGACCTGCATAAAAGGTTTGGATGATTATCCAAGTACTCAGTCCATGAGTGGGACAATTCTTTACTAAAGATTTCATTCTTTCCCAAGCTTTAGAAAAATGATCATTATCAAGTTGCTTAAAATTAATAATGCTACTTCTTAAAGATATAATCTTAGCAGGAGTATAATATTTTCCAATGAAACCATCTTTACACTTAGTCCAAGAATCAATACCATTTCTAGACAACGATAACAACCATTCTTTAGCACTTCCTCTCAAAGAGAAAGGAAACAATTTAAGTTTAATAATATCTCCATCTACATATTTATATTTTTGCATATCACATAGTTCAACAAAATAATTAAGATGGGCAACAGCATCATCAGTACTAACACCGGAAAATTGCTCTCTCATAACAAGGTTTGACAGGGCAGGCTTTATCTCATAAAAATCAGTAGTAGGAGCAGATGGATAAATATGTGTGCTAATGAAATCATTGTTGTCGGTTCTAGTTAAGTCACACAACTTCGTGTTCTCAGGAGTAGTCATTTTGGCAAGACTAAAAACAGGAATAAAACTAAAGCTAGAATAAGAACTAATTTTTTGTGTTTTTGATGAAGAGAAGCAAACAAGACAAAATAAAATAAAATAAGCAAAACAAAAACAAACAAAAGAGATTGGAAGTGAGAGACTCCCCGTGCAGAAGATCTCTTCCTCCCCGGCAACGGCGCCAGAAAAGTGCTTGATGCGTGTGAACACACGTTCGTTGGGAGACCCCAAGAGGAAGGTATGAAGAGCTAAGCAGCAAGTTTCCCTCGGAAAGAAACCAAGGTTGAATCGACCAGTAGGAGGAAGGAGTAACTTCCGAAGGTTGAAGCAGCTGAGATGGCAAGGCGCACTACCGGTTCAGCAGCAACGTGGAACCTACAAAACACAATCAAATCACTTTGCCCAACGAAGCAGTGAGGTTGTCAATCTCACCAGTTTTGCTGAACACAAAGAGGCTAAACGTATGGTGTGGAAAACAGTAGGAACAATATGAAAGCAGTAGGTGTTTTATCAGTATGAGGAAAATGGACCGGGGTCCACAGTTCACTAGTGGTGTCTCTCCGTGAAACATAAATAACATGTCTGGTGAACAAATTACGGCTGTGCAATTGACAGAAATGAAGGCTGCACCGTAGTGCATATGCAAGACTTGAAGATTACTATGTGATTCATGCGGGCATTACAACAAAATACATAGACCGTCATCCAACTGCATCTATTTATAATAATCCACCCTCTGAATATCATCCAAATAAACGTTGGGTATTAAGTTGCAAGCAACATATTATTGCAGTAAGCAAAGTGTGTAATGTAAACAATGTAAACTAGGTAAACACCGTTGTTTTATCCCTAAAGGCAACAGCACATCCTCCATCTGTCACGTTTCTATCACTCGAGCACATATGCAAAGGAGTCATGAACCCACTATCGAGCATAAATACTCCCTCTTGGAGTTACTAGCATCTACTTGGCCAGAGCATCTACTAATAACGGAGAGCATGCAAGATCATAAATAACATATGCATGAAGATAACATGATAGATTGATAATTAGAAGACATTGCATTCAACTTTCATCATATCCCAGCAAACACAACATGTAGCAGTACATAAAGATGATCTTAATCATGTTAAGAAGATCACAAGATCTAAACATGAGGTACAAAGTGCAGAGAACAACCATCTAGCTACTGCTATGGACCCGTAGTCTAGGGATTAACTACTCACGCATCACTTCGGAGGAGGGCATGGTGGTGTAGACCCCTCCGGGTATGAATTCCCTTCCCGGCAGGGTGCCGGGGATAGCTCCAGAACCCTCCCGATCTCGGCATGAATATGACGGCGGCCTCGGATGTTTTTCAGGACGAAGTGGGATATATTGCTCCCTCATAACAAGGTTTAACATGGCAGGTTTAATCTCACAAAAATCAGCAGTAGGAGCAGGTAGAGCAATAGGTGTGCTAATAAAATCATTGTTGTTGGTGCTAGTAAAGTCACACAACTTAGTGTTCTCGGGACTAGTCATTTTAACAAGACTAAAAACATGAATAAAACTGTAGCTACTATAAGAACTAATTTTTTTTTGTTAAATAGAAGCAAACAAGAAAAAATAAAGTAAACTAAGCACAACAAAAATAAAGTAAGAGATTGGAACTGAGAGACTCCCCTTGCAGAAATTCTCTTCCTCCCCGGCAACGGCACCATAAAACTTGATGCGGTGTGTAGTTGACGCCCTCGTTGGTAAACCCCAAGAGAAAGGTTGTGAAGAGTGTAGCAGCAAGTTTTCCCTCACAAAAGAAACCAAGGTTGAATCGATTAGTAGGAGGACAAGCAATCTCTGAAGGTTGATGCAGCTAAGGTGGCAGAGCGCACTACCGGTTCAGCAGCAACGTGGAACCTACATAACACAATATAATCACTCTGTCCCAACGAAGCAGTGAGGTTGTCAATCTCACCGGTTTTGCTGAACACACAGAGGTTAAATGTATGGTGTGGAAAACAGTATGAGAGCAGTATAAAAGCAGTAGGTGTTTTATCAGTATGAGGAAAAAAGACCGGGGTCCACAATTCACTAGTGGTGTCTCTCCAAGAAAGATAAATAACATGTGTGGTGAACAAATTACAGCAGAGCAATTGACAGAAATGAAGGCTGCACCGTAGTGCATATGCAAGGCATAAAGATTAATATGTGATTCATGCGGGCACTACAACAAGATACATAGACCGTTATCCAACTGCATCTATGACTAAAAATCCGCCCTTCGAATATCATCCGAACAAACGTTGGGTATTAAGTTGCAAGAAACAGATAATCGCAGTAAGAAAAGTGTGTAATGTAAACAATAACATCATCCTTAGACAAAGCATTGTTGTTTTCTCCCTAATGGAAACAGCACATCGTCCATCTGTCACGTTTCTGTCACTCGAGCACAGATGAAAAGGAGGCATGAACCCACTATCGAGCATAAATACTCCCTCTTGGAGTTACTAGCATCTACTTCGCCAGAGCATCTACTAACAACATAGAGCATGCAAGATAATCAATAACATATGCATGAAGATAACATGATAGATTGATAATCAGAAGACATAGCATTCAACATTCATCAGATCCCAGCAAACACAACATGTAGCATTACATAAAGATGATCTTGATCATGTTAGGCAGCTCACAATATCTAAACATGAGGCACAAAGTGGAGATAACAACCATCTAGCTACTGCTATGGACCCATAGTCCAGGGATGAACTACTCACACATCACTTCAGAGGAGGGAATGGTGGTGTAGACTCCTCCGGTGATGATTTCCCCCTCCGGCAAGGTGCCGGGCAGAGCTCCAGAACCCTCCTGATCTCGGGATGACGGTGACGGCGGCCTCGGGTGTTTCTAGGGTAAAAGTGGGATCTATTTAGGGTTTACGCCTCGAGGGGAATAAATAGGCAAAAGGGCAGAGGCGGTGGAGGCTCAGGGGCGTCACACCACCCCCTGGCGCGGCCAAGGGGGGACCGTGCCACTCTGTGGTCTGGCCCCCCTGAGGCTCCCCTCCAGGTCTCTTCGGGACTCCGTGGAACCTCCAAGATTTCTAAGACTTTCGGGCTTTGAATTTTCCAATTCCGCAAATATTTCCAGAACAACTTTTCTAAAACTAAAAACAGCAACAAAAACAGGGAATTGGCTCTGTGGCATCTTGTCAATAGGTTAGTCCGGAAAATCGATAAAAAATACATAAAGTGTATAGCAAACATGTGGGAAACAATAAGAAAACAACATGGAACATCAGAAATTAAGGATACGTTTATCACGTATCAACATCCCCAAGCTTAGTTCCTACTCGTGCTAGAGTGGGTAAACGATAAAAACACAATAATTTCTGAGGTGACATGCTACCAAGATAAACTTGATCATCAATAATGTAAAAGAATAAGTAAGCTGAGATCATAGAACTTCAACACAAGCATGATAAATAAAACTTTAATAATAAATCATAGCAATCACTTTGCATCATGAGAAGTAACTCAAATAAAAGATCATGAATAACAATGCAAAGAAAGATATACGTTTATTTCAAGTATAGAAAAAGCATGTCAAAGTGATATTTCGCAAGTCCTTAAGAGTGGGGGAAACATAAATGCCAGGACACCTTCAAAGTTCATGAGGAGGACTAGAACAAATAATTAGAGAACTAGCAATAACACATCATGAATCAATTAATAATGTTTCTGGGACAAATGCACATAAAACTCAGAATGGCAAAAATACTCTCTCAATTGTGCATAAAGTTAGAAGTTGGAGACTCAACATACAAGTAAAAGAAAGGCCCTTCGCAGAGGGAATCATGGATCACTCATGTGCTAGAGCTTTTATTTTATTAAACATAGGTATGAAAACTTGACAGTCCTCCCCACCATGTTTCACAAACCATGGCTAACCGAATCCTCGGGTGCCTGCCAACAATCACATACCGTGGAGGAGTGTCTATTTTTTAAGAGAGGTGTATGCTTATATCAACGAATGGTAAACATAAAATGCAGTACGTCACAGGCCAACTTGACTTCACAAGAGCGTCTCCCATAGAAGGACGCATATGGGTAGAAGGTCATCCCCCTTTCTCTTTTGTTTACACAATTATGCTTTGACTGATAAATCAGGGGCAAAAATAGTGAAGAGAATTTGTGTTATGAATTTGGGGCTGGGCACCCCGCTGCCAGCTCTTCTATCATTGGATAAGCGGATGAAGCCACTAGTCGAGGGTGTGAAAGTCCAATCAACAAGTGAGATAAAGATTTTCTATTTACGTCCTCATGAGCTAAAACAGAAGCACAAAACAGGAGTAATTTTGAAAGTTTTAAAGGTAAGACATGAGAAATTTACTTTGGTGTGGCGGTTAATTACCACAAGTTGGTAAGTATGGTGGACACAATGGGAAAACTTTAGTTTTTGGGAGTTGGATCCACGAGTAGATCTCATACTTAGTACGGGTGGAGGCTAGCAAAAGACTGGAGCGACAAATCAAGAGAGCATAAGAGCCATAATCATGAATAGCGACATAAACATCATTAATCAAAGCATAAGTTGTACCACAAGTTCAAAAATAAATGATCATAGAGGCTATTCGTGACTGGTTCATAGTCATAAACATGGTTTGAGAATGCGCCAAGTCAACCAAATAAAACATCCAAAGGAGAACACCACAAATTTATGCTTCAATATGACAAGAACAACTCATGATTCTTTCAATGGCACATTAAACACTCTCAGATATTTGAGGCTAATCATGCCACTCAATAACCACAAGGCTTTAAAACTAAATAACATCTAGCATGATATGAAAAAGTTCTAGCCACAGTCTATACAAGCTTCTACTTGCACCATTGAAAATTCTACCTCAAGCAGAAGTTTCTTTTACCAACAAGCACCATACAAATCATGATTTAACAAAAGCTATCTACATGCTACAGCAAGCAAACATGAGAGTAATCACATAAAACTACTAAAACTAACAGCTCTGAATAAGAGATACAATGAAAACGAGAGCTAAACAGGAATCATTGCAACAACTAGAAGAAAAACTAAGAATACTAGCATAGCAAGTATTCAAACGAAAAAGTGGAGCGTGTCTCTCTCCCAAACAAAGAATTCTAGGATCCAACTATATTATTGCATCAAGGAAAACAAAGCAAAATGGAAGAAAAGCAAAGAAAAAAAACAGACGCTCCAAGTAAACTTCATATGATGTGACCTAATAAAAATATAGTTTCCCGAGAAGTGACCTGATAGATAGTTGATGAAGAAGGGGATGCCTTGGGCATACCCAATATTAGATGCTTGAGTATTATAAAAATATGCTTGTATGAACCACGGGGGCATCCCCAAGCTTTGACCTTGCACTCTTCTTGATCACATATATCACCTCTTCTCTTGACACTTGAAAACTTCCTTCACACCACACTCAAACAGTAATTCGCATTAGAGGGTTGGTGCAACAAATAAAAATCCATTGGTTCTCTGTGTCACATGTTCTATTGATACTTTTAAACATTAGCTACAACCATTAATGTTTCTTGAAGCAAAGAAACCCACTTGACATCGCAAAAGAGCAAATGCAAGAAAAATGGCAGAATCTGTCAAAACCAGAACTGTCTGTAAAGACGAATTATTTTCGAGGCACTTACATTGCTCAGATCGAAAAACTTAAGGAACAAAACATGTGAGGAATTATTACACGATTTTTACGGTGGACAGCCCAAACCTGTTTCCTGCGCAGAAATCCGAAAACCAACTCCAACTCTCATCAGAAACCTTACTTGGCACTACTAAAACACGAAAAGAAAGATACAAAAGAGTTTCTACAGAATTATACCACCCCTTGACTCCAATAAAACAGAGAAAAACACAGCAAAAATAAACCATGGGTTATCTCCCAAGAATTTCTTTTCTTTAACGCCTTTTAGCTAGGCCCAGAAAAGTGGAATCAAGTATTTTCAAATGAAGAAGCATCCAAATTGTAACTTGTTCGAATAACAGAATCAAAAGGAAACTTCATTCTATTTCTAGGAAAGTGTTCCATACCTTTCTTAAGTGGGAACTGAAATTTAATATTCCCTTCTTTCATATCAATAACAGAACCAACAGTTCTAAGAAAATGTCTTCACAAAACAATTGGACAAGAAGCATTGCAATTCAATATTCAAGACAACAAAATCAACGGGGACAACATTATTATTAACAATGATAAGAACATCATCAAATCTCCCAAAGGTTTCTTTCAAACATTATCAATAATACGAATATCCAAATAACAAGGTTCCAATGGTGGTAAATTAAGAGTATCATAGAGTTTCTTGGGCATAACAGTGATACTAGCACCAAGATCACATAGAGCATTGCAATCAAAAGCATTCACTTTCATTTTAATAATAGGTTCCCAACCATCATCTAGCTTCATAGGGATAGAGGCTTCACATCCTAATTCATCCTCTCTAATTTGCATCAAAGCATTTGTAATATATTTTGTGAAAGCCATATTCATAGCACTAGCATTGGGAAAACTAGCAAGCTTTTGTAAGAACTTCATCACTTCAGTTATGTTGCAATCATCAAAGTCGAGATCATTTTTATCGAAGATAATGGGACCATTGTCTCCCATATTTCTAAAAATTTCACTACTTTTATGAGGAGCATTTTTAGCAGTTTCAGGCAGTTTTGCATTTTTACTAGCAGAAGTGGGAGTGTTTCTAACACCAATTACTTTACCATTTATAGTATAAGCTTCAGTTTTACTAGTGGTGGTAATGGTGAAAACATTAGCTATATTATTCTTTCTAGCTATTTCATCCTCTCTTTCCCATCTAGCATGCAATTCAGCTAACATTCTAACATTGTCATCAATTCGAATTTGGATAGCATTTGTAGAAGCAAAAGGATTCTCATCTATGGTTTTAGTTTTAGTAGTCATTCTGTTAATCAAAGAAGATTAAGCTTCAGACATGGAAGAAATTGACGTTTCAGCATGAGCAATTTTAACTTGCAACCCAGATATTTCTCTATTTAAACTCTCAAGTTGATAGCTGATATTTCTTAGCATAGCATATTGTTCTTCCATGGTTTTAGTAAATAATTTATTTTGCTCATATTGTTTTTGCATAAAGTCTTTAGTGGCTCTTTCAACTTCTGAAATTCTTTCATTAGACATTCCAGTTCTATCATTAGTACCACTAGTAAAAGGATAAGGCCTATAATTGTTGCTACCAAAATTATTCATGTAAGCATTGGTGTTGAAATTATTATTATTAATGAAGTTCACATCAACATGCTCTTCTTGAGCAACCAAACAGGCTAAAGGAACATTATTTGGATCAATAGAAGCATGGCCATTCACAAGCATAGACATAATAGCATCAAGTCTCTCATTCAAAGAGGAGGTCTCTTCAACAGAATTTACCCTCTTACCAGTTGTAGCTCTCTCAGTGTGCCACTCGGAATAATTTATCATCATATCATCAAGAAGCTTTGTTGCTAACCCAAGTTCATGGACATAAAGGTTCCTCCAGCAGCTGAATCCAGAAGATTTCTCGAAGGAAAATTCAGACCTGCATACAAGGTTTGGATGATCATCCAAGTAGTCATTCCATGAGTGGGACGATTCTTTACTAAAGATTTCATTCCTTCCCAAGCTTTAGCAACATTCTCATTATCAAGTTTCTTAAAATTCATGATGCTAATTCTTAAAGAAATAATATTAGCAGGAGGATAATATTTTCCAATGAAAGCATATTTACACTTAGTCCAAGAATCAATACTATTTCTAGGAAAAGATAGCAACCATTCTTTAGCTCTTCCTCTCAAAGAGAAAGGAAACAATTTCAGTTTAATAATATGTAACACCCGGGGTTTTTCCCCCAAATTAGTTTTGCTTGTTTTGTTTTGCATCATCATGCATCATGGCATCATGCATCCATAGCACCTTTGTTTGTAAACCAACTCAAAAATTCAATCCAACTTAAAAATTCACCCAAATTTCAATCAAATTCAAATCTTCACCAACATTTAAAAATTTCAAAAACTAAAAGCGGTGCAACTGGGCATTTGCAATAATGAACCCATAAAAATTATCCCCATAATTTTTGGAACCCCAAAACCCTTCTATCTCTCTCTCTCTTATTCATCTTCTACAAAAAAAAAGAGAAAAAGAATAAAAGGAAAAAAACTGCTGGGGGAGGCAGGCCAAAGTGGCCCACCTACCACCCCAGCCCAACTCGAGCGCCCAGCCCACCTCCCTTCCTCTCCTACCTCCGTACGGCCATGACGCCAGCACAGAGGAAAAGCACGCACCACCACCGCACCCTCCTCTCTCCCCTCCTTTTTCTACCAAGCCACCTCCTTTCCCCTCCAAACCCTAGCCCCTCTCCTCCTTTCTCCTTCCCCGCCGCCATCTTCTTCTCTTTCTCTTCCTCTCCCCCAATTCTTCCTCTCTGCAATTTTTCTGAACTTGAAAAAACAGCCTGTGGCCGTGTTTTGGTGGCCATGGCGCCGCTGCTCTGCTCGATGCCGGGTCACGCCAACGACGGGAATGGAACCAGGAGGGTTCCACCCCCGTTTTTCCCGAAGAAACCCCGGCCGTGGAGGCAGCAGGAGCCGGCGCCATCGCCTTCTTCTTCCCCGGCGACACCTGCATGTTGTTCGTCGTCAGGCCGTGGTGCCCTTCCTCAACCGAACCGTCCCCGAGCCGTCCTCCTCCTCCGCCTCCGCGGCGACCAAGCGAGGTGATCCTCTGTTCCCCCCTCCCTCGTGCCCTTTTGCCCTGTGATCCCGCCGTCGCGCGGAGAATCCTCGCTGTCGTGCGAACGTCGCTCTGTCCGTCCTCATCGTCGTCGCAATTCAGTTCTGAACTTTCTCAGGTTCAGATCCGCGATCAGGATCACCTCAAAAGGCCACGTTCCCCTTCTGAATCACAACCCAACGCATAGAGCAGTGGTACTGAACACTTGCAGTGCCACAGCAGGGCGTGGGTTCGAGTCCCCCCCCCCCCCCCCCCCCGCGCGCATTTTTTTCTCTCTTTTGGTTTTATTTTTTCCTGCAGCTCAGCCCCAAAACAGAACTGAATCTTTATTTGTAAAATCCACCATATATTCATAAATGCTCCAATTTCAATGATTCAAGTTTATGTGGATTAAGAATCTTGTGCTCTTTCTATTAGTCACAAAGTTGCAACATGTTTCTGTAATAAAATTTGCACTAAATAATTAAATACAGAAAATGCAATAAAAATTGGAAACTTTGGAAAATCATAACTTGAGTTCTGTTCACCCAATTTGAGCAAACTTGGGCTCTAAAAATTTGTCTTAACAAACTCTACACATTGGTATTTTATTTGGTCACAATTGAATTAAATTTGAACATGTTCCCTTCTGTTTACTAAAAGGGGCAGAATAAAAATGCCTATGGAAAAATGCATAATAAATTCAATAATGATCCAAAAAATTTGTTTAATAGCTCAAGTTGTTCATTGAAACATTTTATACATGTTTTCAACATTTTCAATACATTTTGTTTACTGTTTTTCCTAATTAAAAGTGGTGCAATAATTCAATACTTTAATTACACCTTTTAAATTGCAAAATTCATAACTTGGGCAATTCAAATCCAATTCCAACATGTAAAATATGTTTTCCATGCAAAATTGAATAAGCTTTCCAAATATCAACTTTGTTTTCTGTTTTGAACAATTTAAATTGCTGAAAACAACTATTTCTTAATTAATGCATTAAAATTGTCAATTTAATAACTTGCTCATCTAGAATCCAAATTCAACCAATGAATTATGTATTCCATCTAAAATTTTGTGTTCTTTCCAAAAATAAATTTTGTTATCTGTTTTGAACATTTAAAATTGGTGAAAACAACAAATGTTTGTTTAAATCATTTAAAATGCCAAAGTTCATAACTTAATAAATAAAATTCCAAACTTGGTAAACAACATACCAAACTGAAGCTATTGTTGTTTTCTTATTGTTTTCATAATCCATGCATCATTCTAATCAACTTTCACTTGATGGTTATTTGTAGACCATTTAATTCAACATTCATTCATGGGCTTTTCCATATGCAATCCAAATTGCATATGGGCCCATTTAAATATGGTTACCATGTCAACTAGTTTATCTTTGATGCATCCTTAAACTTGTCATGCATCCATATCTTGATCATGCTGGATCTTTTGCTGTAGTAGTAATTGTTGCATCCGGTGTTTGTTCTAGTTCGTTGCTTCTTCGCGGATAGGACGTTGAGATGATGTGAGCACCGACAAGTTCTTCGGATGTACCTCTACTTGCTGGATCTCAGGCAAGTATACTCACTTGTTACCTATGGCTGCCTTTCATCACTTGTTACCGATTCTTTCCGTTGTCTTTATGCTAGCCTAGTATTTTCGATGCTTGTGTTCTGATCCCATCACATGTTTACCCTGCTGCCACGATATTGCCGTACCTCCACACCTATAACCCTGTTGTTTGTTGGCCTGTGTCGTACTAGCATGCTTAGGTTTGTTTGCGCTCAAGTCTTGTTGTCCGTCTTATCACCTGTTTAGTTTGGTAGTTGGGTTTCAACTTAATCAACAACATGTTAATGTTTTGGGTAATAATAATTTGATGATAAGGCACCGGCAGGAGGCCCGGCGTGGTTTTGAGGCCTGCTAGTGTCGACCTTAATTAGGAAAAGGGTCTTGTCCTCCGATCCATGATGAGCGCACTAACCGCATGTGGGAAGCGAGTGTAGGCGGCCCCCGCAACTTTGATTCGATACGCATCTCGTCCAAATCGCCTCATTTAGTTCGGGTTTTCCATTTGCCGCATGCATATGCAGGTGCGAACCCTTGGCGCCAGGGTGGAACTTTTGTAGTTGGCATTTAGGGAGACACGTTCTTAGAGTGCTATGAGGGTCCCCTTTTCTTCGTGGGGCTTGATTAGCCGTGCGCTCAATTGCACGGGGTTCTTTGGGCTTGATGCGAAGAAGAGTTGGGTTGTGTTGAGTGCCTCGCTTGGTGGAAGTGCATTTCCATCTGGCGGGTCATTCTTACGTGTACGGCCAAATTGGTGCATCCCTGCAGGGTTAAATCTTCTCGAGAAGCCATGTTGTCCGCGGTTATGGATGACTTGGTGAAAGTGCTGGCTAACAAGTACTCAGACAACTTACACCTAATGATAATAACTTGACTAGTAATATAGATTACCTCCACCATCATGAATGTCACCTTAATCAACAGCGTGAGTTTCCTTGGGTTGCTTCCTTAGTAGGGGGTAACATTGGATGGGTATTGTTTGGTGAGTAGTTGTAGTTGGTTCTGATACGCTATCTTATCCCTTTCTTTTAGCCGGATGTTGTAGCGTGTCTCTGTAGTTAGTTAGTGCAGCCAGCTGCCGCTTCTTTGCAATAATCCCTTCCTTTCTGTTGTACCCAAAGTATTTGTATCTTGTGATGATTGGTTACGCTGGTATCTTGTGAGTATGGGTTATCCACTTGCCAGTACTTAACCGTACTGACCCACGAATCCTTTTCGTGGCTGCATATTCCACATTGCAGTCAACAGGTTTGAAGTCTGACGACGTTAGCTTGGGAATCCCTCCGGCTTGGCCTGGGCAGGGATTGGACGCCATCGGTTATCTTCAGGACTCTTAGTCCAATTTGTATCTTGTCCGTAGTCGGACACTATGTTGTTTCTTCCGCTATTATTTGGATCTTTGTATTGTATCAGTTGTATCCTTGACTCATTTGAGTCGTCTTGTATATACCTCCTCTGTTGTTGTTGTGGATTATTCGTGAACTGTTGTAATGTTATCACAAGTGGCAACCTGGAATCGGTTATTATGTGGATTTTGGCGGAAATGCTGAAATCTGCATAGTGCCCGATCTCGGGGCGTCACATAATATCTCCATCAATATATTTTTGCATCTCACATAGTTCAACAAAATTATTAAGACGGGCAGCAGCATCATCAGTACTAACACCAGAAAATTGCTCTCTCATAACAAGGTTTAACATGGCAGGGTTAATCTCATAAAAATCAGCAATAGGAGCAGGTAGAGCAATAGGTGTGCTAATAAAATCATTGTTGTTGGTGCTAGTAAAGTCACACAACTTAGTGTTCTCGGGACTAGTCATTTTAACAAGACTAAAAACATGAATAAAACTATAGCTACTATAAGACCTAATTTTTTTTTGTTAAATAGAAGCAAACAAGAAAAAATAAAGTAAACTAAGCACAACAAAAACAAAGTAAGAGATTGGAACTGAGAGACTCCCCTTGCAGAAATTCTCTTCCTCCCCGGCAACGGCACCAGAAAACTTGATGCGGTGTGTAGTTGACGCCCTCGTTGGTAAAGCCCAAGAGAAAGGTTGTGAAGAGTGTAGCAGAAAGTTTTCCCTCACAAAAGAAACCAAGGCTGAATCGACCAGTAGGAGGACAAGCAATCTCAGAAGGTTGATGCATCTGAGGTGGCAGGGAGCACTACCGGTTCAGCAGCAACGTGGAACCTACACAACACAATCAAACCACTCTGTCCCAACAAAGCAGTGAGGTTGTCAATATCGCCGGTTTTGCTGAACACAAAGAGGTTAAATGTATGGTGTGGAAAACAGTATGAAAGCAGTATGAGAGCAGTAGGCGTTTTATCAGTATGAGGAAAAAGGACCGGGATCCACAGTTCACTAGTGGTCTCTCTCCGAGAAAGATAAATAATATGTGTGAACAAATTACAGTTGGGAAATTGAAAGAAATGAAGGCCGCACCATAGTGCATATGCAAGACATAAATATTACTATTTTATTCATGCGGGCATTACAACAAGATACATAGACCGTTATCCAACTACATCTATGACTAAAAATCCACCCTTCGAATATCATCCGAACAAACGTTGGGTATTAAGTTGCAAGCAACAGATAATCACAGTAAGAAAAGTGTGTAATGTAAACAATAACATCATCCTTAGAAAAATAATTGTTATTTTCTCCCTAATGGAAACATGACATCCTCCATTCGTCACGTTTCTGTCATTCGAGCACAGATGAAAAGGAGGCATGAACCCACTATCGAGCATAGATACTCCCTCTTGGGGTTACTAGTATCTACTTGGCCAGAGCATCTACTAACAACGGAGAGCATGCACGATCATAAATAACATATGCATGAAGATAACATGATAGATTGATAATCAGAAGACATAGCATTCAGCATTGATCAGATCCCAGCAAACACAACATGTAGCATTACATAAAGATAATCTTGATCATGATAAGAAGCTCACAAGATCTAACAATGAGGCACAAAGTGGAGAGAACAACCATATAGCTAATGCTATGGACCCTTAGTCTAGGGATGAACTACTCATGCATCACTTCGGAGGAGGGCATGGTGGTGTAGACCCCTCCGGTGACGATTTCCCCCTCCGGCAGGGTGCCGGGGAAAGATCCAGAACCATCCCAATCTCGGCATGACGGTGACAGTGGCCTCGGGTGTTTCTCGGGTAAAAGTGATATCTCTTTAGGGTTTACGCCTCGGGGGTATAAATAGGTGAAAGGGCAGAGGTGGTGGAGGCTCAGGGGACCCGCGCCACCCCCTGGCGTGGCCAAGGGCGGACCGCGCCACCCTATGGTGTGGGCCCCTGAGCCCCCCCTCCGGGTCTCTTTAGGACTCCGTCGAACCTTCGGGAATTCTTAGACTTCCGGGCTTCGAATTTTTTAATTCCGCGAATATTCCAGAACAACTTTTCTGAAACTAAAAACAGCAGAAAACAGGAACTGGCTATGTGGCATCTTGTCAATAGGTTAGTTCGGAAAATCGATAAAATGACATAAAGTGTATAGAAAAAATGTTAGAAACAACATGGAACATCATAAACTAAGGATAAGTTTATGACGTATCAGAGCATCTTCTTGCTTTCTGGGCCTAGCTAAAAGGCGTTAAAGAAAAGCACTTCTTGGGAGATAACCCATGGTTTTATTTTTTTCTTTGTTTTTATCTGTTTTCTTTGAGTCAAGGTGTTGTATAGTTCTGTAGAAACTCCTTTGTATCTTTATTTTCATGTATTAGTTGTGCCAAGTAAAGATTCTAACAAAATTGGTGTTGGTTTTGGATTTCTACGCAGGAAACTGATTTCTGCTGTCTAGTGTAAAAAATCGCATAATTCACAGAAAGATCAAAATAGCCTTAAAATTTCTATGCTTATTCCTCGGCTAATTCACAAACTTTTTCGTTCTTTACGTTTTTTTATTTGAGCAACGTAAGTGCCCCAATTTTTTTGTCTTTACAGACTGTTCTGGTTTTGACAGATTCTGCCTTTTTACTTGCATTCTCTCTTTTACTATGTCAAGTGATTTCTTTGCTTCATAAAACATCAGTGGTTGTAGCTAATGTTAAAAAAGTATCAATAATGCTTGTGTCCATGTAAAACATGTGAATTTTTGTTTATGCACTAACCCTCTAATGCAAATTGCATTGACTGTGGTGTGAAGGAAATTTTCAAGGGTCACGAGAAGAGGGTGATATAATGTAATCAAGAAGAGTGAAAATCCAAATCTTGGGGATTCCCCCGTAGTTCATCCCAGAAAATTCTAAGAAGACTCAAGCGTCTAAGCTTGGGGAACCCCAAGGCATCCCCTTCTTCATCAACAATTTATCAGGTCACTTCTAGTGAAACTATATTTTTATTCGATCACATCATATGAATTTTACTTGGAGAGTATGTTTGTTTTATTTTGTTTTTATTTTGTTTTCCTTGCTTTAATAATATTTTTGGAACCTAGCATTCTTTATGTGGGATAGAGACACGCTCCGCTTTTTCATATGAATACTAGTTATGCTCGTATTCTTAGTTTTTTCTTCTAGCTGCTGCAAATCCTTTTTAGCTCCTGATTTCCATGAATCTCTTATTCAGAGCTGTTAGTTCTAGTAGAGTTATGTTAGTACTCTCTTGTTTCATTGCTATATCTCTGGTAGAGTTTTTGGTTAGCATAAAATTCTTGGTGTTGGAAAGCAGTAGTACATTTTTCGTGCTTATAACAATGCAAAAAGAAGCTTGTATAGACTGTGGCTAGACTTTTTCATGTCATGCTAGATGTTATTTTAATTATATGATTCGTGGTTCTTATTGTAGCATGACTTGTTTCAAATAGCCGAGATTGCTTAATTTTCCATTGAAATAATCATAAGTTGTTTTTGTCATATTGAATTATGAATCTGTGGTGTTCTCTTTCGAATGCTTTATTTGGTTGACTTGGCGCATGCTTACACCATGTTTATGAATACAAACCAGTCACTTATAGCCTCTATGATCATTTAGTTTTTGACTTGTAATACCCTCTATGCTTTGAGTAATAATGTTTTTGTCGCTATGCATGATTATGGCAATTATTTCTCTCTTGATTTGTCGCTCCCAATCTTTTGCTAGCCTCCACCTGTACTGAGTATGAGCTCCACTCGTGCATCCAAATCCCAAAAACCAGTAGTTTTCCAAATGTGTCCACCATATCTACCTATATGTGGTATGTAACCGCCACTCCAAGTAAATTTCTCATGTGCTACCTTTAAAAATTTCAAAATTATTCCTGTTTTAGCTCATGAGGACGTCAATAGAGAATCTTTATCTCACTTGTTGATTGGAATTTACACACCTGGACTAGTGGCTTCATCCTCTTATCCAACTAGAAGAGCTGGCAGCGGTGTGCCCAGCCCCAAAATTGGTTACTATTAAATTCTCTTCACTATTTTTGCCCACGATTTATCAGTCAAAGCATAATTGTGTAAACAAAAGAGAAAAAGGGATGACCTTCTGACCCCAGATGCGTCCTTCAATGGGATCCGCTCTTGTAAAGTCTACTTGGCTTGTGATGTACTGTATTTTTTGTTTGCCATTCGTTGACATAAGCATACACCTCTCTAAAAAAATGTTTTCAATACCTCTGTTTAATGAAATAAAAATATGTAGCACATGAGTTAATCCCTGCTTCTCTCTGCGAAGGGACTTTCTTTTACTTTTATGTTGAGTCTCCTTCTTTTAACTTTATGCACAGTTGAGAGAGCATAGTTTCCATTCTGAGTTTAATGTGCATTTGTCCTAGAAACTATTATTAATTGATTCATGATGTGTTATTATTTGCTCTCAAACTATATGTTCTAGTCCCACTTGACCTTTCAAGGTGTCCTGGCATTTATGTTTTTCCCCACTCTTAAGGACAAGCGAAATATCACTTTGCTATGTTTTCTCTATGCTCGAAACAAACGCATAACTTTCAAGTGCACTATTATGCATGATCTTTTATTTGTGTTACTTTTCATGATGCAAGGTGATTGCTAAGTTCCATTGTTAGAATTATATCTATCATGCATGTGTTTAAAGTACTATGATCTCAGCGTACCTATGTTGTTACAATTTAGATGATCAAGTTTATGTTGGTAGCATGTCACCTTAGATATTATTTATTTTTATCGTTTACCTACTCGAGGACGAGTAGGAACTAAGCTTGGGGAGGTTGATATGTCGGAAACATATCCATAATTTATGATGTTCCATATTGTTTTTATGCCATATGCTACATGTTTACTTTACACTTTATGCCATTTTTATTGATTTCCTGGGACTACCCTATTGACAAGATGCCACACGGCCATTTCCTATTTTTATTGATTCCCTCGCTGCACATCGACGTTTCCCTCGCCCCTATATATTCTCCTCTAAAGGTTAACCCTAAATACCCGAGCCTTTTCCACCAAAAACATCCGCAACCTCCGTCATCGTCAACCCTAGTTTGGGAGGGTTCTAGAGCTCTCCCCGGCACCCTGCCGGGAGGGGGAATCATCACCGGAGGGCTCTTCATCACCATGCCTGCCTACGGAGTGATGTGTGAGTAGTTCATCATTGTACTACGGGTCCATAGCAATAGCTAGATGGTTGTTCTCTCCTCTTTATGCCTCATGTTTAGATCTTGTGAGCTGTCTAACATGATCAAGATCATCTTATTGTAATGCTACATGTTGTGTGTGCTCGGATCCGATGAATATTGAATGCTATGTCCAATGATTATCAATCTATCATGTTCTTTTCATGTGTATGTTATTTATGATCTTGCATGCTCTCCATTGTTAGTAGATGCTAGTAACTCCAAGAGAGTGTATTTATAATCGACAGTGGGTTCATGCCTCCCTTCCACTCATGCTCGAGTGACAGAAATGTAAACGAGTGGGGGATGTGTTGTTGCAACTAGGGAGAAAACAACGATGTTTACATTGTTTACATTACACAATTTTCTCATTGCGATTATCTGTTGCTTGCAACTTAATACCTAAGGTTTGCTCGGATGACATTCTGAGGTGGAGTGTTAGTCATAGTAATTTGTTTGACGGTCTATGTATCTTGTTGTAATTCCCTCATGAATCACATAGTAATAATCATGTCATGCATATGCACTACGGTGCAACCTTTATATTTGTCAATTTCCCAACTGTAATTTGTTTACCCAACATGATATCTATCTGTTTTGGAGAGAGACCAATAGTGAACCGTGGACCCGGTCTATTTTTCTCATACTGATAATACAACCACTGCAACCACTGTTTTCATATTTTTTACAACTGTTTTCCTAGTGCCATCAATGTTCTCTTTTCATCTACTGCAAACAAGTATTGTTTTCCGCACCATACGTTTGACCTCTTTGTTTTAAGCAAAACCAGTTAGATTGACAACATCACTGCTTCATTCAGGCAAAGTGATTTGATTGTATTGTGTAGGTTGCACGTTGCTTCTGAACCGGTAGTGCGCCCTGCCACATAAGCGGCATCAACCTTCGGAAGTGATTTATTTCTCCTACTGGTCGATTCAGCCTTGGTTTCTTTCTGAGGGAAACTTGCTACTGTGCTCTTCATACCTTCCTCTTGGGGTCTCCCAACGAACGTGTGTTACACGCGCATCAGGTTACAATGGCGGGTGCTTAGTCGAGATATTAGATCTCGAGAGGTAGCACCTATGGTGGTGTCAATATTGGATGTCCCCCCAGGTGGTTCTCCTAGCCTTTATATAGGAGGTTGGGTCTCAAACTCGTACCCGGGTGGGTTAAAAAACCCTAAACCTAGTCGGTAAGTCCCTTCTATCTTGGCCTGCAAGTCTTACGGGTGGGCCATAGTAGGGCCTTCTAGAAGAGTAGGGCGGTTCATCATGCTGGCCTTTCGTGTTGGGCCTTAGACCAGATAGGTCTATCTGGGGGACCCGGGAGTCATCCCCACGTCAGTGCATGTTTCAGTCACTCGAACGCTAATTTCTAGAGGCATGAACCCACTATCAAGTATAAATACTCCCTCTTGGAGTCACAAGCATTTACTAGCAACGAAGAGCATGCAAGATATAAACAACATAGAAATACAGATAAATAAACAACTTGCTCATAATATCAATATTCATCGGATCCCAGCAAACACAAGATGTAGCATTACATAACGATGATCTTGATCATGTAGAGCAGCTCACAAGATCTAAACATGATAGCACAAAGTGAAGAGACCGTCATCTAGCTACTGCTATGGACTCGTAGTCCAAGGATGAACTACTCATGCATCACTCCGGAGGCAGGCATGGCGGTATAGAGCCCTACGGTGATGATTCCCCTCTCTGGTAGGGTGTCGGGGAGAGCTTTAGATCCCTCCCGAACTAGCGTTTACGACGGCGGTGGCGTTTGGATGTTTTGTGGAATATCGATCGGGTCTTTAGGTTTTTTGGGGAAAAAGGAATATATAGGCGAAAGGGCGGCTTCGGTGGCCACCCGAGGGGCCCACGCCACAGGAGGGCGCCGACCAGCGGTGGGTCGCGCCTTGGTGTGGCGTGGCCATCTCCTAGGTCGGTTGCTCCTCCCCTTTGGATTTCTGGAGTCATCTCTTGTAATATTTGCGTACTCCCATTTTCATTCAATTCCGATAATATTTTGCGACTAGCTTTTCTGAAAGAGAAAAACAACAGAAAACAGGAACTGGCACTGTGGCATCTTGTTAATAGGTTAGTCCTAGAAAATGCATAAAAATGCTATGAAGTGTAAACAAAACATGTGACAATTGATATAATAACAACATGGATCATCAAAAATTATAGATACGTTTGAGACGTATCACCTAATTCCTGGAGGAGTTTTGCCACCACTCTGAAACATCAGAGGCGTGAATTCTCAGTAGAGGATGTCATCGACCATATGAGTGTTGAGCAGAATTCGAGGGAAATGACTCACATGGAAAAGGGAACGAAGGGAGTTTTGCGGCCAATATGGTACAAAAAAACTACAACTTTCACAATAACAAGGCGAGGACTGGTGTCCACCCAAATAACGACTTCGAGAAGAACGCTAAGAAGGCCTTCAAGAAGGAGAAGAAGAAAGATGGATGCTTCACTTATGGTTCCCTGGAACAGTGGGCTGTGAACTTCCCAAACAAGTACAAGAAGCCAGGACAGGAAATCCAAGGTTGTCAACATGATCGTGAGCAACAATAAGGATGGGGAATCTGGGTACAGTAATTTTTTCACTGTATTTTCAGTTTGTCAGCTTACAGATTGGTGGATTGACGCAGGTGCAAATATTCACGTGTGTGCTGACATCTCATTGTTTTCTTCTTATCAGGTAACAGAGAATGGGTCCTTACTGATGGGGAATGGCGCAAGTGCTTCTGTACTTGGTGTTGGCACGGTCAATTTGAAGTTTACTTAAGGAAGGACAGTGCAACTCAAGAACGTGCAGCATGTCCCCGCCATCAAGAAGAATCTTGTTAGTGGCTCTCTTCTATGTAGAGAAGGGTTTAAGTTGGTTTTCAAGTCTAATAAAGTAGTTGTTATGAAATATGAACTCTTTGTTGGAAAAGGTTATGAGTGTGGAGGTTTGTTCTGCTTTTCTCTCGCGGGTTTTTTTTAATAAAGTCGTGAAGAATATTCATTCGATTGTTGATGAAACAGAAGTTTAGCATTCACGTCTTTGTCACATTGGTTTCGGTTGCATGACACGGTTAGTAAAATTAAATTAAATTCCAAGTTTCACTTTAGCTAAAAGTTCTAAGTGCCATTTGTGTGTTCAAGCAAAGCAACCACGTAAGCCCCATAAGGCTGCGGAGGAGAGATACTTGGGGCCATTGGAACTCATAATTTCTGATCTCAGTGAGATGAATGGTGTGTTGACTAAAGGTGGAAAGAGATACTTCATGACGTTAATAGATGACTCCACTAGATTTTGCTATGTATATCTGTTAAACACTAAAGATGAGGCTCTACACTACTTTAAAATCTATAAGGCGGAAGTTGAGAATCAACTTGAAAAAAAAATAAACGAATCCGGTTAGATCATAGTGGAGAGTATTTCTCTATGAGTTTGATTCTTTCTGCGTGGAACATGGTATTATTCATGAAAGCACGCCTCCCTATTCACCTCAGTCAAATGGGGTTGCAGAACGGAAAAATCATACTCTAACAGATTTGCTCAACGCCATGTTAGATACACAGATGTTTATCCAAGGCATGGTGGGGGAGGCTATATTGACATCATGTCATGTTCGGAATAAAGTTCCAATAAAAGACAATGAGATCACTTCCTATGAGAAATGGGAGAAGAGAAAAACGAAACTCTCGTACTTATATACTTGGGGTTGCTTGGCGAAAGTCAATGTGCCACTCCCCAAAAAGCGTAAACTTGCACCAAAGACCGTGGATTGCGTAAATTTGGGATACGCTAAGAATAACGTTGGCTATAGATTTTTAATAGTGAAATCTGAGGTACCTGACGTGAAGGTCAGTATGACTATGGAGTCCAGATATACTAAATTCTTTGAGGATATTTTTCCTATGAGAGATATGCAAAACACTTCTAGACAAGAATTAGAGGAGACTCCTGAGCCAGCCATTCCTATGGCATATTATGAACAAACACATGATGAAATTTGTTGGGGGAATAGGTAAGGGGGAGCCTTACCGGCCCCTGACATGAACCGAGAATCACCTCATCCGGTTCGTGGTGAGTAACCCGGGTTATGCTAGGCAGAGCCGGGTTAAGCGAGGAAGAGCCGGGTTAAGCTAGGAAGAGTGTGACCCGGCAGAATGAAGAACCGGCCCAAGGCCCAGGTCAGGCGATGCGGAAGCCCGAGAGCCTGAAGAACAGCTCTTGGCCGGCCCAGGAGTAGCCGGATCATAAGATGAGCCGGACCAAGATGATCAGGAACCGGAGGGCGATAGGAATCCGAAGACGGGTGGGACCTGGACTTCCTTGTAATCCGGAGGTCTCGTCCACTATATAAGGCGAGACCCCGGGACGTAGAACGACAAGTTCTATATCGATATCAAAGTAACTCGAGACATCGAGATCCAGAATCGCCCTTTGTAATCGAGACTTGATTCCCTGATAGTAAGGAAGCAGGAGTAGGTTTTACCCTAAATCAATGGGCTGAACCTGGGTAAACTCGCGTCTCTCGTTTCCACCTTAACCCTTTCGAAGTTTCGCTTAGTAGAAATGGCCTCGCAATCTAGTTCTCATATGAGTACACTTGCCGTGACAATACCACGACAGTTGGCGCCCACCGTGGGGCCTGCTCGCGGAAGCGTCGTCTTTTGGGAAGGAGCGCTACCTGGGATCGACAAGCTCGCGATAGGCCAGCTCAGGAGGAGCCGACGCGGAAACTACTACAATCATGACACATGGGGCCCCGAGTTCGCCTCCGTGGACTCAGGACTTCACGTCCCCTTCGGCAAGATCCATGTCTTCATTGGATACGTTGGGACAGCAGCTCCAGAACCGGACCAACTTGCAGATTCGGTGTCTGAGAAAACCATGGAAGTGGACTGCGATGGCGAGTCCTCGGTTGGGAACAATGACGATCACGCTGACATAGGCTCGATCCACCAGCTCTTTGGAGACCGGTTAGGAGGAGACCTGAAATTGGACGCGCCAGGTTTCGATGAGACAACTCACCACGCTTCCATTTACATGGCTGGTCCTACGCGGCCAACCGAGCCCAGGTATGACTCGGAAGGAAACTTAATTACTAACGAGGCTTCGACCTCAAATTCGGTTCTTGGAGCACCAGGTATTACAGTCACAGCACCAACTGGACCAGCGGCTACCCCAGGAGCACCAGAGATGACGCCCTCGACAGGACCTAGAGCAACAAGACCAGGGGAAGTCGTGATTGACTTGACCGGGCCTGCGTCGTACAATCCGAGACCGGAGCTGATGGCTGCAATGGATTCCTTAAACGAAATCCTGGCAACACCGATCACCCCGGAGAACCTGGAGCAACGTAACATAGAGATAGAAAGACTCCGGCAGGAAATAACTCACGCTCGTCAGGAGATTGAGAAAGAAGCCACTTGCATAAACAAAGCCCGGTTAGAAGTTCTGGAAGAGGACACACGTCTGGAGAGGGAAGGAATTCACGTGACCTTCGGGCAAAGAGAGCTAGCGTCAATACAGAATAGACTTCATCATACTCGCCTGAATAATGAGTTCGGGGTAGGACTCGAGCCTACTAATCTACACAATTTGTTTACATCTCCGATAGGAAACCCCGCAGCTCATAACCCGGCAGGTCCAGGTTATAATACGAACCCGCCGGTTATCCCTACTCCAGTCCTTCCCGAATGTTTCCAGCCACCCGTTCAACCGCTTGGGAACCCAAATCCAGTACCAGCCCCAGCACAGCCTGTGCAAGAAAGGTTTCATACGCCGCCGGGTCACTTCAATAATCCGATGGATAACATTTGGGCAACAACCACTAGTCTGGCACAGATTCCGGTTGACCCTAATAATCCTATGGAAGTTGAAGCTCGAAGGGCCATTGAGATGCTACAAACAGCGGTGATTCAGTAGTTAAACTACAGTAACCAGGACAGGATAAACTCAACACCTTATCACAACAGGACAGGTTTGCCCCGGAGTCATCATGGAAATTCTCCAGCCCCAGCAGGATCCAGCAATGCTAACCGACATCCCAACCCACCCAGGCAAGCAGTATCATAGGCACCTGGAGTTTTAAATACAGGACATAGAACCGCAGAACCTGAAAACAGGAATCCAGGTCATGTCCAGAAACCAGTGCAAGCCACGGCCTCAAACCCAGCTCAAGCCGGGTCTCGTAGAATTGGAATCGAGTGGCTTGGTCCTGCAATTAGGAACGAGAGAATACCAGATGATTTTAAAGGACCTCGCAGAGTTGTGAATTATACGCCTGACATGGAGCCTGCAGACTGGATAGAGGGTTATGAGATGACCATGGAAATATTGGAAGTAAGTGTCGCGGTCTGCGCATGCTACTTAAGCGTGATGTTAGAAGGGCCAGCAAAGTCTTGGTTAAAGAACTTACCCGCCAATTCAATCAACAGCTGGCAGGAGTTGAAGGACCAGTTTATCAAGAATTTTCAAGGCACATGTAAACGGCCAACGACGATCACAGACCTTGAAAACTGTGTTCAGAAAGAAGGGGAGTCCGCTCAACATTGGTCTTGGCGGGTGGCAGAGATCATCCACTCGTTTGTCGGACTTACCGCACAACAAACCGTGATAGCACTGGAAAGAAATTGCATGTTTGACCCTTTGAAGCATAAGCTGGGACGCATTAAGCGGTACGTAAGTGACATGAGCGAGCTGATGGATGCCATGACCAATTATGCGGAGTCTGACAAAACCAAAGATGCAGGCTCAGATGACGAGAAGTCCGCCAAAGGAAAGAAAACTGGAACTAAGGGTAGTCAGAACCCGAGTCGGAGCAACAACAATCCCTAGAACCAGAACAATAACAAACGGAAAAACAGAGAGGGGACTTCAGATTTGGTGGCTAACACAAATACAGGTTACAGAAGCCAACGTCAGGGCAACATCTTCAGGGGAAATCAAAGTTTCAGGCCAAACAGCTTTGCACAAGCTCAGCAAGCCCTGAAAGGTCCGTGCCCCCGACATAGTAAAAATGGAAAGGTAGCAAATCATTCTTCGGAAAATTGCTTCATCATGCAGGGCTCCAGACCTAGTGGAAATAATAATTACGGACCAGGAAACGATGGAGGCGGCAACCCAGGAAATATGGGAGGTGGACATCCGGGACCTGGCAGCTCGGGACCCGGCAATCATAATCCGGGCCATCCCAATCAGAGTCACCAGCGAACTAACCCGGGCAATAGTCACCAAGGAGGAAATTCCGGCTTTCAAACAAATATGAAGCAGTTAAGTTCAGGTCAATATCATGTATTCACCATTAGTTCATGTAGGAGAGAGCGCAAGGTACAGAAGCACGCTGTCAACGCCGTGGCTCCTGCAGTTCCTAGATGGCTTAACTGGTCAGAACAACCCATAACCTGGAGTAGGGCTGATCATCCTCCACGAGTTGATAATCCAGGGGGAGTGCCTATGGTCGTGGCTCCACAAGTTTGAGGATATAAGTTAGACAAAGTATTGATGGATGGAGGAAGCAGCATAAACATACTATACTACGACACATTCAAAAGGATGAACCTGCAAGAGAAACAACTTCAGCCATCATCAACTGTGTTTCATGGCATCGTACCCGGTAAGTCTGCACAACCTATCGGAAAAATATTCCTTGAAGTTGCTTTTGGGGTATTTGAAAATTACAGGACAGAGATGCTAGCCTTTGAAGTGGTCAAATTCAAAAGTCCGTACCATGCCCTGTTCGGACGGCCAACTAATGCCAAATTCATGGCCAGACCTTGCTATGTTTACCTCAAACTAAAGATGCCAGGTCCCAATGGAAACATTACAGTTAATGGAGATAGAGACATAGCTCTGGAATGTGAGAAAGGTGATGCAACTTACGCAGAGACAGCTTGCGCTGAAGAGGAGCTGAAATTGTATAAACTACAAGTTGATCCAGAAGATATGACCTCGCTCAAAAAACCATCAGCAGAGTCCAAGTTGAAATTTAAGTCTGCTCAAGACACCAAGCTGGTGGAATTCACCCCCGGTGACTCATCTAAGCATTTCAGCGTGGGGGCTCACATGACAGAGAAATAAGAAAGCGCGCTCATCAAGTTCCTCCGTGAGAATTGGGATATTTTTGTATGGAAACCTTCTGACATGCCAGGTGTACCAAGGGAACTTGCTGAGCACAGCTTAAATGTGAATCCTGATTTGAAACCTATTCGTCAGTTCCTCCGTTGTTTCAATGATGAGAAAAGAAAAAAAATAGGAGAAGAGATTGCCAGGTTACTTGCAGCAGGGTTTATCGTAGAAGTGTTTCACCCGAAGTGGTTAGCTAATCCATCTCTCGTTCTCAAGAAAAACGGAACCTGGAGAATGTGCATAGACTACACAGATCTGAATAAAGCATGTCCTAAAGACCCGTTCGCGTTACCCCGTATTGACCAGATTATAGACTCTACGGCCGGTTGTGAACTGCTATGTTTCCTGGGCGCTTATTCAGGTTATCACCAAATCAAAATGAAGGAAGAGGATCAAGAGAAGACATTGTTCATTACTCCCTTTGGAGTGTTTTGTTATACGACAATGCCTTTTGGTTTGAAAAATGCAGGAGCCACTTATCAAAGGTGTATCCAGAAGTGCTTGGAAAGTAAAATTGGGCGGAACGTGTACGCTTATGTGGATGACCTAGTAATCAAATCACAGAAAGGTGACACTTTGATCTCAGACTTAGAAGAGATGTTCGCCAATATGCGAAAGTACCAAATGAAACTTAATCCAACAAAGTTTGTCTTTGGCGTGCCAGCTGGGAAGTTTTTGGGTTTCATTATTTCCGAGAGAGGCATTGAAGCAAACCCGGAAAAAATTCAGGCCATACATAATATGAAAAGGCCGGTTTGCCTGAAGGATGTTCAGAAGTTGACAGGTTGTGTTGCCGCCCTGAGCTGGTTTATAAGCAGGCTAGGCGAAAAGGCTATACCCTTGTACCGATTGCTGAAGAAAATAGACACCTTTGTATGGAATCAGGAGGCTGATGAGGCATTGGAGGCCTTGAAAAAACAACTTTCCAATGCACCTATATTAGCTGCGCCTGAGGAAAAAGAGCCCATGTTGCTATACATAGCCGAAAAAAACAGGGCAGTGAGTGCGGTGGTTGTTGTGGAACGTAAGCTGGAAGACAAGGAAGGTCTTGTTCAGCAGCCAGTTTACTACGTCAGCGAGGTCCTGACAGAGTCTAAACAATGTTACCCCCATTGGCAGAAGCTTGTCTTCGGAGTATTCATGGCTAGTCGCAAACTGAAACATTACTTTCAGGAACATCCTATCACTTTGGTTAGTTCAGCGCCTCTGTCTGACATTATTCAAAATAGAGAAGCAAAAGGAAGAGTTGCCAAGTGGGCCATCGAGATGGGACCTTATCATATCAAATACGAGCCAAGGACTGTAATAAAATTCCAAGCTTTGATCGAGTTTATAAATGACTGGACACAATTACAGGTTCCACCGGATAAACCAGACACTAACTATTGGACTATGCACTTTGATGGGTCTCGACAACTGGAAGGCTCAAGAGCTGGTGTGGTTTTAACATCCCCACGAGGAGATAAGTTTCGCTATGTCTTGCTAATCTCATTCAAATGCACTAATAATGCAGCAGAGTATGAAGTTTTGCTCCATGGGCTTCGCATTGCGAAAGAAATGAGCATAACCCGGATTCGATGTCTGGGTGATTCTGATCTGGTATCTCAACAAGTTACAGGAACTTGGGATTCTAAAGACCCGGTCATGGCAGCTTATAGACGGGCAGTTACCCAGTGGGCTGGACATTTTCAGGGATATCAGGTGGATCATATCGATCGACGTCACAACGAAGCAGCTGATGCACTGGCACGTCTAGGTTCTCAGAAAAAGCAGGTCCCACCAAATGTTTTTCTGGATGAAATTCATAATCCGTCTGTTAAAATCCCAACAGAAGAAGACTTAGCAAATCCAGACCCAGAATCAGAATTAGTAGCTGCTCTGCACATAATACCACAGTGGACTGAGCCATATTTGGCATACCTTACGAGAGGTGAGCTCCCGCAGGACGAGGTTATAGCTCGCCAGGTTACTAGAAGATCCAAGTCATATACAATTATAAATGGTGAGTTACACAAGAGAAGCGCGACTCGAATTTTTCAAAGATGTGTTTCTCAAGAAGAAGGATTTCAAATTCTCAGAGAAATTCGTTTAGGAGACTGTGGCCATCACGCAAGCTCTAGATCTTTAGTTAATAAAGCTTTCAGACATGGATTTTTTTGGTTAACCGCGAATGCTGATGCAGAACATATGGTGAAAACATGTGAAGGCTTTCAAAGATATGCAAGACAGGATCACGTGCCAGCTCACGACTTGCGTATGATTTCCATAACCTCGCCTTTTGCAGTTTGGGGACTTGACATGGTAGGAACTTTCAAAAGGTCAACTGATAAAAAGAATCATCTACTGGTGGCAGTTGATAAGTTTACAAAGTGGGTAGAAGCGGAACCAATCAGTAAATGTGACGCGGTTACAGCAGTCAATTCTTAAAAAAAGCCGATTTACAGGTTTGGGTACCCACATAGCATTATTACAGATAACGGGACGATTTATCAGAAGGAGCAATGCAGAAGTTTTGTGAACAGAACCATATAAGGCTAGACCTTGCTTCTGTGGCACATACACAGACTAACGGCAGGCAGAGAGGGCTAACCAAGAATTACTCAAAGGTATAAAACCCAGACTTCACGTTCCATTGGAGAAAACTGCTGGCTGCTGGGTCGAAGAATTGCCTGCTGTTTTATGGAGCATACGAACTACTCCAAATAGGTCAATAGGTTATACCCCTTTCTTTCTTGTCTATGGAGCAGAGGCAGTTATGCCAAGTGATATTCGTCACGATTCACCATGAGTGACTGCTTATGTGGAAACCAATAATGAGTTTGCTAAAATCATGATTGGATAATCCTCGTACTTCACATAGGTATATCATAGTTACATCACATACCCTATTATCTTATAAAACATAGTGTGAAGATGAAGTCATGTTCGTTGCACTCCATATTATAATCAAATATATATGTCTCATGTTTGGGCACACAAATAGGGGGAGTACGAATATAATTTTTATCTCTTTGCAAATAGCCATGATAAATTGTTCTTTATGCAAATCTGTATGTTGTCATCAAACATCAAAAAGGGGGAGATTGAAAGAACATAGTTCCTAAATCCTATTTTGAGTGTTTGATCACAACATATGGAAGGACTAACGTGTACCCTAAGTTTACTCAGAGAATATCATGGATAAAATGCAACCATATCTCCCCGTGGACCTCATACAATGGAAAGCAAAAATGGAGAAAAGGTTAAGAAAAGAGAGGAGAAAAGAGAAGAAAAGGAGAGAAAGAAAAAGGGGCGCCGGCCTCCCTAGCCGGCCTGGCCGGACCCCTAGGCCGGGCTGGTCGGGATGTTCCCTAGCCTGGCCCCCTCTCCACGCTGGCCTCGGGCCGGGCTCCAGGCCGGAAGGAACGGGTGGGTGGCCGGCCCCGGGCCGGCCCCCAGGCCGGGCGGCTCGGGCGGGCTCCCGGCCTCGGCCTTGCCTCCCTGCCGGCCTGGCCGGCCTGCCAGGCCGGGCCACCTCCAGCCGGCCTCCCCCCTGTGCCCACGCCGGCCCCAGGCCGGGGTGGGGAGGGCCATCCGGCCCCGTACGCGCTCCACGCCGGCCCG
This sequence comes from Alopecurus myosuroides, assembly GCA_028641055.1. NCBI lineage: Eukaryota > Viridiplantae > Streptophyta > Magnoliopsida > Poales > Poaceae > Alopecurus > Alopecurus myosuroides. The sequence continues at coordinate 182,355,009 of CM054061.1, read as the reverse complement.
AGGCCGGCTCCCCATGCCGGGGTGGGTTTTGCATCCGGCCCTGGCTGGTCCAGGCCGGCCTGGCCGGCCCCCTAGCTGAGCCAGAGCATCAGTAACATTCTCCGGTTCATATAAGGGGCGTGGTGGAGCAGTAACAGAAGGAGTAACCGACTGAGGCGCACCATATGAGGAGGCTATGGAGAGCCGGCTCTTGGGAGGGACTCGTCGAACAACAGCCATATCCATAGGAGTAAAATGCATTTTTCGTTCACCAGAAGAATTATAACCCGAACACATGTCCTTCAGTTTCAGCTTCTCAGCAATGGTGCAAGCATAGAACCGACACTCTTTTTCAATCCTGGCGAAGTCCTTCTTCTCATACTTTGACATATCTGCTTTATATTCTAGGAAACCTCCCACAAGAAGATCCGGCTTCAGTTCAGGATGATATGATTTCGCCAGTGACATGACCTTGATGGCTCCACGGCGACAGGATGATAGCTTATGCTCTTCTATCCACTGAGGGACATGAGTTAGCTCCACAAGCATTTCGCTAAGCCTTCTAGGCGGAGCATCCCAGTTCCGAACAGCTTTGATACATTCTCCACCTCCAATGTATAGCTGCCGGATCAGGGTGAACAAGGCCTTGAGTTTCAGATCTGGGAGTTTCAAGTTATTCCCATGCATCCTGCCTACAGGTTACAAAATATTTGTGATTTAAGTCAAGCTGATTGATAAAAAGGCAAAGGGAATACATCATTGGACATACAATAAATTGAAGGAGATGATAAGGTGGATAAACATCCCAAAAACACTGCAAGTAATATCTCTCAACAGATCTGTGACCTTGGTGAAATGGGTCCGGGTCTCCTCTAGTTCCTTTTCCGCAGTTTCTGCATTGGTTACGAGATTTTTCTCCTGGGTTTCAAAATCCCAGTGCAGATCAGACCAAGTCTTGGCTGCCTCAGTGATATGTTCTTCTAGTTCTTTCTGCCGGGTCCTGGCCTCCTCAGTCTTCTTGGCCTCTTGTGCAAGTAGGTTCTTCAAATTAGAAACCTCTTTTCGAGACGAGGATTCCGGACTCTGCAAAAAGATTCAAGTTATTCAAAGGTTAAGTTGGAAATTGACAATTATCCGGATTATGCAACTACAACCCGGATACTGGTGAACTTATTACAGTTTCTAAGGAAAAGTGAAGTCCCAGGTAGCTACAGATTCGCAACCCGGCACTTGGGGGCTACAATATTTCAAATTCAAGAATTGGGCTACAACCTATGATTAATCCCCGGCTAGGCTCGCAAGCCGGCACTTGGGGGCTACAGTGTTTCAATTTTACTTAAAACAATTAAGAACAAAAGCATATCAAGTCCCGGCTTATAATGCCATTATAAACCGGCCCTTGGGGGCTACAGCTATCCAGGTTACAACTATCTAGGTTACAGCTATTCAGGTTATAGTTATTCAGATTACAAGTTATTCAGTCTACGACTATTCAGTAACAAGTCTCCAAGTATATATTACGAATATAAACTAGGAGATTGAGGGCTACAGGTTATGAATATCGAGGTTACCTCATATTTCTGTTTCAGAAATTCTATGATGCCATCAGCACGGCGCCGGTTCTCAGAAAGCTCTTGAACAAGTGTGTCAAAGTCCTGGCCTTCAATGTTCAGGCTAGGAGTATATCTTTTGTCTTCCGGCTTTACTTTTGGGTCTTCAATGACTTTGGAGAGAAAAGTGGATGGTCCCGTAACCACAACAGCCTGAGATCCGGTTATGACCACATCCGGGTCCTGAACATTTACTTCCTCAACCGGAGGATCACTACCCGGGATATCATCAACCGGGTTCACCTCTTCATGTTCTTCAGCCAAAACATCCAAATGACCCGGTGAGGGAGAGGCCGGTTCATCATTTTCTTCCTCAACAGTTTTCTCCTCAATGTTTACGGAGGGAGCAGCAGACGAAACAGGGTTCACTTTTAGTACAACTTGAGTTCTGTTGCAAAAGGAAATAAAGCTCTAAGTTACATTGCAAGATTAAGGTATTAGCAAATATGGAAAGGAAAGATATCTTACCCCAGAGTTAATGGAGAATGAGCTAGCCCCGCTGAAATGAGACGAGTCTGAGTTCGGGGAATCTGAATGAAAAGGACGACTCAGTTCTGGCCTCATTTGTCCGGCTAAGGGGTGTGAAGCAGTAGGTGAAACCCGGATTTTGGAGACTCGGCGAGTGGGAGTTTTCTCAGGAAAACCTGTTTCTAACTCGCTGGAGCCAGAGCTCCGGGTCCTTCTTCTCTTGCTGCCCTCCTCATCCTCCTGCGTTTTCTGTGTGTGTGAGGATGTTTTCAAAGGATTTTTTGACAGTCTAGAGATAGGCACTTTTGTGACAGCCTTCTGGGTCCTCTTCTGTCCTGCGGGGGACTCTTTTTAGGCCACCGGGTTGGAACCAGTAATGGGAGTAGAGGGGTCGAGATCCGGCATGACTTGATCCGGAACTTCATGACCTGGTTCTTCATCAACAGCTTGGCCACCGCCTAACCCGACAACCATGTTCCTCTTTCTCATCCTGCAAGTAATCATCGTCAGCAAGTTGGTTGTGCAACTGGCCGAGGGAGTCAAATTCAGAAACCTCTTCCTCGCCGTCGCTTGGTTCTTCTGATTCTTCATCTTCAGGTGGTGAAGCCGGTTCTTCAGTAGTAGTCTAGAAAGGATCATTAGCTTGAGAACCAGAATAATGACGAGGTTAGAACCTATGCAGTTAAAAAGAATAATGAAAGAGGAAAAAACACAAAGATATGAAAACTTACGGGAGGAGCCGGGTTAGAGGAGCTAAAGGGCTCCAGGCCAACTTCGAAGAATTTGTCTTGCTTCACTCCAACTAGGAGTTTCAGGGAGGTTATCATCTCAGACTTAGAAACTATGGACTCAGAATATCGCATGGAATCTATTAAACCGGAATACTCATGAAATAACCGGCTCTTGGTAATGAGTGGTTGAATACGCCAGTCTACCCAGGTCTTTGTCAAATCTAAACCTGTAAGCCCGTGAACTATCAACGAGGTTACACGCTTTAGGAGAGGCCGGATCTTGATTCGATCGGCAGGCTTGGCATAGGAGTTCATCATGCTAGTATAAACTAAGCGTACAGGACGGTAACTCGGAAGAGCCGGTTCACCTTCAGGAGTGGTACTTTTGATGTAAAAGTAGGATTTCTGCCACAACTTGCGATGGCTTGCAAGAGGAATACCTGGGTAGGCGATGTCTTTTCGTCTCTGGAATGAGACCCCCCCCCCACAGTGTATAAGTTCACCCCTAGATACCTCAGGGTGTTTGTTATAGTAAAAGTATTCGAGGAAAAGGTCTAGGTTTGGTTCTACTTGGAGGTAGTCCTCACAAAGGACTATGAAGTTGCTAACATTTAAGATGAAATTTGCTGGGAGGTCTTGAGGATGAAGGCCATAGTAAGCCAAGAGCCGGCAAAAAAAGAGAGAGCCGGGTGGATGAAACCCACAGAGGATATGGGCTTCGAAAATTATTACCTCACTCGGCCCAGGTTCGGGCCGGATCTCATTTCCCGGAGCTCGCCAAGATAAACCGGAAGGCAGAAGCCTGGATCCCTCCATCTCCGTGAGCCGGCCTTGGGTCATCTCAGATTTGCACCAATTCACTTGCATTTTGTTCCTCCCACAACCGGCAGCGCCAGAACCGGAAGCTCCTCCGGACTTCTTCTTCTTCCCCGCCCCGCCAGCTTTGGATGCCAAAGTTTTCTCTTGTCCCATCTTGAGGCGGATGCCGGCGAAGCTCCAGTCGCGGCGGCGCTGGAAGAAAAGTGGATCTCTGGAGCTCAGAACGGAGGAGGAAGATGAAGTGGGAGAGCAGGGTGCAAATGAACCCCGGGGGCCCTATGCCTGCTATTTATAGGCGGGGTCAAAACCCTAGGGTTAAGCGGTAACTTTTGCACAAAACCCCCTCGAGACTACATTATCTATGGAAAAGTACAGCAAGATCGGATCACAGAAAAAAGATCTTTTCCAAACAAATGGAACGATTACGTGGAGAAGAATTCGGGCTAGGTCAAGATCCCTTTTGTTCCGAAGATTTGGGAGATGAAAATATGAGAGTTATCTTTACAAGAAACGGAAAGATATGATCTTGGAGATAAAGAGCTCGACCCGCAAGATCCGGAAGAGATATCTTGGGAGGTTATTTTCTTTGATTTAAAAGATTGGTATTCAAGGTTTCTGGATAAAGCTTAACGTGAACTTATTAAGTTTGAGGCTTAAAACGTTCATGTTAACCTGGGGGCTAATGTTGGGGGAATAGGTAAGGGGGAGCCTTACCGGCCCCTGACATGAACCGGGAATCACCTCATCCGGTTAATGGTGAGTAACCCGGGTTATGCTAGGAAGTGCCGGGTTAAGCCAGGAAGAGCCGAGTTAAGCTAGGAAGAGCGTGACCCGGCAGAATGAAGAACCGGCCCAAGGCCCAGGTCAGGCGACGCGGAAGCCCGGGAGCCCGAAGAACAGCTCTTGGTCGGACCAGGAGTAGCCGGGTCATAAGATGAGCCGGACCAAGATGATCAACAATCGGAGGGCGATAGGACCCCGAAGACGGGTGGGACCCGGACTTCCTTGTAACCCGGAGGTATCGTCGACTATATAAGGCGAGACCCCGGGACGTAGAACGACAAGTTCTAGATCGATAGCAAAGTAACTCGAGACATCGAGAGCCGGAATCTCCCTTTGTAATCGATACTTGATTCCCTGATAGTAAGGAAGCAGGAGTAGATTTTACCCTCAATCGAGGGGCCAAACCTGGGTAAACTCGCGTCTCTCGTTTCCACCTTAACCCTTTCGAAGTTTCGCTTAGTAGCAATGGCCTCGCAATCTAGTTCTCATATGAGGACACTTGCCGTGACAATACCACGAAAAAATTCCTGAGGAAGATGACGAGGAAACCCTTGGTAGGGGCAAGAGACAAAGGATTGCATAGTCTTTTGGTGATGGCTTCCTTGTATACTTTGTGGATGATACTCCCACTTTTATTTTAGAATCTTATGCATCTCTAGATGCCGACTACTGGAAAGAATCAGTCCATAGCGAGATGGACTCCATCATGGCTAACGGGACATGTGACATCACTGAACGTCCCTACAGTTGTAAACCGTTGGGATGTAAGTGGGTGTTCAAAAAGAAGTTTAGGCCCGATGGTACAATTGAAAATTACAAGGCTAGGCTTGTGGCCAAGGGTTATTGTCACGCCCCTGTTTTTAAGCACTTGTATAATAGTAATTTAGCTAGCCTCTTAAGACTTTTGTAATGAAATTTAGTGGACAACATGTTTGTGTAGTAATGTTTATCTATGCAATTTAAGTGGTGTGTTCTTTTCACTCACTTGAGGAGTTTTTCTCCTAAGAAAAACATTGCTTTCTATTTGTTTTCCACTAAGGTTCTTAAGAGAATATTTTTCAAGACTTGAGGTAACACTTTGTTTCAACTTAAAAATGTGTTATTTATGGTTTGGAATCAACTTGAACTTGAAATAAAATTAATTGGAAAAGATTTCATTAGATTTTCCAATATAAATTTTGTCCTGAAAAACAGCCAAGTAGCTGTTTTCAACCCTTGTTTTCCATCACAAGGATTACCCAATTATGGTTTTTCTTTGATCAAAACTACTCTCTGTTATGAGTACAACAAAACTACACTCTTGGAGAAACCTACAAAGATAATTAACACACAATGCCATGATGGTTTTTGAGCCATCTTGTTAAGACAGAAAGTTAGGCATTTTAAAAACAGAGAATGTGCTTACTTTGCCTTTTATTTTCAGAGCCTTAAAACCCCTCCATTTTCAAATCAAATGGTTGGTTATGAAACTTGGATAGTTGCTCTTTGTTTAGCATTTTAAATCACTCATTTTGGGGTTTGTTTGCTTGGTGAAAACAAGTCCAACTTTTGCTATCTCTGTCTGCTTTTCCAGCACTTAGAAAAATTCAGAAAACTGCCTAACTGAATTTTTCTGACAGAACAGTGATTACACTTTTAGACTTGATGTTTTAGCTTGTGTGTACTGATCCAAGCATAGCCACTTTGCCAATTCGAAAACCATGATACTGAGCTTCTATAAGGTGGAATTGGATCCCTTTTTGGCTGACCAGGGAGGGAGAAAAGTGAGGTGGCATTTGACTAAGTGATGATGTCACTTATAGTGGTTGGAATAGTGTAATTTCACACTTTTGCCCATCCCTTGGCCCTTGCTGTGGCTTTGCTCACACCCTTGTACTAGATTGACCCCAGGGCACCAGTTAGAAACGTTGCCACCCGTGGAGAACCCCCAAAGGGCAAGGAATGCCCATGCCATTGCCAACCCGAGCCCACCACCCTTTGACTCGTGCCTACATAGCCCTAGAGGCCAAGCCCTCTCGCCACAGCACTCTCCTCACTCCACTTGCTCATCCCATCAAGCCCTCGTTTGCTCGTTCGCTCTGTGCGAGCGAGGCAAACCGTGCCCATCCGCGAGCCCGTACAGATCGAGAGCGAGGTACCGCCGCGATCCCGACACCTCCCGCCCTCGTTTTGCTTCTAGATCGACGCCCTGGCTCGTGCGCATCCCCCTGACATGGTTTTGCGCGCGCTCGTTTGCAGATTCGCTGCCGCCGTCCTCGGAGCCGCCGCGGGACGCCGTCGAGCCGCCGCCGTGCACAAGCATCGTCACCGTCCGTGCCCGCGCCACGAGCTCGCCTACGCCACCGTCGTCCACTCCTACACCACCCCACTCCAACTCGCGAGCCCTAGGTGAGCCATCTCGAGGTTTCACTAGGTGTTCGTCCGCGGTTCTGAGAGAGAGAGAGAGAAGAGAGACGCGGGGAGGAAGAGAGAAGAGGAGCCGTCGATCTGCGGATCGACGGTCACCTTTGAACGTACCGCTTCGCGCGCGCGCGCGCGCAGGCGGGCTGTGCCGCACGATAGTTGGGCCATGTAACACCTGGGGTGTTACCTGTTTGTTTTCTTTTTGCTGGCATCATCTGCATCCCATAAGCATTGCATCATGTTTTCCAAACCACTCAAAACTTCAAAACAATTTAAATTGTTCAAAACCCTAATGGTAAATGCAAACAACACATTCAAATCAAATCAACTCCTACTTGGCAATATTTCAAATGGGAGTTTTAAAATTAAAATCTTGCAAATAAATTAAAGCTAATAATGTTTTCATAATTGCTTGAACCTATTTAATATAATTTGTTATTTCCCAAAAATTCCCAAATCAAACCTTGTTTGGAATTCAACTAACCAATTTAAAAAGAAATCAAACTAATAGTTGAAGTCCAACTAACCATTTAAAAACCAAACTAATTTTACAAATTTTGAAAAATCATTACCAACCTTGCTTTTGCTCATTGTTTGCAAATCAATAAAATTTAATTATAAAATAAAAACCACCCCAAAACCCCTATCCTTTCTCTCTCTTTTATTCTTTACAACAAAAATTTCAACTAATAGAAAAAATAAAATGAAATCTTAGAGGAGGAGGCAGCCCATCTCCTTTCTTTTCACCACCCAGCCCAACCCATATTTTTCTTCCAGCCCACCAAGCCCTGGCGTTGTACTTCTCCTTCCTGTCGCTGTCATCCCTGTACGACAGAAACTCCACCGCAGGATCGATCCCCACCCCTTCCGATGAGCTGCCGTACAGGAGCTACTCCCCCTATATCTCCCCTCACCCCTCTGCTAGCCCCTAGAAACCCTAGCTAGCTCCTTCCCCCTCCTAGCGCCGTCTCTCCTCTCTCCCCCAAGTCTTCTGTTTCTGATCATGAACAGAGCACCACCGTGAGCCACCTCTGCCTCCTCGTCGCGAGGACGACCTGGGCACCTCGAGGAGGATCCGTTCCCGGGAATGGAACCAGCGTCCTTCCCTCTCCAAGATCACCGAAGGCATCAACGTCAGGTAAGCCCTCTAGCTCGCCGATCACCCCCCTGGTCGCCGTCCGTTTCTGCTCTGTTCCATTGTTTTGTTCGTCAGAACCTGCTCGCGCCTGGAACAGCAACTGGTTGATCCTACCGATGTGCCTCACCGATCGGGTGCTAATCTAGTGGTATTACCTAGTCGTGGTCAGGCTGTGGAGCCTGGGATCCATCCCTCACAACGCCACGATCCTTTCCATCCTCTGTTCATGTCACAACCTGAAGCAGAAAGACTGCATCGTTTAGATTCAGAAATAGCGCGCGTCCAACACCTTATCCTCCCTCGATCCCCTCTCTGTCAACGAAACAAACAGTAGCCCATCTGGTTCAGGTCCTTGAGCGCAGCAGGGAGGTGGGGGGTTCGAATCCCCCTCCCACATTAAAACCACGCTTTTTATTTTTACATGTGTTTGGTCACAGCAACTTCCAGTAATCACACATAGATCCCTGTTGTTCAATTCTAGCCCCTGTAAAAATACTTTTCAAGTCCCTGGTTCACTAAAAAATGGCAGATTGCACCTCAATTTGGTAAATTGCATAACTATTTCATTTTAACTCCAATTTTCACTTTTTAAATATGTTTTCTGTCCCAAATTAAATGTTCTATCCAAATATAAAATTTGTTTACTGTTTTGAATATTTTAAATTGGTGCAAAATTTGAAAACTTGTCAAATTCACTTAAACTTGCAAAATTCATAACTTGTTCATAAAAATTCCAAATTGCACAAACTAAATATGCTTTCCAATCAACTTTTCATGTACTTTCCAAATATAAATTTTGTTTGCTGTTTTGAATAATTTAAATTGCTGAAAACAACTGTTTCTTGTTTAATGCATTTAAAATTGCCAAAATAATAACTTGCTCATTTTAAATCCAATTTCCCCAAATGAAATATGTTTTCCATGCAAAATTAAACCACCTTTTCAAATATAAATTTTTTTTCATGTTTTGAATAATTAAAATTGGTTGAATGATTTAAACCTTGTTTAAATCATTTAATATTGTTAAATTCATAACTTGATCAAATCAAATTCTTTTGGGATATATAAAATATGTTTTCCAACCATAAAAGTATAATCTTTTCAAATATGAATTTGGTTTAATGCTTTGAACAAATAAAAATTCAAATAAGTTCATGTTTGAATTAAATTCATTTAATTCTTGCTTAAACTTGTTTAATTCATAATTAAATTATCTAACTCCATTTTCAATATTTGAAACATGTAATCCACCTAAAATTGTGTGTTCTTATCAAATATAACTTTGTTATCTGTTTTGAACACTTTAACTTGATGAAAACAACAATTGTTTGTGTGACACCTTTAAGGAACCAAACTTCTCTAACTTAATCAATGATTTCCAAAACTTGTTCCAATCCTTTCTCACTTGCATCTATCATTGTTATCTGTTGTTATTTTGTTGTTTTCCTCATCCATGCATCATGCTAATCCACCTTCACCTGTTGATTAATTGGAAAACAATTGTTTCAACCATAATTCATGGGCTTTTCATATGCAACTCAAATTGCATATGGGTCCATTTAAATCTGTTTATCATGTCAACTAGTTTATTTCTATGCATCCATTAAATTTTCATGCATCCATATCTTGATCATGCTGGATCTTTTGCCGTAGTAGTAATTGTTGCATCCCGTTGTTTGTTCGAGGTTCGTTGCTTCTTCCCGGATAGGACGTTGAGATGATGTGAGCAACGACAAGTTCTGCTACCTTGCGGGATCTCAGGCAAGTATACTCACTTGCTGCCATATGGCTGCCTTTCATCACTTGATACCGATTCTTTCCGTTGTTCTTTTCTGCTAGCCTTAGTGGTAGTTGTTTCTGTTACGAACCCATCACATGAATCCCTTAACCTTGATATTGCCTCACCTCCATACCTATAACCATTGCTTGTTGCCCGTGTCTTACTAGCATGCTTAGGTTGTTTTGCTCGAGTCTGTTACCCGTTACTTCCCGTTACTAGATTACTTTTATGTTCTGGGGGCTCGATGTTTAATCAATCAATCAATCATGCTACTGTTATTGTTAAATAATAATTTGATGATAAGGCACCGGCAGGAGGCCCTTTGTGGTTTTGAGGCCTGCTAGTGTCGACCCTAATAGGAAAAGGGTCTTGTCTACTGATCCATGATGAGCGCACTACCCGCATGTGGGAAGCGAGTATGGGCGCCCCCCTCAATTTGACTCGATTCGCATCTCGTCCAAATCGCCTCATTTAGTTCGGGTTTTCCATTTGCTGCATGCATGATCTTGCGAGCCCTTGGATCCCGGGTGGAACTTTCGTAGTCGGCATATAGGGGGACACGGTCTTAGAGTGCTATGAGGGTCCCTTTTCTTCGGGGCTCGATTAGCCGTGCGCCCAAGGTTCTTTGGGCTTGATGCGAAGAAGAGTTGAGTTGTGTAGAGTACCTCGCTTGGTGGGTTAGCTCCCCATCTGGCGGGTTATTCTTGCGTGTACGGCTAAATTGGTGCAACCCTGCAGGGATAATCTTCTCGAGAAGCCGTGTTTTCCGCGGTTATGGATTACTTGGTGAAAGTACTGGCTAACAAGTACTCAGGACAACTTAAACCTAATGATTAACAATCTTTCACCCCCTGATTAACAACTTGACTAGTAATAGGCTTATTGACACAATAATCTGAACCATCCTTAATCCAACTGTGTGAGTTATCCTCGGATTGCTTCTTTGGATAAAGGGGCGAGATCCAGGATGGGTTTGTTTGGATTTACTTTCAGTTGGTTACTATACTCGATCTTATCTTCTTTCTGTTAGCCGGAAGTTGTAGTATCTCTCTGTAGTTGGTTAGTGCAGCCTGCTGTCGCTTAGTTGCAATAACCTCTTCCTTTCCATTGATCCTAAAGTATTTGTATCTTGTGATGACTGGCTACGTCGGTATCTTGTGAGTATGGGTTTTATCCCCCTTGCCAGTACTTAACCGTACTGACCCACGAATCTCTTTCGTGGCTGCAAATTCCAAATTGCAGTCAACAGGTTTGAAGTCTGACGACGTTAGCTTGGGAATCCCTCCGGCTTGGCCTGGGCAGGGATTGGACGCTCTCGGTTATCTTCAGGACTCTTAGTCCAATTTGTATCTTGTCCGTAGCCGGACGTTTGTTTCTTCCGCTGTTATTTGGATCTTTGTAATGTATCAGTTGTAACCCTGGCTCGTTTGAGTCATCTTGTATCTATCTGTTTCTGTTGTAATTGTGGATTATTCGTGAACTATTGTAATGTTATCACAAGTGTCAACCTGGAATCGGTTATTATGTGGAATTTGGCGGGAATGCTGAAATCTGCATAGTGCCCGATCTCGGGGCGTCACAAATGGTATCAGAGCCTTGGTTCCGATTCCCGAGATTGTTTCGATACGAATGGTTATCGAAGCAACGGGTCCGCAAAGCCTGTAGGACAACCTAGCTAACGGTCGTTGTTTCTAGAGTGTCGAAAACTATTCCTGCTAAACTATTTTGGAAAAACATCTCAATAGGATTCTGGATTTTCTCCTTATCCCTATTCTACTTCCCCTCCCATCTTATTTGTTTTGGAGTCTCCCCCCTTGTCTATCTTTCAAAGTGTTAGGATCCTACGTGGGTGGACGTTTTCTGAGCCTTTAACCTAATAGGTTCGATCATCGGAAGATTCCTGGTGGAAGAACATCGTCATCACTCCCGAGCAAGAATCTCTTGTTAGTGGTGTCGAGAAGCCCTTGTTAGTGGTGTCGAGGAGATCAACTGGAAGCACGAAGAGTCGATAGTCGAACCTCTTTCCCCTCCCGGGTTAGCAGGTGGATTGCGAGGGCGCAATCCCTTGTTAGTGGTGTCGTCTGTAACACCTGGGGTGTTACCTGTTTGTTTTCTTTTTGCTGGCATCATCTGCATCCCATAAGCATTGCATCATGTTTTCCAAACCACTCAAAACTTCAAAACAATTTAAATTGTTCAAAACCCTAATGGTAAATGCAAACAACACATTCAAATCAAATCAACTCCTACTTGGCAATATTTCAAATGGGAGTTTTAAAATTAAAATCTTGCAAATAAATTAAAGCTAATAATGTTTTCATAATTGCTTGAACCTATTTAATATAATTTGTTATTTCCCAAAAATTCCCAAATCAAACCTTGTTTGGAATTCAACTAACCAATTTAAAAAGAAATCAAACTAATAGTTGAAGTCCAACTAACCATTTAAAAACCAAACTAATTTTACAAATTTTGAAAAATCATTACCAACCTTGCTTTTGCTCATTGTTTGCAAATCAATAAAATTTAATTATAAAATAAAAACCACCCCAAAACCCCTATCCTTTCTCTCTCTTTTATTCTTTACAACAAAAATTTCAACTAATAGAAAAAATAAAATGAAAGCTTAGAGGAGGAGGCAGCCCATCTCCTTTCTTTTCACCACCCAGCCCAACCCATATTTTTCTTCCAGCCCACCAAGCCCTGGCGCTGTACTTCTCCTTCCTGTCGATGTCATCCCTGTACGACAGAAACTCCACCGCAGGATCGATCCCCACCCCTTCCGATGAGCTGCCGTACAGGAGCTACTCCCCCTATATCTCCCCTCACCCCTCTGCTAGCCCCTAGAAACCCTAGCTAGCTCCTTCCCCCTCCTAGCGCCGTCTCTCCTCTCTCCCCCCAAGTCTTCTGTTTCTGATCATGAACAGAGCACCACCGTGAGCCACCTCTGCCTCCTCGTCGCGAGGACGACCTGGGCACCTCGAGGAGGATCCGTTCCCGGGAATGGAACCAGCGTCCTTCCCTCTCCAAGATCACCGAAGGCATCAACGTCAGGTAATCCCTCTAGCTTGCCGATCACCCCCCCTGGTCGCCGTCCGTTTCTGCTCTGTTCCATTGTTTTGTTCGTCAGAACCTGCTCGCGCTGGGACAGCAACTGGTTGATCCTACCGATGTGCCTCACCGATCGGGTGCTAATCTAGTGGTATTACCTAGTCGTGGTCAGGCTGTGGAGCCTGGGATCCATCCCTCACAACGCCACGATCCTTTCCATCCTCTGTTCATGTCACAACCTGAAGCAGAAAGACTGCATCGTTCAGATTCAGAAATAGCGCGCGTCCAACACCTTATCCTCCCTCGATCACCTCTCTGTCAACGAAACAAACAGTAGCCCATCTGGTTCAGGTCCTTGAGCGCAGCAGGGAGGTGGGGGGTTCGAATCCCCCTCCCACATTAAAACCACGCTTTTTATTTTTACATGTGTTTGGTCACAGCAACTTCCAGTAATCACACATAGATCCCTGTTGTTCAATTCTAGCCCCGGTAAAAATACTTTTCAAGTCCCTGGTTCACTAAAAAATGGCAGATTACACCCAATTTTGTAAATTGGATAAGAAATTCATCCCAACTCCAATTTTAACTTTTTAAATATGTTTTCTGTCCCAAATTAAATGTTCTTTCCAAATATAAAATTTGTTTACTGTTTTGAATATTTTAAATTGGTGCAAAATTTGAAAACTTGTCAAATTCACTTAAACTTGCAAAATTCATAACTTGTTCATAAAAATTCCAAATTCCACAAACTAAATATGTTTTCCAATCAATTTTTCATCTACTTTCCAAATATAAATTTTGTTTGCTGTTTTGAATAATTTAAATTGCTGAAAACAACTGTTTCTTTTTTATTGCATTTAATATTGCCAAAATAATAACTTGCTCATTTTAAATCCAATTTCCCCAAAATGAAATATGTTTTCCATGCAAAATTAAACCACCTTTTCAAATATAAAATTTGTTTCATGTTTTGAATAATTAAAATTGGTTGAATGATTTAAACCTTGTTTAAATCATTTAATATTGTTAAATTCATAACTTGATCAAATCAAATTCTTTTGGGATATATAAAATATGTTTTCCACCCATAAAATTATAATCTTTTCAAATATGAATTTGGTTTAATGCTTTGAACAAATAAAAATTCAAATAAGTTCATGTTTGAATTAAATTCATTTAATTCTGGCTTAAACTTGTTTAATTCATAATTAAATTATCCTAACTCCAATTTCAATATTTGAAACATGTAATCCAACTAAAATTTGATGTTCTTTTCAAATATAAATTTTGTTATTTGTTTTGAACACTTTAACTTGATGAAAACAACAATTGTTTGTGTGACACCCTTAAGGAACTAAAATTCTCTAACTTAATAAATAAAATTTCTAAAATTGTTAAACCTTATTTCAATTGATTCTATTGTTGTTATTTTGTTGTTTTCCTCATCCATGCATCATACTAAACCACTTTCACCTGAGGATTAGTTGGAAAACAATTGTTTCAACCATAATTCATGGGCTTTTCATATGCAACTCAAATTGCATATGGGTCCATTTAAACCTGCTTATCTTGTCAACTAGTTTACCTTGATGCATCTTTAAACTTGTCATGCATCCATATCTTGATCATGCTGGATATTTTGCCGTAGTAGTAATTGTTGCATCCGGTGTTTGTTCGAGGTTCGTTGCTTCTTCCCGGATAGGACGTTGAGATGATGTGAGCAACGACAAGTTCTGCTACCTTGCGGGATCTCAGGCAAGTATACTCACTTGCTGCCATATGGCTGCCTTTCATCACTTGTTACCGATTCTTTCCGTTGATTCTTTTCTGCTATCCTTAGTAGTAGTTGTTTCTGTTACGAACCCATCACATGAATCCCTTAACCTTGATATTGCCTCACCTCCATACCTATAACCATTGCTTGTTGCCCGTGTCTTACTAGCATGCTTAGGTTGTTTTGCTCGAGTCTGTTACCCGTTACTTTCTGTTATTACTTCATTATGTTCTGGGGGCTCGATGTTTAATCAATCAATCAATCATGCTACCGTTATTGTTAAATAATAATTTGATGATAAGGCACCGGCAGGAGGCCCTTGTGGTTTTGAGGCATGCTAGTGTCGACCCTAATAGGAAAAGGGTCTTGTCTACTGATCCATGATGAGCGCACTACCCGCATGTGGGAAGCGAGTATGGGCGCCCCCCCCCTCAATTTGACTCGATTCGCATCTCGTCCAAATCGCCTCATTTAGTTCGGGTTTTCCATTTGCTGCATGCATGATCTTGCGAGCCCTTGGATCCCGGGTGGAACTTTCGTAGTCGGCATATAGGGGGACACGGTCTTAGAGTGCTATGAGGGTCCCTTTTCTTCGGGGCTCGATTAGCCGTGCGCCCAAGGTTCTTTGGGCTTGATGCGAAGAAGAGTTGAGTTGTGTAGAGTACCTCGCTTGGTGGGTTAGCTCCCCATCTGGCGGGTTATTCTTGCGTGTACGGCTAAATTGGTGCAACCCTGCAGGGATAATCTTCTCGAGAAGCCGTGTTTTCCGCGGTTATGGATTACTTGGTGAAAGTACTGGCTAACAAGTACTCAGGACAACTTAAACCTAATGATTAACAATCTTTCACCCCCTGATTAACAACTTGACTAGTAATAGGCTTATTGACACAATAATCTGAACCATCCTTAATCCAACTGTGTGAGTTATCCTCGGATTGCTTCTTTGGATAAAGGGGCGAGATCCAGGATGGGTTTGTTTGGAGTTACTTCCAGTTGGTTACAATACTCGATCGTATCTCCTTTCTGATAGCCGGAAGTTGTAGTATCTCTCTGTAGTTGGTTAGTGCAGCCTGCTGTCGCTTATTTGCAATAACCCCTTCCTTTCCATTGATCCTAAAGTATTTGTATCTTGTGATGACTGGCTACGCCGGTATCTTGTGAGTATGGGTTTTATCCCCTTTGCCAGTACTTAACCGTACTGACCCACGAATCTCTTTCGTGGCTGCAAATTCCAAATTGCAGGCAACAGGTTTGAAGTATGACGACGTTAGCTTGGGAATCCCTCCGGCTTGGCCTGGGCAGGGATTGGACGCTCTCGGTTATCTTCAGGACTCTTAGTCCAATTTGGATCTGGTCCGTAGCCGGACGATAGTTTGTTTCTTCCGCTGTTATTTGGATCTGTGTAATGTATCAGTTGTATCCCTGGCTCGTCTGAGTCATCTTGTATCTATCTGTTTCTGTTGTAATTGTGGATTATTCGTGAACTATTGTAATGTTATCATAAATGGCAACCTGGAATCGGTTATTATGCGGATTTGGCGGGAATGCTGAAATCTGCATAGTGCCCGATCTCGGGGCGTCACAGGCCAGCGCTGTGGGATCTGGCCCATCTGGGCTGTTCTCTGTCAAATTCAAAAATAGCATTTTTCTGGCAGTTTATTTAGGTGGTTAGCTTTAGGCTTGGAAAAGGTAGCAAATATTTTTATTTTACATTGCTAATTTTTGTACTCGTAGCCATACAAAATCACAACCATATCCCACTGGCAGAATCATGTTTTGAGTTTTAGTTATTTTTCTATAGCTAATATGCCAGACAGTACCCTAAAGATTGAAATGAATAGAACTCCAAAAATACAAAACATTTTTGAGCAAACTCAACTCTTTTGGAAAGCCCTTTTCAATACCTACCAGTAGAATTTTAGCTTGCACCAAGGTGAGTTACCATTTGGAAATGCCATCCATTTTGGTTAAGCATCTGTGAGCTATTCCATGATTTTTAGGGGGAGTTTGGGACATTATTTTTGAGTAAGGCAAGTTGGAGAGGCTTTGTAGTGATAAGTACTATCACATCCTAGAAGGATTTACTTTTTGGAGCCACAGAAAAAATTAGAGAGACAGAACAAGTTTTGGGTACTTTCTGTCTAATTTTTATTTCTAGATCTTGCTTTATATGTTCATGTTGTGATATGCAAATGATGTGTTCTTGCTTGTGATGTTGTTTTCCAGTGTGGTTATGATGTGTACAAGTTATATGAACATGTTAGAATAAATGGTTTGAGTGGTAGAATTTTAGGACTATTTTTCCATGCATAGATCTTGCTCATAGCTAGATTTTTATATGTGTTTTGAGTAGATCTTTAAATGCTTTTAGGCTTGTTGCTAGATTAATTTCCATGGAACCAGTACCACTTAGGTACTGTTAGTTTGTTTATAGCACCTCTAAATACTTGGTTCTTGTGTGTGGAATAGATTTAAATAGAAATGCTTAAGGACTAGATTTCATACTAGGATATTCATGTATGCTTTTTGTCTTGTTTTCCCTTAGGGAAAATATGAATCCTTGGTGTTGAAACCAGAGGATGGAATGTCCTTGTGGCATTATTATCTTAGGGTTTTCACCTCTGATAGGTTTCCTCTTAAGTAGCATAAAAGCATGAGTAACACTTGGATGACTAGGAATTAATCTCCTCACATGTGTAGCATTTTAAGCATAGTTTTTCCTTGTTTCCTAGCTATGTTTTTATGATATTTTTGTGAGATCCAGTAGCATTTATGGTACTGGTTAGAGGGGTATTTTTCCTCTGCTAGCTTGCACACTTGTGTATAAAATTAACTAGTGTAGCCTAAACTAGTCTAGTATCTTTCCTAAATTTTCTACTAGTATGAGTAGGAGTTTTTGGATGCTAGATTGTTTGTTTGGAGCACTTTTATAAAAGTGACCAGAGGCTTATTAACCTCTTGGTGAGCATTTTTGCTAGTGGAACACCCACTGGTACCTTTGCATCATGGTGGAAAATAGGCTTGACTTGTTGTCATGAGCCTTTTTCACCACTTGAGTATTCTAGCAAATTTTATGTGCTAGCCATAGAGATTGTTGGGGGAGTTTTTAGACATCAAAATATGTCTTATGTGACACCCTACTGTCTAGTAACATGTGCTTTACCCCACTGGTCCATGGTGTTCTTAACTAAGAATCATGTTTTTGGCCACACATAAACACTAGGAAAAAGCAGACTTTTCAACTATAGTTTTTATGCCAATTTTTCTTAAGGGAAAAATTGAGAACTTTGGGGTGGTACTTCTTGATTGCTTGCTGTATGTATTACTTGTAGCATTGCTTGTCTTGTTTGGTTCTGAAAGTGTGTCTTTATTTCTTTTTACGACGTTAGAAAACGAGGAGGAAGGATTTGCTGAAGAAGGGTATTGCAACTCCTGTTACTTTCAGGATCAGGACCATCACTTGTACCAAGGCAAGCCATCCTAATGCTTGCTGTATAAATACTTATCATTATCTATCATGCATGCTTTTCACTTCTGAAGTTTTCACAAAACTATACCTTCAAAACTATTTTTGTGTGAATACTACTACTACTATTAATATTACTAGTATAAGGAATCATAATAGTCGTCAACTTGGTATTACCAAGCCCTTAGCCACTAAATGGTATATAAATACCATACACCCACTTAAAACTTGAGTTCTTAAATGAACTAAATAAAATGTGTTTTTGTAAACAAATGTCTTATGGAAGGAAAACCCCGGAGGAAGGGTGAGACCCTGTCTACCGGAAGAGTTGTTATGATGGAAAATTTTATGAGAAATGTTTACAAAAGACACATAACCTAGTCTTCGCTGGACAACCATTATCGTACTGCCACTTTACCCCAATATGGGTAGGGGCTTGATTAAAAACTTGTTATGGTTAGTATATGTGCTATCTCAAAGGCTATAGGGGATTGGATCCTCCGAACCGAAGTGTCGCTAGGAGTGAGTATACGGGACATCTAAAGTGTGGGATTAATTTTCCCTCCGGATGCAGCAGTTGGGTCTCCTGTTTGGGCGGTGTGGGACATGGCTTGCCAGGGAGGGTAACCCCAATTGAAGAGATAGTCATGTACTAGCTTGTACAGAGTGGATAGTCAAGACCAGTTATCTGATGTTCTCATAGGTTGGGAACAGTCCATGGTTGTTTCATGGCGGACTCTGGATCTAGTGGAAATGTGTACACCTCTGCAGAGTAAAACTATTTCGAGATAGCCGCGTCCTCGGATATGGACGGTTGAATGGCCATGTAGCTAGTATTGTGTCAACTTTTCAAAAGAGGTTTTTTTTTGAAAGGAATGCGGCAGGGGAGGCCCCCACAGCGGGTTTTTTATTTTAAATAATAAGAACCCAAGTCTGCATCCGTGAGGACTTGAACCTGGGTGGTTGGGTTGTACATCCACTTCCCTAACCAAGTGAGCTGGGCTCGCTTCTTTTCAAAAGAGGTTTTGTAGGAAGGCTTTTGTACCTGAGAGGTACTAAGGAGGAATGACTTGGTATCTGCGAGATACGGATGAGGAAGAAACTATTACTAAAAGTTTCTGAAAAGAAAAACTTTCTTTTCTAAAACAAAGCTTATAAAACCTCCGAGATATGTGATATCTACGAGAGTAAAACTATATTATTTTAAATGATCTTTCACAAAGAACTCAACAATGAAATCTCAACCATGATAAATCTTTTATCTGTCATGGGTAGCTGAACCATATGTATGGCCTACCCACTCCACCAAATAAGCATGTATGCATAATTGTAAGCTGATAAAGGATGTCTTGTTGAGTACATTCAAACGTACTCATTTGGTTTCGCCCCTGGTATTTACTTGCCAGACTATGAGGAGGCACCTCAGGAAGGGTTCTATGAGGAGGAGTGCTACACTGATGAACCTGCGAATTAGGATCGTCTCCCAGTCAGCAGCCTGTAGGATGAGGCGTGACTCGGGTTCTACTACGCTATGCTTATCGTCTTCCGCTGTGTTTACTTTGAATGTCTGTCCTGCGTGACAGTTATCAAGAACTTGGTCATGTGACCATTTATGTAAGACTCTATATTCGTGTAATGGATGATGTATTCTGTATGCCAACTTCGTATGTTGTTCACGACTGGTTCTTCTGGGATCGTGAATGAATGCATATGAGGGGTTCTGGACCCTCCGGTCTGGGGCCTCTACAGTTATTCCCAAAAAGAAGATGAAGATTTCTTTGATACTTATTCACATGTGGCCAGACTAACCACCATTCGAGTATTACTCTCGTTGGCGGCCTCGCATGGTCTTCTCGTCCACCAGATGGATGTTAAGACGACTTTCCTGAATGGAGAACTAGACGAGGAGATCTACATGCAACAGCCAGATGGCTTTGTGATGGATGGCTAGGAAGAAAAGGTGTGTAAGTTACTGAAATCTTTATATGGGCTAAAACAAGCACCTAAGCAATGGCATGGGAAGTTCAATACAACTTTAATTTAGGTTGGATTTGTTGTGAATGAAGCTGCCAAATGTGAATACTATCGCCATGGTGCGGGTGAAGGAGTTATACTGTGTTTGTATGTTGATGACATACTGATATTTGGGAACAAACTTAAAGTGATCAAGGAGGTTAAGTCCTTTCTATTTCAGGACTTTGAGATGAAGGATCGTGGTGTGGCTGATGTTATTTTGAATATCAAGTTGTTGAGAGACAATGAGGGTGGGATTACACTTGTGCAATCCCATTATGTTGAGAAGGTTTTAGGTCGTTTTGGATATTCGGACTACAAAATTTCTCCAACTCCATATGATCCTAGTGTGTGGATTCGGAAGTTCAAAGGAAAAACTAAGGACCAGCTGAGGTACTCTCAAGTAATTGGTTCGCTCATGTACCTAGCAAGTGCTACGAGGCCTGACATCAGGTTTGATGTGTGCAAACTAAGCCGTTTTGTTTCCAATCCGGGTGATGTGCATTGTCATGTTGTTGAAATAATTATGAGATATCTTAAAGGTACTGTGATCCACAAACTTCACTATAGTGGATACCCTTTGGTACTTGAAGGGTATTGTGATTCGAATTGGATCTCTAATGCTGATGAGATGAAAGCCACAACGGGGTATGTGTTTACTCTTAGAGGTGGTGTTGTTTCCGGGAAGTCCTACAAGGAAACAATCTTAATGAGACCGAGAACGGAAGCAAAATTAACAACATTAGACATATCTTGTGTTGAAGCAGGATGGCTTCGAGATCTTTTGATGGACTTGCATGTGGTTGAAAAGGCAGTTTCGGCTATCCTTGTGAACAGTGACAATCAAACAGTGATTATCAAGGTGAAGAGTTCAAAGGTCAATGGGCAGTCCACTAAACACACAAGAATGAGATTAGAAGTTGCCAGACATTTAAGAAACTTCGGAGTGATAGCGGTGGATTATATCCATTCGGCTAAGAATCTGGCAGATCCCTTTACTAAAGGGCTATCACGTGTTGTGATAGAAAGTGCATCGAGGGACATGGGTATTATACCTATATGAGTTGCCATGGTAGTAACCCAACCTATGTAATCAGAGATCCCATGAAGTAGGATCTAGGAAAACAATCTAGTGGTTAACTAAGGAGAGTAATTCTACTAACCCACTCCGCTGAAGATGCAATACTCTCAGAAACTGTATAACAGGTTGAGTTTTGTCTTAGTATGTTCCAAGGCTTGTATAAGCAAGATGTTATCCTACAGAGCGATATTTGGAGGAACACACATATATGAGCCTGACTACTGGTGTCTATGAGATTGGGTGGTCTCTAGTAATTTCATGAATAGGCTAGGAGTGTGACTTATATGCTCCACCCGAGGGGTCAGCCTTCGGCAGTCTAGTACTGGCAAGACATTTAGTGAAGCTACATTACGCCAAACTGACAATTCAAGGCATAGTCCAGTGTTCAGTTATGATGGAGTGTAGCTATTTGTTGTAGGTGGATGTTCAACCTTAATGGGTCTCTACTGATAATGTTGGTATATTAAAACAGTGGTTGGAACAGAGGACAACGCCATTGGCATTCGGGGTCTGGTGGGGGATTGCTGAAATTTGGGGTGGGATTTAGGCCCACTAGACAATTTCCATTTAATCCCTAAGGCGCATGATGCCATAGCAAGTAGTGCGATTTTAGTCCCATATTGCTAATTGGGAGAGTTTGGACCAGCTTATAAGGTGAGCTCTTCCCCCACTAGAATGAGTTGGTATGAAGAGAGAGGAGTTGTGGAGATGTTCCACACGCTCGCTCCTCCTCCACCGACCGCCTCGCCTCGTCATGACACGTCACGACGCGCCGCGGGTTGTGGGAATGGGCTGAGCCGATGCCTTTATTCTGGCAGTCAAAAACGGAGAAGTCCAATTGAGAGTTACACGAATCTGATACGTCAGATTGTGTACACGAATTGAGAGACGTGCCACAGAGATGAATCTTCACATTCATTGTGGAAACGAAAATGTCCGTTATTACTGCATGAAAACATTTGTTAATTAACACGTCATTAATGTGTGCTAGACTGTATTCCTACCCGGTCATGTCTATATATTGGAGGCTCAGGTGGATACAGAAAAACACACCTCATACGCTTTGCCGTTTTGCACCCATTGTTGTTCCACTCGCTTTTGCCGCTGCCGGTGATCTCATCCTGTCTACCGCGTACACGGACGACAGGAGAGCAGGCCTCTAAAACCCCGTCTCTCCAGATCTTGTAGGTAGATGGGCGATTAGGTTTTTGGGGAGCGTCTCTTACACGACTGCTTGCTTCTATTCGTCTATCTCTAATACTTCCTCGTCGCTCTCGTCATCGCCATGTCCACCAACGCCGAACAACTCGCTGCTGAGAAGGCAGCTGCCAATGAGGCCGCCGCCTCCGCTGCTGATGCGTCTACTGCCGCTTCTGCTACTGCTACGGCCAACTGGACGATTGGAGGGTATAACAAGGTTATCCCTCTCCTGATTATTTCTATATGTACTAGTACTTTGCGTATATATTTCTACCATCAACCTAGGGCGCGTTTGGTAGCCTGCAGCTCTTTTGAGGCTGCAGGGGGCAGGCCGGCCGGGGCCTTGCCCTGCTCAGATGATACACATACATGTTTTGCTTGTTGTTAGGTACACTACATCAGAGAACGTAGTTCAATTGTGAGTGTTGGTTGATTTCTCAATCTTAATTCTTAGGTGATGATTAGTCTCACCTCTTTCCATATGGGTTGAGTTACCTCCAGTGAGGCGCAGTAATTAGTATAACGGCGCGACACGGCGGCGGCGCGTTTGTGCGTGAGCGGAGAGGCGACACACTCGCACATCCGGCCAGCATAGCCCCGACGTTGCAGCAGGTGCGGCTAGTGGGCATGCCACGGAGCTCGGCCCGCTAGGCCATGAGCTCGACGATGGATGCCAGTGCCGATGGATTTAGTCGCGGCGAATGACACCAATGAAACGCACACATTACAGAGATTGAAGTGAGACACAGAAACACCCATGACGAGCGGCAAGCACGAGGATGTCACCAGCGACTGAAATCATCGACGAAGTTTGTGGCAGCTACGTATGGCGGCAATGGAGAGCAGATTTTAGTCCCCCGATACACCATGAGCACCATGAATATTTTCAGTAACACGCCATAAACATATTCAGTTAACACACCACAGACATATTCAGTTAACAGACAACTCCGGTGACGACAGAGTTTGCAGCAGCTGCGAGCGGTAGCGGTTGAGCGCAACCCTCAAATATACAAATATATATGTGAGAGTACTGATAGAAGAACGCCGTTCATGGCAGCTTGCGACGGTCGAGCGGAGGTTAAAGAAGCCACGTACACAAAGCACAGTATAAATACACATGGGTACAGTGTGAGATGTACAACCACCAAAACGAAAAAGTTACAGCATGGGAGTTGTATGAAATAGCAAGGGGAAGCTACTCATCAAAGGATATTTCAAACAGTCGCGTGTACGCAATTAATTTTGACGAAATTCAGCTAAAGATGGTTCATACATGAATACGAAATTCATAGTTGGCAGTGAACGAAAGTATAAAACGATTGCCGGAATGGCACCATATAGGCATTGCACTTTATTTTCATGTACAGTTTATTTTAAACCGAACACTATATTATTAGTCTCGAGTAAGAAAATGAAGTGAGTTTAGAGAAAGTGATCCGAAGCAAAATTCAGGTGCAGGTTGCATCAAGAGAGCGCAGCGTGCGTTCCGCTCGGTCTGGCCCCATAGAAACGGCCGATTCGGCCGTTCCCAGAAGGGGCTTACTCAGTGTGCTTTAAATTTTGTGCTGGCCCAAGATTCTGCTCGCATGCAACTAAACAGGCTGTCTGACTTTGCACCCCACTACCAAACGCGCTCCTAGTATGCAATAATATTGTCAAATATTAGTCCTTTTACGTCATTCTTATGATTTATTCTTGGATTAATTTAATCGAAAAATTGCCTAAATACTCAACAGTTTCCACTTTCAGTTGCCCCCATGCCTTCCCTATATACACTAAGGTTAACAAAAGGGAACTAAAATACATGGGGTTCTTGATCTAACTATAATAAATGACTCGTTTTCTAGCTTGAAGGTCCACATGACGGATTTCTATACATGACTTAACAAATATATCCTCTAAGACAAGTTTGTGGACTTTTTATCATATTGGACAAGTAGGTGGCCTAAATTGAACCTAAGGACAAGTTTGTGTACCTCGAGGACGAGGGCTATTACACGAATTAAAAATAGATCGATTACAGATTTTGATGATAAATAATCTGCTCAGCCAAGCTACTACGAGGAAACGAAATAAGAATATACCATTATAACAAGTAGGTCACCAAGTTTAAATGCTATTAAAAGACGGCCTTATATGGAATACGTATACATTTAAAAATAAATCAAACTAGTTAAAATTTTACCAAGTTCATAGAAAAAACCATTAACATCGAGAATACAAAATTAATATAATTCTTTTCATGTGATATATTTTTCTTATAAATTTGGTCGAACTTTACATTGTCTGACTTTAAAAAAAATTAGGCCTTTAGAAACGAAGAGAGTATGCATGTGAGTACTTCACATAGCGCAGAAAATGTTTGCCAATAGGTTTAAGTATGAAGCTAATGATCTTTTATTTGTCAAGAGGGATGGGAGGTGTGTACACGAGCTCACTACTACTCCCTCCGTATTGAAATGTAAGATGTTTTAGCATTTACTAGACAAAACATATCTAAACATAATTTAGTGTAACATGCATATTAATCTACACACTAAAACATGTCTAGATACGTTTTGCCTAGAAATGCTAAAACATCTTATATTTTGATACGGTAGTACTTAGAGATTGCTAGTACTTCCTCCGTCCACTTTTATAAGACATTTTAATTTTACCTATATACATTTTAAGATAAGTAAATTTAGACTCATTTTATATATAGATTCAGGAGGATAGGATACGCGCCAGAGGCGTCCGTGCCCGCTGTAGGCAGCTCCGCCGCCGGCTCTCGATCTCCCTCCTCCGACCACCTCCTCCGCAGCCGAGAGAAGATCCGAAACCGCCTCCTCGCCCTCTCCCCTCCCCTCCCATTGTTTAGCACCGTGATACGTCATAAAAGTATCCTTAATTTCTATGTTCCATGTTGTTTTCTTATTGTTTCTCACATGTTTGATATACACTTTATGTCATTTTTATCGAATTTCTGGACTAACCTATTGACAAGATGCCACAGAGCCAGTTCCCTGTTTTCTGTTGTTTTTAGTTTCAGAAAAGTTGTTCTAGAAATATTCTCGGAATTGGAAAATTCAAAACCCGGAAGTCTTAAAATTCCCGAAGGTTCCACGGAGTCTCGATGAGACCCGGAGGGGGGCCTCAGGGGGCCCACGCCATAGGGCGGCGCGCCCCCCTTGGCCGCGTCGGGGGGTGGTGTGGGGCCCCCGGGCCTCCACCACCTCTTCCCTTTCGCCTGTTTAATCCCACCGAGACATAAACCCTAGGAGGAGACCACTTTTACCCAAGAAACACCCGAGGCCGCCGTCGCCGTCATCCCGAGATCGGGAAGGTTCGGGAGCTCTCCCCGGCACCCTGCCGGAGGGGGAAATCATCACCGGAGTGGTCTACACCACCATGCCCTCCTCTGAAGTGATGCGTGAGTAGTTCATCCCTGGACTATGGGTCCACAGAAGTAGCTAGACGGTTGTTCTCTCCACTTTGTACCTCATGTTTAGATCTTGTGAGCTACCTATCATGATCAAGATCATCTTTATGTAATGCTACATGTTGTGTTTGCTGGGATCTGATGAATGTTGAATGCCATGTCTTATGATTATCAATCTATTATGTTATCTTCATGCTTATGTTATTTATGATCTTGCATGCTCTCCATTATTAGTAGATTCTCTGGCCAAGTAGATGCTTGTAACTTCAAGAGGGAGTATTTATGCTCGATAGTGGGTTCATGCCTCCTTTTCATCTGTGCTCGAGTGACAGAAACGTTACAGATGGAGGATGTGTTGTTGCCATTAGGGAGAAAACAACGGTGTTTACCTAGTTTACATTCTTTACATTACACACTTTGCTTACGGAGATAATATGTTGCTTGCAACTTAATACTCAACGTTTGTTTGGATGATATTCGGAGGGTGGATTATTAGTCATAGATGCAGTTGGATAACGGTCTATGTATTTTGTTGTAATGCCCGCATGAATCACATGGTAATCCTTATGTCTGGAATATGCACTACTTTGCAACCTTCATTTCTATCAATTGCCCAGCTGTAATTTGTTCACTACACATGTTATTTATCTTTCACGTAGAGACACCACTAGTGAACTGTGGACCCCGGTCCTTTTTCCTCATACTGATAAAACACCTACTGATTTCATAATGCTGCTACTGCTTTCATACTATTTTTCTAGTGTTTTCCACACCATACGTTTAAACTCTTTGTGTTCAGCAAAACCGGTGAGATTGACAACCTCACTACTTTGTTGGGGCAAAGTGATTTGATTGTGTTGTGTAGGTTCCATGTTGCTTCTGAACTAGTAGTGTGCCCTACCATCTCAGCTGCTTCAACCTTCTGAAGTTACTGCTTCCTCTTATTGGTCGATTAAACCTTGGTTTCTTACTGAGGGAAAATTTCTGCTCTGCTCATCATACCTTCCTCTTGGGGTCTCCCAACGAGTGCACTACCTGCACCATGAAGCTATTTTTCTGGCGCCGTTGCCGGGGAGGAAGAGAATTTCTGCAAGGGGAGTCTCTCACTTCCAATATCTTTTCTTTGTTTTTGTTTTTCTTAGTTTATTTTGTCTTGTTTGCTTCTCTTTATCAAAAACACAATAAAATTAGTTCTTATTCTAGTTGTTATTCTATCTTTATCATGCTTGCTAGCAATGTTTGATGCCTTTGAAACTAGATCTTATAGGCAAGGTGGGTATACAGATGAACAACAAAAATATTATAAGAAACAACGCTTGTCACAAAAAGGAATACACTTATGGGAGAAAATTAATAAATTGGATGACTATGCTAAAAACTTGTGCTCTACTTATAATGTTACTTATTGCTTTGATAAATCTTGCTGTTGTAGGAGGTATAAACACCTACCTTTTCATTGTGAGTATAATGATGATGTTACCATATCTTCTTATGTTAAGGGAAATTATGAATTATATGATGTGGAACAAATTGAAGAATTTATTGCTTGGAAGGGTGTATTCGAAATTGCATATTTACTTGAAAATATTGATGACGCACCTTATAAATATGAGATTTATGCTATACTTGAATATTTCTTTGATAATTACAAGGATTGTAATTACTACATAATGGAATATCTTAATAAATGCTCTCAACCTAAGTAATAAACTAATGCCTTCCAGGAGCCTATGGAAGAAGAAATTACTGAATCTGGAAGCTCATTGGATGAAAAAGAGGAGGAAAGTGATGATCAAGAGGAGGAAGAATGGAGCTACCCATGTCTACCTCCCAATGATAGTAACTCTTTAACTCATACATTACTTGATGAAATTGATACTTGCTCTACTTGTGGCCTTGATACTACTATGAATGAAACTTGTGAGAATGATATTGCTACTGTTGTTTATGATAATCCATGCTACTTGGATAAATCTTATGATAATGCTCTTGATGATGGTCCTATGTTACTTTATGTTATAAATTATAATGCTACTGAAAATAGGATTGCTATAATGTGTCCTATACCTTTTAAGAGTGACCAATTATATTGTTTTGCTATTGCTAAAGGTGGGAAGAAAGAGGAGCTGATTTTAAATTTTGATCCCACTGTTTTGGAGCTTGATTTGAATTGTGTGCTTTTAGACCATGACAAACATGCTTTATGTGATAATTATGTTGTTGAGTTTCTTCATGATGCTACTGAAAATTGTTATGAGAGAGGAAAATATGGTTGTAGGAATTTTTATGTTACTAAAATACCTCTTTTTTTTTGAAAGTTTTGAAGTTGTTTTTGTTCTACCTTCCCATGATTTGTAGTTTGAGCTTCTTTAATTTATTTCTTTACAAGATTCCTATGCATAGGAAGTGGGTAGACTTAAATTTGCTTTATACTTGCTTCCTGATGCTCTCTTCTGCTTCAATTTATATTTCTTATATGAGCATCTTGTTCACTTGAAAATACTTGATTCCACTTTTCTGGGCCTAGCTAAAAGGCGTTAAAGAAAAGCACTTCTTCAGAGATAACCCATGGTTTCACTTTTGCTTTGTTTTTCTCTGTTTTCTTTCAGTCAAGAGGTTGTATACTTCTGTAGCAACTCTTTTGTATCTTTCTTTTCATGTTTTAGTAGTGCCAAGTAATGTTTCTGACGAGAGTTGGAGTTGGTTTTCGGATTTCTGTGCAGGAAACAGATTTCTGCTGTCCACCGTAAAAAATCGTATCAAATCCACGAAGATCGGAATGATCTGAAATTTTTTGTTCTTATTCCTCGGCTAATTCCGTAACTTTTTTTTAAAGTTTTTTGTTCTGAGCAACGTAAGTGCCTTGAAAAAAATTCGTCTTTATAGACTATTCTGGTTTTGACATATTCTGCCATTTTTCTTGCATTTGCTCTTTTGCGATGTCAAGTGGATTTGTTTACTTCACGAAACATTAATGGCTGTAGCTTATGTTTAAAAGTATCAATAGCACTTGTTCCATATAGAACCAATGGATTTTTAATTGTTTCACTAACCCTCTAATGCAAATTACTGTTTGAGTGTGGTGTGAAGGAAGTTTTCAAGGGTCAAGAGAAGAGGTGATATATGTGATCAAGAAGAGTGTAAGGTCAAAGCTTGGGGATGCCCCCATGGTTCATCCAAGCATATTTTTAGGAGACTCAAGCATCTAAGATTGGGTATGCCCAAGGCATCCTGTTGGGGGAATAGGTAAGGGGAGCCTTACCGGGCCCCTGACATGAACCGGGAATCACCTCATCCGGTTCATGGTGAGTAACCCGGGTTCTGCTAGGCAGAGCCGGGTTAAGCTAGGAAGAGCCGGGTTACGGTGAGCGTGACCCGGCAGAATGAAGAACCGGCCCAAGGCCCAGGTCAGGCGACGCGGAAGCCCAGGAGCCTAGAGAATAGTTCTTGGCCGGCCCAGGAGTAGCCGGATCATAAGAAGAGCCGGACCAAGATGATCAGGAACCGGAGGGCGATAGGACTCTGAAGACGGGCGGGGCCCGACTTCCTTGTAACCCGGAGGTCTCGTCCACTATATAAGGTGAGACCCCGGGACGTAGAAAGACAAGTTCTAAGTTGATAGCCAGGTAACTCGAGACATTGAGAGTTGGAATCGCCCTTTGTAATCGAGACTTGTTTCCCTGATAGTAAGAAAGCAGGAGTAGGTTTTACCCTCAATCAAGGGGCCGAACCTGGGTAAACTCACGTCTCTCGTTTCCACCTTAACCCTTTCGAAGTTTCACTTAGTAGCAATGGCCTCACAATCTAGCTCTCGTATGAGGACACTTGCCGTGACAACACCAAGACAGTTGGCGCCCACCGTGGGGCCTACTCGCGGAAGCGTCGTCTTTTAATAAGGAGCGCTACCTGGAATCGAGAAGCTCGCGATAGGCCGGCTCAAGAGAAGCCGGCGCGGAAACTATTACAATCATGACACATGGGGCCCCGAGTTCGCCTCCGTGGATTCAGGACTTCACGTCCCCTTTGGCAAGATCCATGTCTTCATTGGATACGTTGGGACAGCAGCTTCAGAACTGGACCAACTTTCAGATTTGGTGTCTGAGAAAACCATGGCAGTAGACTCCGATGGCGAGTCCTCAATTGGGAACAATGACGATCACGATGACACAGGCTCGATCCACCAGCTCTTTGGAGACCGATTAGGAGGAGACATGAAATTGGACGCGCCAGGTTTCGATGAGACAACTCACCACGCTGCCATTTACATGGCTGGTCCCACGCGGCCAACCGAGCCCAGGTATGACTCAGAAGGAACTTAATTACTAACGAAGCTTTGACCTCAAATCCGGTTCTTGGAGCACCAGGTGTTACAGTCACAGCACCAACTGGACCAGCGGCTACACCAGGAGCACCAGAGATGACGCCCTCGACAGGACCTGGAGCAACAAGACCAGGGGAAGCCGTGATTGACTTGACCGGGCCTGTGTCGTACAACCCGAGACCGGAGCTGATGGTTGCAATGGATTCTTTAAACGAAATCCTGGCAACACCGATCACCCCGAAGAACCTGGAGAAACGTAACACAGAGATAGCGAGACTCCGGCAAGAAATAACTCACGCTCGTCAAGAGATTGATAAAGAAGCCACTTGCATAAACAAAGCCCGGTTAGAAGTTCTGGAAGAGGCCACACGTCTGGAGAGGGAAGGAATTCACCTGACCTTCAGGCAAAGAGAGCTAGCGTCAATACAGAACAGACGTCATCATACTCGCCTGAATAATGAGTTCGGGGTAGGACTCTGTAACACCCGGGGTTTTTCCCCCAAGTTAGTTTTGCTTGTTTTTTTTTGCATCATGATGCATCATAGCATCATGCATCATACTCATTGCACTTGTTTTCAAACCAATCCAAACTTTCAAAACAATTTAAGAAATTCAAACAATGCCCTCTTGTATCACACTCCAATTGTCTTCAATAAAATTGAATGTCAAATTCAAATTTAAATATCACTACAAACTTTTGAATTTTCAAAACCCAAAACTTTTGTTCTTGGGAATTTTCAATTCCAAATGCAATACAAAAATTATTTCATAAAAAATGAAACCCCTAACACCTCTTTCTTTCTCTCTCTCTCTTTCCTACAAAAAAAAATAATAGAAGCACAAAAAAAAAGAGGGAGGGCAGGCCAGCCCAATTGGGCCAGCCCACCACACCCCCACGATCCAGCCCAACCCCCCCTTCTTTCTCGTACGGACAGAAAGGGGGAGGATGTCGTTGTCCACCTCCTCCCATGGCCCCCACCTCCCACCTGCTCCCTCCTCCCTTATAGCTCCCCTTCCCCCTCTTTCCCAAACCCTAATCCTCCTCTCCCTCTCCTCCTCCTAGCCGCCGCCCCCCTCTCTTCTTCCTCCCCCCAATTCTTCCTCTCTGAAGCTTCTGAACTTGTTTCGGTTGCCTCCATGGCCGGAAAGGGGAGGAGGTGAGGTCGGTGTTGTGGTCGTCTCCGACCCCCGTTCTCGCCGGGAATGGAATCGTGGTGATGCCCTCCTCGTCCTCGCGGTCTCGGACAGCCGGGAGAGGCCCCAGGGCCGCGCCGCCGTCGCCATCATCTTCCCCCCGGCGCGCTGCTGCTGCCGTCCGCTTCGCTCGTCAGGCCATCGTCCGCCTCGAGCCGTCCGCGCCGCCAAGCTCCCCCCCCCCCCCCGAGGTGAGGCCACCCCGTCCCGTCCTAGGCCCCCCTCCCCTCGTGCTCTGATCACCGGCCATCGCGCCGCGCCATGGATTCCTCGCTGCAGGTCGCCGGCCGTCATCTCTTTTCCGATCGAAGCAGTTAACTGCATCTCGTATCAGTTTCGTCCACCCGCACATACCACCTCAGAAGCCCACGGCTCTTTATCTTTCAACAAAGCAGCAGCTAGCCCACTGGTAGCACCCCAGCGCACACACATGCAGCAGCCCGGGTTCGAATCCCCTTAGGCACAAAGCCAACCCCTTTTCCCCTCTTTTTTTCTGTTTTTTCTCGAACTCCAGAAAACAGATCTGAACCCTTATTTGTAAAATCCATAACAATTTGAATATTGCTCCAAATTCAATGATTCAAGTTTCTGTGGATTCAAAATCTTGTACTCTTTCTGTTAATGTCAAAGTTGCAACATGTTTCTGTAATAATTTTTGCACTAAATAATTAATTACAGAAAATGCAATAAAAATGTGAAACTTTGGAATTTCATAACTTGAGTTTGGTTCACCCAATTTGAGAAAACTTGGGCTCTAAAAATTTGTCTTAACAAACTCTACACATTGGTATTTTATTTGGTCACAATTGAATTAATTTTGAACATGTTTCCCTCTGTTTACTAAAAGGGCAGAATAAAAATGGTTATGGTAAATGGCATAATAAATTCAATAATGATCCAAAAATTATGTTTAATAGCTCAAATTGTTCAGTGAAACATTTGCTACATGTTTTTAACCTTTTCAATACAATTTGTTTACTGTTTTCCCTAATTAAAAGTGGTGCAATAATTCAATGCTTTAATTAAACCTTTTAAATTGCAAAATTCATAACTTGGGCAATTCAAATCCAATTCCAACATGTAAAATATGTTTTCCATCCCATTTTTCATGAACTTTGCAAATATGAACTTTGTTTTCTATTTTGAATAATTTAAATTGCTGAAAACAACTGTTTCTTAATTAATGCATTTAAAATTGTCAATTTAATAACTTGCTCATCTAAAATCCAAATTCAACAAATGAAATATGTATTCCATCTAAAATTTTGTGTTCTTTCCAAATATGAATTTTGTTATCTGTTTTGAACAATTAAAATGGGTGAAAACAATGAATTTTTGTGTAACTCACTTAAGAAGCCAAATTTCATAACTTAATAAATAAAATTCCAAACTTGGTAAACAACATATCAAATTGAAGCTATTGTTGTTTTCTCATTGTTTTCCTCATCCATGCATCATTCTAATCAACTCTCACATGATGGTTATTTGTAGATCATTTAATTCAACATTAATTCATGCGTTTTTCCAGATGCAATCCAAATTACATATGGGCCTATTTAAATATGTTACCATGTCAACTAGTTTATCTTTGATGCATCAATTAATTGTCATGCATCCATATCCTGATCATGCTGGATCTTTTGCCGTAGAAGTAATTGTTGCATCCGGTGTTTGTTCTAGTTCGTTGCTTCTTCGCGGATAGGACGTTGAGATGATGTGAGCAACGACAAGTTCTTCGGATGTACCTCTACTTGCTGGATTCCAGGCAAGTATACTCACTTGCTGCCTATGGCTGCCTTTCATCACTTGTTACCGATTCTTCCGTTGTTCTTATGCTAGCCTTATGATTCGATGCTTGTGTCTCGATCCTATCATATGTTTACCTTGCAGCCATGATATAGCCTTCCTTCCACTTCCTATTAACTGTTGTTTGTTTACCTTGTTGGCCCTCGTGTCGTAGTTGCATGCTTAGATTTGTTTGTGCTTGAGTCTTGTTGTCCGTCTTATCACCTGTTTAGTTGGATAGTTGGGTTTCAATTCAATCAACAACATGTTAATGTTTGGGTAATAATAATTTGATGATAAGGCACCGGCAGGAGGCCCGGCGTGGTTTTGAGGCCTGCTAGTGTCGACCCTAATTAGGAAAAGAGTCTTGTCCATTGATCCATGATGAGCGCACTAACCGCATGTGGGAAGCGAGTATGGGCGCCCCCCGCAATTCTGATTCGATTCGCATCTCGTCCAAATCGCCTCATTTAGTTCGGGTTTTCCATTTGCCGCATGCATATGCAGGTGTGAACCCTTGGCGCCAGGGTGGAACTTTTGTAGTCGGCATTTAGGGAGACACGTTCTTAGAGTGCTATGAGGGTCCCCTTTTCTTCGTGGGGCTTGATTACCCGTGCGCTCAACTGCACGGGGTTCTTTGGGCTTGATGCGAAGAAGAGTTGGGTTGTGTTGAGTACCTCGCTTGGTGGGTTGATCCCCCGTCTGGCGGGCTATTCTTACGTGTACGGCTAAATTGGTGCATCCCTGCAGGGTTAAATCTTCTCGAGAAGCCGTGTTGTCCGCGGTTATGGATGACTTGGTGAAAGTGCTGCCTAAAAAGTACTCAGATAACTTACACCTAACGATGATAACTTGACTAGTAATGTAGATTACCTCCACCATAAAATGAATGTCACCTTAATCAACAGTGTGAGTTTCCTTGGGTTGCTTCCTTAGTAGGGGGTAACATTGGATGGATATTGTTTGGTGAGTAGTTGTAGTTGGTTCTGATACGCTATCTTATCCCCTTTCTTTTAGCCGGATGTTGTAGCGAGTCTCTGTAGTTAGTTAGTGCCGCCAGCTGCCGCTTCTTTGCAATAATCCCTTTCTTTCCGTTGTACCCAAAGTATTTGTATCTTGTGATGATTGGTTACGCTGGTAACTTGTGAGTATGGTTTATCCACTTGCCAGTACTTAACCGTACTGACCCACGAATCCTTTTCGTGGCTGCATATTCCACATTGCAGTCAACAGGTTTGAAGTCTGACGACGTTAGCTTGGGAATCCCTCCGGCTTGGCCTGGGCAGGGATTGGACGCCATCGGTTATCTTCAGGACTCTTAGTCCAATTTGGATCTTGTCCGTAGTCGGACACTATGTTGTTTCTTCCGCTGTTATTTGGATCTTTGTTTTGTATCAGTTGTATTCCTTGACTCGGTTGAGTCATCTTGTATATATCTTTTCTGTTGTTGTTGCGGAATATTCGTGAACTGTTGTAATGTTATCACAAGTGGCAACCTAGAATCGGTTATTATGTGGATTTTGGCGGAAATGCTGAAATTTGCATAGTGCCCGATCTCGGGGCGTCACAGACTCGAGCCTACTAATCTACACAATTTGTTTACATCTTCGACAGGAAACCCCGCAGCTCATAACCCGGCAGGTCCAGGTTATGCCATGAACCCGCCGGTTATCCCTGCTCCAGTCCATCTAGCACGTTTCCAGCCACTTGTTTGACCGCTTGGGAACCTAAATCCAGCACCAACCCCAGCACAGCCTGTGCAAGACAGGTTGACCCCAACAACCTAAATCCAATGGATAATATTTGGGAAGCAAGCACTAGTCTGGCACAGATCCCGGTCGAACCCAATAACCCTATGGCAATTGAAGCTCGAAGGGACATCGAGATGCTACAAACGGTGGTGGTTCAGCAGTTGAATTACAGTAACTAGGACAGGATACACTCAACACCTTATCATAGCAGGACAGCTCTGCCTCGGAGTCATCATGGGAATTCTCCAGCCCCAGCAGGATTTAGCAATGCTAACCGACATCCCAACCCGCCCAGGCAAGCAGTATCGTATGCACCTGGAGTTTTAAATACATGACATAGAACTACAGAAGCTAAAGACAGGAATCCGGGTCATGTCCAGAACCCAGTGCAAGCTACGGTCTCAAACCCAGCTCAAGACGGGTCCCGTAGAATTGGAATCCAGTGCTTCGGTCCTGCAATTAGGAACGAGAGAATACCAGCTGATTTTAAAGGACCTCGCAGAGTTGTGAATTATACGCCTGACATGGAGCCCGCAGACTGGATAGAGGGTTATGAGATGGCCATGGAAATATTGGAAGTAAGCGACACGGTGTGCTCACACTACTTAAGCGTGATGTTAGAAGGGCCAGCAAAGTCATGGTTAAAGAACTTGCCCGCCAATTCAATCAACAACTGGCAGGAGTTGAAGGACCATTTTATCAAGAATTTTCAGGGCACATTTAAACGACCAACGACGATCACAGACCTGGAAAATTGTGTTCAGAAAGAAGGGGAGTCCGCTCAACATTGGTCTCGGCGCGTGGCAGAGATCATACACTCGTCTGTCGGACTCACCGCACAACAGGCCATGATAGCTCTCGAAAGGAATTGCAAGTTTGACCCTTTAAAGCATAAGCTGGGACGCATTAAGCGGTATGTATGTGACATGAGGGAGCTGATGGATGCCATGACCAAGTATGCGGAGTCTGACAAAACCAAAGATGCAGACTCAGATGACGAGAAGTCCGCTAAAGAAAAGAAAACTGGAACTAAGGGTAGCCAGAACCCGAGTCAGAGCAACAACAATCCTCAGAACCAGAACAATAACAAAAGAAAAAACAGAGAGGGGACTTCAGATTTGGTGGCTAACACAAATACAGGTTACAAAAGCCAACGTCAGGGCAACAATTTCAGAGAAAATCAAAATTTCAGGCCAAACAGCTTCGCGCAGGCCCAGCAAGCCCGGAAAGGTCCGTGCCCCAGACATAGTAAAAATGGAAAGGAATCAAATCACTCTTGGGAAAATTGCTTCATCATGCAGGGGTTCAGACCTAGTGGAAATAATAATTACGGACCAGGAAACGGTGGAGTAGGCAACCCAGGAAATATGGGAGGTGGACATCCGGGACCTGGTAGCTCGGGACCCGGCAATCATAATCCGGGTCATCACAATCAGAGTCACCAGGGAACTAACCCGGGAAATAGTCACCAAGGAGGAAATTTCGGTTTTCAAACAAATCCGAAGCAGTTAAGTTTAGAACAATATCATGTATTTACCACTAGTTAATGTAGGAGAGAGCGCAAGGTACAGAAGCGTGCTGTCAACACCGTGGCTCCTGTTGTTCCTAGATGGCTTAACTGGTCAGAACAACCCATAACCTGGAGTAGGGATGATCATCCTTCACGAGTTGATAATCCAGGGGGAGTGGCCCTGGTCGTGGTTCCACAAGTTGGAGGATATAAGTTAGATAAAGTATTGATGGATGGAGGAAGCATCATTAACATACTTTACTACGACACCTTCAAAAGGATGAACCTGCAAGAGAAACAGCTTTAGCCATCATCGACTGTGTTTCATGGCATCGTACCCGGTAAGTCTGCACAACCTATCGGAAAAATATTCCTTGAAGTTGCTTTTGGGGTATTTGAAAATTACAGGACAAAGATGTTAGCCTTTGAAGTGGTCAAATTCAGAAGTCCGTACCATGCCCTATTCGGACGGCCAGCTTATGCCAAATTTATGGCCAGACCTTGCTATGTTTACCTCAAACTAAAGATGCCATGTCCCAATGAATCATTACTATTAACGGAGATAGAGAAATAGCTCTGGAATGTGAGGAAGGTAATGCAACTTACGCAGAGACAGCTTGCGCTGAAGAGGAGTTGAAATTATATAAACTGCAGGTTGATCCAGAAGATATGACCTCGCTCAAAAAACCATCAGCTGAGTCCAAGTTAAAATTTAAGTCTTCTCAAGACAGCAAGCTGGTGGACTTTACCCCCGGTGACTCATCTAGGAAGTTCGACATGGGGGCTCACATGACAGAGAAATAGGAAAGCGCGCTTATCAAGTTCCCCCGTGAGAATTGGGATATCTTTGCATGGAAACCTTCTGACATGCCAGGTGTACCAAGGGAACTTGTTGAGAACAGTTTAAATGTGAATCCTGATTTGAAACCTATTCGTCAATTTCTCCGTCGTTTCAATGATGAGAGAAGAAAAGCAATAGGAGAAGAGATTGACAGGTTACTTGCAGCAGGGTTTATCGTAGAAGTGTTTCACCCAAAGTGGTTAGCTAATCCAGTTCTCGTTCTCAAGAAAAACGGAACCTGGAGAATGTGCATAGACTACACAGATCTAAATAAAGCATGTCCTAAAGACCCGTTCGCGTTACCCCGTATTGACCAGATTATAGATTCTACGGCCGGTTGCGAGCTGCTATGTTTCCTGGACGCTTATTCAGGTTATCAACAAATCAATATGAAGGAAGAGGATCAAGAGAAGACATCGTTCATTACTCCCTTTGGAGCGTTTTGTTATACGTCAATGCCTTTTGGTTTGAAAAATGCAGGGGCAACTTATCAAAGGTGTATCCAGAAGTGCTTGGAAAGTCAATTGGGCAGAACTCACACGCTTATGTGGATGACATAGTAATCAAATCACAGAAAGGTGGCACTTTGATCTCAGACTTAGAAGAGATGTTCGCCAATCTGCGAAAGTACCAAATGAAACTTAACCCAACAAAGTGTGTCTTTGGCGTACCAGCTGGGAAATTATTGGGTTTCATTATTTCCGAGAGAGGCATTAAAGCAAACCCAAAAAAAATTCAGGCCATACATAACCTGAAAATGCCGGTTTTTGCCTAAATGATGTTCAGAAGTTGACAGGTTGTGTTGCCACCCTGAGCCGGTTTATAAGCAGGCTACGCGAAAAGTCCATACCCTTGTACCGATTGCTGAAGAAAATAGACACCTTTGTGTGGAATCAGGAGGCTGATGACACATTGGAGGCCTTGAAAAAACAACTTTACAATGCACCTATATTAGCTGCGCCTGAGGAAAAAGAACCCATGTTGCTATACATAGCAGCAAATAACAGGGCAGTGAGTGCGGTGGTTGTTGTGGAGCATAAGATGGAAGACAAACAAGGTCTTGTTCAGGGGCCGGTTTACTACGTCAGCGAGGTCCTGACAGAGTCTAAACAACGTTACCCCCATTGGCAGAAACTTGTCTTCGGAGTATTCATGGCCAGTCGCAAACTGAAACATTATTTTCAGGAACATCCTATCACTGTGGTTAGTTCAGCGCCTCTGTCTGAAATTATTCAAAACAGAGAAGCAACAGGAAGAGTTGCCAAGTGGGCTATTGAGATGGGACCTTATCATATCAAATACGAGCCAAGGACTGCAATAAAATCCCAAGCTTTGATCGAGTTTATAAATGACTGGACAGAGTTACAGGTTCCACCAGATAAACCAGACACTAACTATTGGACTATGCACTTTGATGGGTCTCGACAATTGGAAGGATCAGGATCAGGTGTGGTTTTAACATCCCCACGAGGAGTTAAGTTTCGCTGTGTCTTGCAAATCTCATTCAAATGCACTAATAATGCAACAGAGTATGAAGCTTTGCTCCATGGGCTTCGTATTGCGAAAGAAATGAGCATAACCCAGATTCGATGTCTGGGTGATTCTGATCTGGTATCTCAACAAGTTACAGGAACTTGGGATTCTAAAGATCCGGTCATGGCATCTTATAGACGGGCAGTTACCCAGCTGGCTGGATATTTTCAGGGATATCAAGTGGATCATATCGATCGACGTCACAATGAAGCAGCTGATGCACTGGCACGTCTAGGTTCTCAGAAAAAGCAGGTCCCACCAAATGTTTTTCTAGATGAAATTCATAGTCCGTCTGTTAAAATCCCAACAGAAGAAGACTTAGCAAATCCAGACCCAGAATCAGAATTAGTAGCTACTATGGACATAATACCACAGTGGACTGAGCCATATTTGGCATACCTTACGAGAGGTGAGCTCCCGCATGACGAGGTTATAGCTCGCCAGGTTACCAGAAGATCCAAGTCATATACAATTATAAATGCTGAGTTACACAAGAGAAGCGCGACTGGAATTTTTCAAAGATGTGTTTCTCCAGAAGAAGGATGTCAAATTCTCAGAGAAATTCATTCAGGAGACTGTGGCCATCACGCAAGCTCTAGATCTTTAGTTAATAAAGCTTTCGGACATGGGTTTTTCTGGTTAACCGCGAATGCTGATGCAGAACATATCGTGAAAACATGTGAAGGTTGTCAAAGATATGCAAGACAGGATCACGTGTCAGCTCAGGACTTGCGTATGATTCCCATAACCTGGCCTTTTGCAGTTTGGGGACTTGACATCGTAGGACCTTTCAAAAGGTCAACTGATAAAAAGACGCAGTTGATAAGTTTACAAAGTGGGTAGAAGCGGAACCAATCAGTAAATATGACGCGGTTACATCAATCAAGTTCTTAAAAAAGCTGATTTTCAGATTTGGGTACCCACATAGCATTATTACAGATAACGGGACGAATTTATCAGAAGGAGCAATGCAGAAGTTTTGTGAACAGAACCATATAAGGCTAGACCTTGATTCTGTGGCCCATCCACAGTCTAACGGACAGGCAGAGAGGGCTAACCAGGAATTACTCAAAGGTATAAAACCCAGACTTCGGGTTCCATTGGAGAAAACTGCTGGCTGCTGGGTAGATGAATTGCCTGTTGTTTTATGGAGCATACGAACTACTCCAAATAGATCAACAGGTTATACCCCTTCCTTTCTGGTCTATGGAGCAGAGGCAGTTTTGCCAAGTGATATTCGCCACGAGTGGCTGCTTATGTGGAAACCAATAATGAGTTAGCTCGTCAAGACTCATTAGATGCTTTAGAAGAAGCACGTGACCTCGCAGCATCTCGGTCAGCTATATATCAGCAGGACCTATCATAGCCGCAGAGTTAAGAGTCGGAGTTTCCAAGAAGGAGATTTGGTTTTAAGACTAATTCAGAAGAAAGATGGGATGCATAATCTAAGTCCTCCATGGGAAGGACCCTTTGTAGTAAGTAAAAAGCTACACAATGGGTCCTATTACCTCATTGATATGCGTGATGATGATAAATCCCGCACATCTGAGGAAGAAACTGGAAGACCATGGAACATAGCCCAGTTAAGGCCATATTATACATAGGATCATTATAATCACTATGTTATATTTTGATAATGAAAGGCAATGTTAGCAACATCTGAGTTATTGAAATTTGTTCGCCTATCCCTATCAAATTGAGCTACAATGTTATTTCTATATGATTACTTGGGGGCTGATGCTAGAGCATAGTCTATATCTCAAGAATCTGGCATATGCAAACAAATATTGGTTATACTTGCCTGCCAGTCAGTGGTTACACGTGTTTTTATGACCGAGATGTTTAAGCCTGGTTGAGTCAATCATGATATAACCCGGCAGTCCCGGTTTATTATAACCCGGCAAACCAGGTTACTATGACCCTGAACTCCCAGAGTTGTACACAATAGAATAAGTCATGCGAAAAACCGGCTGAGCTAGAAAGCAAAGAAAAACCAAGTCAAGGGAATTTTCATCTTCAAGTAAAAGGAAACCCGGATATGATTTCCATAACCTCAAAGGAAATCTGGTTTATTACACACCAAATTGTAGCATAAGTGCACACACGCACCTTCAAAAAATAGGACTAGAAATAAAACAGTTTATATAGCCTATTACAGACCCAACAGGGTCGAATTATTCCGTTCGCAAAAAGTCACGTAATCAAACTGTAGCAGATTTTCCCTTCTGCTGGGACGGGTCCTGATCTGCCGGGTCTTGAGGAGTTAGGTCTTCAGTCTCCGGGTCAGCTGGGGCCTGGATCGCTCCTTCGACTTCATCCGCAGGGACGTACTTCCACTCTAGTTGAGCCAGAGCATCAGTAACATTCTCCGGTTCATATAAGGGGCGTGGTGGAGCAGAAACAGAATGAGTAACCGACTAAGGCGCACCAGATGAGGAGGCTATGGAGAGCCGGCTATTCGGAGGGGCTTGTCGAACAGCAGCCATATCCAGAGGAGTAAAAGGCATTTTTCGTTCACCAGAAGAATTATAACCCGAGCACATGTCCTTCAGTTTCAGCTTCTCAGCGATGGTGCAAGCATAGAACCGGCACTCTTTTTCAATCCTGGTGAAGTGCTTCTTCTTATACTTTGACATGTCCGCTTTGTATTCTGGGAAACCTCCCACAAGAAGATCCAGCTTCAGTTCTGGATGATATGCTTTTTCCAGTGACATGACCTTGATGGCTCCACGGTGATAAGATGATAGCTTATGCTCTTCTATCCACTGAGGGACATGAGTTAGCTCCACAAGCATTTCGCTAAGCCTTCTAGGTGGAGCATCCCAGTTCCGGACAGCTTTGATACATTATCCACCTCCAATGTATAGCTGCCGGATCAGGGTGAAAAAGGCCTTGAGTTTCAGGTCTGGGAGTTTCAGGTTAT
Source organism: Alopecurus myosuroides (assembly GCA_028641055.1). Lineage (NCBI taxonomy): Eukaryota > Viridiplantae > Streptophyta > Magnoliopsida > Poales > Poaceae > Alopecurus > Alopecurus myosuroides. Next base: position 182,313,431 of record CM054061.1, on the reverse strand, counting down.
TCCCATGCATCTTGCCTACAGGTTACAAAAAAATTCTGATCTAAGCCAGGCTGATTGATAAAAAGGCAAAGGAAATACATCATTGGACATACAATAAATTGAAGAGGATGATAAGGTGGATAAACTCACCAAAAACACTACAAGTGATATCTCTCAGGAGATCTGTGACCTTGGTGAAATGGGTCTGGGTCTCCTCTAGTTCCTTTTTCCGCAGTCTCTGCCCTGATTACGAGAGTTTTCTCCCGGGTTTCAAAATCCCGCTGCAGATCAGACCATGTTTTGGCTGCCTCGGTGATTTGTTCTTCTAGTTCTTTCTGCCGGGTCCTGGCCTCCTCAGTTTTCTTAACCTCTTGTGCAAGTAGGTTCTTCAAATTCGATACCTCTTTTTGAGACGAGGATTCCATACTCTGCAAAAAGATTCAAGTTATTCAAAGGTTAAGTCGTAACTTGACAAATATTCGGATTATACAACCACAACCCGGATATTGGTGAACTTATTGCAGTTTTTAAGGAAAAGTTAAGTCCCAGGTAGCTACAGGTTCGCAACCCGGCACTTGGGGGCTACGGTATTTCAAATTCAAGAGTTGGGCTATAACCTATGCTTAAGTCCCGGCTAGCTGCAGGCTCGCAACCCGGCACTTGGGGGCTACAGTGTATCAATTTTACTTAAAACAATTAAGAACAAAAGCATATCAAGTCCCGGCTTATAATGCCATTATAAACCGGCCCTTGGGGGCTACAGCTATCCAGGTTACAGCTATCCAGATTACAGCTATTCAGGTTACAGTTATTCAGATTACAAGCTATTCAGTCTACGACTATTCAGTAACAAGTCTCCAAGTATATATTACGAATATAAACTAGAAGATTGAGGGTTACAGGTTATGAATATCGAGGTTACCTCATATTTTTGTTTCAGAAATTCTATGATACCATCAGCACGGCGCCGGTTCTCAGAGAGCTCTTGAACACGTGTGTCAAAGACCTGGCCTTCAATGTTCAGGCTAGGAGTAGATCTTTTGTCTTCCGGCTTTACTTTCGGGTCTTCAATGACTTTGGAGAGAACAGTGGCTGGTTCAGTAAACTCAACAGCCTGAGATCCGGTTATGACCACATCTAGGTCCTGAACATTTACCTCCTCAACCGGAGGATCACTACCCGGGATATCATCAACCGGGTTCACCTCTTCATGTTCTTCAGCCATAACATCCAAATGACTCGGCGAGGGAGCGGCCGGTTCATCATTTTCTTCCTCAACAGTTTTCTCCTCGACGTTTACGGAGGGAGCAGCAAACGAAAAAGGGTTCACTTTTAGTACAGCTTGAGTTTTGTTGCAAAAGGAAAAAGCTCTGAGTTACATTACAATATTAAGGTATTAGCAAATCTGGAAAGGAAAGTTAGCTTACCGAGAGTTAATGGAAAATGAGCTAGCCCCGCTGAAATGGGACGAGTATCAGTTCGGGGAATCTGAATAAAAAGGACGACTCAGTTCTGGCCTCATTTGTCCGGCTAAGGGGTGTGAAGCACTAGGCGAAACCCGGATTTTGGAGACCCAGCGAGTGGGAGTTTTCTCAGGAAAACCTGTTTCTAACTCGCTGGAGCCAAAGCTTCGGGTCCTTCTTCTCTTGCTTCCCTCCTCATCCTCCTGCGTTTTCTGTGTGTGTGAGGATGTTTTCAAAGGATTTTTTGACAGTCTAGAGATAGGCACCTTTGCGACAGCCTGCTGGGTCCTCTTTTGGCCTGCGGGGGACTCTTTTTCGGCCACCAGGTTGGAACCAGTAATGGGAGCAGAGGGGTGGAGATCCGGCATGGCTTGATCCGGGACTTCATGACCCAGTTCTTCGTCAACAGCTTGGCCATCACCTAACCCGGCAACCTGTTCCTCTTGCTCATCCTGCGAGTAATCAACGCCAGCAAATTGGTTGTGCAACTGGCCGAGGGAGTCAAATTCAGAAACCTCTTCCTCGTCGTCGCTTGGTTCTTTTGATTCTTCGTCTTCAGGTGGTGAAGCCGGTTCTTCGGTAGTAGTCCAGAAAAGATCATTAGCCTAAGAACCGGAATAACGACGAGGTTAGAACCTATGTAGTTAAAAAGAATAATGGAAGAGGCAAAAATACAAAGATATGAAAACTTATGGGAGGAGCCGGGTTAGAGGAGCTAAAGGGCTCCAGACCAACTTCGAAGAATTTGTCTTTCTTCACTCCAACTAGGAGTTTCAGGGAGGTTATCATCTCAGACTTAGAAACTATGGACTAAGAATATCGCATGGAATCTAATGAACCGGAATACTCATGGAATAACCGGCTCCTGATACTGAGTGGTTGAATGCGCCAGTCTACCGAGGTTTTTGCCAAATCTAAACATGTAAGCCCGTGAACTATCAACGAGGTTACACGTTTTAGGAGAGACCGGATCTTGATTCGATCGGCAGGCTTAGCATAGGAGTTCATCGTGCTAGTATAAACTAAGCGTTCAGGACGGTAACCCGAAAGAACCGGTTCACCTTCAGGAGTGGTACTTTTGAAGTAAAAGTAGGATTCTGCCACAACTTGGGATGGCTTGCAAGAGGAATACCTGGGTAGGCGATGTCTTTTCGTCTCTGGAACGAGATCCCCCCCCCCCACAATGTATAAGTTCACCCCCAGCTACATCAGGGTGTTTGTTACAGTAAAAGCATTCGAGGAAAAGGTCTAGGTTTGGCTCTACTTGAAGGTAGTCCTCACAAAGGACTACGAAGTTGCTAACGTTTAAGATGGAATTTGGTGGGAGGTCTTGAGGATGAAGGCCATAGTAAGCCAAGAGCTGGCGAAAAAAGAGAGAATCGGGTGGACGAAACCCACGGAGGATATGGGCTTCGAAAATTATTACCTCACCCGGCCCAGGTTCGGGCCGGATATCATTTCTCGGAGCTCGCCAAGATAAACCGGAAGGCAGAAGCCCGGATCCCTCCATCTCCGTGAGCCGGCCTTGGGCCATCTCGGATTTGCACCAGTTCGCTTGCATTTTGTTCCTCCCAGAACCGGCAGCGCCAGAACCGGAAGCTCCTCCGGACTTCTTCTTCTCCTTTCCCGCTCCGCCAGCTTTGGACGCCAAAGTTTTATCTTTTCCCATTTTAAGGCGGACGCCGGTGAAGCTCCGGTCGCGGTGGCGCTGGAAGAAAAGCGGAGCTCTGGGGCTCAGAACGGAGGAGGAAGATGAAGTGGGGAGAGCAGGGTGCAAATGAGCCCTGGGGACCGTACGCATGCTATTTATAGGCGGGGTCAAAACCCTAGGGTTAAGTGGTAACTTTTGCACAAAAACCCCTCTAGACTACATTATTTATGGAAAAGTACAGCAAGATCGAATCACAGAAAAAGATCTTTTCCAAAGAAATGGAACGATTACGTGGAGAAGAATCCGGGCTAGGTCAAGATCCCTTTTGTTTCGAAGATTTGGGAGATGAAAATATGAGAGTTATCTTTACAAGAAATGGAAAGATATGATCATGGATATAAAGATCTCGACCCGCGAGATCCGGAAGAGATATCTTGGGAGGTTATTTTCTTTGGATTGAAAGATTGGTATCAAAGCTTCTGGATAAAGCTTAACGTGAACTTATTAAGTTTGAGGCTTAATACTTTCATGTTAACCTGGGGGCTAATGTTGGGGGAATAGGTAAGGGGGAGCCTTACCGGCCCCTTACATGAACCGGGAATCACCTCATCCGGTTCATGGTGAGTAACCCGGGTTGTGCTAGGCAGAGCCGGGTTAAGCTAGGAAGAGCCGGGTTACGGTGAGCGTGACCCGGCAGAATGAAGAACCGGCCCAAGGCCCAGGTCAGGTGACGCGGGAGCTCAGGAGCCTGGAGAATAGTTCTTGGCCGGCCCAGGAGTAGCCGGATCATAAGAAGAGCCGGACCAAGATGATCAGGAACCGGAGGGCGATAGGACTATGAAGACGGGCGGGACCCGGACTTCCTTGTAACCCGGAGGTCTCGTCCACTATATAAGGCGAGACCCCGAGATGTAGAAAGACAAGTTCTAAGTTGATAGCCAGGTAACTCGAGACATTGAGAGCTGGAATCACCCTTTGTAATCGAGACTTGTTTCCCTGATAGTAAGAAAGCAGGAGTAGGTTTTACCCTCAATCGAGGGGCCGAACCTGGGTAAACTCGCGTCTCTCGTTTCCACCTTAACCCTTTCGAAGTTTTGCTTAGTAGCAATGGCCTCGCAATCTAGTTCTCGTATGAGGACACTTGCCGTGACAACACCACGACACATCCCCTTCTTCATCAACTATCTATCAGGTCACTTCTCGTGAAACTATATTTTTATTCGGTCACATCATATGAAGTTTACTTGTAGAGTATGTTTGTTTTTCTTTTCTTTTCCTTTGTTTTATTTTGTTTTCCTTGCTGCAATAATATAGTTGGATCCTAGCATTCTTTGTTTAGGAGAGAGACACGCTCCGCTTTTTCGTTTGAATACTTGCTATGCTAGTATTCTTAGTTTTTCTTTTAGTTGCTGCAAAATTTCCTGTTTAGCTCTCTTTTCATTGCATCTCTTATTCAGAGTTGTTAGTTTTAGTAGTGTTTTGTGAGTCCTCTCATGTTTGCCTGTTGTATCATTTAGAAAGTTTTTGTTAAAGCATGTTTTGTATGGTGCTTGTTGGGAAAAGAAACTGCTGCTTGAGGTAGAATTTTTAACGGTGCAAGTAGAAGCTTGTATAGACTGTGGCTAGAGTTTTTCATATCATGATAGATTTTATTTTAGTTTTAAAGCCTTGTGGTTATTGAGTAGCATGAGAAGCCTCAAATAGCTAAGAGTGTTTAATGTGTCATTGAAAGAATCATGGGTTGCTCTTGTCATATTGAAGCATAAATTTGTGGTGTTCTCCTTTGAATGTTTTATTTGGTTGACTTGGCGCATGCTCACACCATGTTTATGACTAGGAACCAGTCACGAATAGCCTCCATGATCATAGTTTTTGAACTTTTGGTACCACTTATGCTTTGATTAATGATGTTTATGTCGCTATGCATGATTACGGCTCTTATGCTCTCTTGATTTGTCGCTCCCAGCGTTTTGCTAGTCTCCACCTGTACTGAGTATGAGCTCTACTCGTGCATCCAACTCCCAAAAAACCAAAGTTTTCCCATTGTGTCCATCATACCTAGCTACATGTGATATTTAACCGCCACTCCAAAGTAAATTTCTCAAGTGTTACGTTTAAAACTTTCAAAATTACTCCTGTTTTGTACTCCTATTTTACCTCATGAGGACGTAAATAGAGAATATTTATCTCACTTGTTGATTGGACTTTCACACCCTGGACTAGTGGCTTCATCCTCTTATCCAATGGTAGAAGAGATGGCAGCGGGGTGCCTAGCCCCAAATTAATAACACAAATTCTCTTCACTATTTTTGCCCCTGATTTATCAGTCAAAGCATAATTGTGTAAACAAAAGAGAAAGAGGGATGACCTTCTACCCAGATGCGTCCTTCTATGGGAGCCGCTCTTGTGAAGTCTAGTTGGCTTGTGATGTACTGTGCTTTCTGTTTACCATTCATTGACATAAGCATACACCTCTCTTAAAATATAGACACTCCTCCACGGTATGTGATTGTTGGCAGGCACCCCGAGGATTCAGTTAGCCATGGTTTGTGAAATATGGTTGGGAGAAGTGTCAAGTTTTCAATACCTCTTTTTAATAAAATAAAAGCTCTAGAATGTGAGTTGATCCCTGCTTCCCTCTACGAAGTGCCTTTCTTTTACTTTTATGTTGAGTCTCCATCTTCTAACTTTATGCAAGGTTGAGAGAGCATTTTTGCCATTCTGAGTTTTATGTGCATTTGTCCCAGAAACATTATTAATTGATTCATGATGTGTTATTGCTTGTTCTCTAATTATTTGTTCAAGTCTTCTTCATGAACTTTGAAGGTGTCCTGGCATTTATGTTTTGCCCCACTCTTAAGGACTAGCGAAATATCACTTTGACATGTTCTCTCTATACTTGAAACAAACGTATAACTTCCGTTGCATTGTTATTCATGATCTTTTATTTGAGTTACTTCTCATGATGCAAAGTGATTGCTATGCTTTATTATTAAAGTTTTATATATCATGCTTGTGTTAAAGTTCTATGATCTCAGCTTACTTATGCTTTTACATTATTGATGATAAAGTTTATGTTGGTAGCATTTCACCTCAGAAATTATAGTGTTTTTATCGTTTACCTACTCGAGGAAGAGTAGGAACTAAGCTTGGGGATGTTGATACGTCATAAACGTATCGTTAATTTCTAATGTTCCATGTTGTTTTCTTATTGTTTCCCACATGTTTGCTTTACACTTTATGTCATTTTTATCAATTTTCCGGACTAACCTATTGACAAGATGCCACAGAGCCAGTTCCATGTCATCTGTTGTTTTTAGTTTCAGAAAATTGTTCTGCAAAAATTCTCGGAATTGGAAAATTCGAAGCCCGGAAGTCTTAGAATTCCCGAAGGTTCCACGGAGTCCCGAAGAGACCCGGAGGGGGGCCTCAGGGGGCCCGCACCATAGGGCGGCGCCACCCCCCTTGGCCGCGCCGGGGGGTGGTGTGGGGCCCCCAGGCCTCCACCACTTCTGGCCTTTCGCCTATTTAATCCCCCCGAGACATAAACCCTAGGAGGAGACCACTTTTACCCAAGAAAAACCCGAGGCCGTCGTCACCATCATTCCGAGATTGGGAGGGTTCTGGAGCTCTCCCTGGCACCCTGTCGGAGGGGGCAATCATCACCGGAGGGGTCTGCACCACCATGCCCTCCTCCTAAGTGATGCGTGAGTAGTTCATCCCTGGACTACGGGTCCATAGCAGTAGCTAGACTATTGTTCTCTCCACTTTGTACCTCATGTTTAGATCTTGTGAGCTGCCTATCATGATCAAGATCGTCTTTATGTAATGCTACATGTTGTGTTTGCTGGGATCTGATGAATGTTGAATGCTATGTCTTCTGATTATTTATCTATCATGTTATCTTCATGCTTATGTTATTTATGATCTTGCATGCTCTCTGTTATTAGTAGATGCTCTGGCCAAGTAGATGCTAGTAACTCCAAGAAGGAGTATTTATGCTCGATAGTGGGTTCATTCCTCCTTTTCATCTGTGTTCGAGTGACAGAAACGTGACGGATGGATGATGTGTTGTTTCCATTAGGGAGAAAACAACGATGTTTACCTTGTTTACATTACACACTTTGCTTACGGCGATAATCTGTTGCTTGCAACTTAATACCCAATGTTTGTTCGGATGATATTCGGAGGGTGAATTATTAGTCATAGATGCAGTTGGATAACGGTCTATATATTTTGTTGTAATGCCCTCATGAATCACATGGTAATCTTTATGTCTTGCATATGCACTACGGTGCAACCTTCATTTCTGTCAATTTGCCCGGCTGTAATTTGTTCACCACACATGTTATTTATCTTTCACGGAGAGACACCACTAGTGAACTGTGGGCCCCGGTCCTTTTTCCTCATACTGATAAAACACCTACTGCTTTCATACTGTTGCTATTGCTTTCATACTATTTTTCCATTGTTTTCCATACCATACGTTTAACCTCTTTGTGTTCAGCAAAACCGGTGAGATTAACATCCTCACTGCTTCGTTGGGGGCAAAGTGATTTGATTGTGTTGTGTAGGTTCCACGTTGCTTCTGAACCGATAGTGCGCCCTGCCATCTCAGCTGCTTCAAACTTCTGAAGTTACTCCTTCCTCCTACTTCTCGATTAAACCTTGGTTTCTTACTGAGGGAAATTTGTTGTTGTTCTCATCATGCCTTCCTCTTGGGATCTCCCAATGAGTGCAAGACCTGCACCATCACGCCGTCGTCGCCGGGTAGCAGCAGCAGCATTCCATCTTCCCCGTACTTCAACTCCGCTCTTCTCCAGCTCTTGCTCATGTGCGGCCGCGCTGGGCCGCACCGGGGAGCACCAGCGTGTTCGCATGAACTCCATGCACCTTCCCCTCCTCTCGCCGCCGCCCGAGACGTCGCCAGGCAAAGCCCGGGCGGCGCGGCGACGGCGGGACTGCTCCATCGCTGTTCTGGGTGCGGCAACGGCACGGAGGCTATGTGACGCGGCTGACCTGGCGATTGGTGCAGCTGGTCTGCGGCGGCCCCGGGAAAGTGGTGGCGGCCTCTTTCTCGGCGGGAGGTGGCCGGCCGGAGGTGGTGTCAAGCGGCCGCAGCAGCATGGCCGTTTTTGGCGGCACATGGAGGAGCTTCTGCTGCTCGCAGCGGTATGCCGGGGCGGCAGCCCCGGGTGGAGGTGGTGTCATTTTGGCGGCGGCCCATGATGGTTAACGGCGGCCGGCGTGGCTGCTTTGGGGCGGCGCGACAGCCGTAGTTGGAGGTGTCGGTGTTCCTGCCGGCGTGGTTCTCGGAGGTGCCGTCCGTCTTCGTCTCGGTGCCTCCACGCGGTGCAGAGCTCTGATGCAAGATTGGTGGTTTTTAGTCCTCTAACTCTGTTGGCCAGGTGGTGGTCGGGTGCGGTGGTGCTCGAGGGACTGTGGCGCGGTCGGTGGGAGGTAGAGGCTCCATGTCCGGTCTCCCTTGGATGGCACGTCGCGCTGGCTTGGGTGTCCGGCTGTCCTGTAGCACTTGGACGTCGGGGTGGTGGCCCCGGACATGGAAGTTGCGTCGAGCTGAGCTAGGAGGTGGCTCAGCGTGAGACGGACCTAGGCCCCGGCGCCTAGCTCTGTTTGGTGGCTGTGGACCGTCGGGCGCGCGGAGCTGACGGTGTCTGCGTGCGGGTCTACGTTGGTGGGCTGGCAGGTCCCCGTGTGGGCGGGCGGGCAGTTTGTGTTTCTCTGCCGGGTGAAAACTTTTCCTTGGTCGTCCACCAGGACAGGCGACGGTGACGCCCCCGGAGCCACTTCCTTCTTGAAGGCATCGTCGTGGCAGGCTCTCACTCCTCCGTCGGAAACTTCCGGGGGAACCCCCAGATCCTTCGTGGATCGGGCGAGGACGGCACTTCGGCGTCGTATTCCCGTTGGGGCCTCGTCTTGGATGTTTCGCAGGGCAGAGGGACCCGTGGATGTTTGGTGGTCAGCGGCGACGATCTTCTCGTTTCAGGCTAGGTGGTGCGCGGCACTGGGGCCATCGTGGATATCGGAGCAGCGGCTCCGATCTGGCCTCTGCGGCATCACGTTGAGGTGCGTGGTGTCAGTCTTTCCTGCGTGGGCGGTCTCGTCGTCGACCCGTGTGGAGCGTGGCCCGTGGCCATCATGGAAGTAGGAGCGGCGGCTCCGGGTTTCGCCTTCGCTGTTGCGTCAAGAGTAGCGGTGTCGGCCTTGGCCGCTTGGGTGGTTAGGTCGTCGACTTGTGTGGTGCGTGGCCTCGGGGCCGGCGTGGTGTGTTGTGTTGTTTTATCCGGTTTTCAGCCAGTTTTCCTTATAAACTGATCAATTCACTTCTTCTATATCAATGAAAAGGCAAGCATCTTGCCCGGTTTCAAAATAGATAAATATATTCACTTATTTTACTATGTACGTAGTTAAAATTAAAATGATAAGTAGTGTGTATTAAGAAAACGATTGAAAAGAAGAAGAAAAACAGTTCATGGTCAGTGGGTTCTGCGTACCGTGGCAGTCAGGGAGAACGTGCGCTGTTATATGTAGATGGAGCCGGATGGGTTGTGTTTGGCATGCACGCAGTACACGTGGCGGGAATCACTAAGAAACAAAATCATGCGTTTATTCATGTACTGTACGATTTGGGATAGTCTTACAATCGACGATTTAAAAGCATGTGATTTTATAAACGGTTTCCAGCAAAGTTTATTTGGACGCGTATGATTTTTTTTGGATGAGTATGAATGAGATGATTAATTTGTGACCAGACACTTCGTGAGTCGTGAGTGTGCATGCACATATATGCAGATATTTTTTGTCTGAATGTGTTAATTATGCTTGCTAGTGCCTCTCGTAACTTCAGTAGGAGTACAGCTTTACTACAGTACAAAGAACTAGCTCGGGCCGATGACATCACATCATATACATGCGGTTTGCCGTGCAAATCGTGCAGCTCGCGAGTACTTAAGCCCCGGGGGAGTCCCCTCGATCTCCGCTCAATTCGTGCCACAGCACAAACCACTACAGCTAGCGATCGATCATCGAGACTCACAGGGAAGAGAGATCACTGAAGCTGATCGATCAGCACTTCTAGTAGCTAGGAGAGATAGCCATGGCGCTGGCGTCTCTATCCAAGGTGGTGCTGGGGTCGGCCTCGTTCGGAGTGTTCTGGGTGCTTGCCGTGTTCCCGTCGGTGCCGTTCCTGCCGATCGGCCGCACGGCGGGCGCCCTGCTGAGCGCGGCTCTGATGGTCGTCTTCCGCGTGATCACCCCCGATGACGCCTACGCCTCCGTGGACCTCCCCATCCTGGGCCTCCTGTTCGCGACCATGGTCGTTGGCGGCTACCTCAAGAGCGCCGGCATGTTCGGCCACCTGGGCCGCCTGCTCGCGTGGCGGAGCCAGGGCGGCCGCGACCTCCTGTGCCGCGTCTGCGTCGTCACCGCGCTCGCCAGCGCGCTCTTCACCAACGACACCTGCTGCGTCGTGCTCACGGAGTTCGTGCTCGAGCTCGCCGCCGAGCGGAACCTCCCGGCGAAGCCGTTCCTCCTGGCCCTGGCCACCAGCGCCAACATCGGCTCCAGTGCCACGCCCATCGGCAACCCGCAGAACCTGGTCATCGCCTACAACAGCAAGATCTCCTTCGTGGGCTTCTTCCTGGGCATTCTGCCGGCCATGCTCGCCGGCATGGCCGTCAACATGGTCATGCTGCTCTGCATGTACTGGAAGGACCTCGAGGGGACGATCAGCCCCGACGCCGGGAAGGAGATGGCAGCCGTCGAGGAGGGGCTGCGGCCATCCCCGACGCTCAAGAGCCCTGCCGCCAGGGTGCTGTCGGCCGACGACAACGAGTCCGTGATGGCGGAGAGCATCTCGACCAAGCACCGGTGGTTCATGCAGTGCTCGGAGCCGCAGCGGAGGCTGTTCCTCAAGAGCTTCGCGTACATCGTGACCGTCGGGATGCTGGTGGCCTACATGCTCGGGCTCAACATGTCGTGGACCGCCATCACCACCGCGGTCGCCCTCATCGTCGTGGACTTTCGCGACGCCGAGCTCTGCCTGGGCAAGGTGTCCTACTCGCTGCTGGTGTTCTTCACGGGGATGTTCGTGACGGTGAGCGGGTTCAACAAGACGGGGCTCCCTGGGGCCATCTGGAACGTCATGGCGCCCTACTCGAAGATCAACCACGTCAGCGGCGTCACCGTCCTCTCTCTCATCATCCTCCTCCTCTCCAACCTCGCCTCCAACGTGCCAACCGGTCAGTAACTTCCTGCACCAAAATCCAAACACTGTACTTGGTCAGTGACCGGCCTGTTGAAAACGTGTTGGACAGAAACTAACGCGCGAGTGCGTGTCCTCTCCTGCACGAAAAAGCAATACCGCCTGGGCGTGGGCGTCCCCGGCTTATCGTGACCGCTCATGATTCCTGGTGATGTCTTCCTGGTCACCGTAGTGTCCCCCTGACACGCATGCGAACTTACAAAAAAAAACCTCAATAAAATCCAGTTTGCATTAGGAGGCCCCTCCCATTTTGTAAGACATACCTTACATTTTCCTCATTTTGTGCCTGGCTTCCATCTCACATTCTGACCAGACCAGAACTATCTCACACAATTTGGTATTCATATTTCTCACCGAACATTTTAGGGTACAAAATTAGTTCACACGAAGCTTGTATGCAGAAAAAAAAGGTGGGACTGTCATTTAGCCAGAACAGAATGAAGTTAGATAATTAAGTATATAGATTAAGGAGGATTCAGGTATGTTTGTTTATTGTCATACCGAGAGGACCATGCTCAGTTCATCAAGAAACATGAACGAGGGATCATAGACTGTTCCGCCACTTGACCGTGAGCAGAAACAGGAGAACATGGCAATAGTTACAAAATCAATCCAGCAAGGAAAGAAACGGTCCAGACTCTCTCACGGTCTGCTCAAATCTCATTCTCGTAGTCTGCTCCAATCTGAGTCTCACATTCATGTACAATAATATAACAGAGATCTACAGAATTTGGGGAACAAACACACCAAATAATCCAATCAAATCTTCAGAAAGAAATAAAAAGAAACCCTCCAAAGAAGAGGAACCAACACATCTGTGCCTTGGCCATTGCTCTCTGCGTGCTTGGAAGGGTAGGGGAGAATCGAGGGCGTAGTCGTCGTCTCCTTGGTGGAGGGAGCTTCCCTACCGCCGTCCGGACCAGATCTGGCGCGGATCCTTGGCTCTTCGGGTTGGGGAGGTCGCCGGAGAGGGACGTGGCATGAGGGAGAGGGTGGGGACTGGGGAGAGGGAAGGCGGCGAGACAGAGAATGGACGAGACGGGAGGAAGAGGACCAGATCAAGGTGTACATGTCCATCTTCGGCTCCGTATAGGTCAGATTGTGTGCATAGTACAGGATGGAACTGCAAAACTGCTTTGGCACGAATCTTGGAAGGCTGATAACCATCCGATAAGACGGGGACTCGCACGCCCAGGCGGAATTTCCGCGTCCCTCTCCTGCAGTGCTGCTGATGGGGGACGAGGTGGCGGCGTCGGCGGCGACGATCTCGTCGGAGGCGGTGACGCGGTCATGGCTGCTGCTGGCGTGGGTGAGCACGGTGGCAGGCAACCTGTCGCTGCTGGGGTCGGCGGCGAACCTCATCGTGTGCGAGCAGGCGCGCCGGGTGCCGCGCAACGCGTACGACCTCACCTTCTGGAGCCACGTCGTCTTCGGCGCCCCCTCCACGCTCGTCGTCACCGCCGTCGGCATACCTCTCATCGGCATCATCAACGCCGCCTAGATCCAGCATATATATAGGAGTATATAATTACATGACGAAATTTAAGACTTGATCGACCGCAACATGCTTAATTATGCATGCTCCAAGTGTACCATCGATCGATCGATCCGTAGAATATGTTTCTAAACTCCGTTCTAGATATAGTGGTACACATAGATTGGCAATTAGTAGCATCGAAATAGCGGCTAGTAACGGTGCAGTTTACATAAATAAATGGGCAAAAAAGCTCGGAGCCTCACAGGGGAGGATGTTAGTTAACCCGTTAAGGAAGAAGGGTGTAACATGTGTGTTGATTAGGCACACCAAATCAACATATCATCATCTGGCCTTTCTATGAGCTGGTGGCTGATACATCTCATTTGCAAAAGACTCGTACCCCTCGGGCCGCCTCCCCTCAGGCGGCTCAGGGGCGATCCAAACCCTAGCGAGGCGGCTCAGGGGCGATCCAAACCCTAGCGAGGCGGCTCAGGGGCGATCCAAACCCTAGCGAGCCAGCCCCCCGCCCATCGATCTCAAGGTCGCTGTCGTCGCCGGCCGGCAGCGGTGGTGGCACCCCGCCTGCTTGATGCGGGTGGGGATGGCGGGCGCTCTGGTCGCGGCGCTTGGAGCGGGGCGGCGATGCGTTTGGCGGTGGCGGCGCGGCCTTCTCTGTCCTAGCGACGGGAGACGGTGGTGCTAGGGACCAGCGGCAGCAGGGCTCCCGACAGCGGTGGATGCGGTAGTTCCAGGAGATCTGGCCTCCTCTCGGATCCGTTACTGCTGGGAGTTGTTTCGTAGCGTCGGGGCTGCGAGACATCAGAATAAAGAAGGTGGTCCTAGGGTTTCCCATCGCGCGAGGACGAACATCTGCCTGATGTAGGTCCTCTTTGATCAAGTCGGGGTGTCGACCCGGAAGGCTCCGCCGGCGAACTCCCATGGGCGATGCCTGGAGATTGCTGGATCGGTGGAATTCGGTCGCTATGCACGGTCAAAAAAAGGTGAGATTGGAGGACTAGCAATGATGTCCGGAGTCTTTCATCGATGGGAAACTGGCTTGGAGTTACAAGATTCGTGGCAGCGGTATGTAAGAGGGGGCGACAGCATGCATGAAGTCCAAAGTTTTACCTTTCAGGGTGAAAACCCAAGGTCTGGGCTTAATTGGTTGTGTCTCGCACTGGTCTTGTTGGAGACATTGTTTGGAGAGTAAGGATTATCTTCAGGGTGAAACCCAAGGTCTAGCCTTAATTGGTTGTGTCTGACACCGTTATTCTTGAAGACTTTGTTTTCGAAGAGCTGGACATCAGCTGTTGTTTAGGTGTTGGTTGTGCGGCTGCTGCAAGAACTGTAACTCTGTAGCGGGATATTTTTTTTAGTTCTTCTTTTTATTGTCTTTCGGTTGTGTGCATCCGTAATGGCTCTGGTTATTGCGTTGTTGCAGAGGCTGGATGTAATTTGTATCCCCGCGATATTAATATACATTTCCCTTTTTAAAAAAAATCTGGCCCTTATATGCTCTCAGCTTCCAACTAAGCATCAAATTAACTAGTTGAGGTTTTGTAGACAGCGCTAGCAAGTGGGTTCACAAGAGAACAAAGTATATACTCTTATGAATTATCTCATTGAACATTCAAGTCTTATAGATAGTTTGCTCTTGGCGACTTCGGAGAATCATGCAGGGAGTTCTCCACGAGCTTTTCTTTTCAGCCCTAGTTCGTCCTCCTCCCATCAACACCATGTCGATGTCGGGTGGCCTAGGTGGCACGTGAGGAAGGTTCTACACTCCACCGATATTGGTGCCACAAACAAAGGGGTAGTGTTTCCTATGTGGTTCGCTCGGAAGGACCTCCATGTGTGCTAGTGCAGCCCACGAAATCGATGTTGGACATCTAGGTGGCGGCATCTGCTCCTCGGGCACGGTAGTGGTGACAATAGGATCACCACCAGGTGGGCCCAAACTCATGGAAAGGCCCAGTAAGACCAATGAGGATCAAGTCAACGGTATAACCTAATAGGCCCACGAAGGCCCATGTAAAATACAAGACCGATGTCCTAGAACAAACTAAGTTCTCCAACCAGTTAGCTAGGGTCGACTCCTCGAAGCGTCACCTAGAAGATCGATTCCCAAAGCGTCACCCAGGTGTCGACTACTCTAAACATCGCCATTAATATCAGCCTTAACGAGCATTTAAGATATGGGTTTATAGTCGGTGCCATTATGTATTAGTAGCCAATTACTATTGTATACATAGCAGTTTAATACTCACTGTCACATCATAATTATAATTTGGCCACGTTGCTCTAAACAAGGCATGTCCCGAGAGTCATTTGGAAAAGTTATGATACACACTTCAAAGCACGGTGTGTGAATACAATTTCGTTGCATGTCAGTCTCCATGTCAAAACGGTGCGCGCGGAGAGACCGTGAGGCTGGTGAGCGGTTCATTGCAGATGGTTTCTCGGCAAGTGGGATCTCAATTTTCAAGGAGAAATCCGTCTATTTGACCTTAATTGTTTGTATCTGTTTTTTTAAAACGGAAAAACCCAGCCTCTCATCTAGTAGATGCACACGGCTTATTATATTAAAAGAAAACTCCAGAGTAATATCGTATCGAAATACAGCTCAACGAAACCGAAGCGTGCCTGTGTAGACAAGCCAGCGGAAAATCAAAACAAATGAAGGACTACACATATCTCCTAGTGTGCAACCAGCCAGCCTGGTTGAAGATAGCCCGGACGACCGCCAAGATCCGGGTACATCCAGAATCCAAACGTCCTCTTTGGCCTTCTGAGAGCAGGAAAGACCGGAGGTGAATCCAATGAGTGGCACGATAAATGATCTACAAAAAATGACCAGTGTTTAAGTTGTTAAAGATCACATCATTTCGGCAATTCCAAATTGCCCAAATAAAAGCACATACACAAATGCATATACTTGATTTGGTATCCTTATCTACCTCATGTAACCAAGAACCAAACAAATTATCTACCGATAACGGCGGGGTAATACTAAATGTAAAGTGAACTAGCCTCCAATTTTTTTTCGCAAAGTCACAGGAAATGAACAAGTGATCAGCTGTCTCCTCAAGACCACAAAACACACATTTCATGCATCTAGTCCATCGCCTCTTCACCAAATTATCTTTAGTTAATACTTCCTTACGATAAAGGAACCACATGAAAATTTTAATTTTTAGAGGGACTTTCAAACGCCAAAGATACTTATGCAAGAACCTCGTGTTCCCGTTCATTTGATCTTCATAATAAGATTTAACTGAATACACCCCAGATTGTGTCAACGTCCAGCTAAACTTATCCTGCGAATCATCTATTGATAGATCCATTAATCTCTCAAGTAGATGCAACCATGAAACTCATTTATCCCCTATAAGTGGTCTCCTAAAACTAATATTAGGATGTTCGCCTCCAATTATGTGAGACACCACAACATTCTTATACGTAACAATATTGTAAAGAGACAGATATTGCATAGCCAACGGAGACACCCCTAACCAAGTGTCCTCCCAAAACCGCACACTATTACCATCACCTGTCGTGCAAGTAATGTGAGCAAAGAAATCCTTTTTGACCTTCATCACTCCTTTCCAAAAAAGGAGAATCAGTTGGTCTAACCTCAACCTGCGACAAGGGGATTCCTTTTATATATTTGTTATGTAGCAACTCATGCCACACTCCATTGCCTGTTAAGAGTTTAAACAGCCATTTTCTAAGTAAACACTTATTATTAACCTCTAGGACCTTGATCCCAAGAACCCCTTGATCCTTAGGTCGACATACAATATTACACTTGGTTAATCGGTATTTCTTCTTATGCTGATCACTTTGCCAAAAGAAACAAGATCGAAAATAGTCAAGTCTCTTACGTACCCCCACAGGTATTTCAAAGAATGACAGAAAAAACATTGGTAAGCTAGTTAAAACCGAGTTAATGAGAACAAGACGATCCCCGTAAGAAAGCAATTTTCCTACCCATGAACTCAGTTTTTGATCAAATCGATACTCAATCGGTTTCCATTCTTTGTTTAACAGCTTACGATAATAATGAATTGGGATACCTAGATATTTAAAGGGAAGTTCTCCAACTTCACACCCAAAAATATGCCTATACTCTTGTTGAGCATTCACAGCGTTCCCAAAACAAAAGATCACGCTCTTATGAAAATTAATTTTTAGAACAGAGAGTTGCTCAAAAATAGATAGCAACAGTTTCATATTAACTGCTTTCTCAACATCATGTTCAAGAAACAAGATGGTGTCATCAACATATTGTAAAATAGATACCCCACCCTCCACTAGGCGTGGTACCAAACTACCCATTTTCCCATCCTCCTTGGCTCTAACTATCAGGACTGCTAGCATATCAGCTACCAAGTTAAACAAAATAGGAGATAATGGGTCACCATGTCTTAACCCCTTTAAAGTCTGAAAATAATGACCAATGTTATCATTTACTTTGATCCCCACACTACCTCATTGAACAAATCTCGCAACCCACGCACACCATTGTGGTGAGAACCCTTTCATCCGAAGTGTCTATTGGAGGAAGGACCAATTAACTTTATCATATGACTTTTCAAAATCTATTTTAAGCAACACTCCATCTAATTTTTTTGTTTTAACTCGTGAATGGTTTCATGCAACACAACTACCCCTTCCGAAATATTCCTCCCCGGGAGAAATGCGGATTGAGTTGGCCTAATCACTCGCTGGGCAACCGATGTCACCCGATTAGTTCCCACTTTAGTAAAAATCTTGAAACTAACATTCAGCAAATAGATTGGCCTATATTGCTCAATCCTGCAGGCATCGTCTCTTTTGGGTAGCAAGGTAATTACACCAAAGTTCAACTTGAACAACTGTAACTCCCCTATGTACAACTGAGCAAACATAGCCATTAAGTCAAATTTAATGACCTCCCAAATTTTTTATAAAACTCAGCAGGGAACCCATCTAGTCCCGGTGTTTTTTTAGCTCCATTTGGTCTATAACATCAAAAACCTCCTCTTCAGAAAAAGGCATAGTTAAGATACTATTTTCCTCTTGGGACACATGAGGCAAATCATCGAAAAAAGATTCATCTAGAGAAAATTATTGGGAACCGGCAACCCAAATAATTTTTTGTAGGATTCAGATATGAATATTTTAAGATTTTCTTGACTAATAATAGTCCCTTGATCCTGCTCAAGTTGAAAAATATTTTTTTTGCGGTGTTTACCATTAGCCATGAGGTAAAAATACCTAGTATTGTTCCCTCCTCCTGAATATACCTAACCTTAGCCCTCTGAGCCCACTTAATTTCTTCATCACGTCTAAGGTTCGCTAAATAAGAGTCAACCTCCTGTTTTGTCTTTCTTTCGTCCTCCGAAAGCACACAGCTTTCAGCTTTTAGATCTAACTCATCAATAAGAAGAAGCAACTTATGATTTAACTTCTTATATTCACCACTCATATCCCAAGCCCAACCACGTAGAAAACTACGCAAATGTCTTATCTTATTTTGCCACCTCTCAATTGGGTTATTCCCAGCATAGATAGATTTCCATTCTGTTTTGACCATCTCATAAAATCCATCTTGCCGCAACCAAGATAACTCAAAGGAGAAAAATGATTTATTTCCACTATAAGCAGACGTCCCAAAGTCTAGCAGAAGCGGTACATGATCAGACCCTGAACGAGTCAAACCTTGTACCGTGACTAGAGGAAATTTCTGCTCCCAATCCACACTAAACAAAACTCTATCCAACTTCTCAGGAGTCTCATTTGCTGCATCACCCCTTCTACTAGACCACGTATACTGTCAGTCGGACATCTCCAGCTCTTTCAAGTCTAAACTCTCAATTATCGCATTAAAAATGAAAGGCTGACTGAGATTAAAATTATCATTACTTTTGTCCTATTGCCTACGCATAATATTGAAATCACCACCCACCAAAATAGGTAGTGTTTCCCCTTCACAAATACGTACCAATTCAGCTAGTGGCGGATTTCTTGTCTTTTGCTTGTTGAAGGCATTGTCTAGAGATGTTTGGACTTTTTCGGTGGTGAAAACACATGATCTGCCAATGTGGTTATATCTAGCGACAATGATCCTTATAAATTGTTTCCTTACTGAAGGCATCACTGATGGAAAAGTTGTCTCGCAATCCGGTTGTTACAATTGTGGAGGTTGTAAACTACTCTTCCATATCGCTAATCACTTTGGCGGGGAATTTTTTTCTCTATCTTTTTCGTTGTGTCTTGTGTGTATCCTTGATACCTGGACTAGTTCTGAACACTATGTTGTTGCAAAGAATGAGTGTAATCCATATTTTCTTGATACTATTGTATTCTCTTATTGATAAAAAGATCTAGGTTGTTCTGCTCTTACATGTTCACCCTTGTTTATTTTCCTTATCCTTTAGTGTTGTTTTAGACATGATATTGTCTTATACCATATATTTGACCATAACCTTTTTACTTAATTGTCAATGTAAATTATATTAAACACGACCATTGGAAACTATTTCCACGAAACATGACATAGTAAAATTGTGTATATCGGTGCATAATAGTTTCTGATAAGAGTTCACTTTAAACCTTGAACTATCTTGCTTGCTCCCGTTTGAACCCTGAACAATCAAACTTTTAAAACTAAACCCTATAGAGATTATCAAATGTGCACGCTTTTGCATTTGAGGACATTAGAATAAATATGAAAGAAAATCCATATATGTATGGAATTCAACATTAAATAATTGCTATTTATGTTATGTGCAAAAATAATAAGAAAAACTAATTTTTATTTTTATTTTATGTGTGGAACATAGTCGATCATATTGGCAGGTAACTTATTTCCTGATTCTTACGTTACAACATTCTCCACACCCATGAATTGTTTCAAAATGTTTGAGAACCTCAAAATAGAGAATCATCTTTTAAATATTAACGTAGTTATTGAGGGTCGTTTCGCATCTTCGAAGTGCGAGAAACAAAATACTATCATGAAGGCGTGGATGATAGTGACTTGGGAACATACAAATTCAACCAAAAATACATGAAAAATTATTTCCTGTGCAAAATAGATGACATCAATCTATTTATCTCTTCTTATTTTTGCACATGCCACACATAACTATTGTTTTAATGAACGTAATGCCCTGTATATATTTCTAGCATTCCCTTCAACTCTGATTTTTCTTACACTTTTTTTCATAAATGAATGAATGTAGAACCATTATCTTAAACCGGGTTAGGACTGAAGTTAACCGATTTAAGAAAGTTCGTGGTTTACTCCAGAAGATTTCTTAGTTCAGGATTCATACTGCATGTTGTCCTATAGTTCAGGGTCTTAAAAATGAAATTTCTCTACTTATTGAATATTAACTGTGAGCGTGTAAGTACATGTGAAGAAAAGTGTTCGATTATGATGCACAAACAAGATAACAAGGTTACTGCGTCGATCCCTTCTGGAGAGATGGTGGCGACGGCTTCTGAGCGTGCGCTTGTGGTGTGCGTTGAGTCAGTTGAACCGATTTGTGTTCCATCTCGTCGTTGGCCTGCTTGATTGAGGCCTCCGATTTTAGATGATTTGCGTTGATACGTGAGGTCTAGCCACCCGGCTACGATCAGGTCCACCCTCGCCACCCGGCTACGATCAGGTCCACCCTCTTCATCAAACGTGTAGGTATCAAGCGTGCAGATGTAGCGTCAGTTCTCGCCGGAAAGACGGTTTTCGATTGATCGATGTATTTCTTTGTAAGACTGTGATTTTTAATAATAATAGTAATAGTAATAGTAATAGTAATAATAATAATAATAATAATACTAAGTTTATGCGTATTATTTTGATGTAGAGGCAAGGGATTTCAACCTCTGTTTTTAAAATAACAGACTAACATAGAAAACATACAATTGAGGAGTTATACGCTTTCGCAAATGTATTCCAAATATGAAAAAACAAGGCGACCGGATACGGGCGAAAGAAGACTCAAACCTTGATGAGTGATTGATGAGTGAAATATTGTACTACACTCAAATGCATTTGCTAGATATACAAAAGGGGCATCTGCCGACTCCCCGTCGACTGAGTTCAGATGTGCTGTCTTCCAGCGGATCTGGCTTCGATTTTTAGTCAATTACTAGAACGAAAGAACCTTTTGCAACAGAGACTCTTGGACGACACAAGTGTTCCACCACGAGACCGATCGAGCAGCTCTGGGGAACGCCGCGAGACAGAACATCCTGTTGTAGTGTTGCCTAGGTCTTTTGGCCTCGGTGCATAGACCACTCGAACCACACGAGGTTTTGCTGCGGTAGTTATTTTTCCTGTTGTAGTGTTGCCTAGGTCTTTTGGCCTCGGTGCTTTCTGTAACTTCCTGTCCTCCGTAGTTCAACCTAAAGCTGCGGCTGCCAGCCTTTTCGTCAAAAGAAAAAATGATGCATGCAAGGGGCGAAACTGGAGACTGAAATCAGAGTCACACACCACAAGCTTCGTGCAGGCAGCAGGCCACTTTGCACACACCTGATATAGTTCCACATAGGACTGCCACTTAAGTTGTCATATTGTCTATGGAATTTGAAAGCAAATACCACTGCCCGGGTTCAAAATCTGCAGTAACTACCCGTTTATTTACAACGAAGCTAAAAGGAGAGCAATAAGGACATGGGAGAGTGTCCCCCTCCTAAAAAAAAGGACATTGGAGAGTATTAGGGCATGTACAATGCTAGAGCGGACGAGTCTTCTCTTAACCCTCCACGTCACCCGTAAAGGCAAATAAATATTAGTTGTACAATGTGCTACTCCCTCCGATCCATATTAATGGTCGCTAAATCGGATGTATCTAGCACTAAAATATGTCTAGATACATCCGATTTACCGACCATTAATATGGATCGGAGGGAGTATCTCTTATTATCATCCCTGACAATTAATAAAAAATAATTAAATTTTAATGTAAAAATATGTTAATAAGGGAAGACATGTAGTACAATGGAGAAAATATCTTTCTCATAATTGTTAAGGGATCATCTCTTAGGTAAGAGAAAATAACCTCTATTTCTTAATTCTCTCTCCTCCAACTAATCAAAAATCATACGTGTCATCTCTAAAAGAACGCTGACATCACCACATTGTACATGCCCTTATACCAAATAAATAAAATACACAAATGTCTTACTGTTTTCACATAAAACAAGCGAGAGTATTTCTCTCCACCTTCTAAAATAAAAGGGACATTAGTTATATATGTCCACTCAACGACTTAGTTTCAGGCGTTTAGATTCAGGCAGCAATGTTTCTCTAATACTTGCAGTTTCTTGCATCATGCAATGCAAGCTTTTACATGACGCTGTTAAATATCAATGAGATCTTTTCTGTTAACGAAATGGCTTAAAACATGGACCACCGATTTGTGCGAAAGTATATGTATCACATAATCTATATATTTCTTATAAAGTAAAATTCCACTAAGTTGTATTTATAATATTCTATCTCAACATGCGACATATGCACATCATCCATACTTCCAACAATTCAATTGTCCATCTTATACATCCTTCTAACCATGCAATTTCCCGCCTCATCCCACTAACATTCATTAACATCCATTATTTAAACCATCCACTAACATCAAAAATACATTTCAAAATGTTAACAATATTAGATGTACATTGACTAAGTTTTTTTTTTAAACCAGTGTTCCCGTCTAAAATAAGAAAATACATCGTAAAAAGTCATTTAGGGCACCAAAATGTATTGTTTTGGCAAACCAAAAAATATATTTTTCCCACCAAACTTTTTATGCGAACATAAAATGTCTGAATGTACGCTTGTAATTTATTTTTCAATATGTTTACGTTTTCAAATAAAATGTATTTCTCATGATGGATTCCTATTAGTCAACACAGCGCCTCCTCTTCCTTGCTGTTTTACAACTGTGTCCACGAAATAAAACAAAGTCATGTTATATTTTTTTAGACGGAAGGCTTGAGCAGAGCTCGGCCTAAAATTAATAAAGCTCTATCGGCAGAGTACATACAACACGACAAAAAACAGGGAACAACCCAACAGACTTCGCACGCATGCGGTAAATAAAGAGTTCAAAGGTTCTACGCTGGGCCCCAACCCCAACGAAACAGCGGCCCAAACATAAGGGCCGAGACCTACTAAGAGAAATCTAGATAATGGTTAGAATGCTAGTCTTGTCTCGCGGTAGCCTAGAGAGCAACTCCACCGCCATCATGTCCTGCCTCCTAGCCACTGGTCGCCACACCTATAGGAACATCAAAATTTTGTAGAGAACGTCAGCGGGGCGCGTCGGGAAGCGAGCCTCGATAGTAAATTTGTTCCTGGTCGTCCAGACCGCCCAGCACATCGCTGCACAACGGATAAATAGAACGTGTTTGGTTTGTCCTATGCAACCGCAAATGCTCCTATAGATATCACCGAAGCAAGAGGGGTTCCAGTCGCAATGGAGAAGTTCCCTAACTGCACTCCACATAAATGTGGTTTATGTCCTCTAACTGCCCACAAAGGGCACATTCCCCATTGGAAGGTCCATACCTATGACGAATGTTGTCATTGGAAGGAAATCTCTTCCGAATTAGTTGTCAAAGGAAGATCCTAATTTTGATAGGCACCACAATCCTCCAAATCTCGCTGAAGCGCTTCCTCGGTGTCCCCTTGCAAACGACACGATAGAGAGATCGAACCGAGAACCTCCCTAAAGGTTCCAGCGTCCAGGAGATGTGGTCCTTGTCCTGGGAAATTTGGACACCGTACAACTCAACAGAAGGTTGGCAAGTTCCATCCTTTCCCCCAAACCAAGGGTTAGTCTATATGGGATGTGCCATTGGTCATTAACCCAAAATTGGGCAATTGCCGCGTCTAGGTGTTAGGTCAGGGCGAAAATGTTCGGGAACCTGTCTTTGAGGGGGGCCTGACCCAGCCTCCGATCGAGCCACATGGAAGTGGAGTGCCGTTAGGACATCTCCTACGGGAATGCTCAAATCTGGACCAAATGCGTCCCGGATTTGTCCGTTTGAGCAGCGGTCCGGGCCACTGTCCGTCCGTTTCTGGGCAGTGCACCCTATGGGAGTGCTCAATTCGGGACGGGGCATTTTTTTTCCTTCTCCCAAAACAGCTATCTCTTTAAACAATTTAACTTGGCAATTATAAATCCAAATATTGTATGACAAATTTGAGAGTTCAAACAAATATGGCAAGTTCGTAGTTTACAGCACAACCGGATGAATTAACATAAATAGATAAAATCGAAGTGCATAGTTCTACTGGCCTCCGACGAAGTTCCAAACGTGGTGAACCAAGTCATCCTGAAGTTGGGTGTGCATGTCGCAATCACGCAACTCAATGTGAAACCGGAGGAACTCCTGAAATGTTGACACTCCAGGTTGGCGCTCAACATTCTGACCCTGAAACTCCTAATTTTCATCGTAAAGACTGTCATCACGCTCATCTTCTATGATCATGTTGTGCATAATCACACAAGTTGTCATCACAGTCCACAAAATCTCCGGTTTCCATGTTCTAACAGGGTACCGAACAATAGCCCATCTAGATTGAAACGCACCAAAGGCACGCTCCACATCTTTTCGAGCACTCTCCTGCTCTTTCGCGAACCTTTTTCTCATCTCTCCATGAGGATTGGAGATAGTCTTCACAAAAGTAGCCCATTGAGGATAGATACCATCAGCTAGGTAGTATCACTTGGTGTATTTGTGGCCATTGATCTGATAGCTCACCTCGGGGCGTTGCCAGCCGCGAGTCGACCAAACGCCGAAGAGCGCTGCAACACGTTGATATCATTGTGAGAACCGGTCATGCTAAAAAAAAGTGCCAAATCCATATATAATGTGATGCAACAGCTTCAAGAATGACAGTGCACTCCCCTACATGTCCCTTGAACTGCCCCTGCCAACCAAATAGGCAGTTCTTCCACTCTCAGTGCATACAGTCTATGCTTCCAAGCATCCCTGACAAACATCTGCCCTCGTTGATTGACAACAGTCTTTGAGTGTCGTCAACAGTTGGTTCTCTCAAGTACTCCGGGCCAAAGACCTGAACAACAGCTTCACAAAATTTGTACATTGAATCCAGGTATACGGATTCACTCATGCGCATGTACTCATCAACCAAGTCTCCAGCAACTCCATACGCAAGCATTCTAATTGCTGTAGTGCATTTTTTATAAGAGGAGAAGCCAAGCTTACTACATGCATCTGGTTTGCACCTGAAGAAATCATCGTATTTCATGACTCCAACTCGAATGCGGTTGAACATGTCTCTTCTCATCCGGAAACAACGCCGGAATAACTTGCCATTGTAGGCTGGATTGGTGAGATGGAAATAGTCATTGTACAACTGGACATGGCCAGCTTCTCTGTCCCTGTCCAAGGCAGGCGCATGCCCGGAGATAGACCCTCTGAAAACTGACCTCATCCTAGCAATGTGGTCATTGACCACAAGGGTGGCAACGAGTATGTCGCTCTTGTCCTCGGGGTCGTCGTCAGAGGAGGACGAGTACATGAGGACGTTGTTGAAGAAGAACTCGTCCCCATTGTCGGCCATTTCTCCGGCCGGGGTGCTGTACTCGGTCCAGGCAAATGGACGAGCACCTTGCCTGCAGCCTCTCGGGGTGTACTCGGCGGCGCGGTCCGTCCAGCGGCGAGGGCGGCCAAGCAAGTGCGGGACCAGGGCTGGCCGGCGGCGGGGGCAGGATGTACGGGTTTTGAGCCGGCGGGATGGACGAACGATGGCCGAGGATGGCCAAATCGGGCCGGTTGCGGTGAGAAGGCGGGACAAAAGGGTGAAATGCGAGGGAGGGGTAAGCTGGCGGGCGGGCCCAGCGCGTCTAGGAAGGGAGAAAACAGGACGCGAGCACTGTCTAGGCGTGTCCGAACGGTGTTCAAATCTGGACCAAATTTGGGCCAGATATGAGCGGACCCGGTCAAAAAAAACAGACCACAGGCAGGCCCTTTTTCAGCCGGACTGCTTAAATCGGACCGATCGGGACGAAGTAATCAAGTCCTGTAGGAGATGAGATGTCCTTAGGACATCTCCAGCGGGGCTGCTCATTTGGCCCGGACCGGCCTGATTTGAGCAGCCTGGGCCAAAACCAGGCCCCAGCGGCGCTGCTCATACGGACCGCGGTCCGTTTTTTTGTCCGCGGATGCTCAAATCTGACCCAAATTTGGTCCAGTTTTGAGCAGCCTCCGGACACGTTGGGACAACAATTTGTGTCCCGAACCCCCCGTCGTGGCCCACACAAAAGCTGAGAACATTTGCCCTTTCCCCTCCCACCCCTCATCCACTCCCGCTGCCCTAGCCATGGCCGACGAAGAAGGAGCCGCCGCCGCCACCGCCACCGCCACCGCCACCTACACCTCCGTGACCCTGGACCAGCTGGTCCCGGCCCGAACCAGGCCCGCGCTGCCGCCGCAGAAGCCGAAGGTGAAGAAGACGAAGGACGCGGCCGAGCTGGCGCGGACGGCGGAGCAATCGGCGAAGAGAGCGGACCGGAGGAGGAGGGCGAAGGAGGCGCCGCCGCACCCGATGGAGGACGAGCAGAAAAAGCTCGCCCAGATGGCGGCGCAGGCGGCCATAATCATGCTGGGCCTGCAGCCGGCACCCACCATGAACGCGACTCCGGCGCAAGCCTGCAGCTCGAATGCATCGGCGGCCCGGCCGCGGAGCAGCCTCCAGAGCGAGCGGCCGACGACGGGATCGCCCGCGCCGGCATACGGCTTCTTGCCAGGCCGTGACCCGACGCCGCCTCCCTTCTTCTCGGTGGACATGGAGGACTCCTCGCCGGCCAGGGTCTCCATCGACCTGAACACGGCGCCCATGTCCTGCTTGTCGACTGCCCCGTCGAGCAAAGCCGCTGGGCGCCCCCCGCCGTCCGTTCGCCCGGTGCCCCGCAACCTGTTCGAGGAAATGCAGGACATGGAGACGCAGCCCACGGAGATGACAACGGAGGAGGTCGAGGGGCTCATGTCGAACATGATAGGCGAGGACGGCCAGGCGAGGTACGTCCACCCCGGGGACGAGCTGTACGAGGAAGAGGAGGTCCCCGTCGACGACGTGCCCCACATCGACGACATGCCCATGTTCATGGACGAGCTGACCCAGCAGGCCAAGGCCGCCAAGAGGACCGTGAAGCGGGGCATTGGGTTCACGGAGGCGGAGGACGAGTGCCTTTGCGACACATGGATGGAGGTGGGGCAGAACACCATTACCGGGGCCGAGATGAAGGGCAACGCCTATTGGAGGAGGATGCACCGGAACTACCAAGAGCGGGCCGTCCTGCCACCGTACTCCATGGTCACCACCCGGAGCGAGCTATCCATCCAAAAGAGGTTCGGGCTCATCTCGTCCGAGTGCAGCAAGTTCACCGGCTCCTTCGAGCACGCCATGGCCCGGCCTCAAAGCGGCGCCACCCTCGGCGACCTGGTGAGTGGCCACACGTCCCTGTCCTTCATATGCATTGCCCCCGTGTCCAACCGTCGAGTGCGTGCAGGTCTTCCAAGCGCTGACCTTGTACAAGGCCGAGCATGGTGGCAAGTCCTTCAACTTCGCCCATTGCTACAAGAAGATGAAGGACAACCAAAAGTGGAAGGAGCTCCACAACGCCATCAAGAAAGGCCAGGTCATGCCGGACGGGGTGCCACCAATGGCCACGGGCCAGCCGGCCGAAGGAGCGACAACTGAACGACCAAGGGGCCGGAGCAACTCCAAGCTGGACAACAAGCGCGACGCCATGACCATCGCGTTGCAAGAGACCCTCCAAGGGTTCATCTCGCAGAAGGACAAGGTGAGCGACAAGAAGGACGAGAGGGAGGAGAAGAAGCGGCGGGAGCGCGAGGAGATCACGAAGAACTACTTCATCGTGCAAACGAAGAAACTCGAGATCGAGGAGGAGAACGCCAAGACCAGGGCCATGGAGGCCTCGACCAGGGCCATGGAGGCCGAGAACAAGAGGAAGGAGGTCGAGATCGCTCTGGCCGCCCAGGAGGCGCAGATCATGGCCATGGACCTGAGCTGCCTGACCCCGAGGAAGAAGGCCTACTTCGAGAAGAAGCAGCAGCGGTACATGCAGGGCGAGGAGTGATCGCGCCACGCCCCCGATCGTGCCCGGCGACGGCCTGAACACGCGGCCGGCGTCGCTTTTGTACATTCTGGCCCTGGGCTGGCATGGCCTCACCTGGCCGCCTGAACCTTGCCCGAACCGTGGCCGGCATGGCCTGAACGTGGCCGGCATGGCCTGAACGTGGCCCTTTTTTGCATGCGCCGATATTATTTGTTATTATCTAGGGCATTTTGGTACTTTTTTTCGAACCGTGGCCAGCAAATGAGCAGCCCCGCTGGGTGCACGGCCCAAATCCGCGCGGACACGGCCCCGGACGGCTGCTCAAACAGACAAAATGCGGACCAAATTGGTCCGCATTTGAGCAGCCCCGCTGGAGATGACCTTATCCATGAGGAGGTCTTTCTCTGCAGGTATTTGTTTCTGATGATCATGGCCCACAGGCCCTTATCTCCCGCATAGATCTTCCAGTCCATTTGACCATGAGAGTGTTATATGACTTTGTCTGCTTCACAACTGAGTGTATTCAGCTGTACGAAACAATGTTTTATACAGAAACTGGAACTTTTTTTTTTCCGGAGCGACGCCTCTTTTATAGAAAACAGATATATATATATATATATATATATATATATATATATATATATAGAGAGAGAGAGAGAGAGAGAGAGAGAGAGAGAGAACAGTGCCCACCAGAATACAATCAGAGGCAAAAAGCCTACAAACTCACACAGGACAAACCCTCACAAAAAACCTCTGCTTGCTTCCACTTATCGGCCTCGAGCATGATCGCATCCAAAAACATGGCAGCCGGCCTTGTCTTGGATTGGAAAACCCTGCAATTTCTCTAATCAGACTAGGCGCAAGACCAGCAAGACGATCGCACGGATCTTGGGCACAATCTGGACAGGGCACGCTTCAGAAATCTGAATCCACCAGGGGTGCAGCAACTCGTCGGCTAGGAGGGCAAGATCAGGTCGGTGAAGGCCTGCAAGGACATGAAACCAAACCTCCCGAGCAAAAGGACAGGTAAGGAGCAAATGGTTGATGGATTCCTCATAGCCCCAGTCCAACAACGATCCCAAGCCACCTTCCACGCAAAAAGTTTGAATTTTGGCGGAGCTTCGCAATCCCCAAGTGGAACATCAAGATGACACTATCTGCAAGCTGAACTTCCACAACTTCTTGGCCAACTCTCCATCTACACCTTGCGAGCTTGGGTTGGCTACATTACAGTTGCCGAAATATCTGCCAGTTATCCCCTGGACCTGCGGGTGCATCGCCACATAACATGTCGTTGCAGCACCCTGAATAAACATGGCACGATGTTTTTCTTCAGCCGTATACAAACAAGGAGAAAGATAACAATAGGACGGAAAACCGGTAAGAGTTTGCTTACCTGTTCAACGCTTCTGCTTATGATTCTTCCGACCGTGTTCATCAGAGCTGCAGTCGAGGCAACACACAAAACCAGTCAGAATTGCTACACGAAGAACTATCTGCACAGTTTTAGACCCACGGCTACTTGCACATTTGTTCCATGCAGCATGGTTATATCAGTTCAAAATGTTAGATTTAATTCCTCCTCAAAGGAGGACAAGATCTTAAACTGATCACCAACTAGAGCACCTAACTGCGTCTTAAGGGAGGGGATTAGGAGATGACTCACGGATTATTGACGAAGACATGATTGCCTGCTTGATGCAGGCAGGACTTGGGGTCGATGTAGATGCGCCATGGTCATGGAGAAAACCCATGGCTGCCGGCACTGCCCTTGGAGGTGGCCGGCGGTGGTCTTGGCCTTCTGGCCCCTTCAGCACCCTTTTCGGATCAGACGGTTAGGAGTTTTGCCTCGTACGTGTATCTCTCATCTTTCTTCAGAGATCGTTAGCTCCTCGTTATATATGTGGTGTTGTGGGACCAGGGACCAAACCAGTTGGTTTTGGGTGCCCTGATCAGGCACGTACGTTAGCTGGGAGGTGGACTTTGTCCCCCCTTATTTTTCTCTCGTTTGTTAGACGAGATCAATCCCAACATTCTCCCCCTTGATCGTATGGATAACAAAACATCATAAGCCCACCCTCAATAGAAATAACATACCAAGGTAAGGTGTTACAGTGACAAAAGAAAAGTTACTGAACCTCAGTACCTATAGTACACCTTTCTATTTTGAAATGGATAGCTTATATTTTATGGGAGTTGGTTTATTCAACGGTCCTTATTTCCAGAATCAAAAGGCTTCCCAGTTACCCATGCCGGCAACTTAATCTTAAATATGGGTAGTAAGCCTCAAGTTTTGGATCCATAAAACATGAATAATATAAATAGCTTGATTCTGGATTCTATCTTTCACAACATGAAACATATTGTCAATGATTTTGGCAACACCATTTGACTTGTTGTTACTCGCATAGAAAAATACTGCGTGTTCATGTTGCAGTAAGTGGTTTATAATTTCTGTGTACCACTTTAATTTTGGGAATAAAACTTCTTGACATACAACCTGCCCTTTAGCCTCTTAACATGTCACATGATAAAATTTGCATCATTACTGATGCCATTCGAGTTATTTTAGAGCTTTTCCACGATATAGCTCAATATGCGAGAGTGGGGATGTAACATCACGTGGAAACTTTAATATCCACACATCTCGCATAAACAATGTCTGAATAACCCACCATATCGAGGTTACCAGACTTTTTACTAGTGAGCATGTAAACTTTATTTCCTTGCATATGTGCAAGACTTTTGGTGGCCTTCCAGTGGCCCATTTCTGGACTTATTTGTACCTTTGCCAATCATCCCAACATGAGTAGGGCAATTTCATACTTGAATACTTACATTGCTTCTGACAGCTAAAGCATAAGGAACCAACATTATCTGATCAGCTCATAATGGTTCCTTGGACACTAAAATGTCCACCTTGATTGCCCTTTACTTTAGTAGCAGGTGTGACAGAGTGATAGTGCACACTATTTTATTTCACACTCTATCGACGTATGTCATCGTAATAAAACTTATACTCCTTTTGGACCAATATCTTGGTGAAACTTAATACAACCGATGTATGAGACATCACCAAGATCCCTTATATCACAAATAAAAATAGAAATTTTTCTGGCTAACCAAAAATTATTTCAGTCTTCACAAGGTAGTAATCTTACTCCCCCTCGTCTTATGGTATGAGTGTCCAAAACGCTCGTCTTATTTCATAATATAATTTCTTTAGGCAACATACCCATATGTTAACTTCACTTAAATGACATAACCCAAGGGTTGAGTTATACATATATTCTTAACTTGGTTAACACAAGAGTATGTTATAATAATAGCACAAGCGTCACAGCAACTCACTCTATTGAGTTCCATGCATCATTAGAGCCTGTTATCACATAATCCTCTAAGATGACCTTTCACACACATTAGCAATCATAGGGCAACTGAGTCTCAACACAAAGTGTTGCATTAGGCATTTCTTCTCAACTTACTTGATCCATATAAACAAAGATCTAATGGACTTGTCCTTAAGATTCATGTTCATACGCTCCAAGTTCCCTGATGATCATTTTAGAAGAAAATGGAAACTATGTCCAAAATCCTCATAAAAAAAAAATTCTAAAACCACAACACCGTTGGGCAGAAGATGGAAAAGAACTTCATGAACTGTGACACATGATCATAAAACGACGTTGGTCAGAAATATAACCATGAGTCACATCATAATTAATATTAGATTAACAATCTTTCCCTTTGACATTCATTTGTGATTCATAATTCTCATAAGGGGATGTGTGATTCATAATACGCATAAGGGGAATAAATATACATTATCATCCTAAAAGAAGTCATAACCTTCAAGTGATTTTCATTCACTCTAACCATTTAACCATTCAATCTCCAAAATAAGACTTCTCGTTGGTTCCATCCTATTTAGAGAATTAAAACATAAAAACATTTCTCCTACTTGGAGAATTAAAACATAAAAACATTTCTCATTTTCAATGTCAATGAGAAGACATTCTATTCTCCCCCTCGAAATGTGGTAAATAAACATGACCACAATTTCGAAGAGGTCTCATATCATTGTTACAAAACATATAATTTATTGAGGACATAAATATTCTCACCACATGGTAAGAAAACATTAGGAACCATTGCAAAACCCCTGAATAAACAAAATGTCTCATAATTCTTTATTCTTTATCCTCATAGCAAAACCCCCTTAAAGCCCGTTCTCAACGGGCAATACATCTTTAAAATATTTCTCAATGGAGGCCAAATACTCTTTGGCATACATTGAGTCGAACATTGCACTTTTAATCTCAGAGGAGATGGTATGCTTCATAATATAAGGAGTGAACCTTTGTTCGACATCTCCCACTCAGCTGCTTTTAGGTCATACTTTTCCTTCTCCTCAACTGAATTCACTATAGGAACTCTGGGGCCTCATCGTACAATGCATGACGAAGGTAAGAAAACTCTATCTAGAAGAGAATTCTTTCCTTCCACTTTTGAAAATTACCCCAATGTTCAAAAAATGAACTCTACTTTGTGGTCCTTTGCTGAAACAAGGAAATATCTTTATGAGCATCAATAGGAACTTCAAACATAATGAAACTTGTAACGAAATGAATCATGAACAAGTTCTAGTGATGTTATAATCCGTACAACCGTTGGGTTGAAACAGAGAATAACATTACTCATCCCGGAAATTGGACATGACACTAATCAACGTTGGTCAGAATAATGTCATATACAATAAAACATATGCTCATAAATGAAATCTCTAATCAAAACATCCCGTTTTTGACTATAGAAATCTAATCACATAATGATAAGCAAAGTCATATGCTAAAATAATAGCGAAAGTAACATACACCAGTACATAATTAATTCCAACGTGTTATTAGACACATGGATTCATAATTTATCACTGATCTTCTTGCATTAAACTTTGTCATCATAACTTTAGTAACATCAATAAAACATTTCAAGGTTTATCATTAAAAACTTTCAATGTCATGATAACAAAAGTATCATTCATTATGAACATTCTCATCATGGCATTCCACAGAGTAAACAATAGATTGACATCCTTAGTGAAAATGGCATCATAAATATCCTCCAAACAAATTTTGGATATTACGTCATGAATTTCACCAAATAGTTAATTTTGGTTAACTTATAATGTTCAAATTAATGACAAACACTTGATCATGATATAATATTAAATTCTCTAAACATCCTTGTTCAGAGAATCATCATACTGAGCCTTCATCACCTTCTGCCAGTGCATGCACTCGACATGTAATACTTTAACATTATGGCTCATCGTGGTTAGGATATGTAGTGCGTTGCGGAAAAACGAACCACACAATAATTAACATTTCTTTAAGCTGGCCTCAACCCATTTGAGATGATCTCATCATTAAGAGATACCATAATCATGGTATCAACATAAACTTCACGCTTAAATAAAATCTCTGAACACAACATCCCGAAGCTTTAGAGAGATATACATAATTATGCTCCATATCAACATCATCTCATAACATTCATAATTACCCATTCAAATTCTATAACAATAAATGCATCAACATTAATGTTATAGCATTGTTCCCCCTTTTAAAATTCAGGAATTTCCTCATGAAAATAGTGCATGCAACTTTATTAGAAAACTTTTATTAACTTAATAAATGCACTGAAAACCAGAAAGACTAAATACTTCATATTATAAATGGGCCACATAATTATCATTTTAAATATAAAGTTGGTAACATTAATTCTCAACCTTCATGGATATTTAAAATGATACTCAAAATTAAAAGTCCCAAAAAGGCATTAATAAAACATGTCAAAAAAATACCAAATAAAGTATCCTGTTGGTTCCACTTTATCTGGAATAGTTTAACATGTCCACTCAACATAACTTGAGGCAATGAATAATAATAATTAAAAGAAAATACACAACTATAGTCATTTGCATTTGCAAAACTTAAAACATAAAAAAAAAAACCTCAAAACTTTAGTCGGCCCAAAAGAACTTGCCGCGCATAAAGAATTTCCGCCCAGATGGGCATTAAGCTACAACCTGGCCGCAAGCCATCCATACCTGGGCCGCAGCCCACTGAGAAAAAGGCCCAACTCGTAAGGCCACGGGCCCAGTACCCCCAGCTTGTTTTTTTTAGGCCATCCGATCAGATCGGACGGTCCGGATCGACCGAGGGCGGAACAAAACCAGCAACCGAGCTAACCCTAGACTCATTTCTTCCAGGCCCTTCCGTTTTCCCCGCACCCGAAAAGAAGAGGCGAAACCGACGGCGACGCGGCGGCCTCCCCTGTTCCCATGCCGACGCGGCGGCCGTGCTCGTCGAAAGAGCATGCGCTGGACTAGGTCCCTCGAGCTCCTCCGTCGAGCATGGCTGTCGGCGCTGTGTTTGTGCGGGGCGGTGCATGGAGATATGTCCTCTTATCTCGTCCATTTGGGTTGACGGTGGCGAGCCCAAGCCGAAGGCCAGACTCCCGGTCATCCGCTTCCGCGCCGTCCTCCTTATCATTCCGGCGCGGTGGCCGTGCGCATCGGGCGCCCGTCGTCCTTCCTTCCGGCGCGGTGGCCATGCGTGGCGCGCGCCCGTCCTCCTTCCCTTTCCGGCGCGGTGGTCGTGCTCAGCGGAGGAGCGTGCGACCGACATGGTCCGGCGCGCTCATCCGTTGAGGGTGACTGCCCGCGCCGCGTGCGTATAGAGGCTACGACGGCGTTTCTGTGACGGCAAACGTCGATGGCTAGGGCACCGACGCGCGCGTCCATTCCGTGCGCCCTCTCCGATTGGAGATGAACGGCGTCGAGTGAGGTATGCGCCAACTTCCTCTCTAAAACCTTTTGTTTGTATGCAAAAAAGAATGCATCTGTGGCCAGAAAATTGGGCTTCATCGAGGTGAACTAGGGTTCAAAGGGAGTTGGGGATTTTTGCCTTTTCTCTTTATCTGTATTGCATACTCCCCTCCTTCTAATTGCTACCGAAAAAAAAGCAAATCCATTACCAATTCCTTAACAGTGAGCAGTGAAGATTACCATGGCTAATTAGAACATAATAGCTTGATTAATCAGCACTGATCCGTGGCAATTATGATTGAACATGAACATGAGGATTAGGCTGAGACCTAAAAATTTCCCCTAATCAGAAAATTAGGGCCCTAAGATGATCAGATGTGCTCTGATACCAATGTTAGATTTAATTCCTCCTCAAAGGAGGACAAGATCTTAAACTGATCACCAACTAGAGCACCTAACTGCGTCTTAAGGGAGGGGATTAGGAGATGACTCACGGATTATTGACGAAGACATGATTGCCTGCTTGATGCAGGCAGGACTTGGGGTCGATGTAGATGCGCCATGGTCATGGAGAAAACCCATGGCTGCCGGCACTGCCCTTGGAGGTGGCCAGCGGTGGTCTTGGCCTTCTGGCCCCTTCAGCACCCTTTTCGGATCAGACGGTTAGGAGTTTTGTCTCGTACGTGTATCTCTCATCTTTCTTCAGAGATCGTTAGCTCCTCGTTATATATGTGGTGTTGTGGGACCAGGGACCAAACCAGTTGGTTTTGGGTGCCCTGATCAGGCACGTACGTTAGCTGGGAGGTGGACTTTGTCCCCCCTTATTTTTCTCTCGTTTGTTAGACGAGATCAATCCCAACACAAAATGGTCGGTTCAAGATTTCTCAGACCGCAAAACAGTTCTGGAGATATGAGGAGTTACCGGTGACAATAGTCCTGTTCCTGAAAAGGCTTGTCGCGATGACCCCGGGATGGACCGTGTTTGCTGTAATGTTTACCCCTTCTTCCTGTTAACAACAAAATTTTGCAGCTGTCAATCTTTTCTCCAACCGGGCTTCACACCTCTTTTGCAGCTGTTCATCAGTACAATTTTGAGTGGCATAGAATAGTGGTACCTTGAGAATTCGGGACAGCTCATTTGTGTGCAAAATGTTTGCAAGCTTGGACTGACCATAAGCAATGAAGCTGTTAAATCTGTAAAGTTCAGAACACAGCAAACCTGTCACCTCCACCATTTCGTGAGAGATTGGAGAGGGTTCAGTTTACATAGTATGAAGTGACAACGGATTACCCTGAAGGATCCTTCACTTTGTCGAAACATATCCCTTGAGGATAGGTCATGATATGCCCCGCCGACGACACGTTGACGATCCTTCCTTGGATGCCGCTGCTCCGGCACGCGCTCTTCATGTTCTCCAGCAAGAGGTTTGTCAGAAGGAAATGCCCTGCCATTGTGAGTCAACAGGCCGCGCCGTTGTGAGAATCAATCCCACAACTCGCATACCACATGAAAGAACAAATGTAGTACATGAGCAGCGAATGGACAAGCCTAGCCGATTTTTGAGTACCGATGTGGTGCGTGGCAAACTGTAGCTCCAGGCCGTCGCAAGAAAGTGTGCAGTCCCTCATCATGACTCCAGCATTGTTACTGATCGAAAATTGCAAGAACTAAGCTCCCAGTATACGCAACTAGGCACAGGCAAGGTTTTTTCTCATTTTGTAATGCAAATAACAGAGATGTACTATGTAACTGTGACTCTGTTCTTACATGAGGATGTTGAGGGGCAGGTTCAGGGCGCCGAACTTCGCGGCGAATCTCCTCACCGAAGCCATGGAGCTGAGGTCCAGCTCCAGCACGTCCACCTCCGCGCCGCCACGGATCTCGGCCTGGATGGCCTCCTTGGCCCTGATCCCCGCCGAGACGTCGCGGACAGCCATGACGACGTGCACGCCGCGCAGCGCCAGGACGCGCGCCGTCTCCCGCCCGATGCCCCTCGACGCACCTGCAGAGCCACGCGCGCCGAGACAGAGCTCGCCGGTGTCAGTTCACGAGGTTGCCATTGCTACAACCACTTCCAAGATTCTGGGTGTTGACGGCTGACCATGTGAGTGGCGTGAAACCTGGAAGTAGGTACCTGTGATGACGGCAACCAAGCCGCGGCCGTCGACGCCGGCGGTGACCTCCTCGGCCGTGGAGGCGCCCGAGAAGCCCGAGGGGCCTTTGCGGTAGAACCACCACATCGATCAGTAACTCAGTAGGCAGTAGTAGCTCAAGCTCAGATTGGGCTTAATGATTCAATCCCTATTATCTATATATCCAGACGAAATGCATGTGCGCTCCTCTGCACTGTCGACATTTTATTTATCAGAGATCCCCACAAGCACGGTGGCCCATTCTTTCTGGTCCAAACTCAAATTTGGAAAATTTCAAATGTAACATTCAAACTCGAAGATCACATCGCAAGCGTGCGTACGCAAGTAATGTGCATACAAAGCACTCGGGTTGCATACTGGCATCATCTACTAGAAAATTTTACATCGCCTAAATGTTCTGAAAGGGATCAAGTGACAAACTATGAAAACGAGCAACACAGCAGACGCGGCAGCCATCACTGTGGCCGCAGGCAGAGCATTGAAATATCTAGGAATCCTTCTTATCTTCTCCGTCGTCGCAGCTGCTGCCGCGGGTGCGCGCCGTGCTGTCGCGATCGTTGTTGCCGACGCCGCAGTAGTACCTCTGGAGCGCCCTTGGCAGGTAGAAGGGCACGAGGAAGGCGAACAGGTTGGCGCCCCAGAAGGCCAGGTTCGCCACGGCGAGCACCCTCCCCGCCACCAGCCGCCGCGGGGCCACGTCCAGGACGCCGCGCTTCTCCTCCATCTCCTGCCGCAGCCACTCCCCGGCCGCGAACATCCTGCGCGCGCTGTACATCACCGGGACGGCGGCCCTGACGGGGAGCGAGAACCGCCACGGGAACGCAGCGGCTAGGCCCTCGGTGAAGACCTGCGCGGAGAGGAGGAACGCGTGCGGGGCCGCGGCGGCGACCCCCGTGGTGTCTCCGGACCGGAGCCCGTCGAGGATGTAAAGCGCAGGGAGCGCGGCGCCGACGAGGAACCCAGCCACGGTGTGCGCGGCGAGGAGGAGGCGGGCGGGGCCGAGGAAGACGGGCGCGGCCGGGTTGGGCTTCCCCGGGCGCTGCGGGAAGGCGAGCGTGGCGAGGAGGACGAGGTAGGGGATGAGCAGGACGGCGAAGGCGATGTCCGAGAGCGGGACGGTGGTGGAGAAGGCGAGCACGGCGGCGGCGCCCAGCGTGTTGAGCTGCTTGATGGAGAAGAGGTAGTAGTGGTGGTGCGGGCGCGCCGTGGGCGAGGTGGGCGTCGGGTGCAGCGGCGGGGGCGGCTGCCCCATCGACGGCAGCGCGATGCCGCCGCCCGCCGTCGGGCCCACGCCGCCGGACATTGGCGGTGACCGGAGAGATGGATCGATCGGTCGAGCACGCGGCTTTGGTCGGTTGCGATACGAGCTGGGAGCGGCAGCGTCTGGGAGTGGAGTGACTGAGGTGTCTCCGTTGTAGAAAGCGGGGGGCGAGGCTTAAGGCGACGACTGGGTGGCATGCGTGGCGCGCTCTGGTGCTGCGCTCGCCATGGCGCGCCGCGTGTGGAGACTCTTTCGATTATCTTACTAGCCTCGGAAACTGGGAAAAACAGCGCAGCTCGGGTCAAGCTACGTGTTCCCGGCGTGTCCTTCACGGACTGGCACGCTCCGAGAATAAGAGGGAGGAACTTTCTGGAAAGAAGGTGATTCGAGGTCAGAAGGTGATACGAGTAGGTACTGATGGAGCTTTACTGATGGGGCTAGCTCGTTTTAGCAGTTCTATACTACAGTAGTAGTTTGTCACTTGAGAATTGAGATAACAGGGCTCTGATAAATGTTTGCTCTTTTTCGAATGTTGCACCGAAGCCTTCTTTTTGTCTTGAAAATTATCAAAAAAAAAATGTTTTTCGCTCCGTTTTATAAATAAAACAACCACCAATCCAAATTCCCCAACAGAATAAAAAGAGAGAGGAGTAGACAATAGCTTGCTGGGGTAACGGCCTAAGTAAGCCCAAGTGACATAAAACAGCAGAAAGGGAAGAGAGGTGGGCGGGATAGGCGAGGAGAGAAGCCCCTTCGTCTGCGGAGCTCAGCCTGAGGGTGAGGTGGAGATCCTCCACGCATACGTCACCAAACAGTCGAGCATGTCATCTAGCTGAGCCTGTCCCGATGTCCACATAGCGGATAGCACTGCTGCAAAAAAGCGAGACATTTGAACATCGAGTCAGCGGCACGTCGAAGAAAGATCATTTCTATTTCCATCTTATTCCTAATCGTCCACAGAGTTCAACTCATCGCATCAAAAACAACCCAGAAGAGGCGACGAACCTCCCGGTTCTTCTCGCCTAGAGTTCTAGGAATTCACGAAGGTCCGAGACCGCCAATCGGGGGCATACACGAAGTTCCATAGGAACCGGGCCGCGGGGTATGTGAACAGAATACGGGTCTCCATCTTCGGAACCCCACAAAGTGGACACAAGCCATCACCAGGCCCTTGGCGCTTTCGCACTTCCACCCCGATGGAAGGCGGTCCCGCAATAGCTCACACAAAAAATCTTGATCTTCGCAGATGGGCTTTCCATAGTTTAGACGCCCATGTATGCGTTTGTCCGTGGAAGAGGCTGCGGTAAACCGACTTAACCGATAAAACCCCTTAAGGCGCTAACCGCCAAGACACGCTATCCGGTGTTCCATCTAAGGAACCCGGTAACGCCTCTCTAAGTTCAACCCATGTTGTCGCTTCTGTCTCACCAAATGTCCTCCTGAACGAGATGTTCTAGATTCCATCCGGCGCGACGTCCGCGACTAGCAACATAGGATCTTAGCAAATCGCATAAAGACACGGGAAGACAAGCTGGAGCGGTCTATCCCCTAGCCACGTGTCCGCCCAAAAGAGGGTGGACCTGCCATTCCCAACGCTAAACCTCACACCATTCCGTATATCATACTTAATAGATTGGATGGATCATAAAAAATGGGACTCCTCCTGACAACCGCATGACAATAGAGGGCAGCCTCTAAGGTATTTGGCCTTGATAAGCTTGAGCCAAATCCCTCCATCGTCATGTAGAATACGTCACACCCATCTAAGCATTAGCGTGGTGTTCATCTTACATGAAGCCAAAATCCCTATGCTCCCAAATTCTTTGGGGGCGCACATATGCGCCTATTTGACCATATGGTATTTCTGCTGGTCATTGGACGTCGAACAAAACAAACGTGATAGTTCCTTATCAAAGGCCTTATGGGCCCCTTTAGGAGGTAGGTAGAGGCTCGTCATATACAAGGGCAGGCTGGATAGGCATGAGTAATAAGCACGGATTTCCTCCCCTTGGAGGTGAACCTACCTCGCCAGGGATCCGCCTTCAACCTAACCCAACCTATCAGAGGATCAAGATACCTCATCAGGATCCCGGAAGTCCCTAGCGGAACACCTAGATATTCAACCGGGAAGACGGACAACTTACGGTTGAAGTTGTCCGCTATCCGTTGTTGCTCATCCGCGGGGAATCCTAGGACCACCACCTCACTCTTGTCAAAGTTTATTTTGAGCCTCGACGTAGCCTCAAAGCAGAGAAGAGGGAACTTGAGATTGCAGATATCCAGCTCCGACCCCTCCACCATAATCATTGTATCATCCGCGTACTGAAGGTGGGTCAAACCTCCACCTGGGATAAGGTGACTGACCACCCCTGAGATGTGTCCGACCTCCCTAGCCAAGTCTAGGATAGTCGCTAGGGATTCTACTGCGAGGTTGAACAATATGGGGGATATAGGATCCCCCTGTCTCACCCCGCAAGAGGATCTAAAGGATGATTCTATCTCCTCATTTATATTAATCGTCGTGTAACCGCTCCTAACGATCTGCATAATCCAGCTGATGACACGGTTATCAAACCCTCGATGCTCGAGGACTTGGCGTAAAAACGCCCAGTCCATACGATCATATGCTTTCTAGAAATCCGGCTTTAGGAACACACCCTTAAGGTGTCGAATCTTTACTTCATGAACGATCTCATGAAGCGTCAGGATCCCATCATGAATATAACGTCTCTTGGTAAAGGCAAACTGCTGGGGGTGAGTTAACAGTTGCACCACCGGTGCTAACTGAATCGCGCACACCTTGGCGAAGATGCGTTGGATGATATTAATCACCATGATCGATCTAAATTGGCGAATATCAGAAGCTCCCGCCATCTTTGGGATCAGAGTAATGACACCAAAGTTCAAGCGAGACATAACCAATGCTCCAATGTAGAACTCTTGGAACATCGGCATAATTACTGCCTAAAGATGACCCCAAAATCGTTGGAAGAACGAAATCGGGAGGCCATCCGGACCGGGGGCTGAGTTAGCACCTGCGCAGGAATGGGAGAGTGAGGTCCGCATTCGCATTATC
The DNA here is from genome assembly GCA_028641055.1 of Alopecurus myosuroides. Classification (NCBI taxonomy): domain Eukaryota; kingdom Viridiplantae; phylum Streptophyta; class Magnoliopsida; order Poales; family Poaceae; genus Alopecurus; species Alopecurus myosuroides. Next base: position 182,272,153 of record CM054061.1, on the reverse strand, counting down.
TGAGACTAAAGCACCTGCGCGCCAAAAATCTCGAGACAAGGCGACCCCAGAACGGGGTCCAGCCGTAAAAAGCTCCTTGTAGGAGTATATATGTGCCGATAGCTCTTGCGCTTCCTCTGGTAGGAGGCCATCTTCCCATAGACACGGGATCGAGCACTTCCGGCGCCTCCCGTTAGTAATGGCATGGAAGTACGCCGTTTTTGGCATCCCCCAACAGTAGCCACTTCTACATGCTCCGTTGGCACCAGAAGATCTCTTCTCTCGTATAGATCATCATCAGAGACGCCTCTAGGGCATACCTCTATAACCACTCATCTGGGGACAGACCCACCAAATCTGACGTTGAATCCAAAGTTTGGATCTACGTAAGAAGCAATGCTTTCTGTCGGCGAATGTTCGTCCCCACATTCGCTCCCCAGCATCGCATAAATTGGTGGACCATCTTAGCACAGTGGTGGCATATGTCCACCAAATTATATACCCGAGGCGGGAAGGCAGCAGCTTCAGCCCATTTAAGCCCCACCACTTCCATAAAGCATGGCTGATCAAACCACAAATCCTCAAAGTGGAACCAATTAGGGTGCGGGACTACCCCCTCCAGACGAGAATAGGAGGGGATATGATCAGAACCTACGCGGGTGAGGGCCCGAAGAGAGCAAAGTGGGAATGCAGCTTCCCACTAAACTGAAACTAGAACCTGATCCAGGACGCTCCGGATCCGGTCCACCTGGTTATTAGTCCAGGTATATCGGTCCCCCACCCTATCGATCTCTCGCAGCGCTAGGTCCGCGATGAAATCATTAAACATCCTCATCCTAGGGAGGTCCACATTATCCAAACTCTTGTCATCAGGGAAGCGAATGAGGTTAAAGTCCCCTGCCACCACAACAGGGATGGGACTTCGCTCCATTTTTGACGTAAGATCAGCCAAGAACTCAACGGACCTACTATGGTCCATGGGGCCATAGACAATGATCACCTCCCAACGGAGGTTGGATCGTCGATGGGTAAGCGCCATGCTCACAAAAAACTCCCCGCGGGTCCATATCGTCAACCTGAAAGGTATCCTCGTTAGCACCAAGGAGGATCCCTCCTGAGTGGCCCGAGGCCGGGAGCCAGTGCCATACAAACTTGCTCCGGCTTAGTCTCTGTAAATCAGCTATGGAGAAGTCTTGTCTGATCGTTTCCTGCAACCCCACAATGTCCTGCCGCATATATTCATACAGCTGGCTCTAACGGTCGTCCGCCCCGAATCCCAGAATATTCCAAATAAATGTAGAGACACTCATTGGGAAAACATTATCGGGGGTGGTCCCTTTACGGGGTCCCTCCTACTAGTCGAGGGCCTAGACGTCGCCTTAGGGGGGCGCCCCCGCTTCCTCCTTGCCTAAGGGGGTAGGGGCAGTGGGGGCAGCCGCCTGAGCCCGAGCAGCCGCAAGGGGACCCTCATAAATCTCCTTAGCCCTAATAGCCTCAATCAGCTCCACCCTGGGGCCACATTACCTCCCGAAGATGATGCCACAATCTGCCGCAACCTGCTCCAAGTGCTCCACAGGAACGGAATCGAGAACCGAGAACCTAGACCCAGAGGGAGAAGAGGGGGAGGTATGGACGGTGGAGGGAGTGTGAGACGTACCTGGCTGATGCCATCTCGACCATTGTCAGCTCGACGACCTCCGACCCCATCATGGCCCTAGCAAGGCGCGCGTTGCGATGAGCCACGACCCCAAGCACGGGAGTGACGAGGACGACCGCGCCCGGGCCGTGAGTGTCCAGCACGGGAGTAGCTATCACCCGAGAGGGGACCCTTGGGTGGAGTATGAGGAGTCCCTAGCGAGCGGGTGTAGCAAACCACACTAGGAGAGCGCGGTGAATCCGGCGCATTCATCTTCATACTCACACCCCTAGAGTCAGCCGCCTCCGAGCCAAACTGAGGAGAGGGCAGGCTATGTAGAGCGTCAGACACGAGGCTCTAGGAAATTGTACATGAATCCCTTTCGGAAAGATAGCTGATACATCGTGCGGTGCCTTTTTTTGTCGTACGAAAGCGTCGGATGTATAGCAGTGCTCAAGAAATTATACCTGAACCCCTTTCGGAAAGGTAGCTGATACATCGTACGGTGCCGGTTTACGTCATATACCGTCGGACGGAAATTAAAGGAATACGCCACGAAAAGTTGTATCATTTCATAGATATAAGGGGGTTTAAGCTGCCAACTCCATAAACCCATAGGCTTTTATAAAGACAGGCGACACTGCACAAAGTAAAAACTGTGCACTCGCCTACACAGTCCACTTAGGAAGGCCACATCCTCAGAGGCACACTAGTCAAAGGCTAGCCCCCATGCTTCCGCAATGGCCCATTGGCCGCTCGCTGAAAACGCTCACCTCGCAGAAGTCTGGCTTTTCTCCATTGGTTTACCTCTTCTCGGATTTTTTTCCGCCATCTACACTGTCGAGACAGTTGCTCCATTGAAAACCACGTCATTTCGGTGCATCCAAATGCACAACATGACCAATATGAGAATCGACCAAGTGTCTCTCCGTTGACTCCTCGTAGTCGGTTGGGCCGTCCACCATTCCACAAGTCTCGCATCTGGTTCCGGCAGCTACTCCAGCATTTGCCACTCCTCGAGCACACTGCGCCACACCTCTCTAGCGACATCCAGTGAGGATATGTTGGATGGTTTCCTGCTCTTGATCGCATAGTGGGAAGGTAGGTGGGTGTTGCAGCCCACTCTTCCTCAACCTATCTATTGTCCAACACCTATTCTTTGCCACGAGCCATGCAAAAAATTTGAGGTGCCCGTGATCTCCACACCTGGTCACTCGTCGGATCCATCGTTATACCTCCGAAGAAGGTCGTGTAGGACAATCTCAGAGAATAGGCACCATCTCTCTCCCAACACCACTCAAGCCTAGTGGCTTCCTCTGAGAGCTCAACCTAGGCCATCAGACCCCATATCAAGAAAACCTCGTCCAATACGGCCCCCTAGGTCCAGTCCTAGGTTAGCAAGCCAGGCCCCACACCATCCGCGTAGATGGACGTCCGGTGCTTAAAACCACGCGTGGCAAGCTTTGAGAGAACTCCAAGCTCGGTCGCCCGCTCAAACATGAAGTGAGCACCTCCATCTTCATGATGAACAACATAGAGGAGAGGGGGTCTACTTGCCTCAAAACACGGAGGTTGTAAATCCTTCTTCCCGCCACGTCGTTAAGAAGAATCTTCATACTTGTCATAGGCATGAGCCCACAAACCCCACGAAAGCCGGTGCCAGCCAAATCCTATCTTGGCCAGTACCTCCAGCAAGAGGGCCCAGTTCGCGGTGTCAAAAGCTTTTGTAATGTAGAGCTTGAGCGTCATTGTGGCCTTCTTAGCATTTTGCAACTTCCTAGTAGTCTATTACACCAGCATGAAGTTATCATGCAAGCATCGCCCTCTAACAAAGGCACTCTGGTGTCTTCCAATGATCCTCGGAAGGTCCCCAAACCTTGGCAACAAGCTTTGGCAAGCTGTGAATAAGGCTAACCAGCCAAAAATCCCTGATCTCCATAGCATCTTGCTTCTTGGGGAGCAGTGTGACCAACGCTCGATTCACCGAGCCAAAGTCTATAAAGTCCGAGTGCTCGATCACATGGAATACCTCCAACACATCATGCTTAATGACACTCCAGCATGCAACGCAGAAGCGCCTAGAAAACCCATCCCCAGAAAACCAATCCGGACGCGTCGCCTTGTCTAGTGCCTAGGACCTAACCGCCTCCCAAATCTCCTCTTCGCTGAACGGAATCTCTAGGTGCAAGAGGTCGTGCGTCGACAACTTTAGCTCGTGGAGTTCCAAAGTGTATTGTCGATCCGGGGCAGATCCTAACAGCTCCTCATAAAAAAATTCAATCGCCTCTGCCTTCTCCTCATAATCGTTTGACGTGGGGATGACTCCCGGACCTATCGGATGAGGCTACCCGATCTATGGCCCAGCACTAAAGCCCACTATGAAAGGCTACCCGGTGGTTCCAGAACGTCCAGTAACAAGCCACCCACAAGACTTGTGGGTCAAGATGGAAGGTTTCCGCCGACTAGAACTAGGGTTTGTAACCCCTCGGGTACGGCTTGAGACCCAGCCAGATATTTAAGGACTAGGAGAGCCACACGAGGGGGGCATTGAATCTAGGTTTTCACCATTGTAGCCGCAACTCGAGATCCAATCTCTCGACCCGCGCACCCGCCATTGTAAGAAAACACCATAATACAAAGACAGACAAGCATGAGTAAGGGTATTACTTCCACGAGGGCCCCGGACCTGGGTAAAATCGTGCCCCCTGTTAGCCGTCATATCCGTCACGCCTACATCGTTCCTTACTCGAAACCCTACCGACTCACCCGAGGGATTTGTTGATATGAGTCATCGACAATTGACGCCGTCTGTGGGAAACACACGCGCTGAATCTACGGTCTCGCCGTCCTCATCTACATCAAGCTTCGGATCCTCCACCCACATGGATTCAATCTACTTTGGATCCTTCAACTTCATCGACCACTCGCCGGTATTGCGCACGGCCTTCATTATCTACATCCACATCGTTCTTCACGCGCAGACTATAGGACAGCAGCAACGTATATATTGCGGACGCCATCAACGGTGACTCGGAACTCATATGGACAATTACGTCGGTGGAAATATGCGAAATCAAATTATCTATCATATCCAAAAAAGAATCGGTGAATTATGACGGTTAGATCTCCGTGGATGACCCAAACACTGAATCCCTGTCAGAATCTGACAGAACTCCGCGTGACTTTGGGAAACAATTCTCACGGTCAACTCAGACATCAATTCGAAAACACACCGTTGAAAAGCTGCGGAATACAATCCCGCATCACTCCGTCTTTTTTTTAGCAAATTCCAACGGTTAGAACTCCGTCAGCGGCTCGCGCACTACGACAGGTTTTGGATCTCTACGAGTTCACGAATTCAAATCGCGGATCCGGATCCTATTTTGTCAATTTGCAAGTAAACACAAAGGCCAAACAACGTCAAAAAAACATGGCGATTTGCAATACTAGTGCCCGGGGGATCGACATCAACATTGTTCTCCGTGTACACACAACAAACATCGCGATTCCGCCGCGTCGAGTCCTTCCGGAAAACATCGCGACTTCGCCGCGTCGAGTCCTTCCGAAAAACATCGCGACTCCGCCACATCGACTTGCTCCACCGCGTCGAGTCCTTCCAGAAAACATCGTGAATCCGCTGTGTCGGCTCGGTCCGATGTGTCGAGTCCTTTCGGCAAACATCGCGACTCCGCCGTGTCGGCTCGGTCCGCCGCGTCGAGTCCTTCCGGCAAACATCGCGACTCCGCCGCGTCGGCTCGGTCCGCCGCGTTGAATCCTTCCGGCAAACATCGCGACTCCGCTGCGTCGAGTCCTTCATGACTCCGCCGCGTCGAGTCCTTCCGGCATACATCGTGACTCCGCCGTGTCGACTCGATCCGCCGCGTTGAGTCCTTCCGGAAAACATCGCGACTCCGCCGCGTCAACTCCGTCCGCCGCGTCGATTCCTTCCGGAAAACATTGCGACTCTGCCCAGAGAACATCGCGACCCTACCGCACGACTCCGGTCATTGCGTTGGTCCTTCCTGAAAACATCATGACTCCGCCGTGTCAATTTCGTCCGCTACGTCGACTCCTTTCGGCCAAACACCATGACTCCGCCACGTCGACTACGTCTGATGCGTCGACTACTTTCGCTAGACGACTCGGGAGCCGTACTTCACCGCGGCCACACTCGTTGCTCGGGGGATGTTCCGCAAAATAAACACACTCGAGAATTCTCCACAGCCTCACTGGACATTCGGAGGCTGAGGCGTGAAACAGTCGCACTCGACACACGAGTCTGGTGCTTTGTCAACTCCGTCTCAGCGATTCCGGCAATGTTGTCGACTCCATCACTCGATTCCGCCTAGTCGACTATGCCCACGGCAGGTCTACGACAGCGTCACACAAAGATAAGTTCATCTCATACGAGTCGACAAATTTACTTTTTCGTGTTTATAATCTGTTGTGAACCTACACCTGACACTCGGGGGTTGCGCCCCGTAAACTACATGTATACTCCACACATGTCATGTTGCGCGTTACACTACCGCATTTACACGCTATAACCCGAGTAGATGATACTGTCTGACGTTGACCCTTGACTCCGACCCGGTTTGCAGCAGCAACTGACATGTCGGAAAGTAGCAGAGACAATGGCTGTCAACCTAACGAAAAGGCACAGCATACAACGCAAAAGTGTCGCGTAGGGTCAAATCATTGCCACCAACATGCCATACTCGACTATGCAAGTCGATAGATTGTTGGTTCACAACCAAGATTAACCCAAGAAACAGTTTATTCCGTATATTTTGCTAGACACGGCACTACTGTTACATTATTTAACCACATTCGTTTATATGGCTGCAACTGCAGCGCAGGAACCACTCTGCTCGGAGTCGACAATCGACACATATCCTCCGCTCGGAGTCGACACATATCCTCCTCCGGGAGTCGACGCATGTCCTCCTCCTCCTCGTATCAGCTGCACCTTTGGGAGTCGATAATTTTCAGCTCATGTGAGTCTACACATATCCTCCGCTCGGAGTCGACAGTTGACACATATCCTCCGCTGAGTCGACACATATCCTCCTCCGGGATTCGACACATGTCCTCCTACGCGAGCTAACAGAAGACAAACACACGGGGTTAGGTTCAGAACAACCTGAGCCTATGCCCGACTTTGCGAGTCGTGCACCCGATAAATCGAAGCAGCGACGTTAGAAGATCTTTAACTCTATGTCCGTTTACAAATAATCGCACATAGACTCGGGGGCTACTCCCATCGGGAGCACTGCCGTGCACCCGATAAATCAAAGAAACGACGTTAGTGCCCGATTACAAATAATCGCACATAGACTCGGGGGGCTACTCCCATCAGGAGGGCTGGCCGCGCACCCAATGAGTGTTGGTCGCGTAACCGACGAGCGCTACGCGCGCACTCGACGTACTACTGAGTCGAAAGCAGCTGACACGCTGGCCGCGTATATGAGGAGGTCTGTCAGATTTCTTCGTCCAGGTCCTTATTTTTGTTGTACAAACCGCATATTAACTCGGATGAATAAAAGCAAAAAATCAAACTTTTCCGTCTTGACGATACGCATACGACAACGCGGATCAATTCACGAAATAATAACATGTTGAAGACTTTTTGGGTCCATCTTCTTGTATGGACTTGGTGGCTGAGCGTCCGCGTCAACTACACGACTTCCACGTCGTCATGCGACTCCGCCACATCTGCGTCAACTACACGATCTCCTCGTCGAATCCGTCTGCCGTGGCGAGTATATCTCCACCGCGTCGATTCCGCCATGTCCTCGTCAACTACACGACCTGCTCGTCGACTCCGTCTGCCGTGTCGAGTACATATCCACCGCGTCGACGCCATCCGCCTCGTCGAGTACACGACTTCCGCGTCGACTCCGTCCGCCGTGTCGAGTACATCTCCACCGCGTCGACTACATCCGCCGTGTCGAGTACACCTCCACCACGTCGACTCCGTCTGCCATGTCGAGTACATATCCTCCGCGTCGACTCTGACACTTTTTGCCACATCCCATCGGGAGGCAGAACGAGTGCTCAATGCACCACGACATCACGCGTGTCTGGCTTATTTTTCTCCGGAATCTTCAAACAAAAAGGCACTCGCCACAATCATTGCCAAAAACAGCGGGGCTCCACTACACAAAAAGGTACTAGCTACAATCATCGCCGAAAACATAGCAGCTCCACTACACAAAAAGACACTCGCCACAATCATCATTGAAGACATCGTGACTCCGATATACAAACACATCGCGCATCATTCTCAAATCCCGGGTCGTACAGCCATCGCGGCACGCCTGGATGCCGCATTCTACGGATGCGACGGTAAGACCCAAGGATCCGTTTTTGGGGCCCGGAATCGCACTCATGTTGCGTCCTCTGACAATTTTCCGTGCTAACGGCATGATGAAAAATCCTGGCGGACGCGCTAGGTACCCTTTTAAAGGTTAAGTTCGACTCGATAAGACCTCCACAGCCCGAGTCGCAGCGATCACTTATCCGGATTCGAGCCGGGGGAATCGAATTTGTGTAGGTCGGTACTGTTTTTTCCCGAGTACAATTAATTGGTCCCGATCTGTCGCGGCTGAGCCACATCCCTTTACAAATTGCTAAAAAAGCATACATCCTGACAACAGGATTTATACATTCTCACAATAGGATCCATACATCCTTACAACAGGACTCGTACGTCCTCACAATAGGATACATACATCCTTAAGCTCTGTGAACTTCCGAGTCATAGTCCCTCAAACATCAAACGTCATCGACTCTCAAAAAAGTTTCGAGTCCTCCACGACTTACCGGGTCCTTCGGACTCAACGACTTATCGGCTGCTAAAAACTCGACAACTTATCAACTACTCTTCAGAATTGAAGCTTGTCCTTGAGTCTCTACCCGACTCAAACGAGTCAACTAGACACTCGGGGGGCTAGTGACGTGGGGACAATCTCCATGTCCCCTACTTGATCCTACTGGTTGCTACGCTACAGGGAGCCCACTCAAAGGCCCATTTGGGTCCAAGAAGCCATAGTCGATTTCTTGAAGCACAAGACAACAACTCCTATTCGTAGTCTACTAGGACTCATGTAAACCCCTCCTGGCTGCATATATAAAGCCAGGAGGGAGGAGAGAAAAGGAGGGACAAGAGACAAGAGACAAGCCACAACTAGAAGCAATCCTAGACTAGACAATATACGGGATACCCTGTACACACCACCACGGCATCGCCATTGTAACAGCTCGACTATCTCGCCATAATACAGATCAAACAAGCAGGAGTAAGGGTTTTACCTCTATGAGGACCCCGAACATGGGTAAACCGTGCCCCCTGTTAGCCGTCGAGATCACCAGCTCATATTTGTTTCCTAATCTACACACCCTAGTATCTTATACGAGGGATCTACCGAGTCAATGACCTTAGGTTGCCTCATCAGGCTCAACAACTACACGAACAAGAAAAGCGTAAGTCCACAAGCAAAAAACATCGAACAGACCCGAGGGCTTGCAAGACTTACAAAGCAAACTTTTCATGACACTGGCCAACTCCTCCACAACAAACTGCTCACGCTTGGCGGCAAGCATCTGCTTGGACCTGGCAACATCCTCCACACCTTGCAAGGCCTTCAGCTTACGCTCGCCATCAGCCACACGACCACGAAGATAAGCAAGCATACTTGCATCTCTCAGCAACAGCGTAGTCGAAGGAGCAGGAGCACTCGACGATCCCCTGCCAGAGTCCACAACCTGCAAAAGTACGGGACACACGACAGCTTCACTCACAAGACTAAATATCACTCAACGTCGTACCACGAAAACACCTTCGAGTGCTAGGGGGCTACTCCCATCGGGAGAATACAAAGTAAAGCAAAATAACAAGTGCTGACACTTTAAACCCTTCACTTAGAAAGTAAAGCATAGAATACTTCCAAAATATTCATTACATAGCCAGGCATACACAAGCAGAAACATTATCTATCCTAAGGAGCAACGGAATTCCCAAAAGTGGCCCCACTTGCAAAAGGTTTCGCACCACGGCCGCGAGAAACTAGCTCAGAAAGCATCTTCGCTAGCTTCTCAGCACGGTCGCCAAGGTCGGAGCGCTACCCCAAAGCACTTGGGAAGGTAACAAGATAAAACGTGAATGGAAAAAAAGCATACTCGCTAAAGCTTGAGCTGTAGGATGAAGGGTGTCAGTCAGCTGATTGTCATGGGCCACACCCGCGTCCTCCAACTGAAGGGAATATGCCCGAGAGGCAATAATAAAGTGGTTATTATTGTATTACTTGTTTATGATAAATGTTTATTTCTCATGCTAGAATTGTATTAACCGTAAACGTTGATACATGTGTGTTTAATAAGAAAACAAGAGTTCCTAGTAACCCCTCTCGTTTAACTAGCTCGTTGATTAACTGATGATTAAGGTTTCCTCATCATGAACATTGGATGTTGTTAATAACGGGGTCATATCATTGGTAGAATGATGTGATGAACATAGACCCAAAGTGAATATAGCAATGCGATCAAGCATTAAGTTTACATTGTTATATCAAACATACAAAGTAACTCTAATCCTTAGACCATGATATCATGTCAATCACTAACACCGGAAGAGTGCTTTGATGTCAACAAACGTCACACCGTAACAGGATGGCTATAAAGGTGCCGTTGGGTATTCGAAAAGTATTAGTTGAGGCTCATAGATCAGGAGTGGGATTTGTCCATCCAAATGACGGAGAGATATACTCTGGCCCTCTCGATGATGTCACATCGACACCGCTTGCAAGCACGTGACTAGGTCACAGGGATGTCATATCACGGAACGACTAAAAGAGTACTTGTCGGTAACAAGATTGAACTAGGTATGGTTGATACCAATGATAGGATCTCGGACAAGTAAATTATCACGAGACAAAGGGAATTGGTTACGACGTTTATGCTTCACACGATCACTAGATTCATCGTTGAATGTGTAGAAGCCATTACGGATCTCCAGGTCCCGCTGTTGACTATTGATTGGAGATGTGTCTCGATCATGTCTATATTATTCATGAACCATAGGGTGACACACTTAAGGTTTGATGACGCGATTGAGTGGATACGGAATATCAGAGAAAAGTTTGGACAACACCGAAATTGTTTCGGGGAATATTGAAATAGTCACCGGAATTGTTTCGGGGAATATTGAAATAGTTCAAGGTGGTATATGTTAATGTTTGATTAACAAATAGTTCAAGAGGATAAGTGTTAATGTTTGTTAATAGGATTAACAAATATAAAAATAAAGAAATGAAATTCTTTTATTTATTTATTAAAGAAAACTCTTGGAATTTTGAGTGGGAATTGATGAGAGAATGAGTGGGTTGAGTGGAGACTCCACCCACATGATGAGGGGAGAGGTGGACCAAAATTCCATGGCTGCCGCCCCCTCCTATATAAAGAGGGGTTGGACCTCCCTCTCCCCATATAACTTGGTGTCATATCTCTCTCCCTCCTCTCGCTGCTCCACCTCTTGGTCATCCGCTCGGCGAAGCCATGGTCGTCTAATTTCTCCACCACACCACGTCGTCGTGTTGTTGGAGATTATGGTGGATCCTCTACTTCTGCTGCCCCGCTGGATCGAGGGAACGGAGGTCATCATCGAGCTGTACATGTGACTGCGTGCGGAAGCGCTGCCGGATTGCAGCTCTCTTCTTTGCGATCTTGAGATCGATGTGAGTACGACTACAATCACCAATAAGATTCGATCTCGTAACGCTTTGTGTCCTCGAGGGTATCTTCTCCTTAAGACTTTCTCTATACCCATTGCTTACATCCCCTAGATTAGATCTTGGCCCTTCGGGTATCTCTCACGTAGGAAATTTTCTGTTTTCTATGCAACGAACCCTTACACTAACTACTTCGGGGACTCGCGAGACTCCGCAAGGCGATCAGCCGCATCCTTGCGAGTGGAATCCAGCTCCCTTCGGGTAGACTCCAACTCCTTCTCGAGATCCCTCATCCGAGTCTGAGCCTCAGTCTTTTCGCCGTTAGCGCGGGCAACCTCGTCTGCAACACGATGCAAGCACATCAAAAATGATGGAACCAGAAGAAACAAAGTCAAGATGTGAAGCATATGGTAACTCACCTCTCAAAGAACGTACGACTTGAAGACACTGATCGCACTCTTGGCAAAGAGAAATGCATTCCGCCTCAGCCACAGCAAGACGACGCCCGCAGACGACTAAGGAATCAAGAATGGCCTGCAAAAAATTTCGTGCGTCAGTAATATACCTGGCCAAAATCCGGGCCGGGCCGGGCTTCGGGCCGGGCCTAAAAAAATTTGACGGGCAAAACTCAGGCCCGAGCCCGGCCCGGCCCGACTGTCGGGCTGCAGAAATCGGGCCCGAGCCCGAGAAAGCCCGCGCAGGCCCGACCAGCCCGGCCCGACTTCGGCTAAAACCGTGATTTTGACAGGCCCGAGCCCGGCCCGGCCCGACCACCGGGCTTAGATTCCCAGGCCCGAGTCCGGCCCGATGGTGCTGTCGGGCTCAGCCCGGCCCGGGATTTTCGGGCCGGGTCGGGCCGGCCGGGCCGGGCTGCCCCATGGCCAGGTATAGTCAGTAAAGTATCACTTGAGTCTATACACGACTACACGCAGTCGAATATAGACTCGGGGGCTACTCCCATCGGGTGCACTGTCGTGCACCCGATAAAAATCAAGATAAAAGAAAAAGGGTGTAAAAGCGAAGACGCAACTTGAGTCTATGACCGAATGCAAACAATCGACCACAGACTCGGGGGCTACTCCCATCGGGAGCACTGTCTTGCACCCGATAAAAAGAAGAACGATTACTGGAAGAAAAGAAAGCCTTACCTTGCCATTCGGGGTTGACAAAGGGTCAGGTGAACTAGCCGAGACCTCTTTGCTCGCCGGTGCCCCGGCATCCCAATGCTGCTCGACCACCAAGCTAGGAATCGCATAGTCGGAAGTATCAACCACCTTCGAAGGGCTCGGAGGTCGTCGAGGAGGGCTTGGGACTCGAGCAGGGCCCGTGGCAACTCCCTTCTGCTTCACGGACTGACTAGAAGACGCGAATTGATCCCTGCCAATGACCACGAGACTAAGCAAAAGTTAAGAGCGGAAAACAAAGAGGCAATTTCATCTCGTAAGAGTACGAAACTCACTCGTCCTCATCGTTGTCGTCAAGGTTACCCAAGTCCCAAGCAGTGGGAATCTTCGACTGCTGGATCATGGGTGGAAGCACATTTAGAGGAGTCGCCCGAATAGGCCGAGGTTCGATCTCCTCGACAGTGTCCTCGGTCAAGGATTTGTCTTTAGAGGTCACCTCATCGTCCTCCACCCTGCGGCGCTTGCGGTGGCGAAGTTGAGGGTCGTCCTCTTCTTCCTCCTCCTCCACGTCTTCCTTCTCCTCACTCAACTCCGTGTTCGCGACGCTAGTGTTGGGAGGGGCTTTGAAGTTGCTCGCAAAAAGGTTTGAGCCCCTGTCGTCCGCAGAAAGTGGCGGGTAGCACTTTACCACGTCTTGGTTCTACAAAGAGAAGGCATAAAGGAAGAAACGGACCCATTCGATAACAATTCAAAAAGATTAAAGTACATCGAAAGAAGAAGGAAATACTCACATCACTCGGAGGATGCTCAGCGCCGAAGGGTACGAAAGGACACGACGAGTAGTCCTTCCCCTTCTTCAGGCTGGTGATGGTAGTGATCTTCTTCTCGAACTCAATGTTCGAGAGAATTTGGTCGCACGTCCGGCTCGGATCGTTGACGCCTGAGAACTCCCACATGGTGGTAGGCCTGTCTTGCATCGGCTGAATCCTCCAGCGCAGGAAGACACTCGCCAAGTGGATCCCGTTCAGCAGAGGCCCCTGGTCCTTCCGTCGGAGTCGCGCAACTTGTGCGAGTAGATGAGACGTCCCCTTGGATTCTTCGGGTGAGAGCTTGTGCGCCCAAGATTTTCTTCGCTTCAGGATCGCGAATGGCTTGAATTCAGGAACGCCACCCGCGTCATTGTCCTCGACGTAGAACCACTTCCGGCGCCATCCCTAGGCTGACTCGATGAAGTTCATCTCCAGATTCAGGAACTCGTGGGTCGCCTGGATTCCAAAGCCTCCGGTCGCCAACGGCTCCGCGACCTTCTCACCTGCCAGAACTATCTCCCGGTGAACCTTCACCTAGAAGATAGCCTTCCACAGCTCCCAATGTGGGAAAATGCCAAGGAAGCATTCGCACAACACGATGAAGCACCGAATGTGTTGCACCGCGTTGAGGGGAAGATCGTGCAGCTGTATGCCATAGACATACATGTAAGGTCCCCCTGAAACATTGTTCAAGGACCTCCGATATGCATACATTCACGATCCCAGATCACACCAGTCGTGAAAAATATATCAAGTTGGCATACATATACATTATCCATTACACGATTGCAGAAAGATCTTACAAAAGAGACATGGTCACATGACCAAGTCTAACACAACTGCCACACAGGGCAAGCAAAACAACATACACAGCGGAAGACACACAACACACAACGTAGTAGATCCCAAGTCACGCCTTAACCTACATGCTGCTGACCGGGAGACGATCGCAGTTCGCAAGGCCATCAGTGCAGTACTCCTCCTCGTAGATATCCTCCTGAGGCTCCTCCTCGAGGTCTGGCAAGTAAATACCAGGGACGAAACCAATATGAGTATGTTTGAATGTACTCAGCAAGACAACCGTCATGAAGCTTATAGAATGCAAGTATGCTTATATGGTGGATTGGGTAGGCTATACATAGGGTTCACTACCCATGATATATGAAGCATACATCATAGTTGATTTTGAAAAATCTCCATATCTTTGTTGAAGAAGATACTTCAAAAGAAAATAATATAGTTTTCTTTCTCTTGTAGATATTTCATGTCCAAGAGGTTTTGTAAAACTTTGTTTTAGAAAAGAAAATTTTCTCTTTGCAAAACTTCTTGTAAAACAACCTCGAGCTTTTCTTCAACAGTACCTCACTGGTACAAAGTTCCTCCTTTTAGTACTTCACACGCTCAAACTCCTTTTTAAAACTCCTTTTTGAAAACATTGACACAATGCTAGCTACATGGCCATTGAACTGTCCATATCCGAGGATGCGGCTATTCAGAATAGTTTGACTCTGCAGAGGTGTACACATTCCACAAGGTCCAGAACATCCGCCGTGAACAACCACAGACTGTATCAACAGTATGTGAACATCAGATAACTGATCCTAACCATCCACTATGTTCAAGTTAGTAAATGACTATCTCTTCAGTTGGGTTTGTGCACGGCACCAGGTCCCACCTCGCCATGACAGGAGACCCAACTGCTGCGTCCGGAGGAGAAATTAATCCCACACTTTGTATGCCACGCGTTTCATAACTTGGCGACATTTCGGTTCGAGGGCACGACGTCCCTTATAGCAAATTGAGATAGAACACACACTAACAAAAACAAGTTTCAAATTAATCCCCGTGCCCATGTTGGGGCAGAGTGTCAGAACGATAAAGTTTGTCCGACAAAGACTAGGTTATGTGTCATTTTTTTAAACATTTTTTCCCAAAAATGACCACTTCAATAAATCTCCTGTGGACAAGGCTTCGCCTTTCCACGGGTTTTCCATAAAGCCTTTGTTTTGCGAAATTCATATTTTTAGGGTGTCCACTTAGGGACTTATACTTTTGGTGTAATAAATACCATCTGGTAGCTATGGGCTTGGTAACACCAAGTTTCAACTACTGGCATAATAATAACTTATATAATATTAATAGTAGTAGTAGTCACTCAAAAATAATTTTTGATAATCAAAGTTTTATAAAACTTTCAGATTGCCTTGAAACTCTTAGTGTCCCTGGCTTTGAAGTAGCTCGAACTTGACACACAGTTCTACAACTCCTTCTTCTTCTTCTTCTGCGTTTTCTAACGCCGTAAAAGAATTAAAGACACACACTCAGAACCAATGACGGTAATCAATAAAACAAAGCAACACATACAACAAGTAAACTTATACTAGCACAATCACTCAAAAGGTTATCGAGAAAACTACCTCACAAACACTTAGGGTACAAAAACTATCACTAGAAGTACATATGGTTGGGAAACCGTATTCCACATCCTAAATATCATAGGTTGAGTGGGTGTACCACTCTCATGCCAAGATATTTAATAAGCTAAAAATAGCTTGTGATCACAAAGGTGAGATTACTAAACTAATAACAAACATTCAAAGCAATACCCATGGCAGTGGGTATTAACAACAACACAAGCAAACATCACCAAAAAAGTTTACGACTAACCTACAGAATAGATAACAAGATAATACTAACACAATCATACCACTAGTACAATACTCATGCTAAAGTAATTAATCAGACAATTCCAAACAGCAAAGCAAAACACAGATGAACAAGCTAGTTACTGGCTATGCTCATATCTACACAAAGACTAAAGAATCACTCAATCATAAACATAACCAAACAAACCAGTGGCTCAAACAATTGTGACAAGTCATAATACACACCCTAAAACACAAACATCCCAAGAGATAATATAGCTAGAAAATAGCATAATAACAGGGGTTTACTAATAGCATACTGAAAGTAAAGTATGGGCACCTAGAGGGGGGGGGTGAGTAGGTGCTACGACCAATTTTAATTTTTCTTAAAAGTTTAGGCTTGACACAAAGGTAAATTCTCTAGATAGTGCAACTAAGGTGAATTTACCTATATGGCAAGGCTAGAAATTAATGCAACTAGGACAACACTTAATACAACAAGTACTATAATAAATGCAACAAGTACGAGTAAGTAAAAGGTAAGGGAACGAGATAACCGATGGAAGCACGCGGAGACACGATGTATTCCCGAATTCCTCCCTGTTAAGGTAGTACGTCTCGTTGGAGGGTTGTGAGCTCGCCACGAAGGCCTACTCAATGCCACAAAGGCCTCACCCTATTCTCCGATGAACTTCGCCACAAAGGCCTAGTTCACCTTCCACTATTGAACCCCTTTGAGGCGGGGATCGAGTCCTTTACAAAAAAAATTAGGGAACACACCCACAACCAAATTGGGGGCTCCCAACACTCACAAATCACCAAGAGTAGCAAGAATCCTAGGTTCTCCACAAGAGGAAACCCTAGGCAAAGATCCCTCAAGCAAAAGAGAGGGGAAATGAAATCCGGTTGGTGAAGACGTAGATCGGGGCCTTCTCCTTCAATCCTCCAAAGATCAAGGCTTTTGGGTGGAGGGATTGGGAGATCTAGCAAGGTGGGGGATCTCCAACAATGGTGACTTTAATTCTGGACGAGATAACCCAAGGTAGGTGGAGGGAAGGGGGTATTTATACCCCTCATAAAGTCTTGGAGCCGTTGGAGCTTCTCTGCCAAATTCACACCGGAGACTCCGGTCTAAATTTTTAGCAAAACCACCAGGCCGGAGACTCCGGACAGTCTCCGGTGTGTTTCCGGACTGGATGCAGCAGACGACACCAGGTGAGCACCTCTTGGAAAAACTTCAGTAAGCTCCTGTGCGGAGACTCCGGTCAGGAGGACCGGAGACTCCGGTCTTGGTGCTGCGGTTAGAGCTGAAGAGTGTCTGGGGTCGAGCGGAACCAACAACACCCAGTCACACCGGAGACTCCGTACAGTCTCCGGTAAGACTCCAGACTGAGTACCGCAGGCGACACCAGAAAGTCCTTAGCAGTTTCTTCAGAGGCAGTTCCCACATCGGAGACTCCGGACAGTCTCCGGTAAGTCTCCGGTATGGATGCAGTGGGTGACACCAGAAAATCCAGAGACAAAGCCCTGGATAAATTCTTCACACCGGAGACTCCGGTCTGAAAGTACGGAGACTCCGGCCTGGAGAAAACTCCAGCAGACAGAATTCCGGGTGTTTTTCCCCTTTTTACAACACCACACCACCATATCAAATATGTTGTTTATGCCCTGAAATACATCAACACACTTAAGGATACATGTGTTGTTAACAAACACCAAAACAAGATGATTTAAACGCGTTTGCACTTTCAATCTCCCCCTTTTTGGTGTTTGATGACAACACACATATTTGCAATAAAATCACAGCTAGGCTATGTTTGTAAAAGATAGAGCACTCACAATGTGAGCCCCCCCCTATATTTTACAAACAAATCCCTCTAGATCAACCACTAGTGGACAATAATACATACATGCATAGAGACAATAGATAGAGCAATAATAGATAATAATATGAAAGATAGCTTCACCACGTGGTCTCAACACACACAAACATCCATTGTTTACTAGAAAAGCAAGGCAACTAAGATAACCGGAACACAAGTCATAAAAGGCAAATCAAGTTCAAAGACTTGTGTTCCGAAGCAAATAAAAGCAAAGCAACACATGCAAAGCCCGGAGAAGACAAAGCTACTTCTCCCCCTTTGGCATCGAGACACCAAAAAGGGCAAAGATCACTACGCATCCCAAGGGCTCAGTCATCGTCCTCATAATTATCGTCTTCATCATCCACCGGGTCCGTGACCTCATCATCATCATCTTCCTCATCATCAGAACCAGTGTTGAAAAACCCAAGGTCCTCATCATCATCCTCAGGCTGATCCTCAACATTTTCCTCTTCCTCAGCCATAGGGGCCCTGGCACGGTGGGTCGAAGAGGAAGGAGCTGAGGTAACATCCTCAAAGTCACCCCAAGGGAACTGATCAGTGTTCGACTCCTCATATGACATAGTCACAGAAGCGGTGGGAGGAGTGGGAGGAGTAGTGGGAGGGGTACCCATAGAAGGAGTAGCTCCAAGCCCAGCGTGGTCATGCAACTTGGAGATCATCTTCTTCAGCTCACGCCTCTCCTTGTAGGCCACATGGTTCTCCTTTTGCACTGCAACAGTCATGCACAAAATGTTGCGCTGGAACCAAGAAAGCTTCTTCATCTCATCACGTGTCTCCTCCCTGCTAGAGCGGCGAGAGGGAGGATCGGCATTCTTCCTCCTAGAGCGAGGAGGCGCCTCAGCGTCCCCCAAGGGTGTGTCACCATCAGGAAGGTGAGAGGACAGAATCTGGAGAGAACCCACTGGGTGCTCAGTCTCGGTAGCCAAGCCAGGAAACTGATCAAGGATGAGCTTCATCACATAAGGAGCATACACGGGCACTTTCTTGATCTCGATCATAGTTGAGTATATCTCCTCCTTGATGAAGTGCATAACATCAATCTCGAAACCCTCTCCATCAGGACCAGCAAGGTGACACTGGAAGGCCTGGTAGAGAAGGTTCACAAGGCCACCACGAATAGCATCCACATTCCCGGCCTTGGGAGCAATGTTGCAGCGAAAGAGGCGAAGACAGATGTTGTAAACCCTCCTAAGATCCTTAGCGGTGCCGGTGCTAGATAGCTTCTCATACATCGGAGCCATGCGCTTCTTGTCATAGGCCACTCCGTGAATATGCATATGGTGGCAACTCCCTTCTCCCCATGGGTAATCAAGAATCTCAGCAAAGCGTCTCATAGAGGACTTACACTCAACAGACCCAGACATCCACTTCAAGGTAACATCATCATCTTCACCAAACGTGACAGTGGCAAAGAACTGCTGAATGATAGAGGCATTGTAGTTCTTCTGAATGCCAACAAGATGCTCAAGACCAAGTTTCTTCGTGATCCAGATAGCCTCCTCAAAGTACTGAGAACTGCCAAGAGCCTCTAAGTCTAGAACTTTCTGGGGACATACAGGCTGCCTGAACTGGGAGTAGATCTCACTCATGATCAACTCAGACTCCCTCCTCCAATAATGAGAAGTCTCATCAGTGCGGGCCATGGTGAAGAAAGGTCGAGCCCGCATAATCCTGTACTCCTTCTTGCTCAGGGAAACCACAGAGGTGATCTTGTCATACTTGGCCTTCTTCGCCAGTTCACTCCTCTGCCTTGCCTCATGCCTCTCTGTCTGACGCCTCTCGGTCTCAAAGGTTTTCTTCTGACCAACTCTACCCGTGGCTTCATCAGTGACATGATAGTTGCGGGAGTGAGTACGGTAGGCACGCTTGTTGGGGTTGGAGGCCGCTGACTTCACCCTTTTCCCTGAAAGCACACACAAAAACCAGAAACACAACAGCAGAGAGACCAAATGAGCATACATGTCCAAAAAAAATGCAGAAACAAAACAGAAACAACAAGAATCGGTTATGGGAGATTCACACCGGAGTCTCCGGTCTGGTAGACCGGAGTCTCCGGACTGGGCGTCAAGCATGGATATGAATCTGACATAACTAGTTCTTAGGATGTTATTATCAGTTTCTACCAGGGATCAACAATCTAGGGTGATGCTACCAACAGCAGGTACTATCTCTCCAAAAAATATCTAGTCCTTAGATCTATATGCAAAAACAAACAAATGAGGAGAGCATATGGTGTACCCTTGTCACCCTGGCCTGTCATTGAGCCTCCCTTAGATGGGAGAGGCAAGGGGAGCCGAGGGAGGCGGTTTCCGGCGGTGGGAAACTACCGGGGAGGAGCTCCTGGCGACGGCGGCGGCGCAGCAAGGTATTGGGGGCATGGGAGAAATGGGGGATGAAACCCTAACTTCCCTCAGCCCCCAGTTTTTATACTGCGAAACCCCACACCGGAGTCTCCGGACTGGCCGAAGATTCAGGTGTGGCAGACCGAAGTCTCCGCACCTACGCCAGAAAAAACCCCCCAAGAAGGACATGATATGCAAGAGCCAATAAAACTTGTTCAAAGGTAGGTTTTTGGCAGGGAGAAAAAAAAACAACATGGTGGGAATTTTATACTCAAGAAAGACTAGAAAACATACGAACAACAAAATTTGAGTATATCATCCGAAAATGCCAAAAAAACATTCAAATAAGAACCAGCTCTTCAAAGAAGAGGTTGGCACCATGTAAGAGATCATGGTATGTTACCACGAAGATATATCTTGGGTACATGGCCAATTCTCGACATTAAACCTCACAATTCAACATTAGAAAAAGAGAGATAACAATGAATATTTGCTTTGGGCATAATGGGGGGGAGGGAGAACCCAATGTGTTTGGATAACACTCCCACTATGTCCATGCCTACACCTAAGCTCGAACACGTTTCATCCAGAGCCGGGCCCATGGGAGTGCAACCCGTGCGGCCGCACAGGGCCCAAAACTCTAATTTTGAGTTCTTGCAAAAACATAAAAAAGGAAGTTGTATACTTCCCTGTACGTGAATTATGCAAAAGCGTAGTTGTTAGGATCAATGGTTTTATTCCACGATGTATAGGGATCGAATACTCCCTGCCACATTTATAATTTTGTTCTTTGTTTTTAACTGAGAAAAGAACATCTAAGGTACAGTACAGATTTTTGGTGTTATGGAAGGCTAGGGCATACAACGACCCATGAAAACGGGCATAGCCAGTACATAATATATTGTCCCATTAATCGTTTAAATAAATTTGGTCCATATTTTATTTTAAAAGGTATCGATATAACATATCCAGCCATGCAAACAAGCATATACATTGTCTATTTGAGCTAGTATAAAACGGTTAAATTAAATGGTGTCGGGAAACTTTTGCAAACGATAGCCATACTAGGAGAGGGATTAAAATTAACTGTTATCGATTGTAAAGACATTTAAATGAAGATGTATCTAGATTCGTTTCAAACGATGGCTATATTTTTTTAGAGAGGAACGAAGTTAATAACGACAAGCTCTTAAAATGTTTCAATTAAATGTAACCATAACTTTTCCAAACGAAGAGCGATATTTTTAGGAGAGGACCGAAGTTAATGGTTATCGATCGGTTCAAACGATTTGAAAGCCCTCGCCTAGGAGACATGAGAAAGTATACGAGAAGCATAGAGATCCAATTCATCTTTCCTTCATTCCTAATATCTACGACGCTTGTGCCCGTACGATCGTCAATTTCCCAATCCCGATTTGCACTTTTAGGGGGCGAGTTGTCAACTTTTGACAAAGATGAAAGAGGCCCCCAATTATAGTTTCGCACAGGGCCCCGAATTTTGCCGACCCGGCCCTGGTTTCATCTATAGGGGTGTGTGCAAGATCTTCAAGTCAAACTCCTAGAATCAATGACATTTAGTTCATTCCTCAAGAACACGAATCTTGCATCATCAAGTGGCTTCGTGAAAATATCCGCAAGATTACCCTTGGTTGGCACATAAGATAGTGCAATATCCCCTCTTGCCCCATGGTCTCGGATGAAATGATGGCGGATCTCAATGTGCTTCGTTCTTGTATGTTGCACGGGGTTGTAGGCGATCTTGATGGCACTTTCATTATCACACAAAAGTGGCACCTTATCCAAGTGAACATCATATTCCTTGAGAGTTTGCCTCATCCATAGCAATTGAGTGCAAGCACTTGCGGCGGCTACATACTCGGCTTCGGCGGTGGAGAGAGATATGCAATTTTGCTTCTTGGAAGACCAACTCACCAAAGACCTACCAAGAAATTGGCAAGCCCTCCAAGTAGACTTCCTATGATCTTGATCACCCGCCCAATCGGAATCCGTGTAGCCCTTGAGAGAAAATTGTGCCCCCTTTGGGTACCACAAACCAAATCTTGGGGTATGAACCAAATAACGAAATATCCTATGGACCGCCATAAAATGGCTTTCCTTAGGAGCCGCTTGATACCTTGCACACACACCTACACTTGAAACGATATCGGGCCTAGATGCACAAAGATAGAGCAAAGAGCCAATCATAGAACGGTACAACTTTTGATCCACATCTTTACTCTTCGGGTTACGGGATAGGTGGCACTTGACTTGCATGGGAGAAGACTTGATCTTTGCATTTTGGAAGTTGAATCTCTTGATCATATCTTGGTTATACTTGGCTTGAGAAATGGAAGTTCCACGAGCCAATTGCTTGATCTCAAAACCAAGAAAGAATTTAAGCTCTCCCATCATAGACATCTCGAACCTGTCAGTCATAAGCTTAGAGAACTCATTATTGAAAGGTTGGTTAGTTGAGCCAAAGATGATATCGTCCACATATAGTTGGCATATGAAAATCTCTCCCTTTACTCTCTTGGTGAAGAGAGTGGGGTCAATCTTCCCAACTTCGAAACCACAATCATCTAACAACTCCCTAAGGTGCTCATACCAAGAACGAGGTGCTTGTTTGAGACCATAGAGAGCCTTGTCAAGTTTGTAAACGTGGTTAGAAAAGTTGAGGTTTTCGAACCCCGGAGGTTGCTTAACATATACCTCCTCTTTTAGTGAACCATTCAAGAAAGCACTTTTAACATCCATTTGTTGTAATTTGAAATTATGCGAAGATGCATAAGCAAGGAGGATATAGATGGACTCAAGGCGAGCCACGGGTGCATAGGTTTCATCAAAGTCAATGCCTTCAACTTGAGTGTAACCTTGAGCAACCAATCTAGCCTTGTTCCTTATGACAATTCCATGCTCATCTTGCTTGTTCTTGAAAATCAACTTAGTGCCAATAACATTGTGGCAATCTTTGGGCTTCTCAACCAATCTCCAAACTTTGTTGCGCTCAAAGTTATTGAGCTCATCATGCATAGCTTCAACCCAATCGGAGTCCTCAAGAGCTTCAAACACTTTCTTAGGCTCCACCATAGAGATATGATCTTGATGCTCACTAAAATGTGCCAATTGCCTTCTTGTGGATCTTCTAGCTTGAATATCCTCCAAGACCTTGTTGTCTTGGGAATAAATATGCTTCAAAGCTCTCCTTATCCTTTTGACACGACGGGCTTCGATCTCCGCATTATTGCGCGGAGTAATCACTTGATCATATTGATCATTTGGGTCCCCATCTTGACCAACTTGGCCTTTATCATCATCATCATCATCATCAACATCTTCAACACTTGCTTCAACTTGAGGAGAGGATGAAGAGGATGGTTGATCTTGGCCTTGACCTTGACTAGCATTAGTGATAGGAGTGGGTACGACTTGCGTAGAGTCTTGGTCAATGAGAGGAGGGTCTTCAACATGTTCTTGGTTAGGTGTAATACTTGGCTCCTTGGCTTGTTCTTCTATTGTAGAGGAAGGCTCCACTTGAGTAGAGCATAGTCCTTCTCGAGTCGCCATAAGGTGTCCCTCAATGGGGCGGAAAAATCCCACACCCATCCTTCATATGGCTACTTGAGGTATTTCAACATCTACATTAGAAACATGAAATTGCGCCACTTGGGAGCCATCATTTTTCTCGAAAGCCACACTACAAGATTCTATGACAATTCGTGAGGCTTTGTCAAAGACTCTATAAGTGTGGGATTCGGCACCGTAACCAACAAATATACCCTCAATATTTTTGGATTGAAATTTATACAACCTAACACCCTTGATCAAATAAAAGCACTTACAACCGAATACATGGAAGTAGGAGACGTTGGGCTTGTTGCCGGTGAGGATCTCATATGGGGTCTTGTCCAAGCCTTTGCGGATGTAGAGGCGATTGGAGGAGTGGCATGCGGTGGATATGGCCTCGGCCCATAAATATTGGGGAGAAGTGTACTCCGCCAACATGGTCCTTGCCATATCCAAGAGAGTGCGATTCTTTCTTTCGGCAACACCATTTTGTTGAGGAGTGTAAGTGGCAAAGTATTGATGACGAATGCCTTCTTCACTAAGGAATTCATTCAAAGTGTAGTTCTTGAACTCCGAACCATTATCACTCCTAATAGCCATGATTTGCACATTGTGTTGACGTTGCACTTCTTTGGAGAAGTCGATGATGGTTTGTTGAGTTTCACTCTTGCACTTGAAGAAATAAACCCAAGTGAATCTTGAATAATCATCGACAATCACCAAGCAATACTTCTTTCCACCAAGACTTGCCTCGGGTACGGCACCAAAGAGATCAACATGGAGAACCTCCAAGATCCTATTTGATGAAATAATAGTCTTGGCCTTGTGTGCCTTATCATGCATCTTTCCTTCAACACACGACCTACAAACGCGATCCTTTGAAAAGGAAACATTTTCTTTTAGTCCGACAATAAGGCCACCTTTGTGAAGACTTTGCAAAGTTCTCATGTTGACTTGGGATAAGAGGCGATGCCACAACCATCCCAAGTCCGCCTTTCCGAAAAGACACATTGTTTGAGAGTTGGTAGACTTCGAAAAATCCACCACGAACAACTCATTTTCAACATGTCCCACGTAAGCAACGTCAAGAGTCTTGCTCCTCAAAAGGACCACAATATCAACATCAAAAAAGACGGAGAAACCCATCTTTCCAAGAGAGCGGACGGAAAGTAAATTGTAACCAAGGGATTCGACAAGCATGACGTTCACGATAGTGATATCGGGAGCGACCGCAACCTTGCCGAACCTGGATACCTTAGACGAGGACGAGTCTCCATAGGTGACGGTTGCTTGTATGTCATTTGGGCGCAACTCCATCATAGGTTCTTTGCTTCCGGTCATATGGCTAGTGCATCCACTATCAATTATCCATTTAGTCCCACCGGAAGCATAGTCCTGCAAGAGATCATTGACTAGTGTTAGGACCCGAGGAGGGTCCCTTCATGTTAGTAAAAAGGGTCTTTGGAACCCAAATAGCATGTCAATGAAACCCTCAATAGGACCAACATATTTAGCTTGCACAACACCATAATAATCAACATATAAGAAATGGTGTGGATTGTTAGTTCCCGCGGAGGTGCTACGAGTAGTGTTGTCCCTCATGACACTACTACTCGAGGCAACATTGCTTGCTTGTGCGGGTGTGCTACGAGTAGTGTTGTCCCTAATGACAATACCACTCGAAGCACCATTTTTGGTCTTCTTCTTATTCTTTTTCTTGGCAACATAGACAAGACATTGCTTGCCCACTTGTGGCCTTGGAGCACTCAATAGTGGTCTAGCAATGACCACATTTGAGCTAGGGGCCACCACTTGTGGGGTAGGGACCACAACCTTCTCAACTTGAGGGCCTTTGCCCTTGAGCCTTGCTAGCTCAACCTTCAACCTAGCATTTTCCTCAATAATATTTGCATGATCACAAGAAGAAGTAGAGGTGCTAGGGTTGTTAAGTTGATTAAGTTGAGTTTGGAGTTGTTCATGCAACTCTTTGAGGGAAGAATGTTGACTCTCCAAGGCTTTGTGAGCCTTAGTTAGTTGTTCAAACTCCTCGGTTAGTTTACCATGACCAACCCCAAACTCTACTTTATCCTTTTTAGCCTTTTTATATTTAGCAATAGAAAGATCACGCTCCTTAGTGATTTTAGACACAAGTTCATTATGAGTTTCTTCAATAGATTCAAGTTCCTCCTCAAGAGAAACTCTACCATCATGCTCTTCCTCAAGAGTCATAGAGAGGGATGCAATTTCATCCGTATCCCTTCTCTAAACCTCATCTTTCTTCTCAAGAGCTTCTTGGGACTCTCCCAATTGGCTCATGAGATGCTCAAAGTACTTCTTGGTCTCCCCTTGCATGTTAGACATAAAATGCTCCAAGGAGAGCCTTTCATATTCTACTCTAAGACTAGCAATATGTTCTTGTTCACTAGGGGTCTTAGAGTTGGAGGTAGGTGATACCTCCGTGGCCTTAGCCATGAAGCACTTGGCATTTATTTGAGGATGATTGTCAATGGGGGATTCAAAGAGAGATGAAGATGATGGAGTAGAGGCTATAGCAAGAGCGGCCACTTCATTTGGGGTTTCTTCTTCTTCATCACTCCTGGAATCATATTCCTCTTGAGTCAAAAGCACAAACTTGGTGGGAGACTTCTTGTTGAATGGTTTCTTCTTGAAATGAGGTTTCTTGTACTCAACCTTGGACTTGTCCTTGCGAATTAGCTTGCCACTATGGAGTTCTCTATTTTCATAGGGACACTCTGCAATGAAGTGGTGCTTGTCTTGGCAATTGAAGCAAGACCTCACTTTTTGAGCCCCATTATTGCCATAGCAAGACTTAGTCTTCTCCTCAACAAACTTCTTGCCCTTGGGAGGATTCCTCCAAAACTTTTGCACGGTGAGAGCAATGAGATCCTTTAACACGGGATCATAGTCTTGTTCTTTCAAGGGAGGTGATGCCTCTTCTCCTTCTTCTTCAAACTCAACCTCTCTTGACACAACCTTGGACTTCAAATCAACCGATGCCCCTTTATGCATTCAAATGGCCCTAGCACGGTTGTCAAGAGCATTCTTGGTTTGCACTTGATAGGAGCACATTTCTTGCATCAGTTGAGTTGAGGTCATGGAGGATAAATCATGTCTTCCTTGAATTCTCTTCAAGTCCGCGCCCTCAAATGGCATTAGGGAAATAATGTACTTCCTCTTGATCCAAGCATCATCAATGTACTTGGCACCGACATTGGAGAAGGCGGTGGCAAGGGTCTTGAGTCTATGGTACATGTCTACATGATCCTCTCCATCATGCATATAGAACCCTTCGGCCTCATTGGTCAAGGCATCATATATATTCCTTTGCATACTCTCATTGCCCACAAACATGATGACAAGAGCGTCCCATGTTTCCTTGGCGGTGGAATATTGTTGAAGATGCGACATGTGGTTAGGACCCACGGCTTGTTGAAGAATTGACAAGGCGGTGTAGTTGAGTTGACAATCTACGGCTTCCCTTCTTGTGAGGTTCTTGGGGTCATGAGGTTTGTATCCATCACGAGTGACCCTCCAAAGCTCTATACAAGAAGAGTTCAAGTGAGTCTCCATGTAATATTGCCATTCACGAAAAGAAAAGGCATCAATTTTAGGTGGATCTCCTCTAGGGATTATATGAGGATGTGGGACGGGAGGATCGGGAGAATAACTTCTGGGAACGGCGTGAAATTCTATCACCTTCCGTACCCTTCTTAGTGAAGTTTTCGGTGGAAGCATGTTTATGTGGTTCACCATCAACCCCTTTCTTAGCGCCCTCCGGAATTGTTTCCGGAGGAGAAGTCTCGGATACCTCCGATCCTTTGGCTTTGAGGAGTTGCGACAAGACTTGACGCAACTCATCAAATTTAGCGTCTATGGATGAGGTCAATCAATTTCTCAACTCATTGAGATCATCCATGGACACCCTTGCCTTGGAAGATTCGGTATCCGATTCTTCCGCCATACTTAAACTCTTAGGCGGTTAAGCCCAATATAAGAGCCGAAGCTCTGATACCAATTGAAAGTAAGGTATGGGCACCTAGAGGGGGTGAATAGGTGCTACGATCAATTTTAATTTTTCTTAAAGTTTAGGCTTGACACAAAGGTAAATTCTCTAGATAGTGCAACTAAGGTGAATTTACCTATATGGCAAGGCTAGCAACTAATGCAACTAGGACAACACTTAATACAACAAGTACTATGATAAATGCAACAAGTACGAGTAAGTAAAAGGTAAGGGAACGAGATAACCGATGGAAGCACGCGGAGACACGATGTATTCCCGAATTCCTCCTTGTTAAGGGAGTACGTCTCGTTGGAGGGGTGTGAGATCGCCACGAAGGCCTACACAATGCCACAAAGGCCTCACCCTATTCTCCGATGAACTTCGCCACAAAGGCCTAGTTCACCTTCCACTATTGAACCCCTTTGAGGCGGGGATCGAGTCCTTTACAAACAAGTTTGGGGCACACACCCACAACCAAATTGGGGGCTCCCAACACTCACAAATCACCAAGAGTAGCAAGAAGCCTAGGTTCTCCACAAGAGGAAACCCTAGGCAAAGATCCCTCAAGCAAAAGAGAGGGGAAATGTAATCCGGTTGGTGAAGACGTAGATCGGGGCCTTCTCCTTCAATCCTCCAAAGATCAAGGCTTTTGGGTGGAGGGATTGGGAGATCTAGCAAGTTGGGGGAGCTCCAACAATGGTGAATTTAATTCTGGACGAGCTAACCCAAGGTAGGTGGAGGGTAGGGATTATTTATACCCCTCATAAATTCTTGGAGTCGTTGGAGCTTTTCTGCCAAATTCACACTGGAGACTCCGGTGTAAAGGCCGGAGACTCCGGTCTGAATTTTTCGTAGAACCACCAGGCCGGAGACTCCGGACAGTCTCCGGTGTGTTTCCGGACTGGATGCAGCAGATGACACCAGGTGAGCACCTCTTGGAAAAACTTCAGTACGCTCCAGTGCGGAGACTCCGGTCAGGAGGACCGGAGACTCCGGTCTTGGCACTGCGGTTAGAGCTGAAGAGTGGCTGGGGTCGAGCGGAACCAATAGCACCCAGTCACATCGGAGACTCCGGACAGTCTCTAGTAAGACTCCAGCTGAGTACCGCAGGCGACACCAGAAAGTCCTTAGCAGTTTCTTCAGAGGCAGTTCCCACACCGGAGACTCCGGACAGTCACCGGTAAGTCTCCGGTATGGATGCAGTGGGCGACACCAGAAAATCCAGAGACAAAGCCCTGGATAAATTCTTCACACCGGAGACTCCAGTCTGAAAGTCCGGGGACTCCGGCCTAGAGAAAACTCCAGCAGACAGAATTCGAGGTGTTTTTCCCCTTTTTACAACACCACACCACCATATCAAATATGTTTTTTATGCCCTAAAATACATCAACACACTTAAGGATACATGTGTTGTTAACAAACACCAAAAAAAGATGATTTAAGCGTGTTTGCACTTTCACATACTAATATGCAGATTGCTACACAAGCATGCTATAAGTAATAATGTATTCCACAACCAATAACATCTAGAAACTAAAAAAGTCATGTCATAAAAACAGAAGTGAAAACATGCTAAACATTCTAGGATAATCATACACTCATGAAATAGAAAGACAATTATAAAAGAGCCACTCACTATTTCTAGGGGTGACACTAATACAATACTAGAGAGAAAATCAACACTACAAGAATGCATTTTCCTAAACAAGCAACACATGATTATAAAAACATACTCACAGAACATACACCTTACACATGCTAGTAAACAATTATACTAAAATAACTCTATGAAAACAACTACTTAGCAAGAATCAACCAAGTCTAATAAATCATGTTTTTCTAACAATCAAATAACAAGCATCAAAGTGACATGTTATGCAACCAGTAGCTATGCACTCAAGACATGCTCAAACAAACAATTCCTAAAATTAAAACACTCAAGGGAAATTCTATCCACACATAATCCTCACTACTAGGAAATACTTCTATTAGCAAACAACACTCAAAATAATCAAAACAGTAGTCAAACACTTCTTAACATGATATTCCCAAGGGATCATCGTATCAACAAAGGTGCCTAAACTAAACATACTAGTAGTCACAAATCTTTACTAAACACTTCAATCAAACAAGTCGAACAATCATCTATTTTCCTTGGTGGAAAATACCAAACACACATATAGTAATACTATCAAGTGTATGGTAAGGAATTTGTATCCCTAACCAAAAAAGCAATGGGACCAGTGGGTGTTCCACTAATATACCAAAGCATTTATAGGTCACATTTCCTTTGGTCTCACTTGAGAAAATAATAATCTACCAAACAATTATTACAAGGCTACACATACTAGTGAAAAATAATAGGGTGCATCTAGTCAAGCAAATGCTACACATGCTTTCCTATAAAACAAAGTGCAAACAAACAGAGGTGATACCATCCACAAATCAGTAGCAAAATGGTACTGGACTCATCAAGGCAACCTCAAAAATCTAGGTAACAAACCTATCAATGCCTTGCTCACAAAATCTATTCAAAAATAAATACTAGAAAACAATACTATACTACTTCTATTTCTATTTGTTTTCCAAACATGCACAAACTTCCTAACATACTATTACTGCAAGAAAACATACTAGTAACAGAGAGAAACACATCTAAACTTTCTAGAAAACAAGCTTCTAACAAACAAACATTTATTCACAACTAAACACACAAGATTTAATATTAACAGAAAAGTGCAAAATCTAGTTATGCATGCCAAAAATAATCTATGGCTCTAAAAATTAATCCAAGATAGGATTACATAGATATACTCACACACAATCTCATCCAATTGGATCCATATCAAAAATCATTTTTAAACTCCCTCTAAAAATCCTAGAAAATCCTACTGGTCTTTTACCAAAATTGATGGCATTTACAAATGGTAACTCTCCTTGATACAAGGCTAAGTTTCTCTGATAGATCTACTCAAGGGCTACTCAAAACAATTTGGTTTTACCAATTTGGATACATACACAAAAAGTTATGCACCAAATGGCCTAACAGATAGCCTCTGGAATTTTTATTACCACGGCAAAACTAAACGAGCAAACCTAGATCTACCACTTGGAGGTGTTCAAGAAAAAGGCAATCTACTGGCACAAATTTTGGTTGAATTTAATTACACAAAATCTGTTTTTCACAAGCCAAAAGAAAACAACTCGTTTCTGCTTAATTTCTAAAAGAAAAATCAAAACAGCAGCACGGGCCGGTTTTCTCTCTGTGCGGCCAAAGTAAGCCAAAGCGGCCCAGCAGCGTGCGAGCGCGTGGCGCTGGCACGGGATAACGGCCGGGTTCAACGGGGTCCGTTGATCAAAAGATGACGATTGGTGGCGGCGCGGTGCCGTGGGTGATGCAGGGTGTCCCGGCGGTGGAGGGGCGCGGGCGTCGGTGACTGGCGTGGCTCCAGCTGACGGCGGCGAGCGGATCGGCCGCGGCGGCGATGGAGACGGCGAGGGCGGACCTGCAAACGTGTGAGCACAGGAGGATGTCAGCGGCACTCTACAGCGTACGGGGAACTCGATGGCAGCGATAAATAGAGGTGGGAGGGCACGGAAGAGGCTCCACCTGCGCGGGAGGTCTACGGTGGCCGGCGGCGGCGGTCTCGTTCTCTACGCGCATGGAGAGCTCGGGGGCTCGAACTAGAGGCTCTAGGCGGGTGTGGGGAGTGAGTGGGGTGCAGTGGAGAGCGGGCAACGTGCGGCGTGCTCTTATCCCGCGGTGCCAAGGTCGACGACATGGGGTGCGCTTGGGGTTGTCGGGTTTGGCATGGGGCGGGTGCTAGAGCATGTCCGCGACATGCAGAAGGGTTGGCAAGGTGTCAGGGAGGTGTGGGGTGGTCGAGTGTTGCTCCTGACGTCGAGGGTGAGCACGGCCACGGCGTGGCATGGACACAGTGGCCACGCACAGTGCGCCCAGCCAGTGCCCCTCTCCTCTTTGTCCCCTCTCTTCACTCTCAAGTTCTCTCTCCCTGGACCTTCTAGAACCCCAACCAGAGCATCCTATGTTAGTACAAGTATAAGGGAACACAAATGGCAAGGTGGAACTTCAAAGTTTGTAAGAAAAAACAATGAAAACAGTAGCCCAATCTTTGTAAAAATAACGTTCAGACAAAATTCAGAAAATGCAGTTAACAATGACTTAGAAAAAATTCTAAGTGTTGGAAACAGATGAAAAGATCAAAATGTCCGGCTTGTTTTCATGGATCAAATGGAATCCAATTTTTTTTCAAAGTTGGAGATTGTTAAACATGTTTTGTAATTTCAGAAACAACTTTTGGAAACAAATTTGGAATAGTGGAAGACTATAAAAACAAAGTGGAAAAATGGCTAGTTTCTGTTTTCTCTGTTTTGTAAAAATGCATTTTTCTGTCTTATTTTTCTTCCACAAAAACAAACATGCAAAAGATTGTTTTAAAAGTCCATAAATCAAACCAAGATTGTAGTTTTGTAGTCCACATATCGAGAACAAATACAAGTCAAGAAAACACAAAATGAAATAACGCAGCCTATTGAAAACAAGTGTGGAAAATAGGTACTTGCCTATATTTTCAGGGAAAAGTTTTAATAGAAAGCTTAGAAGAAAACTTCCATAAATCATTTTGTATTTTTGTTTTCTTGGATCCAACAAAGTTAAAAGTTTAAATCAATATGCAAACAAGCATGATCCAAGTGTTGGAATAAAAATCACTCGAGTCTCTTAGGGAAAACTTCAGAGAAAACATAAAAGTGTTTTCACGAAAAAATTGTATTGGTTTTAAAAATGAAACAGACCTTGCATTGCATATATGACTATTTCCACATACACATGTTGGTTCAAACAAACATGTTGCTAGAAAAAAATTGTTGGCCCACATTTTTATCTCATTTAACTACAGTACAAGGATCCAAAAACTAGGGTGTGACAATACAGCAGCCCGAGAAGGAACGGATGGAGGGGAAAAGACAAACCTCGGACAACATGCTCTGAGAAGGCGACGCGCTCGTTGGCGCGTGGGCAGGGCACCTCCTCTCCTTTCGCCGGCACCCGCACGCGCCCGGAGTCTTCAGGAGGAAACTGTCCTTCCCTCTGCATCGCGGAGATGCTCTTCTTCGTCACAATCGACGTCCGCCATTCGCCCGTCCTCTTCACCGGAGCGGCCGTGGAAGCACTGGCCACATGCTTGCCGGAACCCGCGGTCGCAGCGCGTTTTCTTTTTCCTGGCACCGTTGGAGCTTGTTCTCGCAGAGTAAGGTGGGCGTGCTAGAGGAAAAAGAAGATGAATAGAGCCGGGGGAAAGTAATTTTTCCCTAAGACCCACTCTTTATACTGTCGCCGGGCCAGCGTGAGTCGTTGGTCTGCGCGAAAGAAGAACACGTGGCGCGCATCCCTGTTACCATGCACCGGACTGAAACAAAGGGGCAGAGGTCGGTTACCCCGCACGATCTTTAACGCGAGATTATGCGTAATTACTGCATGTCCAGCGGGAAAACCGCCGCACGACGGCACGTCTCCGGTCAAAAGTTGACAAAATGGGACCTACGGCTATCGCTCATAGGAATTCCTTTTAGCTATAAGCTTCATGGGCTGGGAGAGCTCTCAGCGATCCTGCCTTGCTCTGTGTCTCTCGATGTGGGGTTTTTTGTCTCCTACTATCGCTGGTCGGTGGGCCTTTTTGTTGTCTGCCGCACAGGCAGAGCTGCTCTGTGACCTGTCGGGCACTCGGGTGGTGTGGTGGGCACGTGTAGCGGTCGTGGTCCTCTGTCTCTGTTTGTGGGGCTTCGAAACTACGTGTCCCCGGTTGTCGCATGTGTCGTGTCGTACGTCTCTGCTTCGCCACGTATTGGCTTCGTGCGTTGAATGGCCTTTGTCGGCTCTTTTTGGCAGGCCCAGGTATGTGGGTCCCAACTGTCATTGGTTCAGAATTTGCTAATGTAGCATCTACTCATATTCTCCTCTCTCTCTCTCTCTTCCCTTCATTCCCCATTCCCCCCATGGCTGACCAACTCGATGCGGAGTATTCCCCCCAAAAAAATAACTCGATCTGGAGGGCAGAGGAGATATATCTCGACGGAAGCGGGTGTGGATCCTTGACGTGGAGTACCGTGGGCATCTCGATCCAGTCTCCCTGGTCGTCCGTCTCCGGCGATGAGAGTCGAGTTTTTGAGATGACATGGGGCCACATGGCTCTGAAGGGCTGCCGTCCCCTACGCGGCCTCGACGGAGGGGCATTTGGATTTCGCTTTGCGGCGGCCAGAAGCTCGCGGTTGTGTCGTGTCTTGCATCAAAGTGGAGGTACTGCCGGATCGAGTTTCCTTTTTTTTTTGCCAGTGTTCTTTTTTCTTGAATTGGTTTGATTCATGATGCAAGTGGACATGTCCGCGGCCGCAATAGCCGCGACTGCGAATTACAGGGTTAGCAGGTGCCCGCGGACAGACGCTCTGTGGGAGCGCTGCAGGTTTTTGGCCTGCATGACAGCAACGTGCAAGATCCGGTTGAAGCAGGCGGAGTGACCGAACGTGTCCGAGCAAGGCAGTGGCCAACAACGGGCGTGTGGCGTGAGCAGACAGCGATGAGAGCAAGTAGCGGCGCAGCCTGTTAGAATTATGGGTTGGTAGTATACTTTCGGCCAAGGCAACTTCGGGTCAGAAGAAATTGGAGCCAGCTTTGGTACACAGAATCGACTAGCTCTTCCGCTCTCCATCCAAAAGAAATTCGTGAGTCTACTAGATGCATCGGCACAAGCGAATTGAGCCTGTGGCCAATACAGCCCGAGATGAACAGCCAGGATAGCCGGTGGCAACAAGCGTCCAGTGGCCGCACTATGATGCGGGTGTTTGCGTGTGCAAGTGTGATATGCAGGATTTTAGCAGGATATGCATTCTCAACAGGACTTGGTGTGAAGCCCGCTTAGATACGCGATTTAGGTGGCGCGGCCGGAGTGGGTTTACGGACACCCGCGTCGTCTTCCTGCACCCTGAGGTTTGATGCCTTTTTTTCATGTGTTTGATATTTTTTTTCCCGCTCATACATAGATCTTGGTCTATCGAATGTTGGTTTGCGCATAGATTTACATTTTATGGTTACAGGCATTTCAGACTTTAGTGATATACTACCACTATTCAAGCTTAAACTGGGGCTCTATACCGTGTCCAGGACTCCAGGATAGCACCTAAATCCACTTCAGAATCTTGCACTCTGTTTGTTCATTAAACAATTTGGTTGTTGGTATTGCTATCTATTTGTTCAAATTTTCATGTTTTTCTAAACACTGCTCTTGAACCCTAAACACTTAAAGAACTTTTCACTGAAACTCAAAATTGTTACTGAGAAGTTATGTAATATGGTCGGTGCATTGCGACAATATCTGAAGAAGTTTTTCAGGAAACTGTCAAACTATGTTATAAAGTAATCAAGCATATTATGTTTCTTGATTTTTAAGATAATCCGAGAAAATCAATAGCGATAGGTACCTGATTAGTGACTTGCCATCGAGAAGGCCACGAAGCTCTTTTCCATGCAAAAGCACATCGCTGTCTCCAACCCGTCCCCTATGTAGCAGCACCTTCCTGCCCGTTCTTTCATATTTTGTGCAACACACTCTTTATTTTATGTTTGTTGGGTGTGCAATGTGCTTGATGTTATCCTTTTATCTTTTCGGTTGAAACTTGAAATTCGATACATATTCAAAAGGAGAGGTACAGATTAGAGGATTAGCTTACTACCATGGTTCTTAAAGCGTTCGTAAGGCGACGCATAAGCGTCGAAGCACTCCCCCACCGCTTTAGAAACTTGACCGCATTGGGCGCTTAGGCGCCCAAAGCGTCCGCTTAGTCGTCGCCTAGGCGCCAAAGCTCCCCCCTCCCTAAAGCGGTAAAGTGTCGCCTTAAAAACCATGCTTACTACACAAACAATAACACATGATTGATGTAGATTAAATTGTAAGTATATGTCGCTTCAAAGAGATGATTTGCAAATTTAAGTCGGGTACTTCTATCTATGATCGGCAAAGTGTTGTATGTTAAAAAAATCTTTAAGGTATGCGATGTCGTCTGTTTCACTTAATGATACGTTGCTTCACAGAGTGTATATGTTGACAAGCTCGCAATTAAGAAAATGTTTGTCGTTAAATCTCATTTCTCTGAATTAGTATGTTGCTAGATGGAAACAAGCATGGTATTTCCTCTACATTTGTAGGAACAGAAATCTTTAATTTGTTTTGCTTTGATGGGCTACCACTCATAAGAGTATAGCTTCCATCCTTCTGACATCGGAACTCATGTTTTTGTTTTCTGTTGTAGAATAGGAATGATACCATTTATTTGATTCCTTTCAAATTCATTCTTCAGAATAGTAAAATTTCTTTGTTAATCATTGTAACATCCCAGTGTTTGGGAAGTTATAAGGATCTAAATATAATATGTGTATTTGCAAAGCATGCATCTAAAAGTACGGGAAATTTTGGCGCGAAAGTTTAAACGAATCAAAGTGACCAAAGTTTCACTTGACATGATGAAATAGGTCTAGTTCATCTAGTCAAGAGCACATTTGGAATGATCTTTATAACAAGTATCTTAAAAAACCAAATCACCTGATAAGATAAACCATAGTTGGTTATGACCAACACAAATTCTCAACAACCTTAACCACAAGTCTATAAGTGACCTTGCATAAATCACTAGGTATCTAGAACTCAAAGAGGGGTGAGTATCCAGAGCACATAACTGATGATCATACTTCTACCAATGAGTAATACACAACTGAACCATCGCATTAACAGAGGTGTTACGTCCTCTCAAACAATAACTCTTTAAGTTATCAACCATTCACACAACATCTTTCCATATTATCTAGTACCTACTAAGTGAACCTTCACAAGTAAATAACCAAGGTTTAATAGAACACAAATCATACAGACATGTGTTAACTCAAAACCCACAAGTGGAAAATGGCATAATAATTGTATTAACATATTTATCGAATATGTACATATCTCATCCATCATAAAAGAAGTACCTAAAAATAAGAAATAAATCCTCTTAAACTATTGTTAAACCTTGATCATCACATATGATATTTATAAATCTCTATAACTACATGAGGCATGACAAAGATTACAAAGGAAGAATATAAAGTAAAGTCAAGACACCTGAGAAAAACAACTAACAACCATGACATAAGTCATTAAACTCCAAAAACCTTCATATGTTCATTGTCTTACTCATCTTATACAAGTGAGCAAATGAAATCTCAACACACCAATGAACCATTGAGATCATCTTACTATTAAGCCATCATTCCATAAGCATTTCACATTTCTATACACATCAAAATTCAACACCTAAGGTATCTCTAGATACAACTAAGGAATAACAACAAGTTATAACCTCTATTAGAGGAACTAAATTGGAAACTAAGTAAAACCAATCATGTATGACCACAAGAAGCAACACTGCCTCAGTAAGAGATCATAAGAAATTATCTAGTGAATCATTAGGATATATTAGAGAACCAATAACCTTTGTCAAGATCATCAGAGATGAGGAACTCATAATAATATATTTAATGGAAACAATTATCAAGTATGAAATAATAACCAGCCATTTCAACCACATGTCTTGATATGTGGAGGTTAATGGTAATAGGCTTAATACCTTGTTTTCCATATCCTTTTCATACATAAGACTAACAGATGATAAAAAGAATCATCTACACATAACCAAGTAAATGATTACATGTTCTAAAACAAACATGGGATAATATCCATATTGGAACCTATGTGGAAAACAAGCAAATAAGATCCCAAAACCACACATGTTTTCCACTTGATCAAGTACTGAAAACAGCAAACATAGAGTACACACACCTCAGTAAAATGTCAACCAAACTTGCTAGGAGTTTCAATTAGGAAAATAACAAAGTTACATAAAAGAAAAACAAGTCCCTTCACCAATTAAAATCATTTGGTTTGAAAAGGGATAAAATACCCTATTGGGTGATTTTCATGAAAGTGCATAGAAATATTACTGAGTAGTTTACCAAATGATTTTCCAGAAGACTAATAACTAAAATTATGCACCATTATTGAAATAACATGATTGTTATGTCATATTCATATGATAGCATGTATGAAAGAAGATTAAAATCCATTTGAAGCTGAAATGGAGTGAGAATAACAAAAAAGAACCTCAAAGGAGCACCCTAAAATTGAAAAAGGAGAACATAGTGAGATTGGAAATTTGATAAGGAATTCAAAAGTGATTTTTAATAATTTTTATGTTTACCAGAAAGGCCCTCAAAACAGTGTTTTCCTTTCAGTTTTCATTAATAGGAGGACCACTCCGCAATTTGTAAAACAGTCCAGGGGTTTTCCATAAAAGATTATTTCATCTTCTTCCTCGCGCCAGAAAGCAGAGAACTCGTCGCGCTGTCCAGGCCGATTCGCCACCTCCTGCTTGCCGCTTGAGGCAGGAGAAGTACATCACGTCGATCCCCTTCCTCTCCTCTATCCTCTAGGACACTTTTCCCTATCGTTCATTTCCTCTCTAAAAATAAAAACGAAACCCTAGCCGACGAACTCCGCCGCCCGTCACCGTCGACTGCGGCCATCCCTGAAGAAATTGGAGGCACGGGAAGATGCGCCTGGTCCTAATCTCCCTCCTCGAGAATCCACGGGGGCTGTGAAGACCGGAAGAGGAAGAATTCCTCCATGCCTTTTCTTCTTTGTTCCGGCCACCGCGGAAGCTCACCGTCGCTGCTGACCTCCTCTCGCAGCACTGACTGCTTCATCACGTTCGTGGTGAGCCAAGCATCCTTCCCATACCCGCGATTGATTTTCCATGCATAATTTCATGATCGCCTTCGTGTTCCTTCTCTGTCCGCCGTGTTCGTGCTCACCGGCGATGTTCCGTTGACCATATGGTCAATCCGGTACCATCGTTGGATTCGTGAGGTTCCTCTCTACATCCCTGTACCAAATAATCACGTTAATTCGAAGCGAAAATTTGGATTTGTGATCAACAGAGGAGATCCTCTTCTCTGACGACGAAATCGTGACGTCAGCATGACGTCATAACATGTTTTTTATTTAAAACCTAATATGACACGTGGGCTCCACGTGTCAATTTAAATAAACAGAAAAACTAATTAACTTAATAATTCAATAACATTAATTCTGTAAATCAGAAAAAAATACCATATTAACCAGAAAAATAAAATATAATTGATTATGAAATTTTCAAATGTGTTTGATAAAATTTAAATTTGAACATTTTTTGAATTAAATTAAATCATTAAAAAATTGAGAAAAATAAAGAATAATCCAAAATTTTAGAAAAATACAAGTTATATACCAAAATGCTCAAAATGATAAATGAAACTCATCTATGATGTTTTCATAGTCATTTGACCAAGTTTTCATGTGTGCTATATTTGCCTAGTCATTTAATTCATTTAAAATTAATAAATTAATAATTTATTCAAATATTTTCAGAAAGCATTGAATAATATATCAAATTAAAGAGAAAGCCATTTCCAATTCAAATATGTCAAACATAAAACATTTTGTTTAACTTATAAACTTTTTTCTAAACATATACTGGAATTCTATTATATTTCATTATGACAAGAAATAACTGCCACACTATTATTTTCTTTATTAATAAAACTCTCAGGTTTTCACACCTACTAAAACCTATCATCACAAGTCATTAGCAAGTATTGTGATGATAGAGTTAGTTGTACTAGTTCACCATTTTCAATTCAACTCCTTGTCATAAGCTCTACACTTTTTGAATATAAAATAAAATGTATCTGTTATCTTTTCAATAGTTGTTTTCCATGTGATGTTGTCTTATTACCTAACCATGTGATAACACTTGTACCTAAACATGATAAACATTGCTTGTTAAATGAAAGTGAAACACATACACGTCTAAAAGAAATTAATAACAACATAACCACAAGTAATGAAACATTTCACCTAAAACCTGTGTGAGTAAGTTGTTGTGACAAACGTGGCTTACACTTGTAAGCTGGAGTGTTTTGCAGGGTATTTCGCAATGCATCCCATTACTATGCATGTATCATCTTGCCACTGTTTTCTGTAGTCCTTACCAGGACTACTTTGCTATCTTTCAGATATCGGAATTGTCTACGCGACCCTCGAACCCTAAAGACATTGATTATTATGGTTATTTCAATCTCAGGCAAGTTCATCACTTGCTCATATCCTTTGCAGTATTTCATAACGAACTATTTGCAAAAACCCTATCGTATTACCACCTATGCTCAAAAGAATGCATGATCCTATTTTTATAATAATATGACTAATTGAATGACTATCCGAGTGGTAGTGTTCTGTTTGGTGGGCGGATGGGACCATGGTAAGATGAATAGGTCAAAGGAAGGTTCCATCTGCATGGGAAAGTATTACCTAGGATTTAACAACAACTGTCGTCAGGATTCTTGCGCCGTAAATAACGCATTGACCATGGGTCTTCTATGGGGGAGTAAGTCATTTGTGATCTTCTCTCGTTCGCATGTCAACGGGCTGCCAGAGACGTACGTTGTAGGTCTTGCGAGACTACATGCACATGGGTGGGATCACTTAATTCCCGCGGACTCTGGGTCTATGATGGTCTGCCAGGGGCGCCTAGATATCCATCGTGAGGGGTGGAATCAGGGGTTCAACTTGCTGGCAGAAATGGGTGGGCATGCGTTGTGCGGAGAAGCACGGTTTGGCTTGGACCAACAATCGGGCCCCACACCTGAGTGGGAGTGGACATGATCTCGAGCCTGGTTGTGCAACATGGTCTTGGTCGCCCATGGGTAAAGTAACGCACCTCTGCATAGTGTAAAAGGATGTGGCATGTTACCCCCTGTTCCGCGAAGGAGCTGCGAACGCCGCAGGAAATACAACTCCATGAAGTTCTAGTTCTGTGAAGATCTGGCGGGCATAGTTTTTAGAATTAAAAGAAACCTCTTGAAGAAAGTTTTACAAAACCTTGCATTAGCTTATGACTCTTTTGAGTCTAAAGTTATAGTTAGTGCATCAAACTACCCACTATATATCATGAACTTGCTGAGTAACGCTCGTTACTCATTCGTTCTCGTTTGACCCCCTGCTTAGAGTTGAAGCCTTATGGAAGTCGTCATCGTGAAGCCATCACTACCTCATGAAGCTAGGTGGATTCATCGCTTACTTAGCCAGGAAAGCATCGTCATCAACAACGCTGGTGCAGGAGAAGCTATCAAGGTGTAGGTGAAGACCATTCTTGGACTTAGCTGTTACAAGCCATAGATTAGGGCTGACATCAGCCGTAGAGGATTTGGTTCTGAGCTAGAGTAATTCTCCAGCTTGGAACTTCGAATTGCGTCTTCTGATGTTTCATTTGCAGGAGATCTTCTTGATTCATCAAAGAGATTCTCAAGATTTTGTAATGAAGTTTGTATTCTATAGCTTTGCTTGGACCCGCTGTGTTTCTGTTGTACCACTCTGAGAGATGTAATATTCACGGATAAGTCCTTCTGTGAGTATTATTCACCGACTTGCGCACTACACATGCAGTGGTGTGCTGGGTCACCACAATCATTTAGTAAATTACTAATGCAATCTTCATTACTATATTATAACTATGAAATGCCTCATCTTGATCAGGCATGCATAGCTTGGTGTCGAGGGCTCATTTTTTTATATAGTTACTGTCTTGATGCTTGGTCCTTCTAATTGTTGGTCGTGAAATGATGCAACAGTTTGGGAATAATTAATGTATTGGTTAGCTTATAGATCAACCAAATGTAGCTATCTGTTTTCCTGCAACTGTTAGTTTATCTTACTTTGACTTAACCTTAAATGTTGTAGGCATGATAATATTCTGATAGGTCCAAGGACTAAAGCGCAGGGATGAGGAAGGATCACTTCTCTTCCAAAAGTTGGGTCACAACTCACGATATGTCTTGAGCTGGTAGCCTGTTAGGCACAATCAAAGCTTTTGATGAACTGCGTTGAGCTGGTAGCCTGGTCGGCACAGGCGGACCGTCTTGGGGACAAAACCGGGCCACGGCCCGGTCTTTCCAAGAAAAAATCGCTTTTAGCAGTGTATTTAGCCATCTAGATTTTAAGATTTGTGTACAAATCTTTATGGACCTGCTAAATTGGCCCGGTCTTACTTAGCCGTCACGGTCCGCCACTACTGATCGGCACAACCAGAGCTTTGGTTGGACTTCCTTGAGTTAGTAGCTTGGTAGGCACATCTAAGGCTTTGGCTGGACAGTCACATTCTTCATTATGCATTTAATTGTGTCAAAGTTTCGAAGCCGCTGGTTGACAAAAATATCATTGCCGCCATTTATCTTTTGTTTGATATACTTTAGTCCTATCTGCTCATTAATATGACCAGTTGTTTGCACACAAGCAATGTATTCGTTCATATGATAGAAATAGCTGCACAATTATGTCCCAACGATAATTTAGGAAAATAAACACATGTGATGTAGAGAATGTTACATGCATGCAAGAGTTAGAAAAGAACAAATAAGTTTTAAGATGTTTGTCTGATTTTGATAGTCTAGAGGTTTATGTAGCTCTTCATTTTTATTATAGAAATCCAGATAGAAAGTTGTTACCTGTGTTAGCATATGAGTCATGTGACAGTAGTTAAGTTGTTGAACATATATATGTGATTCAAATTTTTAATGCATATTGGTTTCTTAATGCAACTTCGTAGGAATCTTACGCCTCATTTTCTCTTTGGATGCTTGCTTGGATATCTCTCATTAACACATCGATATCTTGGATTGTTTCCCTAACTTTTTCTTCTCAGTTTATATATTATATGCTTGGAGCTTATGTTTTGTAATTTTTTGATGATTTATAATTGAGCGATACTTATGATTGAAGCTTATTGGGTATATCAAATTTGTAGAGTTGTGCTAACAAGGCATTTGACTAGCTCACAACTTATTTACCTTGGGCTTTAAAATTTTGTAAGGAAATTACAATCATGTAACATGTGTAGTGGTGTTAAGATACTAAGCTTTCGACCTACAAGTTAGATTTTATTTATTCTTACATTATCCGCAGGTTAGATAGTACTGACTTTGGCAATTGTTGACCTTTTTGGATATGTATGTGGTTAATTGTGTCGTTAGCGGTGTTTAACCAAAAGGCAAAACTTTGTATTCAGCCCGAGTCTCTTAGGTCGGGTATGGTCAATCTAAATAGAGGAATTGTGGAGAGATACTTTTTTTACTCTTTTAGAAGTTGTTCTCAAGTTATTTGTTTGTGGTGCTTATCTATAACTTATTTTTGAAATCTAATAATTTCTTCTTGTGGTGCATTTTTAGGTGAGTGCTCATGCCTATGTACTAATTTGTTTCAATGGCTTACGATGAATTCCCACCGCTGGCTCAACTTTGATTCGTCAGTTCAAGTTCTTCTACAACGCACTCCTCTTGATGCTTTATATGGTTCAACATATATTTGTTGTATGTTGCCATTTACAAGATATACTAATGACACTTCATTAATCAGGGTGATGGAAATCCTGGCTGCTCTACAAAGATAAAATCATGTAATACATTAGACTGAGTGGTTTTAGTTGTGCTTTCAACTTTAGAGGCTGCGACTGTGGTAATTTTAGGGAATTTATAAGTTATGACTGCATGCTTCCTTTCGACATTGTATTTGCAAACAGTGGGTTTCTGATAATTTTCCTTCCAGTTATATTATCTCTCTTCTTGATCATGTCCATGTCCACTTATGCAATGGGAACTTTGATATTCTCTGAATTCATTCTTATGCACATATATCAACTGTGTATTTACCGAGTTGCCTGAGAAGTTTCTACTTGTCTGCTGCCTAAGGTATTCAAACTTGAATGATACTAGAAGCCAGATTGGTGATTTGCTACTCGGTGACAGTTCTTTTTAGATTTATCAAACTATTTTAGATTCTTAAAATGTTTCTAATTACTTTCTGTTACATTGTTCATTGTATAATTGATGATGCCAATTTACATAATGTGTTTTTCTCAACTTTATTTGCTTAGTTCCACTTTGTAGCAACGAGGCCTATACTTTGTTTCCCCATATTTATGTGCATTTTTTATGATTATGGCTCCACCCGGGCCACACTGGCCAGCCCAGACATACACTGTCCCACTCATGACCCTTATGTATGAACCGCACCGGCCGCCAGCGTTACATAGAATAAAAATAAATACACGCATGATGCCCGGCTATTTAACATATCAAAGCGCACCTAATTATACCACAATCGACACAATGTGCAACGGCATGAAGTCGGCGCGGCGAAGCGCGCTTGCCGTCTAGTATCTCTAAATAGGAATCGTAGTCCTCGTATGTACATCTTTCGTATTGTGATAAAGCACCTATGCCGCTAGAAATAGTAGCAGCTTGAAGAAGGCGTTATTTAAAAGCCCCTGCCCCACTGCGTCACGTCCCATCGGGAGCAGCGAGTACGCGGTGACGTCATCGTGCACCTCATAACGCGAAATTTCTTTCGTATGAACCCAGAAGAAAAGCTCACCTCGCTCGAGGATTGCAAAATGGAAACAGTGACACTCGCCATTATCAGGGACAAAAGACAGCACTCGCCACGCAGCTAGGAGAAAATCGCGAGTACGCGGCTCCCGCAAAAATCGCAACTCCACATTACGATGTCGATAACGCATCACTCAACAAATCCCGGGTCGTTCGGCCGTCGAGGCACATCAAGACAGAAGGATCTATCCTGTGGGTCTAGAATCGCACTTGAGCTGCGTCCTTTAGTAAACTTTTCGTGTC
This sequence comes from Alopecurus myosuroides, assembly GCA_028641055.1. Taxonomy (NCBI): domain Eukaryota; kingdom Viridiplantae; phylum Streptophyta; class Magnoliopsida; order Poales; family Poaceae; genus Alopecurus; species Alopecurus myosuroides. Next base: position 182,227,585 of record CM054061.1, on the reverse strand, counting down.
AACAACACGAAGAAAAAATCCTAGCGGACGCGCCGGGTGCCCCTTTAATGTTAAATTCGACTCTATAAGTCCTCCATGGCCCAACCGCAATGATCACCTAGCCGGATTCGAGTCGGAGGTCTCGAGTCCGTGTAGTCCGGAACTGTTTTTGCCTGAGAGCAATTAATTGGCGCTGATCTCTCGGGAGAGCCAAGCGACTGAGCCATATCCTTCTGTGAAAAAAGCCGACGCGAGGCGCATTTACCGCTCGATACTCGAGTATGTTCCATACATGGTACACACCCTATAAGTCAAAAGCTTGACTGTTCAGTCGCAAGATCCAGAAGCAAGTCTTGAGTGTTTACTCGACTATTCTCAGTCGAACAAACACTCGGGGGCTACTGACGTCGAGATGACTCCCGGGCCTATCGGATGAGCCTACCCGGTCTAAGGCTCGGCACTAAAGCCCATTATGAAAGGCTACCCCGTGGTTCTAGAAGGTCCAGTAACAGCCCACCTGCAAGAATTGCGGGTCAAGATGGAAGGTTTCCGCCGACTAGAACTAGGGTTTGTAACCCCCCCCCCCCCCCCCCCCCGTGTACGGCTTGAGACCCAACCACATATGTAAGGACTGGGAGAGCCACCCGAGGGGGACATCCAATCTAGGTTTTCACCATTGTAGCCGCAACTCGAGATCCAATCTCTCGACCCATGCACCCGCCATTGTAAGAAAACACCATAATACAAAGACAGACAAACCGGAGTAACGGTATTACCTCCACGAGGGCCCCGAACCTGGTTAAAATCGTGCCCCCCTGTTAGCCGTCGTATCCGCCAACGCCTACATCGTTCCTTACTCGAAACCCTACCGGCTCACCCGAGGGATTTGTTGATATGAGTCATCAACGCTATTACCACGCGTCCGTCCACTTTGATTTCCACTATGAAGTTCTTCCGCTTGCGGTGGCTTGCACGCAGGTGGAAGAACTTCGTACATGCATCCCCCCTCCTAACCGGGACCGTTGTCTCGCAATCTAATTTTCAAGCGACGCAAGTCCAAGGACCTTCCGGAGTGCCCTCTTGCTCGAGGCCAAACTCCTCTTCTCCATAGCCACGTCAAGTCGAAGGATGACCTCATTGGCCACCAAAATTTGGAACTTGACATTACCTAAAGTGTCTCTCCATCTTGCAAGTCTCTTCGCTGTAGCCCACAAACTATCATCCACGTTCTTGAAAGGGTTAGGGTTTCGGAGCACCGAATTCCATGCCTCCGCTACCACCTCTAAGAACCCATCCACTTTCGGCCAAAAAGCCTCAAAGTGGAAACGCCTCCCCACATGTAGGTCTGCGTCGAGGCATATCTTCAGCAGGCAAATGATCTGAGGTGGAGGAACTCATCGCCGACAGAAATGCCCTTGAGGCATATCCTCAGGTTTTTCACACCAAAATAACAGCACCGGGGGGTGTCTAGGATCGATCCAGAAATTATAACTGAACCTCCTTCAAGATTTGATTCACAGTTGAAATATCTACGAGCCATTGAAATTCATTGAATTTCAAATGGGGCTGGACATGACGGAAACAGCTGCACTAGGCTAGAGTTTGCAAGGAATGGGACAGTCGGAATTTTGGATAAAGTGCACAAGACGAGGACACCAGTCGGTTTGTATGCAATCTCAACTCCCAGCCACTATCCGAGGGAAATGTCAGAAATAAAGTTTACAACAACAAAATCCATGTCGCGCGAGAGAGAGCACCTCATCGGTTCATCCCAGTTAAGTCCACCGCTACGTCAGACACAATGTACTGTACTAACGGATTCGCTACGTCCGTCTCAGCTACAAGAGGAACTCTTGGCTTAAGGCCAAGAGTTTTACACGTACACATGCTGCAGCAAGGCCTTCCAGTACCTGGAGCACGAAGGGTTCTGGTGTATCGCCCTGAGGAGCCACGCCCCGGGGCTCTGCATCGTCTCCACCAGCTGCTGCTGCTGCTTCTGCTGAGGAGCTGCCGCTGCTGTCGACTGGCTCGCCAGCAGATGCATTTGGAAGTAGAGCTCCGCAGGCCGCAGCTCTGTGCGAATCAAAAGCAGGAAACCATAAAATAAAATAAATAAAATGAGAAATTTTCAGGAAGTGTTCCTCGAAGCTCTGAGGGTTCAGTTTCAGACCTGGGGGCCATGAGAACCATTCAAGGCGAAGGTTTTTCTCCCACTTGGATTTGGAACCGAGGCTGCCTTCTGCTTGGGCTAGCAGGAGCGATATGATGGGCACTGTAGCTTGAGATTTCTGCTGTGCCTTCCTGAGGCTTGAAGCGGCACGGGTTATAAACTGAGGAGCCGCATACCTCCTGGCGATTTCCATATACATAGCGCCTGCCAGGATGGTTCCGATTCAGTACAACGTGGCAGCAGAAAAGGAAGCAAACACATGTACTATTCCGGATCTGTTCTAAACTAACATACTAGTATTAAAGTAGCATAGAGTTTTGTAGGCAGTGATTTTCACGTCGCATCGTACAGGATGAAATCTACCTCCCCAAGTAACTTACAGAGAAGAGTGATAGCTGATCATCTACTTGTCACTCTAGTGAACAGACGTGAAGCAGAGCCATCAGCTTTTTCACTAGCCTAGCAATATACGACAACTGGTGTGATACAATTGACAATGCAAAGATAAGGCCACAATGCCAACTGTTAATGCTCGCTACAAGTAAACCAGGCGATAAACAAAACACTGGGCAAAGAAGATTATTTTCTCAAAGGTTCTCAATTAGATTGCAAAATAAATGTTTACTAGAGGTAAAACTACAAAATGCAAGTCTATATAAGAAATAAAAACGTGTTGCAGGGAAAACTGACAGTTAAAATGAGCTACCTAATAAGCAGAAAATCTAACAAACTGGCTTACCATTGAGAAACAAGATGCAGCTATCAGCATCCTTTTCAGCACATGCTTGTGTAAGAGCTTTTTCAGCACTTGCGAAGTCCTCATCTCGCATAGAGGACTGAGCACATGCTAGATTAAAAAGAGATGCCCATTTTGATTGGTTGCTACCCTTCCTTTCAACGCACTCTTTGAGATGTATCTCTATTTCATCAGAGCCACAGCTCAATGAACACAGAGATTCAAGTTGCTTGAGCATTACCCAGCCAATCTCAGTATTTGTCCGGTTCTGCAAGCATTTCATGTACTCCTTCCTGGAGTTTGAAACATCGCCTTGCACCACATAAGCCCGACACAGTTGCAAATGTGCAAAGAAAGCATCCGCACTTGGAAGAGTAACTCTTAGAGCATCTGTAGCTTGAGCAATGCAGTTTCCATAGTCACCACATTGCAAACTAATCTCTGAAGACAAAAGAAGCAGCGAGTACTTCTCGTAAAGGAAAATTTTATGATCTGGTGAATTGCTTCTGCTGGACAGAACTTGTAAAATCAGCCTCTTCAAAATAGCACAAATATGTTTGGGGTACTTCTCTTCACGTGCTTTTTGGAAAATTGCAAGTACAAGCAGGTATCGTGCATTTTGGTTCCATGGTTCCTGATGGACCAACCTTTAAAAGGAGTTCAATGCTTAGTATGCCAACCAAAGTCAAATAATTATGATGCTGTCACTGTAGTAAGTTTGAAAAGACATACCTTTGCAGGTTGCATATTGCATCGTATCGACTTAGGTACTGGTCTTCACATGTTGGGAATGAGAACTTTGGATAAGAAGTGCAAGTAGCATAGCAAGACACAGTTGCACATGCTTGAATTTTATGCGGAGACTTTAGGCCCCTATTGGATGTGTGCCCATGGGACAATGAAGTAACCCTTACTGCTTTGTGAGAAGCAGTCCAATCTCCACCGGACAGCAGCAGAGATCCTAGATGGTTTCTGCAGCATGCAACAAAGGTGATATTATGACCAATATAATCAAGTTTTCTTGTTCCGGGCAAGATTGTTACCTTACTAAACTGCAGTCAGGATACATGTGAAGAACCTTTTTCAGGTAAGACAAACCACCCTCGACCCCTAAACAGTTATTTAATTCCTCACCAATCTACAAGTGAAAATTAATCTATATTAGTAAAACTAGCGTAGACCAAGAAAAGGATAACAAAAATCCATAGGATACCAATATTTTAGGGTACTTACTGCCTTCCCCAGAGCAATATTTGAGTGGACCTCACTCATCACCTCGTAGGATGTAAGTCTAGGAGGCGTACTCAAGTGAGGTAACTGAAAACGCTTGTTCGGCTGCAAAGCATCTAGTGCAGAGATGATGAATTTCAACTCTCTGTTATAACTGGGTTGACCAGGGAGTGTATGAATGACTAAGGCTGCAGAGTCCTTCCCACTGATGTTATATGCCAAGGTGCATATGAGTCCCAATGCCCCAGTTGCAGTCTCCTGCTTCATACTAGATAAGTTCTCAGCCAAGTTTCTTGATACAGAGAGAGCTTCGTCATGCCGCCCAAGTTTCCACAATGCAAGAGCATATATCTGTAAGCCATCAACATTCAGCAATCCTAGAAATTTGAGACTATTAGTTTGTATGTTATATGTCATGTGCAAAATATAACTTGAAAATAATATGTTTGCCCAATTCAGGATAAAAATAGGAAACAACTTCGTTGCTTGAAGTGAAAATTTAACAAACCTCGTGTTTTCAACTCCTCGCACTCCCGCGCTGCATCAGTTGCAAGACCAGCCTGCAGCCAATGCAATGATTATTAACTAAAGAAGTGGAAGTTCTTATGGAAAAAAAGGACAACCACCTAACCAAGATTCATAAGTACCACACAAGGAACAGCAAGCTTATTACATATATAGAAGTCAAAGTAAACAACTTATTTTTCAAGATTGTACAGTAAACAACATGATTTTAGCTTCTTTGCTCTGCAATACAAATTTTTTACTTTATCAAACAATATGAAAGTATTCTTACCTTGCAAAGTGACCGGGCAAGATTCACTGAAACATCAACAAAAGGATATCTATCGTCTAGCTTGGAACTGTACATCATGTCTAAAGCAAATTTCGCCTGTTGGTAAGATGTGATTGCAGATTGAAAGTCTGATCTCACTTCAGAAACCAGTCCGTTTATATTGTGTGACTCTGGGTAATGAGGCGCTCGCTGAACAGCCTGTCTTACAGCCATCAATACCTACGTAGAATAATAGCACCACATATACAGAGAATGAAATGTCAAAGAAAGGAAAAGGAGCATGAAATAAGTGTGAGCAGGCATTGCTTAAGAAAGATAGCACTATATGCATAACCTGGTTGTCTAAATACCCAAGCCCAAGAAACACTGCAATAGCAGATTATATAGGCAATAGATAGGTACTAGCATATACCTAGTGAAACAACTTGTAAAACAAACTTAGTGACACTGCCAACAATTCAACAGCATTATACAACGTAAAGATGAGACATGAGATCATGTAATAACAGACAAACATCAATTCATTTTGATCATGAAGTGACACAACATTTACTTTGGAATTTTCAAGGATACCAGAAGAAAAAAAAAATACCTGAGGTGACAGAAGTTCACCAGAACGAGCAGCAATTGTTCCAAGGCCAATCTGGAACTCTGGCAGCTATGCAAATATGTCATGAGAATGAGATAAGAACTTAAGTAACAAAATAACTAATCGAAGTACTAAATTGCATTAATAAAACTGATAGCAACAGACATTTCAGATAATTGTACTTACAGGTAGTATCTGCACAGCTCTGAGGCAGCTTTCATAAGACTCGTTTACTGCACCAGCCCTTTAAGATCGTGCCAAAGATTAAATCAGCTTAATTAAAAAATGAGGGCAGCAGTACAAGGAACTTTTTGGCTCTTGATAAAAGATGGCAGGGGGTGGTTACCCAGATTGGTGATGATATTCTGCCGACATTCCTGCCCATGGCAAGGCCAATGAAGGATCAATGCTTCGAGCTCGATCAAATGCTTGTCTTGCCAATTGCTTGTGACCTGATTGTCTATAAATCTGAAGGTCAAACTATTAGTTACCTCACAGCCAGTAGAAGAGCCAACCGGGGAACTAACTGCAGCATTAATAGCACTATAGCAGTACCTTTCCAAGGTATGCCCAAGCTTCAGAGAGAGACATATCCAAATGCAGTGCCCTGATAAGAGAATGCTGCTTTAAAGCCTGGTTACTTGACACTGAACCCAGTGTAACCCAGAAATCTTTATTAATTGGTTCCAGTATCAAACCACCCAATGACATTTTCTCCGGAAGCTTCCTGTTGTAAGAAAACATGTTATCAGAAGCTCTTAAAAAGAAGCTGGCATGTGATGAATAAAGAAGGTTACCAAACTATGGGGTCTGCACTGTTATTTTCCTCCATGGTACAAATGAGATCAAGACAAACAGCAGTATCAATGTGAATATTAGCTTCCCAAGGGGTGAGATGCAAAGCTCGTTGATATGAGAGTTTTGCACCATTTGCAGCTGACAAACATGTATTTCTCCACTCAAGGACAGAAGCTTTGAAAGTCTGCTCATCCATGCCCCTCTTGATATTCCCATCCTCCCACGGAAAGCATCTTGCAAGTGCAAGCTGATACAAAGTGTGTGAGATAGATGGTTGAATATAATACTTCAAGTCATAAGGTGCCAAGCAAATTTAAATGATTAATAATGGTAATAGAGGAGATACCTGAGTGTCTGCATGCAATTTCCAAACACAGGAAAGGTTTCCAGTCAAGGAAGTGCAAACTTTAGCAGCTTCTGATGCTTCCTACATGAAACAACACTCAGGGAATACATGGAATTGAAATGCTATTAATATGAAACAAAGAATATATTACAATACCTTTAACAGATTAGCTGCCCAGGTGAAGGCTCCGATAGTTACACAATGCCTTGACCAAGCAAGCAATGCAGAAGCAAGCCCAAAGTATGCAGAATGATTACGAGGAGCCATCTCCAAGGCAGAACGAAACTGTTCAACTCCCTGTTATTGTATATTTGCAACAAGTGCAATATCACAGACATTATTACCCATAGCAGCAGTGGAGTTTGCATTGATGCAGTATTAAATTTTCCTTTGCTAATAAAACTGTGTGCATACAACACCCCATCAGCTGAAAATACTTCCTACCTTTCTGAAATAACCAAGCATTAGCTGAATGTTTCCACTTTCAATCAACGCAAACACCCTGGAACTATCGAGTTCAATAGCGCGCCCATACGACTGCCAATGAAGACTGAAGTAAGCATATTCAGAAGACTCAATACAACACATAGAAATTGTTTACGATACTCAAAAATGAAAATGGCACACCTTAACTGAGGCAGTAAACATGCCCAAACGGTGGTAAGCCAGACCGAGTGCCTAATACCAAATATGGAATGTTAAAGCATTTATGATATAAAGATAGAATGTATGACTTAAGTTTCATCAGCTTGGTAAGAAAGGAGAAGGAAATAAAACACACACCTCCCATAAATCTGCACATGTCGGGTAACCTCGTATCGAGTGTTGAAGACTTTGTATTGCATCTGACCATTTCTTTTGATGAACCTAAATTTTTCATAGCATGTCAATAATTAATTTGGGTACAAAATTAAGCACATACCGAAAAGATAATCACAAGAAACCTATTAACAAGCTTTACCCCATCGATTATCCAAGAAAGATGGGCCAGTGTAAAAAGACATGAACCAGCCCTAGGGTTGACCAAAAATCAAATTAACACCAGGCAAGGAATACCCTAACCACAGGGCCAGATGGCCAATGACCTGGGAAGAACCATCTGAACTGTCTGGCACCAGAATATTCAATAATTTATATGAAGAAGCTTATTCCAGACAGCTGTGTTGTACTGTCTGGCCAGATGCTTAGGCATTTTTCTCGCTCTATATTTCTACTCATGCAGCAACTCAAATATACCTTGCCAAAGATGAAAAAGAGAAGCTACTATCCCTTTGTTGACTCTACCTAGGTAAGGCCTGAGCTACATTGGAAATCAAGGATCCATTGCCGACAGCTGTTATTTACTGGTGTCCACTTAGAAGCACAAATGACTCTTCAACCTCCTCTCCATCAGCATTGCACAGTGGGCACCATCTCCGAGCTCGGTCCTTGCCTCGATCAACACCTCGGCTCCACAGCCTGTACTCTGCCCCCAATTTAGTTTCGTAAATCCAATTGGTGAGCCGAACTAGCTCGAAGTGCTCCATGGAAATACTTAAGAGTTTAGACCAAACATAAAACAAGGACTTCTACTTACTCTACAATTCTGTACATTTGTAATCTCCTGGTATATGGAGCATCTATAATTTCATTGATCTTCCTCTGCTAGTTAGTTTGCTCTTAGATTAGTATCCTAAGGAACTACTGTAACAAGATCACTGAAGTAGTTTCTGCTGCAAAACTGTTTGTTACTAATTTTACTGCGCTGATTTGTAAGTACTAATAGAGAAGTAGATTATTAAAAAATCCTGGTTCCTAATCTGATCCCTACAAGACAATGGCCTGAAATGAAACTGCATCCACAATTTAATCAAAACGATTTTACCTCATGACCTATAAGACCTGCAAAATTCATATTTTCTGTCAAAATATCAAAGATCATTTACTCCCTGTTTGGATGTAGGAAAAATACGCTGGAATTGCCGAATTGGAATTGCCTGACCAAATTCCGTTGTTTGGTGTGGTATAAGAATTGGGTACGGAAAATTTTGTCCAATTCCAAGAGAGCCCTGCCCGCACAGCCGTACCTCTCGGGATAATTCCGAGCTAACGACCTCGGAAACGCTTGGAAATTGCTGCCCCGCAACCCCTACCCGCGTACCGTTTCGTCAAGCTGCGTCCATCCTCTTCGCACGTCTCCTCGACTCCTGGGAGCCGCCGCCGCCGGTAAGTGTCCGCCCATCCGTTCGCACCTCCATCCTGTCTCTCCCGTCCGTACCCTCCATCCTCTCCTCTCGTTCGTCCCCTCCCTCCTCTCACTCTGCGTTTGAGTAGCTGTGAACCGAACCCTAGATGGCCTCGTCGAATCGTATTAATCCTTGAATTTCAAGGACGCTGGTTCGGAAAGGACGAACGACGCCGCGCGCTCGCTCGTCGGTATTAGGCTGAGACGAACATGATCGTGGCGTGGTGTGTCGTGGAACTGCTACTGTTTTTTCTCAGCTTACCAGATCCTTCCTTGTGGTCCGATGAACACTACGGCTGGGGGCACTTTTTTCTATTCCCGACAGTGACAGAGTAGGGACTAGATCCCAGGCAGATTTGTCATTTTGCTCTATGTTTGCAACCGGTGTAGGTAATGTAAACCTGTTTTGCTAGTGACAGGGTAGGGACCGTGATAGATTTGGGACATGCAAACCTCTTTTGCTAGTATAATGAACTCCAATTTCCGACAGTGACACAGCACGGACACTGACAGAGTAGTGACAGAGTAGCGACAATGTTTTCCTAGTGTGTGTCATCATATTATTTCCTTGTCATACCCACTTCACAGCTAAATATTGTGTGTTGCTAATCAGGTTTCTAGGAGAATTTAGCCGATCGAATTTCCGTGGCATTAAGGTTTCTAGGAGCTTATGGGAAGTTGATTAAAGATGAACGCATGTTTGAAGCGCTCCTATGAATACTACTAGCGGTAGCTGTGGTTGTGGCCAAGAAGCATGGCACTCCCAGAAGACTTGAGGAAGCCATGGCTCTTGACCTTGGAGTGATGGTTGCTGTCATGTATGAACTTCGATGTACTTTGATGTTTGCGAATTATTCGCTTATGCTATGTGTACGAGATATAAACGATCCATCTATGCTATTATTTAGAGACATAATTATTATCCATATTGTCTTGTTGCTATTTTCTAGAGACTTAATTATTTTGTGTTATGCTTCTCGAACATGGTTTTCATAATTATTCCTCCTTATGTTGTTATTATGACTTTATTCAAATTTTTATATATTATTTATGTGTGCAAAATATTATATAAACATTCAAATATACACATACTAATTTTTGATACATGTACACGTGTTTATATTGTCCAAACTCAAAAAAACGTTGAATTCCATGATGTGTACATCCAAACAGGAATTGGAATTGGGTCACACCCTTTGATTCCATGACTAAATTCTATGCACAACCAAACAACGGAATTGGAATTGCAACTCAATTCCTTTCCAGGTTGGATTTGGAATTCACAGACCAATTCAATTCCAAGCAGTTTTTCATGCATCCAAACAGGGGGTTAGTTTTCCAAAATAGCTTACAACTGTACTATCCAAAATTCTGGATGAGTATAGAATGTGCCTAAATTCGGCTGGATTTCAAACTTTTCCACAATCTAAATAGTCATTGCAACCCCAAATTCCCTTTAAATACAGTAGTTCTGTTGAGTTCAAAACTATGAGATCCTGACCCAATCCAAATGTATTTAGTGCATCTCTATCATAACGATTAGTGTATGCTTTTGGTTGCTTCAAACAATAATGAATAAAAGCAACTGCTGCTGAAGTACACCTGTAAGTAGCCGAGTCTCCGGAAGGCCCAAAATGCACGCGGTGACTTGCCAGCAGCCTCCTTGCACACAGCAAGCTCCAAGCTCTCCTTCCCCTCCACATCAAGCAAATCGCAGAGCGACTCCTGCACTCAACAGACCCCAAGCAAAACCAAGCCAGATGAAAAAGTCAAAACACCACCACGAGTAAACCAACCAACAAACGCCTTCAGTGCACAGGCATGCGTATGTACAAGCATTCATTCACACCCACCCCAGCCTCAGCGTCGTCGGGGTCGAGCGCGACGGCCCGCTGGTAACACCTGGCCGCACGCTGCGCGTCACCGGCGCGGGCGTAGTGGTGGCCGAGGGAGCGGAAGGGACCACCGTCGTTCGGGTTCAGCTTTGCGGCCGCGAGGAGGCGCTCGGCCTCCTCCTCCGCGCCCTGGTTCGCCGCGGGTGAGGACATGGGGGCGGGCGGGCTGGGTTGAACCCTCTGAATCTCTTGAGGGCGTAGTGCTGCAGTGCTACTGGTACTCCGCCGAGCAACAAACGAATCAGCGGGAAGCTGGGCTGGTTGAAGAATGAATGAATCCAAGTTGGGATGGATCTCCTCGCTCCCCCTCTACGCCGGCACAGTGCAGCGGAGGAGGACGACGACGAGACTGAGAGAGGATTTTCTTCGAGGCGGTGGTGCTCCGGCGGAAGGCGGAGAGGGTTAGATTTTTTTTTTCTGTGAGAGTAGGGAGAGGGTTCGATGGACGGCCCCGTCGCGAGGGGAAGAGGGAAAGTAAAAGCGCTGTTGGATCATGGGCCAAGGAACTCGAAGGCCCGATTAGACCGAACGATGGCCCAGGTGGACATCTCATGTCTCGTTTTTGTTTTTTTGAGGTTTAAGGCAGGCGTGTTTTCCAAGATTTTTTTTAAAGGGGTGGCCGTAAAAGGCAAGAAATTTAAAATCCAGGTGACATTACACGCAGGGCCGTCCTTAGGGGGGGGGCGGGAGGGGCGGCCGCTGTCGCACCCGGACTTCTAGAGGATACTCACCGTACGAACTGAACAGTATTTTGATTGGATTACGGGGCTTACCGGCACCCGCATCTCTTACGAGTAGGCCAACACTTATGTGTGACAACCAATCTTTACTATCCACCGTCGTTGTAAACTATCTCATAGAAATCAGGACACTACCATTGACGTACTTCATACCATACACACATGGTACGTCAACGGCTTTGAACAAAATGATAACACAACAGATCTCTAAGACACAAAAGATGGAAATAAGTTGCAAATAGCTCTCATTAGAGCAGAGATAGCAAATACAATCATCAAGAGGACACATGTCCCAACATAACATCATTACATCTCAGCGGAAGCATTCAAAGGGTATGAGTACAGACAAATCCAAATAGGCTTAAGAAGCCGGGAATGAAAAGAAAACGGAGCCCATCCACGATGTCTCAGATCCTGCCCCGGTCCGCTACCTACTCGTCAGCAGCCTCGTCAAACTCCACGTAGTAGCCGTCACGGGGATCCTCGTAAGCGTAGTCTGCGGAAACCACAGCCCCAAAGGGGTCAGTACATAAACGTACTGGCAAGCAAGACTCACAGTTCACCAAAGTGTAGCCCGTCAACACCAAGCACAGATGCCTTGGGTTCAACGGAAAAAAAAGGGGGTATAAAAGATGCTGCAACTGGCTGCACTAACCAACTACAGAACATACTACAACTTCCGGCTATCAGAAAGGGGATAAGATAGCGTATCGAAAACAACTACAACTAACCACCACGCAAACCCATCCTGGACCTCGCCCCTTATCCAAAGAAGCAATCCGAGGATAACTCACACAGTTGGATTAATGATGGATCAAGTTGTTGTGTCAATAAGCCTATTACTAGTCAAGTTATCATTAGTTAGGTGTAAGTTGTTCTGAGTACTTGTTAGCCAGTACTTTCACCAAGTCAACCATAACCGCGGAAAACACGGCTTCTCGAGAAGATTTATCCCTGCAGGGGTGCACCAATTTGGCCGTACACGTAAGAATATCCCGCCAGGATGGAAATGCACTTCGACCAAGCGAGGCACTCTACACAACTCAACTCTTCTTCGCATCAAGCCCAAAGCACCACGTGTTGTGCGTGCGCGGCTAATCGAGCCCCACGAAGAAAAGGGGACCCTCATAGCACTGGAAGACCACGCCGCCCTAAATGCCGACTACAAAAGTTCCACCCTGGCCTCGGGTTCGTACCTGCATATGCGTGCATCAAATGGAAATCCCGAACTAAGTGTGGTGATTTGGACGAGATGTGAATCGAATCAAAATGAGGGGGGCGCCCATACACGCTTCCCACATGCGGATAGTGCGCTCATCATGGATCAGTAGACAAGACCCTTTTCCTATTAGGGTCGACACTAGCAGGCCTCAAAACCACGTCGGGACTCCTGCCGGTGCCTTATCAGCAAAATTATTATTACCTCAAGTTAACAGATTGTTGTTTAACATCGAGCCCCAGAATATAATCAAATATGATAACAGAAAGTAACTGATAACAGACTCGAGCAAAACAACCCTAAGCATGCTAGTAAGACACGGGCCCAAGCAACGGGGTTATAGGACTGGAGGTGAGGCAATATCAGGGTTCAGGGTATCATGTGATAGGTTCGTAACAGAAGCAACGATACATATGACTAGCAGAAATAGACAACGGAAAGTATCGGTAACCAATGTTGAAAGGAACACAATGGTTCATGTGAGTGATAACTTGCCTGCAAACTCAGTAGCCTGGTACTGGGCTAGATCCTCAGAAGGGGTGTCGTAAGTATCGTCTGTCTCAACGTCGTCGTCTATCCGAGAAGAAGCAAACAAACAATGCAGGAAGGTAAACAATCAATATCATGGCATAGTGCACAATCATGGGATGATGCATGTCAAGTTAATGGGTGCATCAAAATAAACTAGTTGACATGGTAACACAATTTAAATGGACACATATGCAATTTTGAGTTGCATAGGAAAAGCCCATGAATTTTGGTTGAAACATTTGTTTTCCAGTTAACCAACAGGTGAAAGTGGTTTAGTATGATGCATGCATGAGGAAAACCACAAAATAACAACAATAGAACAATTTTGAAATAGGGTTTACCCATTTAGAAATTTATTTATTAATTTAGGGAATTTTTGGTTCCTTAAAGGGATTACACAAATAGTTGTTGTTTTCACCAATTTAAATTGTGCAAAATAAATAACAAAATTCATATTTGAAAAGATCATAAAATTTTGGGTGGATTACATGTTTCAAATATTGAAAAAGGAATTAGGATGAATTTATTATGCCTTCAACAAAATTAAACAAGTTTTAAATGAATTTAAAACAAGTTTGAATATTATTTGAATTTTATTTGTTACAAACATAAATTCAAACTCACAATGGAAAAGTTTATACTTTTCTAGTTTGAAAACATATTTTGCATGTTCAAAAATAATTTAATTTGAGCAAGTTATGATTTTACCAAATTTAAATGATTTAAACAAGGTTTAAATTATTTAAGCAATTTAAATTATTCAAACCATGAAACAAAATTTATATTTGAATAGGTGGTTCAAAATGGTATGGAAAACATATTTTATTTGCATTATTTGGATTAATTATGAATTAGTTATGGATTTTAGCAAATTGCAATTGAATTATTTGAATTCAAATTTGAAATGCATTTGGAAAATTCAAAACAGAAAACAAATGCTACCATTAGATAGAGAATTAAATTTGGATCAACACACATATTTTATTTTCATTATTTGGAGTTATAAAATAAAAGTTATTGACTTTTTAAAACTAGGGACCATTCTGCAATTTTAAAGGGCTTTGATTTAAAACAGAAAAGTTGGAAAACTTTTGTTACCACGCAGGGGCTACCCAGTGCCACTGACAGAGGGCCCAGGGCACCACGGTGGCCCGCGTGTGCGTGCGTGGCAGCACAGCCCACTGACAGAGGGGGCCTGCCTGTCAGTGGCTCGCGCAAAAATTGGTTTTATTCCGCAGCGCGAGGGATCGAACTCGTGACCGTGCGCGCGCGAGAGAGCAGTGCTACCACTGCGGTGTTGCTTCAGTTTTGTCAGATACAGATGCGCGGACAGGTTATCGTTACCATGCGCGTTAACTGAATTTTAAACGCGCGCTGCTAACTGAAACCTGACAGAGGAAAAGTTGCCGGCGGCGAGCGGCCGTGGTGCTGTGCTCGTGGCTGCTGCTGGTGGTGCAGTGGGCACAGATGCGTGCAACGTGCATGCGGCGCAACAGAGAGGAAGGAGGAGGAAGACACGGTGGCTCACCACCGTTGTAGTTGTTGCAGAGGCTCGGGGACGAGCTCGACGGTGACAACGGCGAGTCCGTGGACGGCGGCGAGGCTACAGGGAGTTCCCGGAGTGGCTGTGGTGTGCAATCAGAAGAGGTCGAGGAGGTGGACTGATTCCAGGGGCTAGGTGGGTGAAAGGAGCGTCGAGGCGGTGGGGAGCATCGGAGTTTCAGACGGTAGTTTCTCCGGCGAGGTTCAGAGCGAGGGGAAGGAGGTGGCAGAGAGGGAAAACGGCGGCGCCCGCGAGGGAGAAGGGGAACCTAGGGATTAGGGTTGCGGCGCAGAGCCCTAGGGGGTTTTAAGTTAGTAAAAAAATTGGAAAAATTAGGGTAAGTTATTTAGGTCATTAGCAAACAAATGCTAAGTTTTGTTTTCAAAAAAGTTTGAAATTAACTTGCTGTTTGTGAAGCAATTCAAATTTGGATGATTTTATATTAAGTGACCATTAACAAAATCAAACTTTATAATAGGGTGATCCCTATGTTAATTTAGAACAAAATGAGTTGATTTGTTTTGATAATATTCATAAATTCAAAGTGGTTCTGTTTGATGCTTTGATTTGAATTTTTGAATGCAATTTGGAATCAATTGACTGATTAAACCCATCATTTTAATAAGTGAGCATTATGGAATAAAATGGAAACAAATAAGTGTTTGATTTGACATTATAATTTGAAAAAGATTGTAACAGAGCAAGTATGAAATAAAGGTTTGAATATTGTTTGAATTTGAATTGTGAAAACAGAGAAAAACAGATGCAAACTAAATGGAAACAAATGGAAACAATATGATGACATGATGCAATACTTTAATAAACATGAAACAAACATTCTAAGGGGAGTTTTCATACTTGGGATGTTACAGCCGCCCCGGGCCCAGAAATTTTAGTGGCCCCTCCCAGAAATTTGTACACTAAACGTTAAGCAAAAATAAATAAATTCAGATATGAAAAAAGGCCCCGGGTAACGATTGGGTTCTTCCATTCACGTGGGAGAGTAGTACGCGACGTGGACGGGGTTGCGAGCAGTTTCTCATGTGCCCTCTAGTTTCAACTATTCAGCCCTAATGGCATCTTTGATCCATTTCTACACCTAAAAGCCATCGCCCATCGCCTCCTCAAGCCTCACCCTGATGCGGCAAATGGCAACCTGATTCCCCGAATCCTTCGCATATTCTCAATTGCCAAGTCTCCATGCCGCCGACAGGTTCAACCGGAGAGGAACAAACGGTATAGTGTCTCTAAGTAGGCTAGGTGATATCTCCTTTTCTTTTGTACTTTCTGAAATCTCTTTGGTGCCTTTTACTTCTTAGATCAGAGTTAAGTATCTCAATCATTTTCCCCGACGAAGATGCATATATAGTTTTACAATCTACCATAGTGTGTCCTTTAATTTTATATAAATTTAAATGACCAAAAATAGTTAGCGTTTAAAGATTTTGGGTATGAAATGGGATGATACTGATATTGATTCCAACCTGACCGACTTTGCATAATTTTAAGGGTAAATTGAAATTGCAATAGTCAATTTCCCGAAAAGGGTTTTTGACGTAAAACTTCAGTATCTCGTTTCTCTCTTTGATCTCTACTTATCTAAAATACATTTGTTTTTATTATTTATACTAAGGGGCCCTAAATTTTACGTTCGGCCCGGGCGCCCGAAATCTCAGGACGGCCCTGGTTACACACCACGGTCTCCATGATCATCTGTGAAGGAGATAAAATGACACAGAACCACAATTGGAGCTGAGGTGTCAAGGAGCCATCATTTTTGTTAAAATTGACACAGATCAACCCTTTTTGGGACAGACGGTGAAGCGGAGCACTGATTCGCTCGTTTAAGCCGTTTAACTCGTTTTTCGACAAGCCTACCCCCGCCATCTTATCCACGTGGATAAGACGACCGGCTGCAAGGGTAACGGTCGTTAGGTTTTGAGCCGGTTTTTAACGGCCTCGGTCGGAGGGCAACGACCACCTTCTGTGTTCCCGTTGCGCCTGAGCTCGTCTCTCTCCTCTCTCCGTTCGCAGCCGCCTGTCGCTGCTGCCGCCGGAGTTGAACCCTCAGCGGCCATTTCGACATGGTTTCTTGGGGAGATGGAGAGGAATCATCGAGTGCTCCGAGCTCTGGTGGTGTCGATGTGAGTACTCTCTTGACCCTATAGGGATTTCATAGCTAGGGTTTGGGGATTGGCAGTTTTACTTAGATCTTCTCTTATATAACATCCACAATTCGTTTTTAGAGCCTGAACACCATGTATGACTTGGATTACTGTGGGTTAACTGATGGACAAGATTTTGAGCGTTGTAACTATGGTGGAGTAGCAGCAAAATTTGTTTGCTTTGAAGGATGCTACACCTGGAGGAGGTTTTTGGGATGCGGAGGGCGGGTTTGTGATTGTTTGTAGTTTATTTTTTATAGATAATCAATACTGTTATTATGGTTCATGACTTAGGAATTTAATCAATACTGTATCTCTGTAGGATGGTGAAACCTGTGGTTTTGTTCACTCAGTAGATGCAGAGTGGCCAGGTCCTCTATAGTTAGAATTGTGTAAATTGTGGGATAATTATGGAGAAGAATAGCAAGGTAGAGTAAATGATGCTTTTAACTTTCTAGAGCAGAAATTTCAGTTACGGGATGAGATCAAAAAGCTTAATCAAGAACTGAAGATGGTGCAAAAGGAAGATGACAAGGTTGTTGAGGAGAGCATATAACATTAGCTCTGAAGGCAAGAGCAGAACAAGCTCTTATAGATGCCAGGTCTGAGTTGGAGGAGAAGAGAAATATGGATGCTTCAACTACAAACATGCACAAGGCTATGAGGATTAAGGCAGAGTAAGACATCTGCAAATTGAAGGAGGAGAATAAAAAACTTGAGTTCATCATTGCATACTTGCTGAAACAGAAAGAAGGGACCAGGGCCAAGATTAGGAAGATAAAAGAAATTTGTGAGGAGTAGTTATCCAATGTGTTCAATCAAGAATGTTGTATATTTGTTGGGCAAGTTAATATGTTGAATTTGTAGTACTTTGATGAGTATAAGTAGTACTGATTTGTAATGACTATGAATTTGAATTCCGTCTCAGCTTGAATTGTGTTTGTTTGAACTATGAGTTTGAATTCTGTCTGAGCTTGAATAAATATTTGTTAGAGCTATGAATTTGACTTATGTATGAGATTGAATATATATTTGTTTCATCTATGAATTTGAGTTCTGTATGAGATTGAATTTAATTGTTTGGCTCAAAATGATCTAAAAAGAACTCTAGATCACTCTCGACAATTCTCGATCATTGTCGAGAATTCTTCGAGAGTGATCCACAATTCAAAATAGATCAACTATGGACCTCAAAATGATCTAAAAATAACCCTATATCACTCTCGGCAATTCTTGATCATTGTCGATAATTCTTTGAGAGTGATCGAGAATTGTCGAGAGTGATCCACAATCCAGAATAGATCAACTATGGACCTCAAAATGATTTAAAAGAAACCTAGATCACTTTCGAAAATTCTCGATCATTATCGACAATTCTTAGAGAGTGATCAAGAATTGTCGAGAGTGACCCACAATCCAAAATAGATCAACTATGGACCTCAAAATGATTTAAAAGAAACCTAGATCACTCTCCACAATTCTCGATCATTGTGGACAATTCTTAGAGAGTGATCGAGAATTGTCGAGAGTGACTCGCAACCCAAAATAGATCAACTATGGACAAAAATGAACTCATACATTGATAGAATGCTCACATCAGTTTCAATATCTTCCATCCCATAACATCAGGTTCACTTTGCTTTCATACAACCATAACCTCTAGTTTAAAGTACAAAATGACTAGAATCATAACAACACTTCAGAGAACATCAGAAATGCCAGTTAATTCTCTGTTCCTAACAAGGGGATCTTCACTAGCATCTCTGCCCCTCACTGCATTTGCCCCAACACTAAAATATGACATAAAACCCCTTGGTGCATTAGTTGCTGGAGGCCTTGGATCACCATAATTTTCAACTGTAGAAGGCCTTGGATCATCAACTGGAGGAGGCCTAGGTGCAGTAGATGAGGCTGAACAAATAGAGGAGGTTCTAGATGTGAATGTAGATGACCCTTCTTCACACATTGACCTTATAGCCTGCCAGAATTAGATGAAAACTAAGTGAGAATCAATTAAATTATGCTTAGAATAAATTAAAACAAGAATTGATAGAAATATTAAACAGTTTACCATGTGGTTATTTTTTCTCATGGCAAGGTCGGGCCTCAATTCTTTCAAGCAGTCAATATACTTGTGCCCTTGCAGATTGCAGTGGCTACCTGAGATAGTTGACATCCTAGATGTGTCCTTAGGTTTAGGCACTTTAAAATTTCCTTTTCTTCTATTTTTCTTGCCTTCTTCCCCTCAAGTGATCATTGAAGCTTGGTGGCATGATGTCTGGGTATCAATTTTGGTCTAGTCATGCTCTGGTGGCATAGGACTGAAGATGTTTCTATAACTGTTAATAAACATTGGTTTTTTGAAGAAGTCAGACACAAAATCTTATGGATGCATCATTGCTTTGTATGTTGCACTAACAGCATGATTGCAAGGCAAGCCTGTCATGTCCCATTTTCTGCATGAACAAGTGGCAGCATTAAGATTTACCTCTTCAGTATGGTTACCACTTTTAACCTGCCACAGTCCAAGATCTGACCTCTGGGGGACACAATCGCTTGAATACTTCTTCATCATTTCAAGATTCTCTGCATAATGGGGTGTAATTTCCCATTTTGTAGTTGCATCTCATGTCCTTTTCTAATCAAACCTCGCCATATGCATGTCATAAATACCAACTAGCATGGTCAAACTTGGCTTGCTTCTAACATCCACTATGTACCTATTGAACACCTCACTCAAGTTATTCACTACCAAATCTTCTTTGCAGTTTGTGTCCATGGCCCATCTTGCCCAAGTGTGCACGGGTATTTTGGATAACCAAACCCAAGCAGGCTCACATTGTTTCTTCAATTCCTCCATTGCGGCATCAAATTTGTCTCTAGTGAAAGAGTAAGCTGCATCATCCATACACTTTTTCAGATCCTCTCCTCTAAAACCTGATGTCTGGAAATTGGCATCGATGTGTATAAGACATAATATTACAGGAGAGTGTGGGAAAATAGTGCTCACAACTTTTATCAGTCCCTTCTGTCTATCTGACATTATAGTGTAATGCCCATATTTGCCACTCTCTCAACCAATAGCATATTTTGGTTGTTCAAGAAACCACTGCTAGTTTGTTGTATCTTTTTTAGCACCAACAACCTAAGAAATTGGGTACATGTTATTGTTGCCATCTTTGCCTGTAGCTGCAAGGATTTGAGCTCCAGTTGCTGATACGTCATAAACGTATCCATAATTTATAATGTTCCATGTTGTTTTCATGCCACATGCTACATGTTTCCTTTACACTTTATGCCATTTTTATCGATTTCCTGGGACTAATCTATTGACAAGATGCCATAGAGTCAGTTCATGTTTTCTGTTGTTTTTAGCTTCAGAAAAGTTGTTCTAGAAATATTCTCGGAATTGGACGATTCGAAGCCCGGAAGAAAGTTGTCGCGCACAGGGAGTCCGGAGGAGACCCGGAGGGGTGCCCTGGAGCCCCCATACCATGGGTGGGTACGGGCCCCCTGGCCGCGCCCAGGGGTGGTGTCGCCCCCTGGCCGCCTACCGACGTTGCCCTCGCGCCTACATATTCCCCTCGAAGGATTAACCCTAAACACAAAATCCTTCTCCACCAAAAACATCCGCAGCCGCCGTCATCATCAACCCTAGTTCGAGAGGGTTTTGGAGCTCTTATCGGCACCCCGCCGGGAGGGGGAATCATCACCGGAGGGCTCTTCATCACCATGCCCGCCTCCGGAATGATGCGTGAGTAGTTCATCCTTGGACTACGGGTCCATAGCAGTAGCTAGATAATTGTTCTCTCGTCTTTATGCCTCATGTTTAGATCTTGTGAGCTGCCCTACATGATCAAGATCATCTTATTGTAATTCTACATGTTGTGTTTGTTGGGATATGATGAATATTGAATGCTATGTCCAATGATTATCAATCTATCATGTTATTTTCATGTGTATGTTATTTATGATCTTGCATGCTCTCCCTGTTAGTAGATCCTCTGGCCAAGTAGATGCTAGTAACTCCAAGAGGGAGTATTTATGCTCGATACTGGATTTATGCCTCCCTTTCACTCATGCTCGAGTGACAGAAATGTAAACGAGTGGGGGATGTGATGTTGCCATTAGGGAGAAAACAACGATGTTTACATTCTTTACGTTACACACATTGCTTACTACGGTTATCTATTGCTTGCAACTTAATACCCAAGGTTTGCTCGGATGACATTCTAAGGGTGGATTATTAGTCATAGATGCAGTTGGATGACGGTCTATGTATCTTGTTGTAATGCCCACATGAATCACATATTAATCATCATGTCATGCATATGCACTACGGTGCAGCCTTTATATCTGTCAATTTCCCAGCTGTAACTTGTTTACCCAGCATGCTATCTATCTGTTTTGGACCCCGGTCCATTTTCCTCATACTGAAAATACAACCACTTCAATCTATGTTTTCATATTGTTCCTACTATTTTCCTACTGCAATCATTGTTCTCTTTTCATCTACTGCAAAGAAGTACTATTTTCCACACCAAACGTTTAACCTATTTGTTTTCAGCAAAACCGGTGAGATTGACAACCTCACTGCTTCGTTGGGGCAAACTGATTTGATTGTGTTGTGTAGGTTCCACGTTGTTGTTGAACCGGTAGTGCGCCCTGCCAATATCAGTTGCATCAACCTTCGAAAGTGATTTCTTTCTCCTACTGGTCGATTCAACCTTGGTTTCTTTCTGAGGGAAACTTGTTGTTGTGCTCTTTGTACCTTACACTTGGGGTCTCCCAACGGGTGCAAGCCCTGCACCATCAAGCAGTTTCTAGCAATGTTACCGGGGAGAAAGAGGATTTCTGCAAGGGGGGTCTCTCACTTCCAATCTCTTTACTTTGTTATTGTTTTGCTTAGTTTTTTTGTCTTGTTTGCTTTTCTTTATCAAAAACACACACCTTTGTACTCTTTCTCCTACTCGATTGATAACCTTCGGAAGGTCCTCTTTCTCCTACTGGATTGCTAACCTTGGTTCTTAACTAAGGGGAAAACTCCTACCGTTGTACTCATCACACCCTCCTCTTGGGGCATCCCAACGAGTGCAAGATCTGCACCATCAATGCACTAAAAATTATTCCACTTTAATCCTTCTTAGGAATTTTTATGTTGGTATAACTAGCTGGTATAGGTATGTTCTAGACACTCTTACAAGTGGTAATTTTTTGGGGACTCCTGCTTTGGAAGCCTGTAATTTAATTGAAAGTTTAGTTGGAACACCACCTACTAAAGTTGTTAAAACTGAGATCACTTTAGGTGATGTTATTAAAAACCTAAACTCTATGGAGAAAAAATTGCCAAATTTCCTTGATAATGCTAGCAAAGTTGATGAATCAATAGTAAGTATTAATAAGAGAATTACTGTTTTCGAGGCTAGCAATATCCATGATAATCAAAACATTAGAATTGGTAAACTAGATGATGCTATGGAAACTTTAAGTTCAACTTTTTCTTCCCTTAAGTTTAAGAGGGAGAAAACTTTTATGGGAAAAGAGCGCAAATTTATGTATGTCCCCAAGGTGCCTAAACCAAAAAACAGTAATGTGCTTAAAATTGATAAAACTTTTAGTGAAACTAAAAGTGGTTTTTATGTTGAATCATCTTCAGGGGTACCCAAAGTACCAATTTCTACAAGTGGTGCTTTGTAGGAAATTATTGATTTTGGATGCTTCTTCACTCGAACATACTTGATTCTATTTTTCTGAGCCTAGCTAAAAGGCGTTAAAGAAAAGCACTTCTTGGGAGATAACCCATGGTTTTATTTTTTGCTTTGTTTTTCTATGTTTTCTTTGAGTCAAGGTGTTGTATACTTATTTAGAAACTCCTTTGTATATTTATTTTCATGTATTAGTTGTGCCAAGTAAAGTTTCTAGCGAAAGTTAGTGTTGATTTTGGATTTCTGCGCAGGAAACTGATTTCTGCTGTTCATCGTAAAAAATCGCATAATTCATAGAAAGATAAAAATGACCTGCAGATTTTTGTGCTTATTCCTCAGCTAATTACAAAACTTTTTTGTTCTTTACATTTTTCGATTTGAGCAACGTAAGTTCCCCAAAAAAAGTTCGTCTTTACAGACTGTTCTGGTTTTGACAGATTCTAACTTTTTACTTGCATTCTCTCTTTTACTATGTCAAGTGGATTTATTTGCTCCACAAAGCTTTAGTGGCTGTAGATAATGTTGAAAAAGTATTAATAATGCTTGGGAATTTTTTTATTGTGCACTAACCCTCTAATGCAAATTACTTTGAGTGTGGTGTGAAGGAAGTTTTCAAGGGTCAAGAGAAGAAGGTTATATAATGTAATCAAGAAGAGTGCAAAGTAAAAGCTTGGGGATGCCCCCGTGGTTCATCCCAACAAATTCTAAGAAGACTCAAGCGTCTAAGCTTGGGGATGCCCAAGGCATCCCCTTCTTCATCAACAATTTATCATGTTACTTCTAGTGAAACTATATTTTTATTCGGTCACATCATATGAATTTTACTTGGAGCGTATATTTGTTTTTGTTTTGTTTTGTTTTCCTTACTGCAATAATATTGTTGGAACCTAGCATTCTTTTTTGGGAGAGAGACACGCTCCGTTTTTTCATATGAATGCTCGTTTTCTTCCATGCTCGTATTCTTAGTTTTTCTTCTAGCTACTGCAAATCATTTTAGCTCATGTTTTTCATGCATCTCTTATTCAGAGCTGTTAGTTCTAGTAGAGTTATGTTAGTACTCTCTTATTTCATTGCTATATCTCTTGGGGAGTTTTTGTTTAGTATAAAATTATTGGTGTTGGAAAGCAGTAGTACAATTTTCGTGCTTATAACGGTGCAAATAGAAGCTTGTATAGACTGTGGCTAGACTTTTTCATGTCATACTAGATGTTATTTTAATTCTATGCTTAGTGGTTGTTATTGTAGCATGACTTGTATCAAATAGCTGAGGGTGCTTAATGTGCCATTGAAAGAATCATGAGTTGTTTTTATCATATTGAACCATGAATTTGTGGTGTTCTCCTTCGAATGCTTTATTCGGTTGACTTGGCGCATCTTACACCATGTTTACGACTACAAACCAGTCACTTATAGCCTCTATGATCATTTAGTTTTTTACTTGTAATACCATTTATGCTTTGATTAATAATGTTTTTGTCGTTATGCATGATTATGGCCATTATTGCTCTCTTGATTTGTCGCTCCCAGTCTTTTGCTAGCCTCCACCTGTACTGAGTATGA
The DNA here is from genome assembly GCA_028641055.1 of Alopecurus myosuroides. Taxonomy (NCBI): domain Eukaryota; kingdom Viridiplantae; phylum Streptophyta; class Magnoliopsida; order Poales; family Poaceae; genus Alopecurus; species Alopecurus myosuroides. The sequence goes on along the minus strand of CM054061.1, from coordinate 182,203,359 downwards.
GCTCTACTCGTGCATCCAACTCCCAAAGACCAAAGTTTGCCAAATATGTCCACCTTACCTACCTACATATGGTATTTAGCCGTCACTCCAAGTAAATTTCTCATGTGCTACTGATACATCATAAACGTATCTTTAATTTCTGATGTTTCGTGTTGTTTTCATGCCATATGCTACATGTTTTCCTTACACTTTATGTCATTTTTATCGATTTCCCGGGACTAACCTATTGACAAGATGCCACACAGCCAGTTCCTGTTTTCTGCTGTTTTTAGGTTCAGAAAAGTTGTTCTGGAAAAATTCTCGGAATTGGACGATTCAAAAGCCAAAAGTCTTTAGAAGTCCTGGATGGTCAAGGAAGTCCAAATGAGACCCGGAGGGGGGCCCCAGAGCCCCCACACCATGCCTGGGCATGGGTGGACCCCTGTCCGCGCCTGGGGGTGGTGTGGGCCCCTCGGGCTCCCACCGTCATCTCCCTTTCGCCTATATATGCCCCCCATAAACCCTAGAAATATCGGCCCCCTTCCACGAAAAGTTCCGTAGTTGCGCCGCCACCGCCGACAAGTTTTGGGGGACAGAAATCTCTGTTCTGGCACCTTGATGGGACGGGGAAGTGCCCCTTAGCCATCTCCATCGACTCCCCCGCCATCTTCAGCGCCGTTGCTGCCTCCCATGATGAGGAGGGAGTAGTTCTCCCTCAGGGTTGAGGGCTCTACTGGTAGCTATGTGTTTCATCTCTCTATCCCATGGTGTGATCTTTATGTGATCATGAGCTTTGTAATCTAGCTGAATAAGTATATGTTACGCTACTCAAGTGGTTTTGTTATGAGATCTCCGTAGAAACTTTGATCACGGTGTAAAGGTGACAGTGTATGGATCGTGTGGTTTAGAATTATATTTATATCTTGTGTTGGATGACCCTATGAAATTGTGGTGTTTGCCTAGTACCTTCTAGGGCGCTCAAGTTAACAGTGTGGGGTTAACTAGACATGGGAATGCGACTTTGAGGAGTGCTGTTACAACCCTACGCAATGAATTGGTGTTTTTTATTCAACCGGAGAGTGGTTCGGAGTAGTGTAGTGAAGAGAGATATTTATGCATTCAATTATGTTGTCATTGTTGAGAGTGTCCACTAGTGAAAGTAGGATCCTTAGGCCTTGTTTCTAAGCATTGAAACGCCGTTTACAATCAGTTCTGCTACATGTTTGCTTGCTGCCATTTTTATTTCGGATTGTTATTATCACTTATAAACATCCATATCCCAGAATATCGGACGGCGGTGGACGTATCGGGGGGAATAAATAGGCGAAATGGCGATGGCGGTGGACGCCCGAGGGGCCCACACCACCCCCAAGCGCGGCCAAGGGGCGCGCCGCCCTATGGTGTGGCCCCCTCCAGGCCTCTTCGGGACTCCGTGGAACCTTCGGGAATTCTAAGACTTTCGGGCTTCAAATTTTCCAATTCCCAGAATATTTCTAGAACAACTTTTCTGAAACTAAAAATAGCAGAAAACGGGGAACTGGCTCTGTGGCATCTTGTCAATGGGTTAGTCCCGGGAAATCGATAAAAATGACATAAAGTGTAAGGAAAACATGTAGCATATGACATGAAAACAACATGGAACATCAGAAATTATAGATACGTTTATGATGTATGATGGGATTCCCTAGAGAGGAATACAGACTTGAGGAGTGTTGTTACAACCCTACGCATGGATTGGTGTTCGTTATCCGACCGGAGAGTGGTTCGGAGTAGCATAGTGAAGAGATGTTATTTATGCATCCTATTATGTTATCATTGTTGAGAGTATCCACTAGTGAAAGTAGGATCCCTAGGCCTTGTTTCTAAGCATTGAAACACCGTTTACAATCAGTTCTGCTACATGTTTCCTTGTTGCCATTTTTATTTCAGATTGCTATTATCACTTATACTCACCCATATCACTTGCATTTTACTCTCTCTTCGCCGAACTAGTGCACCTATACAACTGACAATTGTATTAGGTGTGTTGGGGACAAAAGAGACTTCTTGTATCGTAATTGCAAGGTTGCTTGAGAGAGATACCTTTGACCTCTTCCTCCCTGAGTTCGATAAACCTTGGGTAATCCACTTAAGGGAAACTTGTTGCTGTTCTATAAAACTCTTCACTTGGAGGACCAACACTGTCTACAAGAATAGAAGCATGCGTAGATATCAGCTACCTTTAAAACTTTCAAAATTATTCCTGTTTTATGCCCCTGTTTTAGCTCATGAGGACGTAAATAGAGAATCTTCATCTTACTTGTTGATTGGACTTTACACACCTAGACAAGTGGCTTCATCCGCTTATCTAAATGATAGAAGAGCTGGCAGTGGGGTTCCCAGCCCCAAAATTGGTTACTATAAAATTCTCTTCACTATTTTTGCCCCTGATTTATCAGTCAAAGCATAATTGTGTAAACAAAAGAGAAAGAGGGATGACCTTCTATAGCAGATGCGTCCTTCAATGGGAGCCGCTCTTGTTAAGTCTAGTTGGCTTGTGACGTACTGTATAATATGTTTACCATTCATTGACATAAGCATACACCTCTCTAAAAAATGTTTTCAATACCTCTGTTTAATAAAATAAAAAGCTCTTGCACATGAGTTAATCCCTGCTTCCCTCTACGAAGGGCCTTTCTTTTACTTTTATGTTGAGTCTCCATCTTCTAACTTTATGCACAGTTGAGAGAGCCTAGTTGTCATTCTGAGTTTAATGTTCATTGGTCCTAGAAACTATTATTAGTTGATTCATGATGTGTTATTATTTGCTCTCAAATTATCTGTTCTGGTCATCCACTTGAACGTCGAAGGTGTCCTGGCATTTATGTTTTGATCCACTCTTAAGGACAAGCGAAATATCACTTTGCTATTTTTCTCCATGCTCGAAACAAACGTATAACTTCCAAGTGCATTATTATTCATGATCTTTTATTTGTGTTACTTTTCATGATGCAAGGTGATGGCTAAGTTTCATTGTTAGAATTACATCTATCATGCATGTGTTTAAAGTACCACGATCTCATCGTACATATGCTTTTACTTTATGATGATCAAGTTTATGTTGGTAGCATGTCACCACAGAAATTATTTGTTTTAATCGTTTACCTACTCGAGGACGAGTTGGAACTAAGATTGGGGATGTTGATATGTCATAAACGTATCCATAATTTATGATGTTCCATGTTTTTTTCATGTCATATGCTACATGTTTACTTTACACTTTATGCCATTTTTATCAATTTCCTGGGACTAACCTATTGACAAGATGCCACAAAGCCAGTTCCTGTTTTTCTGCTGTTTTTAGTTTCAGAAAATTTGTTCTGGAAATATTCACGGAATTGGACGATTTGAAACCCGGAAGTCTTAGAAAGTTGTCGCGCACCGGAGTCCGGAGGAGACCCGGAGGGGTGCCCTGGAGCCCCCACACCATGGGTGGGCGCGGGCTCCCCTGGTCGCGCCCAGGGGTGGTGTGGCCCCCTGGCCACCCACCGACGTTGCCCTCGCGCCTATATATTCTCCTCGAAGGGTTAACCCTAAATACAGAAGCCTTTTCCACCAATAACATCCGCAACCACCGTCATTGTCAACCCTAGTTCAGGAGGGTTTTCGGAGCTCTCCCCAGCACCCCGCCGGGAGGGGGAATCTTCACCGGAGGGCTCTTCATCACCATGCCCGCCTCCAGAAAGATGTGTGAGTAGTTCATCCTTAGACTACGGGTCCATAGCAGTAGCTAGATGGTTGTTCTCTCCTCTTTATGCCTCATGTTTAAATTTTGTGAGCTTCCCTACATGATCAAGATCATCTTATTGTAATTCTACATGTTGTGTTTGCTGGGATATGATGAATATTGAATACTATGTCCAATGATTATCAATCTATCATATTCTTTTCATGTCTATATTATTTATGATCTTGCATGCTCTCTGTTGTTAGTAGATGCTCTGGCCAAGTAGATGCTAGTAACTCCAAGAGGGAGTATTTATGCTCGATAGTGGGTTCATGCCTCCCTTTCACTCACGCTCGAGTGACAGAAACGTAAACGGGTGGGGGATGTGTTGTTTCCATTAGGGAGTAAACAATGATATTTACATTGTTTACATTACACATTTTGCTTGATGCGATTATCTGTTGCTTGCAACTTAATACCCAAGGTTTGCTCAGATGCCATTCTGAGGGTGGATTATTAGTCATAGATGCAATTGGATGATGGTCTATGTATCTTGTTGTAATGCCCGCATGAATCACATAATAATCATCATCTCATGCATATGCACTATAGTGCGGCCTTTATATCTGTCAATTGCCCAGCTGTAATTTGTTTACTCAGCATGCTATCTATCTGTTTTGGAGAGACACCACTAGTGAACTGTGGACCCCGGTCCATTTTCCTCATACTGATAATACAACCACTGCAATCTTTGTTTTCATACGGTTCCTACTATTTTGTAGCATCCCAAATTTTGCTAACAAAAGGGTTGTGGTGTTGTGTTCATCTCATACATGCATGAATCAAAAAATTTAACCATGTTTGAAACAATTTAAGTCGTGAATCTGAATGGGTTTGAGAAAAATACCACAAATAGTACTTAAAATGGGTTCCAAAATTTTGTACTAAAAAATAATTCATTTTCACAAAACAAAAATATGGTTTTGTTGGGAATTTTATGAGGTTTGCAAAATGTATTTTTGCAAAAATTTATAGTTGCAAAAAGGCCCCCAAAACATCTGTTTCTGTTCTGTTTTATAATGGAAAAGGACCTCTTTGTAAATCTTAAAAAATTCAGGGGGTTATTGTAATTGCCTTTTCTTTTTCTCTTTCTTCTACCTCTAGCCAGAAAGCAGCAACTGTGTGTCTGGCTCTCAATCGTCGACGCCACCTCCTGCCTACTTCCACGCCGATTGGAGTCGAGGGAGACGTCCGCATCCCTCCTTCTCCTCGCAAACCCTCTCTCTCTCGGCCTCTCTCCACGCATAGAGCACCCCGAACCCTAATCCTAACTGCCGGCCATCCACCGCTCGTCGCCGGCAGTACGCCTCTCCCGCGCCCCCTCCGAGCACCCCATCAGCACCACCACCTCCGCCACATCCTCCTCGAGCTCGCTCTGTCTCCGAGGAGCCCCGGGAGGCCCCAATTTCTCGCCGGTTTTCCGCCACGGCCGCCGCCGTCCCCTCCTCACTGCCCCGACCACGGCAACGAGCTCGCGGTGAGCTGCTGCGCACGGGAGTGCCCCTCCCTTGCTCCCTCCCCCTCTGTTACTCCCCCTCGCTGTCGGCCGCGGACCGCCGCCGCGCCCGAGCTCGCCGGCGAGCGCTCCGGCGACCATTCGGTCCGCCGAGGCCACCCCTTGAAGCCCCTCGGTCTCCTCTACCTCGTGGAGTAGTTTGATTCGAAGCCCACGCGGTAAATTCGTCGAATTGCATCCGCATCTGTGAAGATTGGCCACGGTATGACATCACTATGACGTCATGCCCACGTCACAGCCTTTAATTCCTTTTAAGTTAGAAATGAAACTGCCACGTGGGCCCCACCTGTGTTTAAAAATTACAGAAAAATAATTAATTTTGTAAATGCAATAACTTTTTTTTGGTTCATCACAAAAATGTGTTCAATATACCAAAATTTTCAAAAAATGTAATCTACATGTTTATGTCATTTGCACATATTTTTGACAAAGTTGAATTTTGAACATTATTTAAATCATTTAAAATAGAAAAAAATAAGTTTTTATTCAATAAAATTAGAAAATTAAAAGTTATATACCAAAATGCTCAAAATGAAAAATGCAACCTGTTTATGATGTTTTCAAATCCACTTGAGCACTTTAACTTGTACTCACTTTCAGAATTGCCCGAATTGCCCTCCGTGGTCTATTTCGGGATAGTTTCTGCTAAACTGCTTAACTGACATACGAACCCTAGCAACCCAACGAACATGTTTAGGGCTTGATTTCCGTGCATTAACTTGCTCATGCATACATGTTGTGCATTGCATCGATGCCAGGATTGATTGTTGTTCTTCTTGTTTCGGTGTTTGTTCCCCCTCGGTAGAACGTGACTCCGAAGAGAAGGCCAGCTGTTCCATGGACGAATACTTGATCTTAACCGACAATTCAAGCACTTATTCCAGAAGATCTTTATCTGGTTTTCTTAGAACCAAGGAAAGCATAACCTCTTATCTGCTCATATATGGTTTTTGAAGTGTTTTGAATCTCGTATATTGCATGCGGTTCAAAGTATTTATGGTCTTAGATAGAGTTCTCCAATACTTGTTGCATCGCCTAAATATCCCGATCCACTGCTCCTAGCAGCTATAGGTTTGTTTGTGCACGCCTCGTTAAAGCCTGTGAGTCTTGCTTAGCCATGCCTAGTGGTGATCTGATCCATCCGGTTGGTGAATCTGGTCAAATCGTGAATCTTTTATGTCAGGTTGTTGTGAATTGGTTTATATTTGATAACTTGACTAATAATGGCATGGATGTGAGGCCATAATGGGTTGTGGCGTTTTGTCCTGTTCATGCCCGTAGGAGCGAGTTCTCGCCTTCGAAGCCAAGATTGAGCGTGCAACCACACGCGGGGCCTAACAGACCGCGCTTGACTAACTAACTTGTTTGGCCACGTCCATGAGTCACGTAGTTTGATATTTCCATCTGTGTGTGAGTTAGAAAACGATTTGGAGAAAACTTAGGGCGTGACCGGGACAAGTGATGGACGTACACGGATCTTGATCCCGACTCACGGAACAGGTGCCGTCAGGAGGTGGCCAACTCCCTGTTGACGGGGTGGCCCTGTTTGGGTTGACTCATGGATAGGGTCGAGCAAGGTAAAGGTCGTGGCCAACCACACTCTGCCGGCACATCGTCGGAAGTGTGCCAATAGCTTGGAATTAAGAGTCGGATGGTACGTGTGGGTAAAGTGTACCCCCCACGGGGATAAATCTCCTCGAGAAGCCGTGTCCACGGTTACGGACGACTTGGCAACGGATTCTGTGATCATAGATAACTTAAACGGAATGATTAAAACTTGCTGATAACAAATGAAGGATGCCTCATCAGAGATGCCGAGAGGGGTTACCTTGTAGCATGAGGTAGTGGAACAACTTGAGGTAGTGATCTTTGAAGCACGAGGTGCTAAAATGATTTGGTGGTTTAAAAGATGATGTTATCAGTAGTTGAGTAGTTTTCTCATCTGTTTTCAAAATACTCCATGAGACGTGTTATTCCTTCCTTAACTTGGAAAACAAAGATGGATTTATGCAAAATAACCTTCATAAAACCCTTTCTGAAGATAGCAGATATATAATAGGTTAGCTAAGTCTTGTTGAGTACCTCCCGTACTCAGGTTTGCTTTAATTTGGTTCAGGTAAAGATCCCACTCCAACGGTGGTGGTTCATCGTGGACATCGACGAGTAGTTTGGGGTTCCCAGGTAGCAGCCTGGAATCTACGGGCTGGGACGTCGCCTTATGTTGCGGCCTCTTAGGCCTTTTTGGTTCTTGTTGATTAGCAACATAATTTGCCTTCCGTTGTCTGATGTAATGTTGGGTCGTATGACCTCTATTTGTAAAGCTAAACTCTAGTAACACCTGTTTAATACAGCTTCCATGTTTAGTGTACTGCTTTGATCAGTTGTTGGTTTCGAGCTTATTGTTATACAGTTTTGGCTATGCCTGCATAGTTTTTGCAGTCGAGGGGTTGTGGAGCCGATGATCCATTTCCGAGCACGCCTGCCCATGTGGTTCGGCCTGGGGCTTGGTAACCCCAGTAACCCTCGATTGTTGTTGTACTTTCTGGACACATAGCATCTATGTATAGCTTTGGTCCCATTCCTTCCGTTTCATACGATTTGTGGACACTTTGATATGCATAGTTGGTTATGACTAGCATGGACACAAGGAGTAGTAGTACCGTGGTGATCCGGCCTGCGTGTCGATGAATCCGGTCTGCCTGCCGTTGTTTGTTGCGGCCGGGGCTGGTAACCTGAAGCCCTTGTGGGTCCATGACAGGAGAACATAATAGTATGTATACCTTTGGGTCCGGGGTCGTGACAGTTTTCCTACTGCCATGATTGTTCTCTTTTCATCTACTTCAAAAAAGTACCGTTTCCCACACCATACGTTTAACCTCTTTGTTTCCAGCAAAACCGGTGAGATTGACAACCTCACTGCTTCGTTGGGGCAAAGTGATTTGATTGTGTTGTGTAGGTTCCACGTTGCTACTGAATCGGTAGTGCGCCCTGCCAATATCAGCTGCATCAACCTTCAGAAGTGATTTATTTCTCCTACTGGTCGATTCAACCTTTGTTTCTTTTTGAGGGAAAATTTCTGCTGTGCTCTTCATACCTTACACTTGGGGTCTCCCAACGTGTGCAAGCCCTGCACCATCAGTTGCTAATTTTATAAAGAAGCCATCCAACCCAATGAAGGTCCTACATCGTTGAAGAAACCCAAGTCTTGCAGCATTAACTCAGAAGAACAGGTCGTGGAATCTTGGAGTGTCACCAATGAACACGACTTCTCCTCCCTTCATTTTTTCCAATTGTTGTTCAGTTGGACCAGTGAAAGTTGTCACAATGCATCTTGAACCAGGATTTTTTTCACTAACAGTGTGCACATATCTCTAATTATGTTGTATTTCTTCTTGTGATCAGCTAACACCATCTCCCTGGCTTGGTTCTTTTCCCTATATTCCATTCTTTTATTCACTTCCACCCCAAAGTCCTTTTTGGCCTTGTCAATTATGGAACATACGCCGAAATTGGGGTCTGGCCTGTAATTGTCAACATATGCTTTGTTAAGCCATTTTGTATTAACCCTGCTGCTAGCAGGTTCTGTTGGGCATGAGTGTCGCAAGTGAATTTTCTTGATACAAAATATCTCTTCATTCATTGTATGTGAGGTTGTCATGTAGAACTCACATCCATACTTGTCCTTCTCTTTGCACCAGACAATTATCATGTCCTTGCAGTTCCTGTGGTAATGAAAGTTCCTAACATGAACAATGTGTAGCCTAGCAAGTGCTTGTTTGAACTGGTAAACATCTTTGAAACAAAGATGTTGCATGAACTGTTGCTCAACATTTTCCCTATTCTCATCATACCACATTCTTTCTTTTGCTTTCTTGGCTCTGCTCTTCCTTCCCTTAGGCTGTACAAATGACACTGGCTCAAAACCATCATTGTCCTCCTCTTTAAGAAAACCTGCTTCCTCTACATCAGCATCAGGAGCCCAATCTTTTTTTTCTTGGGTTTATCTACTTGAGAGTGGGATCTCAAAGTAGGGCCATGTCTTCTAACTTTCTTCTTAACAGGATCTTCAACAAGAATTTCTCCAGTCCCATCTTGATCAGTCATAAAGATATCCTCCACATATGTGTCACCCTCACAGTGTATGAGTGGGTCAGCCCTCTTTCTCTTCATATCTGCAAGGGTTTTCTTCAACTCCTCTTCTTCTGATCTTCTCATCCGCTCTGCATTAACTGGGTCATATTGGCCTACATCCCACCAATTGTCATCGGCATTATCAGAATTCTCTCCCTCCTCCTGTTCTTCTGACAGATTATTTCCAGCAAATTGAGTGTTAACATTCTCACAGTTAACACTATTATGTGTCTGCAAATGCACTGCATTGTGCTCATCCTCTTCTGCATCCAAATCAATGTAACTTGTATACGATTTTCCTGCTTGGTTACTCTTCAATGGTGACACTACTATTCCATTTCTTTGTCCCTCGTGTCAGTGAGTACCAATTTCTTACTGGTTTCATACTTCTTAACCATCTCCTCCACCTTATCATTGCTATAAACTGCATCTAGCCCATATAGTCCCTCCCTTTCATCTTTCACATAATACATTGTGTCACAAATACCATATCTCTCCTTCTCCATTATAGATAGCAGATTCAGAAACCGGATATCACTACGACGCATTGTTTTTTGCACAAATTTCACATCATCCAACTCAACATAGAGCTCCCACATCTCTGAATTGCCCCTAGATTGCCAAAAAAACATTTTCATACTGCATTCATCATATATGTATCAAATTGGGTAGCTAATCGAGGGAAACCTAGCTCCTAGATTACTCTATCTCCATAAATTACCAAACGGAAAGCCAAAGGAGGGAGGTGTGTTCACTTGTCGTCATATTGATAGTGCCTAAGCGGGTCCTCACTGGACATGTTTCCCTCCATAGTCCAAGCCTTCGACGTCGTGCTTCGCGGGGTAGAAGCAGGGGTCAGAGCGAGCGAGGGAGAAGCAGAGATCTACGCGAGCGGCACATGATACTCGCCGTCCGATGGCATGTCGATGCGCCCATCAGTGTATCCGCCGCGAGAATCGTAGTCGCCGCCGCACTAATCTCCGGCACCGCCACCAACCTCGCGGTCTCCTCCTCCGCCGCCTACACTCGCCATTTTCCTCAACAGCGTGGGACAGAGAAAGTGGAGAATGGGGATAGAAATGTCCTACGTGTTGACCGACTCGAAACCTAACGGTCGTTACCCTCGCAACCGGTCGCCTTGTCCACATGGACAAGATGGTAGGCCAGGCTTGTCAGAAAACGAGTTAAACGGCTTAAACGAGTGAATATGTGCTCTGCGTCACCGTCTGCCCGAAAAAGGATTGGTATGTGTCAATTTTAACAGAAATGGTGGCTCCCCAGCACCTCAGCCCCAATTGTGGTGGTTCCGTGTCATTTTCTCGCGAAGGGATATGCCCTCATCTCAATCACGTCCTTCGTTAGACGCACGACGTCCACAACATTCATGTCTTAGTACATCCCGGGTGTCTTTTTCTCTCAAATATCAAAATCCAAAATATAATGCATGCCCACACAAAAAAAATGCTCACGTCTCATGCATGTTGGATTGTGATTGTGTGGTTGATGTTATTTGGTCGTAGCGGCACAAGCGTCCAAAAGTTGTACTCACTCTAATCCTAAAAGAATGTTGTGACTTATACCGTTGAAATGTACATGATCAGTTGATTTTCCACGACATTTATATCATATTGGAGGGAGTAATATGTTCATGTTTTGGGAGGAGAGCCCAGCTCATCTATATTCCCTCTAATAACTGCCAAAGATGATTGTCAATACCCTCTAATGTTTTCTTATTGTCTCGAAAGACATGTATGGCATATGTCGAGTTTTTTTCCACTTACGCACCCTTCATTAACTAGAAAATATCATTCTTTCTACATTGGAGCATACACTGAATAGAAGCATGTCAAACCAAACAAGCATTAGTGATTAATTTTATTTTTTCCCTTCTCATCTGATATAAGTAAGAAATATATGTACAAGGCATGGACTCTGATTTACATTAATATGCTATAGGTGTATGTTGTGTATACTATAACAAAATCGTATAATTGTGTAACCCATTTTTGTTTCTTTTGTTACCAAAAATGCACATACAACTTTTTGTTGCAATCTCATGTTATCTCTTGTGGATTTCATTGTTCGAGTTCAAAGAAGTTGATCTTGTAAGTACGATGAAATATAAGCTTGTCTATTTACTTTGATAACCGAATTCATGATAGTTACTAAAATCAACTTTTTGGAGAAATCATAGAATACCCTTATTGTACATCTAACCTATAGAAGATCTTTAATCCATCAAGTTATGTGTAGCTTGGTTTCTATCTCAAATATTTCTTTTTCTTACATAAATATCATCACTAAGCCGGCTAATTAGTTAACTATGTGGTAATTAAGTAGTCCAACTACCCAATTTGCCTATGGATAAACATATATCCATTAACCTGGTTAGGTAAGACACCTCCTCACGCATGTGGGACTAAGAATGTATCGATGCGTGCTACCTGCAAAAAAAAGAGAATGTATAGATGCATGCATGGCCTAATGCGCACGTCCCGCCTAGGAGCATAGCCATCATACTAGATGATATTAATCGCAAGAAAGCTCGACGTCGTGGGGTATGTCGGGGCATAGTTGGCATACCCCATAGATCCGTCACTCGGCAGGCTATGGCATGTTTGGTTCGTGGGGCTCCAAATAGACACAATAGTTCTCAATATCACAATAAGCTTTTTACAAAGCATTTCCTATATACTCTTAAGATTTTTTACAAAGAATTTCCTATATTCTCTCAATGTCAGACATTTGTTTAGCAATGATGTGACAACTAGAATAGCATAAACTCAACTAAAACGGGGGAACTTCAAGTTGTGCCCACCAATCCATCAAATTTGCTTCGAAAGAACATGTCTGCACAAAATGGTAACCAATTGTTCAAAACCATGTCCTGGCTGAACCAAATATTTGTTACCATTTTCTTTTTTTCAGGTGCGTGTCCTCTTTTTTTCTTCTTCATGTGTGTGTCCAAAGCTAGGGGGGCAGTGGCCCCCCGACTTTGCCTAAGCTTTGTCACTGCTTATTAGGCCTTAATTTTTACTTATTAAGCAAGTCAACTGCTATGGCATGTTTGGTTCGTGGGACTCAAAATAGTCACCGTAGTTCTCAATATCACAATAAGGTTTTTTACAAAGCATTTCCTATACACTCTTAAGGTTTTTTACAAAGCATTTCCTATATACTATGAATGTCAGACATTTGTTCAACAACGATGTGTTCCACATAACATCTGTTGCCAAATAATTGAAAATTTAGAATAGCATAAACTCAACCGAAACAGGGAAACCTCAAGTTGTGTCCAACAATCCATCAAATTTCTTCAAAACAACATGTCTGCAAAAAATGGTAACAAAATTTTCAAAACCATGTCCTGGTTGAACCAAATATTGGTTACCATTTTGTTTTCTTCAGGTGTGTGTCCTCCTTTTTTTCGGGTGTGTGTCCAAAACGGGGGGGGGGGGGGGGGGACCGCCCTCCGACTTTGCCTAAGCTCAGCCACTGCTTATTAGGCCTTAATGTTCACTTATTAAGCAAGTCAACTACAGTAGGAAAAATAAAATAAATGTTACATCTGAATGAACGGGCTTGCCTTGCTCCACATGTGTTGGAACGCGCTTCTCACTTGCCTAGCGACTTTGTAGGATTCTTTCCTACCACTTTTTCTTAGTTCGGGTAGACATGCATTTGTTTGATCAACACAGGAACAAAAAAAGGCATTGCCAAAATCAGCGTTTGCACTTTGATAAGAGATTTACGTGTCGACTTCTAACTCATTGCTTCGTTGAGAAGCAGCTTCCAAATTCAAATATGAATCAAGTATGAATTCAAATAAAGAAACATAAAAAATGCAAGTGATACGTCTGATTACGCACATGCACGCTCCATGTAAAAAACACATACGCACGCTGAGGCCTCAAAATCGTTCCGTCGTAGCTCTTTTGGTCTCGCTTGCTGGGTGATACGTCTCAAACATATGTATAATTTTTGATGCTCTATGCTTGTTTTCTATCCAATACATTTATGTTTTCACATGTTTTCCTTTGTTTACCGGATGTTTGCACGGACTAACCTATTGACAAGATCTCACAGAGCCAGTTCATGTTTTCTGCTGTTTTCGATTTCAGAAAAGTTGTTCAGGAAATATTCTCGGAATCATACGACACAAAATCCAAAAGTCTTAGAACTCCTGACATGTCAACGAAGTCCAAAGGAGACCCCTAGGGGTACCCGGGAGCCAGCACACCATGGGTGGGTGCGGGTCCCCCTGGACGCGCCCAGGGGTGGTGTGGTCCCTCTGGCCACCCACCGCCATCGCCCTTTCGCCTATAAAGTACCCCCGAGGCATAAACCCTAAGGATATCGGCCTCCTTGCACGAAAAGTTCCGTAGCTCCGCCGCCGTCGCCGACAAATTTCGGGGGACATAAATCTCTGTTCCGGCACCCTGTCGGGACGGGGAAGTGCCCCGGGAGCCATCTATATCGACTCCACCACCATCTTCATCGCGGTTGTTGTCTCCCATGATGAGGAGGGAGTAGTTCTCCCCCGGGGCTGAGGGATCTACCGATAGCTATGTGTCTCATCTCTCTCTCCCATGGTGTGATCTTTATGTGATCATGAGCTTTGTAATCTAGTTGAATAAGTATATTGTTACTCTTCATATGTTATGCTACTCAAGTGATTTTGTTATGAGATCTCCGTAGACACTTTGATCACGGTGTAAAAGTAATAGTGTGTGCACCATGTGGTTTAGCATGATTTTTATATTTTGTGTTGGATGACCCTATGAAATTATGGTGTTTGCCTGGAACCATCTAGGTCTCATGGTGATAGCGTGGGGATTACCTGGATGGGGATATGTGAACTCTAAGGAGTTCTATTATAGCCCTACGCAATGATTGATGTTTGTTATCCGACCGGAGAGTGCTTCGGAGTAGCATAGTGAAGAGATGATATTTATACATTCAATTATGTTATTATTGTTGAGAGTGTCCACTAGTGAAAGTATGATCCCTAGGCGTTGTTTCTAAGAATTGAAAGACCATTTAGAATCAGTTTTGCTACATGTTTGCTTGCTTCCATTTTTATTTCAGATTGCTATTGTCACTTATAATCATCCATACTACTTGTATTTCACTATCTCTTCGCCGAGCTAGTGCACCTATACAACTGACAATTGTATTAGGTGTGTTGGGGATACAAGAGACTTCTTGTATCGTAATTGAAGGGATGCTTGAGAGGGATACCTTTGACCTCTACCTCCCTGAGTTTGATGAACCTTGGGTGATCCACTTAAGGGAAACTTGTTGTTGTTCTACAAATCTCTGCGTTTGGAGGCCCATCACTTTCTACAAGAATAGAAGTGTGCGTAGAAATCAAGCTCTTTTCTGGCGCCTTTGCCGGGGAGGTAAGGTAAAAGCTACTCACATCCTCTGTGAGTGCTCGAAGTTATTTCCTTTGGATTCTGCAATTATAATTTTTTTGTTCCTTGTTTTTATTTTTACTAGTTAGGCTTAATGGAAAACAACAAAAATATGAGAGAGCTTTATAATATTTATCTTGAGTTAGGACATGAAGTGTTTGAAGAGAAAATTAAAAAACCTATGGAATTTTTTTTTCATGCTAGTAGCAATGTTATTAGTATGAATTCTTTGAACACTATTATCGCTAATGCTATGGAAAAGTCTAAACTTGGGGAAGATAGTTTTTATGAAAATGATCTTTTTAGCCCCCCAAGCACGGAGGAACAAACTTACTTTGATGATACTTTGCCTCCAATATATGATGATTATAATGATTGTGGTATTCTAGTTCCACCTAGTATTGAAGATAAATTTTATTGTGATTATGATATGCCTCCTATATATGATGATTACAATGGTAAACATGTTATTTTCAGTCCACCTACTATTGAGGAGGAAATTAGTTATGATTACAATATGCCTCCTATATTTAATGATTATGGTGATATGAATAATAATGATAGCTATTTTCTTGAATATTCTCCCACTACTATTAATGAGAATGACTATGCTTATGTGGAGAGTATTAATTCTTTTATGCATGTGGCTCATGATAAGAATGTTTTATGTGATAGTTATATTGTTAATTTAGTTCATGATGCTACTAAAAGTTATTATGAAAGAGGGAAACATGGTTTTATGTATCTCAATAATATTAAGTTTCCCCTCTTTATGTTGAAATTTTTGAAGTTGCACTTTTTTTGCTTTCCTATGCTTGTTGCTTTGTGATTTATTGACTTGTTCTTCTACAAGATTCTTTTTCATAGGAAGTGGGTTATACTTAAACTTGTTTTATATTTACTTCTTGATGATCTCTTTAGTTTCAATTAATATTTCTCATGTGAGCATCTTCTCAAATTATCATGCCTAACTAAAAAGGTTTAAAGAAAAGCACTTCTTGGAAGATATCCCATGGTTTTATTTTTGCAATGTTTTATTTGAGTCAAGGTGTTGTTTACTTATGTAGCAACTCTTTTTTATCTTTATTTTCTTGCATTTGTTGTGCCCAGTAAAGTCTCTAGTGAAAGCTGAGGTTAGATTGGGATTTCAGATTTCTGCTATCCACCGTTAAATTCGTGTAAATTCACAAAAAGATCAAAATGACCTGCAAATTTTTGTGCTCATTCCTGAACTACTTTCGAAACTTTTTCTAACTTGACATTTTTTTATTTGAGCAACGTAAGTGCCCCCCAAAAAATTCGTCTTTACAGACTGTTCTGGTTTTGACAAATTGTGCCTTTTTTACTTGCATTCTCTCTTTTACTATGTCGAGTGGATTTCTTTGCTCCACAAAACATCAGAGGCTGTAGCTAATGTTTAAAAGTATTAATAATGCTTGTGTCCATGCAGAACATGTGAATTTTTTATTGTGCACTAACCCTCTAATGCGAATTACATTGAGTTTGGTGTGAAGGAAGTTTTCAAGAGTCAAGAGAAGAGGGTGATATAATGTGATCAAGAAGAGTTCAAAGCCAAAGCTTGGGGATGCCCCCGTGGTTCATCCCAGAAAATTCGAAGAATACTCAAGCATCTAAGCTTGGGGATGCCCAAGGCATCCCCTTCTTCATCAGCAACTTATCAGGTCACTTCTAGTGAAACTATATTTTTATTCGGTCACGTCATATGCACTTTACTTGGAGCGTATGTTTGTTTTTTGTTATGTTTTATTTTTTTTCCTTGCTGCAATAAACTTAGTTGGAACCCAACGTTCTAGTGTGGGAGAGAGACACGATCCGCCTTTTCATTTGAATACTAGTTTTCTTCCATGCTCGTATTCTTAGTTTTTCTTCTAACTGCTGTAAATCCTTTGAGCTCCTGTTTTTCATGCATATCTTATTCGGAGATGTTAGTTCTAGTAGAGTTATGCTAGTAATCTGTTGTTTCATTGCTATATTAGTTGGAGAGTTTTTGTTGTTTGGTGTATGATGGAAATAGAAAATGCTACGTGTGGTAGATGGTATATTGGAAAAGACTTGCATACTCTTGTAGATCATTAAATAATTTCACTTGATTATTTGTTGTTGTTTTGAGATATTAATATTCTTAATGGTAAACCTTCTGGTTTAGTAAGGTAAAAACAATTAATGGTTGGTCTAAAAGCTTCAAACTATGCCACACTCGAAAAACTAGTTGATAGTATAATGGTATATAACTTCCTCTGTTGATAACAACCGTAATGGCTTTTTGTTACGCGCTACGGCCGGGGTAGCCAACAATGACTTGTCACTTCCACGGACCCTCTTGGAGTGATTTTAATTATGTCTTGTATGATCGTATTTCTAGTTGTAATCTTTTAACTTGTGAGTTCTAAGTTGCGGTTTTCTGGTACTTCCACCATCCATATTTGCTAGCCTCTTTGGTACTGTGCATTGCCCATTCTCACATTGAGGGTTGGTGCAAACTTCGCCAGTGCATCCAAACCCTGTGGGAGGACTTTGTTCTCCTACACATAAACCCAAAATATCTTCCTCAAAACAGCCAGCATATCTACCTATCATGGCATTTCCGTATCCATTCCGAGATACATTACCATACAACATCCATCATCATTATGTTACTTCTTACATGTTCCATTGTTACTCTACATGATGCTACACTTGCAGGAGCATTTAGTTTTGTACATCAGAGATATTTCAGTTTCATTTATGAGTACTAAAAGTGTGATGATTCATTGTAAAATAGAGTGTTGCCCCTACAAGTGAGGTTATATAAAAAAAAGAAAAAAAAGACAAAAAGCCCCAAAAGGAAAAAGGGCAAAAGAGAGATAATAAAGAGAGAGGGGGCAGCACTACTATCATTTATTCCACACTTTTGCTTGGTTAGCACCAATACTTCAGTTTGGAGAGATTTTTCATTTTATGACTTGCATAACTATGTGGGTAACTTACATTATAGAACTTGGCTTGTATATTCCAATGATGAGCCACCTCAAAAGTGCTCTAGGTCTTCGTGAGCAAGCAAGTTGGATGCACTCCCACTAGTTCCATTGGAGATCTTTCATAGACTTGTAGCTCTATGTGCATCTGTTGTGTAACAATCACCACTCCTTGCATAGCTTCGATTATAAGACTACCTCTTTTCTAATGATCACTTTCAGCCGTGTGAGACTTTCTTCCATTGACCCTCCAAACCCCCCATAATGTTTTCTAGCCATAACATCTTGGTGCCAGGAACCAATACATAACACTTGCTTGTTTTGAGTGCACAAATAGTTTGATGATTTTCCTACGTGCATATTGTTGTAACTTGACTTGATCCTAATAGGAATTGTTGTGAGGGTTTGATGCTTAGGATGATTATATTGTTGTTCTTGAATCTTAAATCATCTTTAATATACTTTGCACAGTGGGTTGTGTTTTAGTATTGATTCATTGAAAAGTTTTACTTTGTTTTTCCTAATGGTTTATACATTAATCTATTTTGATATCAACTATCAACCACATGCTTTATTCATTTGATCTGAGTTTACATGCTTTACATTATGATAATCAAGTTTATTTTGGTAGCATGTCACCTCAAAAATTATTTTGTTATCACTTATCTACTCGAGGACGAGCAGGAGTTAAGCTTGGGGATGCTTGATACGTCAAAAACGTATCTATAATTTTCGATGCTCCATGCTTGTTTTCTATCCAATACCTTTATGTTTTCACATGTTTTCCTTCATTTTCCGGAGGTTTTCATGGACTAACCTATTGACAAGATGCCATAGAGCCAGTTCCTGGTTTTTGCTGTTTTTTATTTCAGAAAAGTTGTTCTAGAAATATTCTTGAAATTGGACGAAACAAAAGCCAAACGTCTTAGAATTCCCGACACGTCAACGAAGTCCAAAAGAGACCCGGAGGGGTGCCCGGAAGCCACCACACCATGAGTGTGTGCGGGTCTCCCTGGCCGCGCCCAGGGGTGGTGTGCCCCCTGGCCACCCACCGCCATCACCCTTTCACCTATAAAGCCCCCGAGGCATAAACCCTAAGTATATCGGCCTCCTTCCACGAAAAGTTTTGTAGCTCCATCGCCGCCTCCGACAAGTTTTGGGGGACAGAAATCTCTGTTCCGGCACCCTGCCGGGACGGGAAAGTGCGCTCGGAGCCATCTCTATCGACTCCACTGTCGCACCCGGACTTCTAGGGGATACTCGCAGTTCCGTTGAACAGTAGTTGATTGGATTACGGGGCTTACCTGCACCCGCATCTCTTACGAGTAGGCCAACACACGTATGTGTGACAACCAACCCCCACTGTTCATCGTCTACGCAAACCATCCCGTAGAAATCAGGATACTTCCATTGACGTACTTCAAAACATACACACATGGTACGTCAACGGCATTGGAACAAGTGATATCACAACAGATCTCTACGACACAAAAGATTGAAATAAGTTGCAAATAGCTCTCACTAGAGCAGAGATAGCAAATACAATCATCCAGAGGACACATGTCCCAACATAACATCATTACATCACAGCGGAAGCATCCAAAATGTCTGAGTACAGACAAGATCCAAATAGGCCTAAGAGGCCGGAAACGAAAAGACGGAGCCCATCCACGAAGTCTTGGATCCTGCCCGGGTCCGCTATCTACTCGTCAGCAGTCTCGTCATACTCCACGTCGTAGCCACCATGGGGATCCTCGGAAACGTAGTCTGCGGAAACCACAGCCCCAAAGGGGTCAGTACATAAACGTACTGGCAAGCAAGACTCACAGTTCACCAAAGTGTAGCCCGTCAACACCAAGCACAGATGCCTTGGGTTCAATGGAAGAAAGGGGATATAAAAGATGCTGCAACTGGCTGCTCTAACCAACTACAGAGGTACTACCACTTCCGGCTAACAGAAAGAAGATAAGATAGCGTATCGTAACCAACTATAGCTAACTCCAAACAAACCCATCCTGGATCTCGCCCCTTATCCAAAGAAGCAATCCGAGGATAACTCACACAGTTGGATTAATGAGGGTTCAGATTGTGTGTCATTAAGCCTATTACTAGTCAGATTGTTAATCATTAGGTTTAAGTTGTCCTGAGTACTTGTTAGCCAGTACTTTCACCAAGTTAACCATAACCACGGAAAACACGGCTTCTCGAGAAGATTTACCCTGCAGGGATGCACCAATTTAGCCGTACACGTAAGAATACCCCGCCAGATAGGAAATGCACTTCCACCAAGCGGGGCACTCAACACAACTCAACTCTTCTCCGCATCAAGCCCAAAGAACCCCGTGCAGTGAGCGCACGGCTAATCGAGCCCCACGAAGAAAAGGGGACCCTCATAGCACTCTAAGAACGTGTCTCCCTAAATGCCGACTACAAAAGTTCCACCCTGGCCTGGGCTCGCAAAAACATGCATGCGGCAAATGGAACACCCGAACTAAATGAGGCGATTTGGACGAGATGCGAATCGAATCAAATTGAGGGGGGCGCCCATACACGCTTCCCACATGCGGGTAGTGCGCTCATCATGGATCAGTAGACAAGACCCTTTTCCTAATTAGGGTCGACACTAGTAGGCCTCAAAACCACTCAGGGCCTCCTGCCGGTGCCTTATCATCAAATTATTATTAATAATAACATTAGCATGATTCATTGTTTAACCTCGAGCCCCAGAACATAATAGAAATAGTAACAGAAAGTAACGGGTAACAGACTCGAGCAAAACAACCCTAAGCATGCTAGTAAGACACGGGCAACAAGCAAAAGGTTATAGGTATGTAGGTGAGGCAATATCAGGGTTAAAGGATAACATGTGATAGGTTCGTAACAGAAGCAACTATTCATAGGGCTAGCAGAATAGACAACGGAAAGTATCGGTATCCAATGTTGAAAGGAACACAGTGGTTCATGTGAGTGAATACTTGCCTGCAAACCCAGTAGCCTGGTACTGAGCTAACTCCTTAGAAGGGGTGTCGTAAGTATCGTCGGTCTCAACGTCGTCGTGTATCCGAGAAGAAGCAAAAAAACAACGCAGAGAACAAACAATCAATAACATGGCATAGTGCACAAACATGGGATGATGCATGACCATTTAATTGATGCATAGAAATAAAATAGTTGACAAGATAACAACATGATTAAATGGACCCATATGCAATTTGGATTGCATATGGAAAGCGCATGAATTATGGTTGAAATAATTGTTTTACAACTAACCAATAGGTGAAAGTGGATTAGCATGATGCATGGATGAGGAAAACAGAAAGAAAACAACAATAGAAACACTTTGAAATAAAGTTTACCAAGTTTGGAAATTCATTTATTAAGTTTTGGAATTTTGGTTCCTTAAGGGGGTCACACAAGCATTTGTTGTTTTCACCAATTTAAATTGTTCAAAATAGATAACAAAGTTCATATTTGGAAAGAACATACAATTTTAGATGGAATGCATGTTTCACTTGTTGAAAAAGAACTTCAAATAAATTATTTATGAATTAAACAAGTTTAAGCAAGAATTAAATGAATTTAATTCAAACATGAACTTATTTGAATTTTTATTTGTGCACAACATTAGATGAAGTTCATATTTGAAAAGTTTATACTTTTAGGGTTGGAAAACATATTTTATATGTTCAAAAGAATTTAATTTGAGCAAGTTATTATTTTGGCAATTTTAAATGCAATAATTAAGAAACAGTTGTTTTCAGCAATTTAAATTATTTAAAACAGCAAACAAAATTTATATTTGGAAAGTACATGAAAAGTTGAATGGAAAACATGTTTAGTTTGTGGAATTTGGAATTTTTATGTTCAAGTTATGAATTTTTGCAAATTAAAAGGTTTAAATAAAGCATTGAATTATTGCACCACTTTTAATTAGGGAAAACAATAAACAAATTGCATTGAAAAGGTTGAAAACATGTAGCAAATGTTTCATTGAACATTTAGAGCTATCAAACATAATTTTTGGGTTATTATTGAAGTTATTATGCAATTTTCCATAAATAGTCTTATTCTGCCCTTTTTAGTAAACAGAGGAAAACATGTTCAAAATTAATTCAATTGTGCCCAAATAAAATACCAATGTGTAGAGTTTGTTAAGACAAATTTTTAGAGTCCAAGTTTGCTTAAATTGGATGAACCAAACTCAAGTTATGAAATTCCAAAGTTTCCAATTTTTATTGCATTTTCAGTAATTAATTATTTAGTGCAAAATTTTTTACAGAAACATGTTGCAAACTTGACATTAATAGAAGGAGCACAAAATTATGAATCCACATGATTTTGAATCATTCAATTTGGAGCAAAATTCAATTTTATGTTATTTTTGAAGTAATGCCTCAGATCTGAGTTTCTGAAATTCGGGCAGAAAAAGGAAAAACAGAAATAAAAAGGGTGGCTTTGGGGGATCGAACCCCTGCCCTCTGCTAGCGCACAGTGGATAGCAACCACTGCGGTGAGGTGCAGTTTGCTGACAGAAAGGGCATCGGAGGGGGGTTAAGGTTCAGCAAACGACTACTGAACAAATCGAATAAAGGAGCAGAAAAACGGGGGGGCTGGGATTCGATCCTGGGATGCAGTGCTAGCGCGCAAGGGTTTGCTGCCACTGCGGTGGTGATCTGTTGGTGAAAGGAAGGGGCCTCGGGGGTGGATAAGGTGTTGCTGCGAGCGGGATTTTAACTGAACTCAGATCGCTGTACCTCGCCGGAGGCAGGCAGCGATGCTCGCCGTGGGGCGCCGTGGTTGCGGGCTGCTGTGGCCGTGATGCGAGAGGGAGGGAAGGGAGAGAGACGAGGGGAGACAGAGGGAAAGGAGAGCTCACCTCGAGCGGGGACAGAGGGAGGAGCAGCGATGGGGCGGAGCAGGTGCAGTGGCCGGCGGGAAACCTTGACGGCGGCGGCGACCTGAGCCCTCCCGGCCACCGCCGAGGGGTGGAGGAGGTAGAGGGTGGCCGGGGGGTTCCATTCCCGCCGTTGGGAGCTCCCGAGGCGGACCCCTGCGACCACTACGCCGTCTCCAACTCGCAGCCATGGTGGGTATCGGTGGGGGTACAGGTTCAGAGAGTTGTGGTTACAGAGAATAGATGGAGGTGGGAGAGGAGCAGAATGGAGGCGGGGGAGAGGGAGAAGGAGGAAGAAGGAGGGTAGGGTGGAACCCTAGGGCACGGCCTAGGTTTATAGAGAGGGGGGCGAGCTCCTCAGCCGTTCCCTGTTCTTTCTCTGCA
This sequence comes from Alopecurus myosuroides, assembly GCA_028641055.1. Classification (NCBI taxonomy): domain Eukaryota; kingdom Viridiplantae; phylum Streptophyta; class Magnoliopsida; order Poales; family Poaceae; genus Alopecurus; species Alopecurus myosuroides. The sequence goes on along the minus strand of CM054061.1, from coordinate 182,180,297 downwards.
CGTGGAAGCGCTGGATGCGCATCCGTACAGAGGAAGAAGAAAGGGGGGCTCGAAGGGGTATTGGGCCAAAGGGGGATGGGCTGGGCCTGGTGTGCTCCTCTCTCCTCTCTTCTTTTTATTTTTTTGTTCTATTTGTTTTTTTTTTGCTGAATTGAACTAGAGAAGAAAACTAGGGTTTTGGGGTTTAGAAAACTTGGGATAAATTTTTATGTTGCTTATTTATTGTAACAACACAACTTGCAAGTTTTGATTTCCAAAAATAATTAAATTATGTGGTTGTTTGAACTTGGAGTGAATTGAATGAAATTTGATTATTAAGTGAAAATTAAAAGAACCACTTCAAACAGTTTGAACCCTCCATTTTAATTGAAACAATGTGCTTAGAATTGTTTGTAGTTTTCATAAGTTTCAATTGGTTGCTGTTTGCAATTGAATTTGAATAAAATTTGGATTAAGTGAATTATTAAAAGAAAAATTCAATAGTTTGAGCTTTTCATTCTTAATGGAAACAATTGGATGTTTTAGTTGAATCTTTTATTTGTAAGATAACAAGTATGAACAATTATTTGGATGTTGGTTTGAAATTTCAAATGGAAAACAAATTGAATTTGAAAAGGGTTTGATATTAATGAATTTTTGATAGAAACAAAACAACAGTTTGGAATCACAACTTTTATGGAAACAATTGATTGTTTTTATTTGAAATATCATTTTGGAAATTGTAACATCACAAGTATGAAACAAAAGGTTTGAGATTTGGTTTGAAATTCAAATAGAAAACAAAGGAAAACAAAGGAAAACAATTGGGAAACAAAGCAAAACAGAGGAAAACAAATGGAAAACAAGAAAAACAAATGCAATGAACATGATGCCATGATGCAAAACATAAAATAACAGAGAGCAAACATTCTAATGGCTATTTTTCATACTTGGGATGTTACATCCACCGCCATATTCATCGTTGTTGCTGTCTCCCATGATGAGGAGGGAGTTGTTCTCGCCCGGGGCTGAGTGCTCTACCGGTAGCTATGTGTCTCGTCTCTCTCTCCCATGGTGTGATCTTTATGTGATCATGAGCTTTGTAATCTAGTTGAATAAGTAGATGTTACTCTTCATCTGTTATGCTACTCAAGTGGTTTTGTTCTGAGATCTCCGTAGACACTTTGATCATGGTGTAAAGGTGATAGTGTGTGCACCGTGTGGTTTAGCATGATATTTACATTTTGTGTTGGACGACCATATGAAATTGTGGTGTTTGTTTGGAACCATCTAGGTCTCATTGTGATAGCGTGGGGATTATCTGGATGGGGATATGTGAATTCTAAGGAGTGCTTTATGGCATGTAGTTGATGGGAGACTTCTTGCTGATGATGAATTTGAAATCCTCGGCAACAGCGCCAGAAAACCTTGATGCAAACGTTGGTAAACCCCAAGTGGAAGGTTGTGAAGAGTGCAACAACAAGTTTTCCCTCAAAAGGAAACCAAGGTTGAATCGAGTAGTAGGAGGACAAGAAATTTCTGAAGGTTGATGCAGCTGAGGTGGCAGAGCGCACTACCGGTTCAGCAGCAACGTGGAACCTACACAACACAATCAAATCACTTTGCCCCAACATAGCAGTGAGGTTGTCAATCTCACCGGTTTTGCTGAACACAAAGAGGTTAAATGTATGGTGTGGAAAACAGTAGGAAAAACAGTATGAAAGCAACATGAAAGCAGTGTGTGTATTATCAGTATGAGAAAAATGGACCGGGGTCCAAAGTTCACTAGTGGTTTCTCTCCGTGAAAGATAAATAACATGTGTGGTGAACAAATTACAGCTGGGCAATTGACAGAAATGAAGGCTGCACCGTAGTGCATATGCAAGACATAAAGATTACTATGTGATTCATGTGGGCATTACAACAAAATACATAGAACGTCATCCAACTGCATCTATGTCTAATAATCCACCCTCCAAATATCATCCGAACAAACGTTGGGTATTAAGTTGCAAGCAACAGATTATCGCCGTAAGCAAAGTGTGCAATGTAAAAAATGTAAACTAGGTAAACATCGTTGTTTTCTCCCTAATGGCAACATCACATCCTCCATCTGTCACGTTTCTGTCACTCGAGCACAGATGCAAAGGAGGCATGAACCCACTATCGAGCATAAATACTCCCTCTTGGAGTTACTAGCATCTACTTGGCCAGAGCATTTACTAATAACGGAGAGCATGCAAGATCAAAAATAACATATGCATGAAGATAACATGATAGATTGATAATCAGAAGACATATCATTCAACATTCATCAGATCCCAGCAAACACAACATGTAGCATTACATAAAGATGATCTCGATCATGTGAGGCAACTCACGAGATCTAAACATGAGGTACAAAGTGGAGAGAACAACCATCTAGCTACTGCTATGGACCCGTAGTCCAGGGATGAACTACTCACGCATCACTTCGAAGGAGGGCATGGTGGTGTAGACCCCTCCGGTTATGAATTCCCCTCCCGACAGGGTGCCGGGGAGAGCTCCAGAACCCTCCCGATCTCGGGATGGCGATGACGGCGACCTCGGGTGTTTCTCAGGACGAAGTGGTATATCTTTAGGGTTTACGTCTCAGGGGGTATAAATAGGAGAAAGGACAAAGGCGGTGGAGGCCGGGGGGGCCCACACCACCGCATGGCGCGGCCAGGGGGCGCGCCGCCCTATGTTGTGGGCCCCTGTGTCCCCCCTCCGGGTCTCTTTGAGACTCCGTGGAACCTTCGGGAATTCTAAGACTACCAGGCTTCGAATTTTCCAATTCCGAGAATATTTCCAGACCAACTTTTGTGAAACTAAAAATAGCAGAAAACATGGAACTGGCTCTGTGGAATCTTGTCAATAGGTTAGTCCGGAAAATCGATAAAAATGACATAAAGTGTATAGAAAACATGTGGAAAAATAAGAAAACAACATGGAACATCAGAAATTAACTATATGTTTATGACGTATCAACATCCCCAAGCTTAGTTCCTACTCGTCCTCGAGTAGGTAAACGATAAAAACTCATAATCTCTTAGGTGACATGCTACCAATATAAACTTAATCATCAATAATGTAAAAGCATAAGTAAGCTGAGATCGTAGAACTTCAACACAAGCATGATAAATAGAATTTTAATAATAAAGCATAGCAATCACCTTGCATCATGAGAAGTAACACAAATAAAGGATCATGAATAACAATGCAACAAAAGATATACGTTTGTTTCAAGTATAGAGAAAACATGTCAAAGTGATATTTTGCTAGTTCTTAAGAGTGGGGCAAAACATAAATGCCAGGACACCTTCAAAGTTCACGAGGAAGACTAGAACAAATAATTAGAGAACAAGCAATAACACATCATGAATCGATTAATAATGTTTCTGGGACAAATGCACATAAAACTGAGAATGACAACTATGCTCTCTCAACTGTGCATAAAGTTAGAAGATGGAGGCTCAACATAAAAGTAAAAGAAAGGCCCTTCGTAGAGGGAATCATGGATTACTAATGTGCTAGAGCTTTTATTTTATTAAACAGAGGTATAAAAAGTTGACACTCCTCCCAACCATCTTACACAAACCATGGCTAACCGAATCCTCGGGTGCCTGCCAACAATCACATACCGTGGAGGAGTATCTATATTTTAAGAGAGGTGTATGCTTATGTTAACGAATAGTAAACAGAAAATGCAGTACGTCACAAGCCAACTATACTTCACAAGAGCGGCTCCAGAGAAGGACGCATCTGGGTAGAAGGTCATCCCTCTTTCTCTTTTGTTTACACAATTATGCTTTGACTGGTAAATCAGGGGCAAAAATAGTGAAGAGAATTTTGTGTTATTAATTTGGGGCTGGGCACCCCGCTGCCAGCTCTTCTATCATTGGATAAGCGGATGAAGCCACTATTATAGGGTGTGAAAGTCCAATCAACAAGTGAGATAAAGATTCTCTATTTACGTCCTCATGAGCTAAAACAGGAGCACAAAACAGGAGTAATTTTGAAAGTTTAAAAGGTAACACATGAGCAATTTACTTTGGAGTGGCAGTTAAATACCACATGTAGGTAGGTATGGTGGACACAATAGGAAACTTTGGTTTTTGGGAGTTGGATGCACGAGTAGAGCTCATACTCAGTACAGGTGGAGGCTAGCAAAAAGATTGGGAGCGACAAATCAAGAGAGCATAAGAGCCATAATCATGCATAGCAACATAAAGATCATTAATCAAAGAATAAGTGGTACCACAAGTTCAAAACTAATTTATCATGGAGTCTATAAGTGATGGGTTCATAGTCATAAACATGGTGTGAGCATGGGCCAAGTCAACCAAATAAAACATTCAAAAGAGAACACCACAAATTTATGCTTCAATATGACAAGAACAACTCATGATTCTTTCAATGGCACATTAAACACTCTTAGCTATTTGAGGATAATCATGCTACTAAATAACCACAAGGCTTTAGAACTAAAATAACATCTAGCATGATATGAAAAATTCTAGCCACAGTCTATACAAGCTTCTACTTGCACCATTTTTTTTGTCTTTCCCGAATGCCAAGGAGAAGAAGAGGATTGAGTCAAAAGAAAAAAGCTATTTTGGAGTTTTATCAACAATTTTCTTGTGTAGGTGGGGACCTGGTATTTTCGGAGTCCTTATGTGAGGAATTACAAAAGAATTTTTTTTAGCTGTTATGAATTCTACTACAAGCAGCAGTTTCTTTTCCCAACAAGCATCATACAAAACATGCTTTAACAAAAACTCTATAAATGCTACAGCAAGCAAACATGTGAGTACTCAGATAACACTACTAAAACTAACAGCTCTGAACAAAATATGCAATGAAAACAAGAGCTAAACAAGATTTTTTGCAGCAACTAGAAGAAAAACTAAGAATACTAGCATAGCAAGCATTCAAACGAAAAAGCGGAGCGTGTCTCTCTCCCAAACAAAGAATGATAGGGTCCAACTATATTATTGCAGCAAGGAAAACAAAATAAAACAAAGGAAAACAAAATAAAAACAAATAGACACTCCAAGTAAACTTCATATGATGTGACCGGATAAAAATATAGTTTCACTAGAAGTGACCTGATAGATTGTTGATGAAGAAGGGAATGCTTGGGCATCACCAAACTTAGATGCTTGAGTGTTCTAAAAATATGCTTGGATGAACCACGGGGGCATCCCCAAGCTTTGACCTTGCACTCTTCTTGATCACATATATCACCCTCTTCTCTTGACCCTTGAAAACTTCCTTCAGACCACACTCAAAGAGTAATTCGCATTAGAGGGTTAGTGCAACAATTAAAAATCCATGGGTTCTATCTTGCACAAGTGCTATTCATACTTTTAAACATTAGCTACAGCCACTGATGTTTTGTGAAGCAAAGAAATCTACTTGACATCGCAAAAGAGCAAATGCAAGAAAAATGGCAGAATCTGTCAAAACCAGAAAAATCTGTAAAGACGATTTTTTTCGAGGCACTTACGTTGCTCAGATCGAAAAACTTAAAGAACTAAAAAGTTTCAGAATTAGCCGAGGAATAAGAACAAGAAATTTCAGGTCATTCTGATTTTTCTATGATTTACACAATTTTTTACGGTGGGCAGCAGAAATCTGTTTCCTGCGCAGAAATCCGAAAACCAACTCAAACTCTCGTCAGAAACCTTACTTGGCACTATTAAAACATGAAAAGAAAGATACAAAGGAGTTTATGTAGAATCATACAACCCCTTGACTCAAAGAAAACAGATAAAAACAAAGCAAAAATAAAACCATGGGTTATCTCCCAAGAAGTGCTTTTCTTTAACGCCTTTTAGCTAGGCCGAGAAAAGTGGAATCAAGTATTTTTCAAGTGAAAAAGCATCCAAATCAATAATTTCCTCCAAAACCCCAATTGTAGCAATGGGTACCTTAGACACCCCTGAAGATGATTCAACATGCAAATCACGTTTAGTTTCACTAAAAGTTTTATTAATTTTAAGCAGATTAGGGGATTTTGGTTTAGGTGCCTTGGGGACATACATAATTTTGTTCTTTTTTCCCACGGGAGGTTTCTCTCTTTTAAACTTAAGAGCAGAAAAGGTTGAGCTTAAAGTTTCCATAGCCTCTTCTAATTTACCAATCCTCGTATTTTGACTATCATGGATATTTTAGCTTCTAAATCAGTGATTTTCTTGTTGATACTTACTATTGATTCATTGACTTTGCTAGCATTATCAAGGAACTTTGGCAAATTTTTCTCCATAGAGTTTAGCTTTTAATAACATCATCTAAAGTGATCTCAGTTTTAACAACATTAGTAGGCGGCGTTCCAACTAAACTTTCAATTAAATTACATGCTTCCAAAGCAGTTGTTCCCAGAAAATTACCGCATGTAAGAGTGTCTAGAATATACCTAAACCAGCTAGTAATACCAACATAAAAAATCCTAAGAAGGATTAAGGTGGAGTATTTCTTAGTGCATCTATGATGAGCATCACTTATCCTATACCAAGCATCTTTCAAACTTTCTCCCCTTGTTTCTTAGAGGAACGAACTTCAACCTCAGGAATACTCATTTAGCAAGACTAAAAACAGGAATAAAACTACAGCTAGAATAAGAACTATTTTTGTGTGTTTTTGATAAAGAGAAGCAAACAAGACAGAATAAAATAAACTAAGAAAAACAAAAACAAAGTAAAGAGATTGGAAGTGAGAGATTGTCCTTGTAGAAATTCTCTTCCTCCCCAGCAACGGCGCCAGAAAACCTTGTTGACGGCGTGTACTTGACGGGAGACTTCTTGCTGATGATGAGTTTGAAATCCCCGACAACGGCGCCAGAAAAGCTTGATGCAAACGTTGGTAAACCCCAAGTGGAAGGTTGTGAAGAGTGCAACAGAAAGTTTTCCCTCAGAAAAGAAACCAAGGTTGAATCGACCAGTAGGAGGACAAGCAATCTCTGAAGGTTGATGCAGCTGAGGTGGCAGGGCGCACTACCGGTTCAGCAGCAACGTGGAACCTACACAACACAATCAAATCACTTTGACCCAACGTAGCAGTGAGGTTGTCAATCTCACCGGTTTTGCTGAACACAAAGAGGTTAAACATATGGTGTGGAAAACAGTAGGAAAAACAGTATGAAATCAGTAACAGCAGTATGAAAGCAGTGTGTGTATTATCAGTATGCGAAAAATGGACCGGGTCCACAGTTCACTAGTGGTGTCTCTCCGTGAAAGATAAATAACATATGTGGTGAACAAATTACAGCTGGGCAATTGACAGAAATGAAGGCTGCACCGTAGTGCATATGCAATACATAAAGATTACTATGTGATTCATGCGGGCATTACAACAAAATACACAGACCGTCATCCAACTGCATCTATGTCTAATAATCCACCCTCCGAATATCATCCGAACAAACGTTGGGTATTAAGTTGCAAGCAACATATTATTGTCGTAAGCAAAGTGTGTTATGTAAACAATATAAACTAGGTAAACACCGTTGTTTTCTCCCTAATGGAAACAACACATCCTCCATCTGTCATGTTTCTGTCACTCGAGCATAGATGCAAAGGAGGCATGAACCCACTATCGAGCATAAATACTCCCTCTTGGAGTTACTAGCATCTACTTGGCCAGAGCATCTACTGATAACGAAGAGCATGCAAGATCATAAATAACATATGCATGAAGATAAAATGATAGATTGATAATCATAAGACATAGCATTCAACATTCATCAGATCCCAGCAAACACAACATGTAGCATTACATAAAGATGATCTCAATCATGTGAGGCAGCTCACGAGATTAAACATGAGGTACAAAGTGGAGAGAACAACCATCTAGCTACAACTATGGACCCATAGTCCAGGGATGAACTACTCATGCATCACTTCGGAGGAGGGCATGTTGGTGTAGACCCCTCCGGTGATGAATTCCCTTCCCGGCAGGGTGCCGGGGAGAGCTCCAGAACCCTCCCGATCTCGGGATGACGATGACGGCGGCCTCAGGTGTTTCTCGGGACGAAGTGGTATATCTTTAGGGTTTACGTCTCGGGGGGTATAAATAGGCGAAAGGGCAAAGGTGATGGAGGCCGGGCCCCCCCACACCACCCCATGGCGCGGCTAGGGGGGCGCCACCCTATGTTGTGGGCCCTCTGTGCCCCCTCCAGGTATCTTCGAGACTCCGTGGAACCTTAGGGAATTCTAAGACTTTCGGGCTTCGAATTTTCCAATTCCAAGAATATTTCCAGAATAACTTTTCTCAAAAACTAAAAACAACAGAAAACATGGAACTGGCTCTGTGGTATCTTGTCAATAGGTTAGTCCGGAAAATCAGTAAAAAATGACATAAATTGTATAGCAAACATGTGGGAAACAATAAGAAAACAACATGGAACATCAAAAATTAAGGATACGTTTATGACGTATCAGTGCTCTTATAGCCCTATGCAATGATTGGTGTTTGTTATCCGGTCGGGGAGTGGTTTGGAGTAGCATAGTGAAGTGATGATATTTATGCATTCAATTATGTTATTATTGTTGAGAGGGTCCACTTGTGAAAGTATGATCCCTAGGCCTTGTTTCTAGGCATTGAAACACCATTTACAATCAGTTCTGCTACATGTTTGCTTGATGCCATTTTTATTTTTAGATTGTTGTTGTCACTTATAATCATCCATACTACTTCTATTTCACTATCTCTTCGCCGAACTAGTGCACCTATACAACTAACAATTGTATTAGGTGTGTTGGGGACACAATAGAATTCTTGTATCGTAATTGGAAGGTTGCTTGAGAGGGATACCTTTGACCTCTGCCTCCCTGAGTTCGATAAACCTTGGGTGATCCACTTAAGGGAAATTTGCTACTGTTCTACAAACCTCTGCACTTGGAGGCCCAACACTGTCTACAAGAATAGAAGCGTGCGTAGACATCACTAGGCTGGGCCGCTACTCTGCAGGTCGACGCATGTAGCTCTTTTGTTGTTCTACCTCCTTCAAATTTAACCTGTAACTTGGGAAAATTTTAGGCTAGCATTTATTAGTACTATTTTTGGCACACTCTAACATCCTATCATGTATCATAATTATTGTCTCATGACAAACAAAACATCTCAATTATTAAAACCAAACTTAATTAATGTAGAACAAGACTACACAACGACTATAAGAGTTATAGCTATTATTGGCGTTTTCTTATCTCAAAAATATTTTGGTATTACATATTGATTTTTTTTTGATTTGCAATTTATTGCAGAACAAGGAAGAGGAGAGGCAAGAAAGGTGACAAGCGTAGGAATTGCAGCGAAAGAAGCATTTGAGCCGCCATACCAACTCCAAAATCTACAAAGTCGAAGTCAACAATGAAGATCCACACTAGGACTTCAAAATACTAGCTATTTTGAGTTCAATCATTTCTAATGAATATTTTGCAATTAGTGAACCTTGTTGAGTTTGAAATTAGGAGATACGTGTGGGAATTCCAAACTTGAGAATTCAAATTTATGATCTTCTTTATTGTGTTATGTCAATAAGTTTTATTATTAAGTCTTGAAGTATTTTGATTCAATTTATTACTGATGCTGAAGTAGTATTTGTGATGGATTATTTAAATAATTTGAGATATATGTTTTATTGATTTTATCAAGGTATAAGATGATCTCTGGGTTATTAAATAAATCTAGATTATTTATTTAATTGAGAGATATGTCTTTTGGATTGATTTATCAAGACATTAGAATATTTCTGAGTTATTTAATAAAGCAAAAAAATCTATGATCTGTTAGGCACTAGGTGAATTTCGAATTCACATCAAGGATGTATATTTTCCAACTTAATTATATTCCATTGAAGACTTCATGTGATAAGTTATATCATATTAATGAAGTGGAATAGATTAAATAATTAAAATTCTAATGTTTCATAAAATTAAGTGGGAGAGGCATGAATAAAATTAGGTGATCAAATAAATTTGATTACATAAAGAAAGGACTTGGTAATATTATAACATTATGACAAAAGAATTTGTTCTTAGTCAAATTACTCATGATTAATTTTCTATGTCTCAAAATTACCGTGATAATGAATCTTTGTGAGACAAAGGTTTGATCAATGTTAGAAGATTGTCAAAATGTCTTAGTGAAATGTGTGGAGCGTGAAATGAAAAATAATTCTCAATCCAGTAAAGTAAAAAAAATATCATTTTGTTTGTAAAGATTGGAGAAAAATATTTAATTAACTGAGAGTTATTTTAGTGATAGTTCCAAGTATTCAATATTGCACAAGTATGATGCAAAATTTATTAAAAGGTTTTTGCAGAAACCAATATGTTTATTGGTAGTAATTTTCCAGTATAACTCCAAGTCTTCGACATGTTGGATTATGGAGAAAGGTTCCTTCTCACAATTAGTGAGGTGGAAATTATATCAAGTTAAGATTGTGAATCTTTAGAGAAAGTTTACAATGAAAGTGGTAACATGCAAATGTTTCCAATGTCATTACCTTATCGAGGAATTTATCTAGGAGATACATAAAGTTCAAACTTAATTTTATAAAATGTCATATGAGGATTTTGATGTAGTATTCACTTTGTGATCTAGCCTCCCCGAACCTTCCAAGTTTTTTTGGGGGAGAGGGAAAAGAGTCCACCCCAAAGGAAAGGAGTCTTAGGTCAACTAGGACTCCAATCCAAGTGGGGGAGGAGCCCAATGCAGCCACCTCATGCGGGTTGCGGATTGGAAGGGGAACTTCCCCCAAGGAAAATCATCCCCTTTGGCCTACTATATAATCCCAACCCCACATCCTTTGGAGATCAATGCAATTGGCTCTCAAGCCCCTCTCTCTTCCTAGTGGGATTAGAGCCTCTAATTAGTGACCTTCCAATCAGTTTAGGGCTTCATGTCATTGGGTTTTGAGGTGTCCTCTCTTGATTAGACCAAGCCTCTAATTGTTAGTTGCTCTCTCATGTGTTGAGTACTTCCATATTCATATATTGTTGATCACTGTTGATTAGTACTACCACTTTAGCAACATTTAAAGGATGTCTCTCTTCGTTGGTGCCGAGTGCTGGATGGCAGAGTGCTGGCGGGTTAAAATGAGCGACGTGCACACCACAAGAGGGATTACACATGTGATCCTAGGAAGGGAACTTAAGAGTCATCCTTGAAACTAGGCCTAGCTGTGAGGATCTATGATATATCAGAACTCTATGTCGACTACATCATTCTTCCATTGCCGACGAGTTTAAGTGCTAGGTCTTTGGCATGTATGGGCATGCTTTGTTCTCGTTATCTTCATAGCAGATCTTGGCGGTTGCGTAAGGCAGAATTTTAAATTCCCGCACGCACACCAGTAGTTACTACCACACTGAGGGCCATAGGTATGATTATCAAATAGCATGTAAGATTTTTTATTCATATACCTGGAATGAGGGATCTGTTTCCACTCCTATGCCTAACCTATTCTCTATCCAGAATGGAGTACTTAACTATGTTGCACGGTAAGAAGGAGAGGAAGTTGAGCCTGAGTGTGAGCTGCCCGAGGACTACAGCAAGGAAGCATAAGTGCCTGAGGAGGAAGCGTATATACCACCATAGTACGCCACATACCAATACTTGAACGATCTCGGTGACCACATCACCGACATCAACAACCTTGCAAACAATCTCTATAACGCTTCTCTTGATCTTGCGATTTTTTTTTATTCTTGGGGTGATTCTTGGTGCCCCAAACATTTTACAACCACCACCACAATGATCTCCCATGTTACAAAAGTTTAAGCTTGGGGAGGTTTTCGACACTTCTACATCAAGAGGTGGTGATAAGTTGTTTTTTATGTACTTTTATTTTTGAGGTTATGTTTTTTATCACTTGCATTGGAGTAACTTCCAATGTTTCGTTTTCATTTTTGTTTTCCGTTTTCGATAGATTTGTTTCCGTTGCCAATTTTCTATTCTAAAAACCTTTCTAGAAAATCACAAAAATATTTTTCCTTTTATCTTTACTCTCTGGAAGTTTCCATTAGCACTATAATCATTTTGCAGAAGAGTATTGAACCACGAGTTTTGAAAAAACACGTCCTAAGGAAGAGAGTAATATTTTGTTGACATGAGGTATTTCTTGTGATTCTCACCTTTTGAAGTTGAATGCTTATATGAGTTGTAGTATCATAAAATTATTATATGCATGTGGGAAGCAAGCCTTGATATATAGAGTAAGATTATTATTAACATGGTTATTTAGTATTGTTGCTCTTACTCTATTTTCTTGTAGTGAACCATGTATTACGAAAGTACCAAATTACATAAATATAATGAATGAGAAAAAGTCCTTACATGAAGGCTCGGGTGTTGTAGCAAAACTGTTTGAAGAGCCTAGTTTAAGAGATACTCAACCCCATAGTATTTAATGTTATTTGACTCGAATATTGCCTTTGAAGAGATTTTCTGATAGAACATGTGCTTAGTGGTAAGTAATATTCATGCCAAATTTTGTCGTGTTAATCACAGTAATAGATATTGCTTTATGAATGTCTCTACACCTTTGTTGCACCCATGAGGTGCTGACAACTCCACTAGCCTATGAACGATTTACTAGAGTTAATCTCGGATATTAGCTATGAGTTGATTTAAACATTTGTAACAACAATGTTATAATGGGTTAAATTATCAGTACTTTCATGGGTGTGTGCTCCTAAGCAGGTTGGACAATCCTCTGACCCTTGAGCAATCAAACAACTGAGGGAAACCTCATATACATTGTCATGAGTGTGCCCTAGTTGTGACATCTTTTGTTCCAGCCCAGTCTTGCCTTCACAATATTGATCAAACATATGAGATTTTTGACATGGTATCATTACTATTAGACTAATTGTTCTTGAAAGTCAATGAAAAGAAAGAGCGCAGTTTAGAGCCATTTACTTTATCTCAGTGGGTGTTCTCAATGAGTTACCCTTAAACTATGCTTGTTTGAACATGCTCTCACATTCTTATTATGATAAATTTAATCTTCCTAAATGTCCCTTGGTAGGCAAATGTTTTCTACAATAAGTAGAATAATCATTACAGTTCTAAATGTCCCTATTAATATGAAATTTATTTTATTTGTCTTGGCTTACTGAAACAATTATAATACTTTGTTGTTACACTATCTATATTAAGTTTTCAGCTGAATAGAGTGAGCCATCAGACTACCTACTTTAAGTGAAGTAAACTTCTCGTTGTTTTGGTATAAACATTGAGTTCCTTATGATTTTCTTACTTGCTCGGGATGGTAAAGGTTTAAGCTTGTGGATGTTGATACGTCAAAAATATACGCATCTTTATCTATGTTTAAACCGTATCTTTGTCATGAAAATGATTGACATATTACTCTAAACCTGACACTAATCACTAATGTGAAAATGATTGTCATTATTTTTATTGCATATTTTGGATGTGGAAATCAAGACTAGAGGGAAGGAAATGATCAAGGTTGGAAAATCAATCAAAGATGCACTTACAGAACCTTTAATGGCCAGTAGTACGATCGCATGTGACTGTACCCGCACCGTACCAAGTGCCATCCTGACCGTCCAATCAAACCCACTCAAAGTCATCGAAGGGCCTAGAGATAATTCACGAAGTAAGACCCCTGAAAACCTAATTCTGTTCGATGCCACTATATAAAGGGGAGGAAACAACACCCAGGAGAGAGATGAACCCATCCTTCACCGCCACGAAGTGCTGCCGCCATCACCTCTCCACCATCATCTTCACCACCATAGTCATAACTGTACTACATTGTAATCTAGATCTCATCATGATTAGCAATATTGTAAGAACTATCAATCTATTCAATAGAAATACTATTTGGAGCAATGTTTTCTATTGTTGATCTGATCGCAATCCGCGAGTAGTCCATTCGGGCTAAGGGATGAGACCTAACCTCGCAGGTATGTTCTTCATCTAATTTATGAGATATTAGTTTAATGGGTTTATTATGTTATTTGTGTGTGTTTATATATCTGTGCCTAGCTCCAAGACCCCGAAGAGTGATCAAGGTGGAGGTATGATGAGAGTGAAATGGAAATCTGGCGAGTGAAACACTGTGAGAGGAGGAGAAGTAAATAGATGACAGTGGATCTCTTAATAACAACAATGATGTCACGATGCTTAATGCTTTCGTCTGTTTATTCTTAAAATACCAAGGAAATCCTGCGAGACGGATTAAAGGGCCAACGGTTGGACGAATTACTCTATGATAACCTGTGCTCAGGGCAATAGTGGCTTATGGATACATTGCCTACATACATCTAATAACATATGTATTAATTATACTAACAGTTTCCATTTTATCTTATTTATCCCATATTTACTTTCAGTGCTGCGGGTGAAACCTTAAACCCTCATCTTTTTAATCCATTGATCACAAACACCTTTTTTTGTAGAACAAGATTGGTCCGATAAAACAATAATTAATTAAACTTTTTATTGGTTCAGTAATTGTCCTTATCAATCACCTACTTCCCGATTCGATAAACCTAAAGTCACTAGGGAAAAAGACACATACTACATTCAGAAATTCGGATCGAAGGTATCAAAATGCAAATCCACAAATGGAGGGTCGAAATTATCACAAGAGGGATGAAGGATTTCTCGGTGAAGATGAGTGTGATTACGATGATGTTGATGGGATCGATGTCGTGGCCTTCACGACCGAAGCGGCGGTGAAGATGGAAGCCCTTCTACAATTCCCCCTCTGGATCCTTTCTAGAGGCTAGGTGTTGGTGGCTTTTTATATTGTGACGACTGTTCAGTTTCTCCTCTTGAAAATTCGTGGGCCTAGGATAAACATACTTAAACAGATGCTCTTGATGAGTGGGCGTACGGTCGCCATTACCAATGTCGAAGTCTTCTGGAACTTTTGTTCCGCGGATTTTGTTTTCCTCATGTCCCAACTCTTATTGAAAGATAATGCTCCCAATCAACTTATTTGCATCCTAGTTTAGGTAAATAGCCTTGTCTGGATTTATTTCCTTTATTTTTGTCTTCCCGCGTACATCGGTAAAATAGGTGTGTTCTAGAATGGGCAAATGCCATAACTCATACCTCTACATCAGAAAAATATTAAGTAAAACATCACATAAAATACACGCATCACATGTATGTCATCCGATTCATCATGGGTAATAGAAGATAATGTATCTCTCACTTGTCTAAATACGACTACACTCTAGAGAAATAAACATTAGGATATAATTACTGAAAATTGAAACCATTACTTATCAACTAGCAATACAAGATCACTTAAGAAATTATGAGATGCCCATACCTTGTCACGATAAATTCCTACATTTGTTTAAATTTAGTAAACTCTTAAATCTTGACTGTAAATTTTCTGAATCAAAGTACATGACTCAATTATTATAAATTTTATTGCGAGCATAGACTTTTTAATAGAGGTTAGTCTTACAACTTGTAAACGTAATTAATAATACCGTAAACTATACA
Organism: Alopecurus myosuroides; assembly: GCA_028641055.1. Taxonomy (NCBI): domain Eukaryota; kingdom Viridiplantae; phylum Streptophyta; class Magnoliopsida; order Poales; family Poaceae; genus Alopecurus; species Alopecurus myosuroides. The sequence goes on along the minus strand of CM054061.1, from coordinate 182,164,799 downwards.
GAAAAACTAAACCACACCTGTTCATTCAATGATGAGGATGGAAGGAGAGTTATTGATACATACAGGGACACAGAAAAAAAATACAAGGCGAACAAAATGCATAGGTCTCCAGTAAGAGTGTGTAATCCATGTTTTTTTTGAAAATTGATACCATATGCATCAAAGCACTTTGGCATTGATCGAGAATGAAAATAATTTAATATGAAAATTACTCTATAATAACTCCCAATTTGTTGGAGTTAACTAAAGATAGAATTTTAATTTTGCATAATGAAATTATCATACAATTAACTTTAAAAAAAAAGTTTTAATGTATTACCCTTAGCTTAAGAAAAGGCGGATTATTAAGTCTTGAACCGGTTGCAACTATGTCTGCAATTAGGTTTGGTGACATTTCAGCTATCATTTGGTGGTGCAGAAAAAGTAAAGGAAGTAAGATGGGAATTATCGGACGCTCAAGTAGTATGGTCACAAAATAGAGCAGATATAAGGCATGATCCATGTTTTAAATAGCCAGCTATCGCATATAGAGGCAACTATTAAAAAAATGTTATATCGGCAAATTATATATGAAATCATTTTGCGGGTGCTCAAACAACTATAGCGGGGATATAGTGGACAATTTAAAACAATGGTCATAATACATTGAAAACAAATATTTAGCAGCTTATTCATGAGAATATGAATCGTACATATCATCCATCGAAAGATAATTCAGGTAACAATATCAAGGCGTGGCAGTTTGACCCATACACATTGCTTTACGTATTACTATATTCTTTGCTATGAGCTAAAGTTTAAATCAACTCCCCAAAATCAAAGGACATCGACTAGATGACTGACGCAACCCCACCAACTAAATTTTACTACATCTGGAATTGATTTATTTTATTCATAGAGGGGAAAATATTGACGGTTATCAAAATAACTACACAGAAAAACAATAGTTACCAAAAGCATGATATCCGTGCCATCTTGAATATGTTATAGCTTTGTAATTTAAATTTTAAATAAAAAAGTAAGCGATTAAATGTGTGGGCAACTAGTTTATGAAGAATTGCAGTTTTTATGCTGAAATGCTGATAACTTTTTATTCTGAATCTCTGAAAATTGCTGAATTGCTGTTGTTGTTAAAAAGTGTGTTCATGTTTTCTTTTTCGAACCTAGACAATGCTTTTGATTGATTAAGCTGAAAAAGAAGTAGACAATTTATAAGGAAAACCGGCCGGAAACCAACTGTCAGTTATGAAAAATTGATGTTATTTAGGTGCTCATTTCTCATAAACTGAAGTATTGAAAAATCAAAGCAAATGCCCAGGCCTAGGCTGATCAATGAATGAATGGAAGTTTCAGAAAAAGAAACTCGCATTGAAGCTTGGCTAACTTTGAAGTTTCAGTGCACAAAAGAAAAAAAAGAGTTTCAGTACATCGTTAGCAGCAGAATCTATCTGTTTCCACGCCGCTGTGCTACTCCCCCTCTCGCCCTTGCTCTAGCACACGGAGATAACAAGAAGAGCAACAATAATGCCGCGCGCTGTATGTGAGGAAGCAGTGGTTCTTGAGGCACTAGTTAATTCTCTAATATTATCGTTCTTGTCGGATGAGTTCTGTATTGGATGTTGGCGTTATCAAAAACGTGAAAAAGGCAACTAGGAATTTTCAAATATTTTCAAGAACCAGTCTCCGTTGTTTCTTCATTGGGGAAGAATATGATACTGCATCAATCCGCACGACTGGCCTGACAGGAGTTCTGGTTCAGTGTACGATGCAATATTCCCGGGCATCTTCTACCCCTGCCGTGTATATTCCCGATCGATTTGGAACTCCAGACCAAGCGAGTAATGTGTCAAATGCATTTAAAAAGATCCCCACATAAAAATGATTCATTTAAAAAGATGATCACAGAAGGAGTAAAGTAGTTGAGAACCAAGGGTTGGAGTTGACCAATGGTTATGTCGTCTCCTCCGTTTCCTTCCCGGCATCACGTCGCTGTCGCGTGCAGTTTCCGTCCAGGCGATGCGCCACCGTTTCCGTCCAAAGTCTCCTCCCTCTCATCGTCGGCTCCTCCAAAGTTGCCAAACGTGCGGTTTTAACAAAGAGCTGACTATCTGAGAGCCGAGAAGATCTTTTGCTCGAGCGATGGAGGAGGCGGCGCCGGCGGAGAAGGTGTTCGTGGCGGTGCCGGCAGAGCCCAGGGCGGGGCAGTCGACGCTGTCGTGGGCTCTCGGCAATCTCTACAGCAGCAGAGCCACCACGGTCGTCGTCACGCACGTGCACGTCCCGGCGCAGATGATCCCGATCAGTACGTGCGCTCCATCTCCATCTCTCCTTACCTGTGCTCACCAAATGCTTAATCCTGTCCTAAATTCTCAGTGGGAGTGAAGTTCCATGTCAGTAAGATGGGCGCGGACCAGGTGCGTGTGTTCAGAAGGGCGGAGCGTGAGAAGGCGGAAGAGATTTTGGACGACTACATCCAGCAGTGCTCGGAAATCAAGGTGCCACTTACATGATCTCTTCCTGCTTTGGGGAGAAAATATCGATCCCATCTACCTCTTCTTAACAATTTACACAGCTTCCGTAAATTCCAGGTGAAATGTGAGAAGCTGGTGATTGAGAATGAAGATGTCGCGTCGGGTCTCGTCGAGCTCATTCGCCTGCATGGAATCACCAAGCTGGTGATTGCAGGTGCCGCGGACAAGCAGTACTCAAAGTAGGATTTCTTGCAGAACAGAAAACTCTGTTTCCTGCAAATCCAGACATGTTCTGCATTCTTTTCCTTTATAGGTTCATTTACGAAGTCCTGAAACAGATAGCTTCTCGTTTTCGGTTTCAGAAAGTTGAACAAACCTGTGTCCAAAACAGCAACAGAAATAATGCAGAGTGCTGATCCATCATGCAAGATTTGGTTTGTCTGCAAGGAGAAGCTAATCTGTATCAGGTATCTCTTGGCCCAGTCTTGTTTATGAGTTTTAGTTCAGCAGAGTACTGACTCAGTTTTGCAATGTAGGGACAAGGAGGCGCAAATCGCACCATCGGCTGTTGCCGTACCTACCATTGGCCAAGAAGTTCCGCGGTTGCCATTTCACCAGGAACAGGTGCATGCAAAACCCTCTTCTGGTTTTTTTTAATAATTCTGCTTCTTGGAAAAATGACAGGAATCATCATGCGTGCTTCTTGATTTCTTCTAAATTTTCCAGGGCGACACTGAGATGGAAATGGGGTTCGACTATGAGCTCGAAGAGGCACGCAAAGCAGTGGAGGACCTGATGAAGAGAGCTCTGAAAGAATCCTGGAGGCGCCAAAAGGCAGACGAAGAAATGGCCGCATCTCTCCAGAAAGTAAGGGCGCTTCTCCGGAAATTGGATCGGAAGCGATTAAAAACTCCATTTCTTTTCGTACCTTGACCTGAACTTATTCGAACCTTGCAGGCGAAAGTATTCGAGGGGCTGTACCTGGAGGAGGTGAAGAAGCGGGAAGAGCTCGAAGCAGCTCTCGCGAGAGCGGACAGAGAAATCGCCCAGCTTAGGGGAGCTTTCGGCCGGCGAAGCGCACCCATGGAGGGACCCCAAGAGGCAATGCCAACGAGATCGACGATCCAGGGACAGCACACCGTCGTCCTTGGCGACGACGCGACGAAATCCGATTTCGGAGCAGCAGCCTGGCCACCGGCTGAGCCTTTTCCTTGGTGAACGTTGGAAGAGAGCTGGATGCGTTGCTCCACGCTTCCGCCGGAGGATTAGCAGAGGTGACCCCGTTGTCTCTGTCGTCGGTCATACCATCACCTACGACGCCGATACGGCCAGGCCTTGGCTCGCGCACGGCCAGCTCGCCCCGAATTTTTCATCTTTCGCGCTGTGCACGAGGCACCGGAGTGCCCGCTTGCTTGATTCGATTGCGGCAGAGCCGGTAATGTGGTGTACTACTACATGCTTTACCACTGTACTACTCACTCGTATCGGTATACTGCCTCCTTGATGTACATGAAAACGAAAAGGAAGAGATAAGTTTCGTATACATACTCAAATCAGCAGAAATATAACTCGCGTGTAAAAACTACTCCCTCTGTCCCAAATTAGACGACGTAGATTCGTCAAAATATGGATGTATATATATACTACATCCATATTTTAACAAATCCACGACAATTAGGGAGTATATATATTTGCCCTCGCAACTTGTTCTCGAACCACAATTATTCATTCTCAATCGACTGACTTTACCACATTTGAAAAGAAAAATTCAGTTGCAACTGAAAAATAAAAATAAAACGTTACATGATTACAACTAGTATGAAACGATAAAATATCAACCCTCCTTTAAAATATCAATGAAAGGCCTCATTTGGAATAGAAGGGGGGCAGGAAAAAAAAGGCATGTCGGCCTGCCTGTTGGGTATTATGAATGAACATGTTGTTGACTTTCTTGGCTTTGTGGAAACTATGAAAAATAAATATATCTCAGACTTTTTCGAAAAAATATATCCTAATGGATGTTACTTTTGGAAACGGATTCCTTCTATGGGCAAAGCAGGTGGTATCCTTTGTGGTGTTAAACAAGATACCCTAGGTGTGCTTGGTTTTAAGCTTGGTGAATTCATTTAAGAATGGATTTGTGGGACAATGTGAAGAAATGTAAGTGGCCCCTTCTAATTGCCTATGGTGGTGCTCATGATGATAGAAAATGGATTTCCTCACTGAAATGTCCTATTTTTGGCATGAAGTGGAGAATCCTTATATTATTGGGGGAGACTTCAATATTATTAGACAATGGAAAATGGACATATTAAAAAAAACTTAGTCAAGAGGACAATGATGAGTTAATAAAACCTTTTTCAATGAAAGAAATTGAGAATGCCTTTTTTTTTTCATGGATGTTAATAGAGCTCCTGGTCCGGATAACATTTCTATAGAACTTTTTCAACATTGTTGGCCCATTGTGAAACCTGAGATTATGTACATATTCCATTGCTTCCATGAGGGTACCTTGGATCTGAAACGGTTGAACTATGGTGTAATAACTTGACTTCCTAAAGTGTCGGGAGCGGATAAAATTACTCAATATGGATCTATCTGTTTATTGAGATGTGCCTATAAATGGATTACAAAAGTTTTAACCCTTCATTTAGAACCTTATGCAGATAATTTTTTTAGCATTCAGTGAAATGCTTTCATTAAGAAAAGAAATACCATGGACGACATCCTATCTCTGCATGAAACATTGAACTATTCTCATGTTAAGAAGCAATATGGTGTTGTCCTCAAGTTGGATTTTGAGAAGGCTTACAATAAAGTCAATTGGGACTTCCTCCTTGAATGTCATACGATTAGAGGCTTTGGTGAAAAGTGGTGTTCTTGGATAAAGCAAGCTCTTTATGAGGGTATTGTTACTGTTAAGTTGAATGACGAAATGGGACCTTACTTTCAAAGATTTAAGGGGGTTCGCCAACGAGACCCCTTGTCTCCTACTGAAAGTACAAGGATGACGCCTAGAGAGGGTGAATAGGCGCTTTAAAATAATTAAGGTTTAATCTTGAATAAATACGGAATAAAACTAGTGTTTAATTCATCAAGCACAAAACCTATACGAGTTAGGTTCACCTATGTGCACCAACAATTTATGCTAAGTAGGATATACAACAAAGTGATAGCAAGATAGATGACTTCAAACACGATGGCTATCACAAAGATACATGCGTAAGTAACGAGCTCAAGTAGAGAAATAACTGAAGCACAAGGAAGCACCGATGTGATTACCGAAGTTCCTTCCCAAGGGAAGCACGTCTTCGTTGGAGGAGTGTGGAGCCGCCAAGGTACTCCAACGCACGGTTGTGCTCACCCTATTCTCCTTGAGCTTCTCCGGTGGGAGAGATGCTCGTTTCCACTATGAGATCGTCTTGAAGGCGGTGACCAAACCTTACACAAGGTTGAGGCTAACTCCATAACTCAATTGGAGGCTCTCAACGGAACTTCTTTCAACAAGGTGGAAGCTCCAAGCACTAACCATTTAGGGTGATCAATGAACCCAAGAGGAACAATCTCTTCGGTGTGCAAGCACCCAAGAGTAACAAACTCACACACTTCTCTTTCACGGATCCCGTGGAGAACTCAAACCGGTGCACCTAATGCAATGGAAAGAACACACAAAGTGGTCAAGTCCTTCTCTCCCAAATCCAACCAAAGCAACTAATGCTATAGAGGGAGAAAGGAGGAAGAACAATAAAACAATTAATGAATTCCAAGATCTAGATCTGATGGATTCCCTCACTAAGAGGAGAGACTGATTGGTGGAATAGTAGATCAAGATCCCCTCTCTCTTTTCCCTAAAAAGGGGCAAGAATCATTGGAGGGATTGAGAGAAACCTAAACTTTTGAAGGTAAACAATGGAGTAGGGAGAAAATGGGTTGGGCAGCCTCCTCTTGATGAAGATAAAGGCTAGTTATAACTTCCCACGAAATATGACCGTTATAGCCACCCGGGCCAAAAAAATTGGTACTTACCCCGGAATCTCCCCCCTCCCCCCCTTGCGAGACGGAAATTTCCGCCCCGGAAGTTTCCGGATGCTCCGGACGAGCGAGTGTGAGATCACAAAGATGAGCCGGAAATTTCCGGGCCCTAGACCGGAGTTTCCGCCCCCCTAAAAACCCTAAAAACTACCAAAACACTGATACAAAAATGGTCATATCTTTTGCATCTGGACTCCGTTTTTGACGTTCTTAGGCTCGTTGGAATCGCAACGACGAGCTCTAAAAGATGAAACAGATAAAAACCATAGTCCAACAAGGGAGTATAAAACCAAAAGGAAAAAGGCTAGACCTCTCTATAGGATAGGAACACACAAAACCTCCAATAAGAAAAAACGCAATAAGTTTTCCATACGAAATCCGTTTTTGATGAACTTGAGATTGTCTTGAAGATCATGAAAAGATCTAAAACCGCACATAGAGAATGCCAAATAAGAACCAAGGAAGATGACGCCAACGATGCAAAGGTTTGATCTCTCTATGAATGATACGATTAAGCAATTCATTCGAAAGCCCCTCTTGATAGAACGATTATCTATCCTATAACACGGTCTCCCCGCTAGCATTATGAGACTGGTAAAATAGAAAACCTATCAAGATCTTATCTTTTCCTTGCACATTTCATTTGAGCTATATGATGACGATCTTAATCACCTCAAGTTGGACCACCTTTCTTGATTGTGCTTTGCTTCGTGAATAGTTGTAAATTGCTCCCCCATAACCTAATATGGAAGAGCTTCTCACATGTCCATCTTCACTTGACAATAATATCCATATGGGTGGACAACATTTGATGTCTACGCACGCTTCTATTCTTGTAGACAGTGTTCGGCATCCAAGTGCAGAGGTTTGTAGAACAGCAACAAGTTTCCCTTAAGTGGATCACCCAAGGTTTATTGAACTCAGGGAGGTAGAGGTCAAATATATCCCTCTCAAGCAACCCTGCAATTACGATACAAGAAGTCTCTTGTGTCCCCAACACACCTAATACAATTTTCAGTTGTATAGGTGCACTAGTTCGGTGAAGAGAGAGTAAAATACAAGTGATATGGATGAGTATAAGTGATAATAGCAATCTGAAATAAAAATGGCAGCAAGCAAACATGTAGCAGAAATGATTGTAAATGGTGTTTCAATGCTTAGAAACAAGGCCTAGGGATCCTACTTTCAGTAGTGGATACTCTCAACAATGATAACATAACAGGATGCATAAATATCATCTCTTCACTATGCTACTCCGAACCACTCTCCGGTCGGATAACGAACACCAATCCATGCGTAGGGTTGTAACAGCACTCCTCAAGTCTGTATTCCCTCTCTAGGGCACCCCACGCTGTCACTATGAGCGCCCCAAATTAGTACTAAACAAACGCCACAATTTCATAGGGTCATCCAACACAAGATATAAATATTATGCTAAACCACACGATGCACACACTGTCACCATTACACCATGATCAAAGTGTCTACGGAGATCTCATAACAAAACCACTTGAGTAGCATAATAGACGAAGAGTAACATGTAATTATTGAACTAGATTACAAAGCTCATGATCACATAAAGATCACATCATGGGAGAGAGAGATGAAACACATAGCTACTGGTAGAGCCCTAGGAGAACTGCTCCTTCCTCATCATAGGAGACAGCAACGACGATGAAGATGGTAGTGGAGTCGATGGAGATGGATCCGGGGGCACTTCCCCGTCCCTGCAGGGTGCCGGAAGAGAGATTTCTGTCCCCTAAAACTTGTCGGCGGCGGCGGAGCTACGGAACTTTTCGTGGAAGGAGGCTGATATACTTAGGGTTTATGCCTCGGGGGACTTTATAGGCGAAAGGGCGATGGTGGTGTGTGGATACGTTTATGACGTATCAAGCATCAAGCATATTAACTCTTCTTGATGCTCATCTTGACTTGCACTTCACAACCTCTTTGATGACGATCATTACTTTTCGTTATCTTCCATGATCTATATGGAATATCCATTTTGATGCAAGCCTCATGGGAAGAAACCTAAACCCACAAAGATAATTCACACAAAACATGGGTCATTTCACAAAACTATATATACAATTTCTTACCGTACCACGAGATCACATGATACCACTTGGTACATCATTTAGCTTCGTGTGTTGATCAATCTTGAATCCATTCTTTGCAGTTATACTTGATCAACCAAGTATCTTATCTTTATTCATGATGATGATGTCTTGAAAGTAAACATGAATGTTCACACAATCTCCTTATTCAAGACATACTTACAATATGATCAATAATAACATGACAATATTTATTCTTGGTCATATCAGATATATTCACTATAATCAATGATATTGATAGCATCCAACCTTGAATCCAACACATGGAGTTCAAGTGGTGCCGATGGAAAAATCTACAAGAATATCTCGATGCAAACATTAGTCTATAAGGATTGCCATTAATTACCAAAACCACACATGGGAGCACCATGCACTTTCACCTACCCTTTTCAACATGGTGGCTGAATCCTTGATGAAAATGGTCCTTAAAGTCCAAGAAAATGATCTCTTGGTTGGTTTGGACCCTGATTTAATTCCTAAGGGGGTTGCGATACTTCAATATGCGGATGATACTATTCTATGTTTTGATCATGACCCTGATAGGGCTGTAAATTTGAAGCTTCTCCTTTAAATATTCGAGTTCATGTCGGGGTTGAAGATAAACTTCATGAAAAGCGAGGTTTTTGTTATGGGTGGGGATACTAACATTAATGAATTCTATGTTGATATGTTTAGATGCTAAATGGAGAGCTTCCCTGTGAAATACCTAGGAATTCCTCTTTCATATACCTCCTTAAGAACTTCTAACTGGGACTCCCTAGATGCACGTATAATCAAAAATTTGGATGCTTGGGTTGGAAAATCAATTTCTTCTGGAGGGAAAAAAATCCCGATTGATGCCAGCTTATCATCAATTTTGTACTATCCTATGTCTATGTTTCTTCTTAACAAGACTTTTATTGAAAAAATGGATAAACACAGGAGAAGATTATTTTGGAAAAATAATAAAGAGAAGAAAAGCTATTATATGGTTAAATGGAATAAAATTTGTAGATCTAAAAATAATGGGGGATTAGGGATCAAGGACTTGAGAAAGCAAACCATTAGTATCCAGGTAAAATGGTGGTGGAAAATAGAAACACAAGATGGCTGATGTAGGCCTTGACTGGAGGCTAACGTTGGTAAAACCCAAGAGAAAGGTCGTGAAGAGTGCAGCGGCAAGTTTTCCCTCAGAAAAGAAACCAAGGTTGAATCGACCAGTAGGAGGACAAGCACTCTCTGAAGGTTGATGCAACTGAGGTGCCAGGGCGCACTACCGGTTCAACAACAACGTGGAACCTACACAACACAATCAAATCACTTTGTCCCAACGTAGCAGTGAGGTTGTCAATCTCACCGGTTTTGCTGAACACAAAGAGGTTAAACGTATGGTGTGGAAAACAGTAGGAACAATATGAGAGGAGTATGAAAAAAATATGAAAGCAGTAGGTGTTTTATCAGTATGTGGAAAAATGGACCGGGGTCCAAAGTTCACTAGTGGTGTCTCTGCGTGAAAGATAAATAACATGTGTGGTGAACAAATTACAACTAGGCAATAAACAGAAATTAAGGTTGCACCGTAGTGCATATGCAAGACATAAAGAGTACTATGTGATTCATGCGGGCATTACAACAAAATACATAGACTTTCATCCAACTGCATCTATGTCTAATAATCCACCCTCCGAATATCATCCGAACAAACGTTGGGTATTAAGTTGCAAGCAACAGATTATCGCCGTAAGCAAAGTGTGTAATGTAAACAATGTAAACTAGTAACACCGTTGTTTTCTCCCTAATGGCAACAACACATCCTCCATCCGTCACATTTCTGTCACTCGAACACATATGCAAAGGAGGCATGAACCCACTATCGAGCATAAATACTCCCTCTTGGAGTTACTAGCATCTACTTGGCCAGAGCATATACTAATAACAGAGAGCATGAAAGATCATAAATAATATATGCATGAAGATAACATGATAGATACATAATCTGAAGACATGGCATTCAACATTCATCAGATCCCAGCAAACACAACATGTAGCATTACATAAAGATGATCTTGATCATGTTAGGCAGCTCACAAGAACTAAACATGAGGTACAACATGGAGAGAAAAACCATCTAGCTACTGCTATGGAACCGTAGTCCAGGGATGAACTACTCACGTATCACTTTGGAGGAGGGCATGGTGGTGTAGACCCCTCCAGTGATGAATTCCCCTCCCGGCAGGGTGCCGGGAAGAGCTCCAGAACCCTCCCGATCTCAGGATGACGATGACGGCGGCCTCGGGTGTTTTTCGGGACGAAGTGGAATATATTTAGGATTTACGTCTCGGGGGGATTAAATAGGCGAAAGGGCAAAAGCGGTGGAGGTATGGGGGCCCCACACCACCCCATGGCGCGGACAGGGGGCGCGCCGCCCTATGGTGTGGGCCCTTTGAGGCCCCCCTCCGGGTCTCTTCAGGACTCTGGGGAACCTTCGGCAATTCTAAGACTTATGGGCTTCGAATTTTCCAATTCCGAGAATATTTCCAAAACAACTTTTCTGAAACTAAAAATAGCAGAAAACAGGGAACTGGCTCTGTGGCATCTTGACAATAGTTTAGTCCGGAAAATCGATAAAAATGACATAAAGTGTGTAGCAAACACGTGGGAAATAATAAGAAAACAACATGGAACATCACAAATTAAGGATACGTTTATGACGTATCAACATCCCCAAGCTTAGTTCCTACTCGTCCTCGAGTAGGTAAACAATAAAAACACGTAATTTCTTAGGTGACATGCTACCAACATAAACTTGATCATCAATAATGTAAAAGCATAAGTAAGCTGAGATCATAGAACTTTAACACAAGAATAATAAATAGAACTTTAATAATAAAGCATAGCAATCACCTTGCATCATGAGAAGTAACTCAAATAAAATATCATGAATAACAATGCAACGAAAGATATACGTTTGTTTCAAGTATAGAGAGAAGATGTCAAAGTGATATTTCGCTAATCCTTAAGAGTGGGGAAAAACATAAATGCCAGGACACCTTCAAAGTTCACGAGGAAGACTACAACAAATAATTAGAGAACAAACAATAATACATCATGAATCAATTAATAATGTTTCTGGGACAAATGCACATAAAACTCAGAATGGCAACTATGCTCTCTCAACCGTGTATCAAGTTAGAAGATGGAGACTCAACATAAAAGTAAAAGAAAGGCCCTTCGCATAGGGGAGCATGGATCACTCATGTGCTAGAGATTTTATTTTATTAAACATAGGTATAAAAAGCTTGACACTCCTCCCAACCATCTTTCACAAACCATGGCTAACCGAATCCTCGGGTGCCTGCCAACAATCACATACCGTGGAGGAGTGTCTATATTTTAAGAGAGGTCTATGATTATGTCCACGAATGGTAAACAGAAAATACAGTATGTCACAAGCCAACTAGACTTCACAAGAGCGGCTCCCATAGAAGGACGCATCTGAGTAGAAGGTTGTCCCTCTTTCTCTTTTGTTTACACAATTATGCTTTGACTAATAAATCAGGGGCAAAATAGTGAAGAGAATTTGTGCTATTAATTTAGGGCTGGGCACCCCGCTGCCAGCTCTTCTATCATTGGATAAGAGGATGAAGCCACTAGTCCAGGGTGTGAAAGTCCAATCAACAAGTGAGATAAAGATTCTCTATTTACGTCCTCATGAGCTAAACCAGGAGCACAAAACAGAAGTAATTTTGAAAGTTTTAAAGGTAACACATGAGCAATTTACTTTTGAGTGGCGGTTAATTACCACATGTAGGTAGGTATAGTGGACACAATGGAAAAACTTTGGTTTTTGGGAGTTGGATGCACGAGTAGATCTCATACTCAGTACATGTGGAGGCTAGCAAAAGACTGGGAGCGACAAATCAAGAGAGCATAAGAGCCATAATCATGCATAGCGACATAAACATCATTAATCAAAGCATAAGTGGTACCACAAGTTAAAAAACTAAATGATCATTGAGGCTATTCGTGACTAGTTCATAGTCATAAACATGGAGTGAGCATGCGCCAAGTCAACCAAATAAAACATTCAAAGGAGAACACCACAAATTTATGCTTCAATATGACAAGAACAACTCATGATTCTTTCAATGGCACATTAAACACTCTCAGATATTTGAGGAAAATCATGATACTAAATAACCACAAGGCTTTAAAACTAAAATAACATCTAGCATGATATGAAAAAGTCTAGCCACAGTCTATACAAGCTTCTACTTGCACCGTTAAAAATTCTACCTCAAGCTGCAATTTCTTTTCCCAACAAGCACCATACAAAACATGCTTTAACAAAAACTCTCTAAATGTTACAGCAAGAAAACATTAGAGGCCTCACATAACACTACTAAAACTAACATCTCTTAATAAGAGATGCAATGAAAACGAAAGCTAAACTGGAATTTTTGCAACAACTAGAAGAAAAACTAAGAATACTAGCATAGCAAGTATTCAAACGAAAAAGCGGAGCGTGTCTCTATCCCAAACAAGGAATGATAGGATCCAACTATATTATTTCAGCAAGGAAAACAAAAGAAAACAAAGGAAAACAAAAGAAAACAATAGAAAAACAAACAGACGCTCCAAGTAAACTTCATATGATGTGACCGAATAAAAATATAGTTTCACGAGAAGTGACCTGATAGATAGTTGATGAAGAAGGGGATGCCTTGGGCATCCCCAAGCTTAGATGCTTGATTCTTATAAAAATATGCTTGGATGAACCACGGGAGCATCCCCAAGCTTTGACCTTGCACTCTTCTTGATCACATATATCACCTCTTCTCTTGACCCTTGAAAACATCCTTCACACCACACTCAAACAGTAATTCGCATTAGAGGGTTAGTGCAACAATTAAAAATCCATTGGTTCTGTATGGCACAAGTGCTATTGATACTTTTAAACATTAGCTACAGCCACTGATGTTTGGTGAAGCAAAGAAATCCACTTGACATCGCAAAAGAGCAAATGCAAGAAAAATGGCAGAATCTGTGAAACCCAGAACAGTCTGTAAATACGAATTGTTTCGAGGAACTTACGTTTCTCAGATAGAAAAACTTAAAGAACAAAAAAGTTGCGTAATAAGCCGAGGAATAAGCAAAAAATATTTCAGATCATTCTGATCTTCCTGGATTTTATACGATTTTTTACGGTGGACAGCAGAAATCTGTTTCCTCCGCAGAAATCCAAAAACCAACTCCAACTCTCGTCAGAAACCTTACTTGGCACTACTAAAAAATGAAAATAAATATATAAAGGAGTTTCTACAGAAGTATACAACCTCTTGACTCAAAGAAAACAGAGAAAAACAAAGCAAAAATAAAACCATGGGTTATCTCCCAAGAAGTGCTTTTCTGTAACGCCTTTTAGCTAGGCCCAGAAAAGTGGAATCAAGTGTTTTCAAATGGAGGGGAATTCAAATCAAGATTTGGAAATTCCTTAATAATACATTTTATTTTATCTAAGTGAGTTTTAGAGTCTCCTCTCTTAGAATTTTTAGGCTTACTGTCTTCATCAAATAAATTCTCAGGAACAATCCAATCAAAATTCTTTTCTTGGGCTTCATGCATTGCTATAAATTTAAAGGGAATTGGTATTTTATCCTCATTTTCATCATTGGATTCAGTACCAACAATATCTACACATGATCCAAGTATATTGAAATGATCAAATACTTTTCTAGCTTCTATAGCAACATCTCCAAATTCTTTAAGCATGGTTTCTAAGATAAAGTTCCTTTTCTCAACATCTTCAATGCAATTCAAGTTGAGGAACATATGTTGTAATATGGGGTGAAGGTTAAAAAACCTATCTTCTAACATGTGAACTAAAAAAGTTACAACAGTCTCATAGTTTGGAGCAAGTTCTACTATGGATTTTTCCTCAAAATTATCATGCTTACTAACATGATCAAAGAATTCTTTAATGGTATCCTTTCCAAGTATAGAACCACTTCCTACCGGCAAATCTTTCAGGGTAAACTTAGGGAACGACATGATGAAAAATAACAACAAATTGACAAAAATAACAACAAGAATAAGAACTATTTTTTTTACTGTTTTTGATAAAGAGAAGCAAACAAGACAAAATAAAAGAAACTAAGCAAAACTAAAACAAAGAAAAGAGATTGGAAGTGAGAGACTCTCCTTGCAGAAATTCTCCTCCTCCCCGGCAACGGCGCGAGAAAACTAGATGCAGGCCTTGACTGGAGGCTGACGTTGGTAAAACCCAAGAAAAAGGTTGTGAAGAGTGCATCGGCAAGTTTTCCCTCAGAAAAGAAACCAAGGTTGAATTGACCAGTAGGAGGACAAGAAATCTCTGAAGGTTGATGCAGCTGAGGTGGCAGGGCGCACTACCGGTTCAGCAACAACATGGAACCTACACAACACAATCAAATCACTTTGTCCCAACGTAGCAGTGAGGTTCTCAATCTCACCGGTTTTTCTGAACACAAAGAGGTTAAACGTATGGTGTGGAAAACAGTAGGAAAACAGTAGGAACAATATGAGAGCAGTATGAAAACAGTATGAAAGCAGTAGGTGTTTTATCAGTATGTGGAAAATGGACCGGGGTCCAAAGTTCACTAGTGGTGTCTCTCCGTGAAAGATAAATAACATGTGTGGTGAACAAATTACAGCTAGGCAATTGACAGAAATGAAGGCTGCACTTTAGTGATACTCAAGACATAAAGATTACTATGTGATTCATGCGGGCATTACAACAAAATACATAGACCGTCATCCAACTGCATCTATGTCTAATAATCCACCCTCCGAATATCATCCGAACAAACGTTGGGTAATAAGTTGCAAGCAACAGATTATCGCCGTAAGCAAAGTGTGTAATGTAAACAATGTAAACTAGGTAAACACCGTTGTTTTCTCCCTAATGGAAACAATACATCCTCCATCTGTCACGTTTCTGTCACTCGAGCAAAGATGCAAAGGAGGCATGAACCCACTATTGAGCATAAGTACTCCCTCTTGGAGTTACTAGCATCTACTTCACCAGAGCATCTACTAATAACGGAGAGCATGCAAGATCATAAATAACATATGCATGAAGATAACACGATAGATTGATAATCAGGAGACATAGCATTCAACATTCATCAAATCCCAGCAAACACAACATGTAGCATTACATAAAGATGATCTTGATCATGTTAGGCAGCTCACAA
This sequence comes from Alopecurus myosuroides, assembly GCA_028641055.1. Lineage (NCBI taxonomy): Eukaryota > Viridiplantae > Streptophyta > Magnoliopsida > Poales > Poaceae > Alopecurus > Alopecurus myosuroides. The sequence continues at coordinate 182,148,965 of CM054061.1, read as the reverse complement.
GATCTAAACATGAGGTACAAAGTGGAGAGAACAACCATCTAGCTACTGCTATGGACCCGTAGTCCAGGGATGAACTACTCATGGATCACTTCGGAGGAGGGCATGGTGGTGTAGACCCCTCCGGTGATGAATTCCCCTCCCGGCAGGGTGCCGGGGAGAGCTCTAGAACCCTCCCGATCTCGGGATGATGATGACGGCGGTCTCGGGTGTTTTTCGGGATGAAGTGGAATATATTTAGGGTTTACGTCTCGGGTTGTTAAATAGGCAAAAAGGCAAAGGCGGTGGAGGCCTGGGGGCCCCACACCGCCCCATGGTGCAGACAGGGGGTGCCGACCTATGGTGTGGGCCCCCTCAGGCCCCCCTCCGGTTGTCTTCGGGACTCCGTGGAACCTTCGGGAATTCTAAGACTTCCGGGCTTCGAATTTTCCAATTCCGAGAATATTTCCAGAATAACTTTTCTGAAACTAAAAACACCAGAAAACAGGGAACTGGCTCTGTGGCATCTTGTCAATAGGCTAGTCCAAAAAATCGATAAAAATGACATAAAGTGTATAGCAAACATGTGGGAAACAATAAGAAAACAACATGGAACATCAGAAATTAAGGATACGTTTATGCCGTATCCTGGCTTATGGCATAAAATTGTAACAACAAGGTATTTGAGGAATAAGACGATTGCCTCGGTTTGTGGTTGTTTCAATGACTCTCCTTGTTGTAAATCCTTATTGAAAGTTCATAAAACATATCTTGCAGGGAGGAAATTAATTCTTAACAATGAGGCGTTGTGAGATTCTAGAAAGACCCATGTAAAAAAGGAGTATCATTTGTGTGTCGAATTACCTGAGCTTTTTGCTATTTTTTGGATCCAGGATTGTACGATTAGAACCTGTGTGGACATTCCCATCTCCTTGATCAATGGAACGGGATTAAGAGGTGCTTTGATAATATTCATCTATCAGATTGCAACGACAAAGTTATGTGGGGTTTGTGTAAAAATGGAAAATTCTCAACTAAATCAGTGTGAATATTTGGAGAAAAAAACTTGGATGGATCTGACAATAGACTAATTTGGAGGTCAAAGCTCCCTTTAAAAAATCCAAATTTTCATGTGGCAAGTCTTTACAAATGCAATTCTTACTAGGGATACCATGAGAGAAAAATTTGGGCTAGCAACCCAACTTTCTCCTTCTGTAATTATATTGAAACTGCCAATCATTTATTCTTCTCCTGTTCAGTTGATAAAGTTCCTTGAGGTATGCTAGGCCGAGTCATTGGTTCTCCTTCACGACCTACAAACCTTTCAAAAGCCATTGTTTGGATTTATACGTTTTTGTCTGGGGTAAAAATTAATATGATTAGGCTAGCCGCTATTGTTGGAAAATTTGGATTACTCGTAGCAAAATTACCTTTGAGAATCATGTGATGAGATCTCCTTTGGAGATAATCTTTACGGTGTGATCGCTCCTTTTGTATTGTTCAAGTCTGCAGGTGGATGACAACATGACACAACAAAGAAGCTGATGAAGCTAGCTGCGGATTTCGCTTGCGGGGTGCATAGTCACACAAGCAACACTTCTGTTGGTATTTGATGTTAGGTTCTTACATAAGTTTGGTTTCTACATCACTCTCGCGTTTTAAAAATTGAGGATCTTAGTCCTTGGTTGTTTAGACTCCTGCTAGGGTTTGTTTTGTTCCTAGTCCGTCTGTTGTTTGTGTGGAAAACACTATTGTGTGTGTCTCCTGTGTTTATACTCTCTGGTTAGGTGTTAACAGATTTTTGCTCCGTAGGTTTGCTCGAGATCGAGCACTCTCAGCGGGTTTCATGTTTATTCCTGATACGTCCCAAACGTATCTATAATTTTTTATGCTCCATGCTCGTTTTCTACATGTTTTCCCTTTCTTTACCCTTGTTTTCTATCATTTATTGGACTAACTTATTAACAACATACCCAATGTCGGTTCATGTTTATTTGTTGACGCATTGCAGAATTTGGTCAAAAATCAAAGTGCTCAGATTGAGCTGAATTTTTTTGTGAATTTTTTATTCCTCGAAAGACTCTAGGAGCCAAAAGGGCAGCCCAAGATGGGGCCCATGTCCCCCAGGCTTGTGGTGGCAACGGCCACCCCCTTGGTCGCGGGAGGGCCCACCTGGAGGCGTCGTGCACCGCCTCAAGTCACCCTTTGGCTTATAAATTCACATTTGACCTAAAAACGACGGAACAGTCATCGGTTTTTCTAGAAACGCATGTGAGCTCCACCGCCATCGAAAACTCTAATTCGGGGACAGAAGTTCCTGTTTCGGCACCCTGCCAGGACGGGGAAGTGCCCCCAGTGCCATCTCCATCAATTGTTATTCCTCCATGCTTCTTTGTGAGTAGTTCCTCTGTGGACTATGTGTTCATAGAAGTAGCTAGTTGGCAATCTCTCCTCCTTGTTGTTCAATACCACGGTCTCTTGAGCTGCCTCACATGATAGAGATTCATCTGATGTAATGCTATATGTTGTGTTTGCTGGGATCCGATAAACCATGGAATTATGATTATTTTGTTCGTGTCATTATATGAGAATGTTCACTTATATCCTTAGAGTGTTTTAATGTGTTCTTTCATGCTCTCCGATGTGTATGATTATCTTGATTACATATGTGTATGCATCTCCAAGAGGGAATATTTATGCTACATAGTGGGTTCATGCCTCTTTGTTGCCTGCACTCGAGTGGCAGAAACGTGCGGGGGGAGGATGTGATGTTGCCACTAGGGAGAAAACTGCGGTGATGTTGTCTACGGATGAGAACCATTACTTACATTACGTATTATTCTTAATGCAATTGTCTGCTGCACACAAGGCAATCACTTTGTTGCCACAACTTAATACCAGAGAGATTTTTTGGATAGCTTTCTTAGGTGGACTATTAGATATAGATGCATGATGGATAGCGGATTATATGCCTTGAAGTAATTCCTACCATGTTAGAACCCGTGAAGTATATCTCGTCATAATAGCATTGTTTCGCCCCCATGATTTGTCAAATGCGTAGCTGTAATTTGTTACCCAACACTTGTTCTATTGTTTGGAGAGTTGCCACTAGTGAAACTGTGAACCCCGGTCCATCTACTATTATTGATACTGTTTTTACATTCTTTTACTACTTGTTTCCTTGATGGTATGTTTACTACAGATTACAAATATCACTTGTTCCACTCTGTATTACACCACATTCACTATCATTCCGCTGAACTAGTGCATCTATAAAATTGCGTGTTGAGGACACAAGAGAAGCATCACAACACCACTCCATCCAGTGTTTTATTGCACCTTGTGTTACTAATATCATTTTCTAAGTGCTTCTCAGGTGTGGCTGAATTGACAACTCAGCTGCTGAGGCTTATAAGTATTATTTGACTCCCCTTATATCGAATTAATAAATTGGGTTACACTTACCCTTGAAGATTGTTTAACCCCTACACTTGTGGGTCATCAAGACTATTTTAGGGCGCCATTTCCGGGGAGCATGGCTCTATCTATAGGTTCACTTGGGAAGTACACCCTTGCTTTTTTACTTGCTTTATTATTCTTGCTATCAATGGTTAATTTCTTTGAAACTAGATCTTATTGGCAAGGTGGATTCACGGAAGAACAACAAAAATATTATAAGGAACACCGCTTGTCAAAAAAAGGATGCACTTATGGGAACAAATAAATAAATTGAATGAGTATGCTAAAACTTGTGCTCTACTTATAATGTTTCCTATTGCTTTGACAAATCTTGTTGCCATAGGAGGTATAAACACCTTCCTTTTCAATGTGAGTATAATGATAATGATACCATAGATTCTTATGTTAGAGGAAGTTATGAATTTTATGATGTGGAACAAATTGAAGAATTTATTGCTTGCAAGGGTGCATTCAAAATTGCTTATTTGCTTAAAAATATTGATGACGCTCCTTATAAATATGAAATTTATGATATATTTGAATATTGCTTTGATAATTTCAAGGATGTTAATGGCTATATAATGAAATATATTAATAAATGCTCTCCCCAAAGGAAGAGACTAATGCCTTGCAGGAGCCTATGGAAGAAGAAATTGCTGAAACTGGAAGCTCATTGGATGAAAAAGATGAGGAGAGTGGTGATCAAAGGAGGAAGAATGGAGTAGCTACCCATGTCTAACTTCCAATGAGAGTAACTCTTTAACTCATACTTTATTTGATTTCCCTCCATGCTTACCAAAGGAGGATGAGTGCCATATCGATTAATGTGATGATCCTATTGTTTATTTTGAAATATCCCTTTTTCATGAAATTGATAGTTGTTATACTTGTGACCTTGATGCTTCTATGAATGAAACTTGTGAGAATGATTTGGCTATTGTTATTTATTATAATCCATGTTACTTTTATAAATTTTATGTTAATACTCTATTTTCTACTACTATTGATATACATGACAATGAGGATGTTTACTTAGAAAATTTATATGATAATGCTCTAGATGATGGTGCTGTGTTACTTGATGTTATAAATTATAATGTTATTCAAAGTGGGATTGGATAGGTCTTGACTTTATCTAGAAGGAATCCCATACCTTTGGATAGTTATCAATTTTCTTGTTATAATATTGCTAAAAGTGAGTTGGAAGAGTTCATGATTTTAAATTTTGATCCCACTATTTTGGAGATTGGTACGAATTATGTGCTTTTAGATCATGAAAAACATGCTTTATGTGATATATATGTTGTTGATTTTGTTCATGATTCTACAAAAAATTATTATGAGGGAGTAAAATTTGGTTGTAGGAATTTTCATGTTACTAAAATATCTCTTGAAAATTTTGAAGTTGTTCTTGTTTTTCCCTCATAAGCTTGTTTCTTTGTGCTTCTTTGATTTATTTCTTTACAAGATTCCCATGCATAGGAAGTGGGTTAGACTTAAATGTGTTTCATTTTTTCTTCTAGATGCTCTCTTTTGCCTCAACTACTATTTCTTGTTTTAGCATCTTTGAAAATTGCTGAGCCTATCTTAATGGCTATAAAGAAAGAGCTCTTGGGAGACAACCCTTGTTATTTTTCCTTTAAGTTTTAAGTTTCTTTTGCTTTTAGTTTTGAGTTGTTTTCTATCTCCTTTATTGGTAGTGAAAACGAATTATGAAAAAATAGTTATACTTGCTATCGAAAAGTTCTCAAAAAGAGAAGTGATTAAGAAGGTGAGCATTGATGAAATAGGGCTCGACCTTGAACCCTTGTGTTCATGCCTATGGGAACAATGTAAATCTTCTCATGGAAAATTATCAGCTAAAAATATGTGTTTGTTGTGTTTTCTTCCATTGTATCATAAAAATAGAGGCGCTTAAAATAAATGCCTAGCTAAAATGTGTTAAAGAAAAGCGCTTGTGGGAGGAAACCCACTTTTGTTTTCCTTTGTTATCATTTTGTTTTTTTCTGTTTTTTTTATTTTTGTGTTTTGGATTTTTTTTATCTCTGTAGCAACAGATCCTTATCCTTTTTATTTCGTTTTTGTGCTAAGAGTAACCTCTAATTAAGAGGTAGTGCGATTTGGGGAAGTTGATGTTCTGAAACAGATTTCTGGGATGTCACCAAAAAATTCATATCTCTTAGCCAGAACATCGGATTTCTTTGAAACAAATAAAAAGATGACCCATATTGTTATATAACTTACATTAGTTTCCCACTTTTGATTTGAGAAACAGAATATTTTCTGAAAAAAATCATCTTTACCGACTGTTCTGCTTTGACAGATTTCTGTCAATATTTGCATTTGCGTCTTAATCTCTTTATTTTGGTGTTATTTTGAGAGGGAGAGCTTTAAAATAAGTTGTTGCAGTAAATAATGTTTTAACTGAAGTGTGAGACTTGTGTTGAAACTGAACCAAGTGGATTTATTATTTTGATGCACTAATGTTGCTAATGAAGATTGTGAGATGTTTTAGGTGGAGGAAGTTTTCAAGTGTAAGGAGAGAAGAATGATATGATGAGATGAAGGATGGAAAAATGCTCAATATTGGGGATTCCCGTGTCACCCCAAGACATATCCAAGAAGTACAAGCGTTAAAGCTTGGGGATGCCCAAGGCATCCTCTTCTTGATAACCAAAAATATCAGGTTTCTTTCAAAACACTATATTTTTATTGCTTCACATAATATGTGTTATTCTTGGAGCTTATTGTTTTTAGTTTTTTTTTTGCTATAGCTTTTGGTTGGATCCTATCACTTTTCTTTTGGGAGAGATACACTCCATTTTCATTGCCTAGAACACTCTAGTTTTCACTATTATTATTCTGCCAGTGTTTAGTTTTTTGCTAGTACTGCATTTAGCTCTTTTTTTTCACTCGAATTTTATTTAGAGCTTGTTGGTTTGCTTTAGTTATATTTGATTATATCTCTGGTATTTTGATGATTATTTGCTTTGAGAGTTGTTTTGAATAAGGTGATTGGTGTTGGAGAAGGGTAAATTGTTTCATGCTTATAGTGGTGTAATAGGAAGCTTGTTTTGACAGTGGCTTAGGCTTTGGCATGCCATGTTAGATGTTATTTTAATTGTGTGATTAGTTATTTCTGATGTATCATGACTAGTCTCAAATAGCTGAGATTGCTTAATGTACCATTGAATTTTATCATGTGTTGTTTTCTCATATTGAATCATGGTATTGTGGTATTTCTTCTTTGAATGCTTTATCTGGACTGACTTGGCGCATGCTCACACCATGTTATGACTACAAACAAATTTACTTCTAACCTTTATGATCATTTAGTTTTTGACTTGTAATATCACTTCATGCTTTGATTAATGATGTTTTGTCTCTATGCATGATTATGACCGTTATTTCTCTCTTAGTTGGTCGCTCCCAGTCTTGTGCTAGCCTACACTTGTACTAAGTATGAGCTCTACTCGTGCATACAACTCCCGAAAAAACCAAAGTTTGCCAAATGTGTCCACCATATCTACCTATATGTGGTATTTAACCGCCACTCCAAGTAAATTTCTCGTGTGCTACCTTTAAACCTTGAAAATTATAACATGTTTTGTGTTCTTGTTTTAGCTCATGAGGAAGTATTGAATGCTTTATTATGTTTTTATCTTTGTTGGATTCACACCTGACTAGTATGAATAATGTGCTAGTCCTTAATATTGCAAAACGAGCAGACATCTGGGTGCCCAGCCCAAATTAAGCTACAACAATAATGTTTAAATCTCCTCACACTATGGACTTGAGAAATCATGAACTTAGCTTGTGCAAACAGAGGAGATAGGTTAATGTTATGATTCTCCTATGGGATCCGCTCTTGAAGCCATTAAGCATGAAAAGATGATAGATCCCTGATAGCATTCGTTGACATAGACATACACCTCTCTCAAAATTGTTTTCAATATCTCTGTTTTATCAAATAAAAAGCTCTAGCACATGAGTAATCCCTGCTTCCCTCTATGAAGGGCATTTATTTTACTTTTATGTTGAGTCTTCATCTTCTTACTTTATGAACTAGCTAAGAGAGCATAGTTGTCATTCTTAGTATAATGTGCATAGTCCCAAAATTTATTATTGATTGATTCATGGTTGTGGTATTGCTAGTTCTCAAATTATTTGTATCCATTCACCATTTAAACTTTGAAGGTGTCCTGGAATTTATGTTTTTACTACCACATGAAAGACTAGTCGGATACCACTTTATTATGTTCACTTTCAGTGTTTCATTATTCAATTTATTTTGTTTCTGTTTCTTTTCATGTGCAACATGGTTGCTAAGTTTAAATTAGTTGAAATAATATTTATCATGTCCTTGTTAAAGTACTTTGATATCAGCTTTGCAATGCTTTTAGTTAACGTTGATCAAGATTTATGTTGGCTTCATGTCACCACAAAATTATTTTGTTATCACTTACCTACTCGAGGACGAGTAGGACTTAAGCTTGGGGATGTTGATACGTCCCAAATGTACATATAATTTTTGATGCGCCATGCTCGTTTTCTACATGTTTTCCCTTTGTTTTCCCTTGTTTTCTATCATTTATTGGACTAACTTATTAAAAAGATACCCAGTGCCAGTTCCTGTTTATTTGTCGGTGTATTGCAGAAATAGGTCAAAATATCAAAGTGCTCGGAGTGAGCTGAATTTTTTGTGAATTTTTTACTCCCTGAAAAACTCTAGGAGCTAGAAGGGCAGCCCAAGATGGGGCCCACAGCCCCCAGGCTTGTGGTGGCCGCAACCACCCCCTTGGCTGCGGGGAGGGCCCACCTGGAGGTGTCGTGCACCGCCTCAAATCGCCCTTTGGCTTATAAATGCACGTTTTACCTAAAAACGACAGAAGAGTCGTCGGTTTTCTAGAAACGCATATGAGCTCCGCCGCCATCGAAAATTATACTTCGAGGGTGATACGTATCAAACATATCTACAATTTTTGATGCTCCATGATTGTTTCCTATCCAATACCTTTATGTTTTCACATGTTTTCCTTCGTTTTCTGGACGTTTTTATGGACTAACCTATTAACAAGATGCCATAGAGCCAGTTCCTGTTTTCTGCTGTTTTTGGTTTCAGAAAAGTTGTTCTGGAAATATTCTCGGAATTGGACGAAACGAAGGCCAAATACCTTAGAAGTATGTCACGTACACGGACTCCGGAGGAGACCCGGAGGGGTGCCCTGGAGCCCCCACACCATGGGTGGGTGTGGGTCTCCCCCCCAGTCGCGCCCAGGGGTGGTGTGCCCCCCTTGGCCACCCACCGCCATCGCCCTATTGCCTAAAAAGTCCCCCGAGGCATAAACCCTAAATATATCAGCCTCCTTCCACGAAAAGTTCCGTAGCTCTTCCGCCACCGACAAGTTTCGGGGGACAAAAATATCTGTTTCGGCACCCTGCCGGGACGGGGAACTGCCCCCCGGATCCATCTCCATCAACTCCACTTCCATCTTCATCATCGTTGATGTCTTCTATGATGAGGAGGGAGTAGTTCTCCTCCGGGGCTGAGGGCTCTACCGGTAGTTATGTGTTTCATCTCTCTCTCTCCCATGATGTGATCTTTATGTGATCATGAGCTTTGTAATCTAGTTGAATAAGTAGATGTTACTCTTTGTCTATTATGCTACTCAAGTGATTAGCATGATATTTATATTTTGTGTTGGATGACCCTACGAAATTGTGGTGTCTGTTTGGAACTATCTAGGTATCATGGTGATAGCGTGGGGATTACCTAGATGGGGAAATGCAAACTCTAAGGAGTGCTCTTATAGCCCTACGCAATGATTGGTGTTTGTTATCCGACCGGAGAGTGGTTCAGGGTAGCATAGTGAAGGGATGATATTTATGCATTCAATTATGTTATTATTGTTGAGAGTGTCCACTGGTGAAAGTATGATCCCTAGGCCTTGTTTCTAAGCATTGAAACACCGTTTACAATCAGTTCTGCTACATGTTTGCTTGCTGCCACTTTTATTTAATATTTCTATTGTCACTTATAACCATCCATATTACTTGTATTTCACTATCTCTTCGCCATACTAGTGCACCTATACAACAGACAATTTTATTAGGTGTGTTGGGGACACAAGAGACTTCTTGTATCGTAATTGTAGGGTTGATTGAGAGGGATATCTTTGACCTCTACCTCCCTGAGTTCAATAACCTTGGGTGATCCACTTAAGAGGAACTTGCTGCTGTTCTACAAACCTCTGCACTTGGAGGCCCAACACTGTCTACAAGAATAGAAGCATGCGTAGACATCAGAGGGACATAAGTTCCTGTTCCGGCATCCTGCCGGGATGGGGAAGTGCCCCCGGTGCCATCTCCATCAAGCATTATTCCTCCATGATGCTTCGTGACTAGTTCCCCCGTGGACTATGGGTTCATAGCAGTAGCTAGTTGGTACCCCTCTTTGTTGTTCAATACCACGGTCTCTTGAGCTTCCTCAGATGATAGAGATCTATCTGATTTAATGCTATGTGTTGTGTTTGTTGGTATCCGATAAACCATGGAATAATGATTATTTTGTTCATGTCATTATATGAGAATCTTCGCTTATATCCATAGAGTATTTTAATGTGTTCTTTCATACTCTCCGATGTGTATGATTATCTTGATCACATAGTTGTATGCATCTCCAAGAAGGAGTATTTATGCTACATAGTGGGTTCATGCCTCCTTGTTGGCTACGCTCGAGTGACAGAAACGCGCGGGGGGGGGGGGGGGGGGATGTGTTGTTGCCACTAGGGAGAAAACAGTGGCGCTCTTGTCTACGGATGAGAACCATTGCTTACATTACATGTTGTTCTTAAGCAATTGTCAGTTGCACACAAGGCAATCACTTCGTTGCTGCAACTTAATACAAAAGAGATTTTCTGGATAGCTTTCTTGAGATGGACTATTAGATATAGATGCATACTAGATAGTGATCTATATACCTTGACGTAATGCCTACCATGTTAGAACCCGTGAACTATATCTCGTCATAATAGCATTGTGATTCCCCCATGATTTTTCAATTTCCTAGCTGTAATTTGTTACCCAACACTTGTTCTATTGTTTGGAGAGTTGCCACTAGTGAATATGTGAACCCCGGTCCATATTTTACTATTATTGCTACTATTTTACATGCTTTTACTCCTTGTTTCCTTGCTGGTCTGTTTATTACAAATTACAAATATCACTTGTTTCACTCTGTATTACACCACACTCACTATCTTTTCGTTAAACCAGTGCATCTATACAATTGCCATTGTATTAGGTGTGTTGAGGACGCAAGAGAAACATCATAACAACACTCCATCCACTGTTTTATCCCACCTTGTGTTACTAATATCATTTACTAAGTGCTTCTCGGGTGTGGCTGAATTGACAACTAAGTTCCTAAGACTTATAGGTATTCTTTGTTTCCCCGTGGGTCGAATCAATAAATTGGGTTACACTTACCCTCAAAGACTGTTGCGCCCCTACACTTGTGGGTCATCAATGCCCCAGCTCGCTTCTCCCTTCGCCAATATTACTTTCGTTCTGTGGTTGTTTGTAACGAACCCTGTATTTTCGTTAATTTCATTAATGGAAAGGGGATTAGCACGGCCGGAAAAAGAAAAAGAAAAAATGAAACGATAAAAAGTTGCGACCATATTGTAACTAAAAACCCCCATTTTAGTTGCAACCATTGTGCAACTCCACGTCAACACCTAACAACAAGTTTATTGAGCCCTATTTCTTTTTAAAAAGGGAAAAGTTTTGTATTTTCATTATTTAACGTTACATAGGTTTTTCGATAAGTTCACAACAAGTATGATGGTTCTAATGATGATTCTGCATTTATTGTGTGTTTATCTCACGGGTGGATTTAAAAAACCTCGCGAATTAATTTGGGTCAAAGGTGTGGATTTGAATGTCTTGACTACATCATTTGATGTAACTGATTATTATCTGCCTTGGAATTAAATTGGTCATTAGAGTCTTAGAATTAAAGCAACACACCTGGCCATCGGCCAAAGAGAAAGCTTGACATTATAATTTATAAGATACAATTAATGAGCAACTGTCAGAACTCAAAGAGAGACCTCATGTTTAATGTTGGAGAAAACAATAATTGAATATGGGTGATTGTTACTGAAAAACATTGTGATCCTTCCATATACTTCTTATGAATACCTATAGAAAGAGTATGTTCACCACTAGTTCACATTTTTTTAATGATTACCAAGAGCCCGACAATAGGTTGAGGCTCGAAATCCAGTCGACAACCATATTCCAGATTTTGGTAGAGTAACAACATTGGAAGAGAATGTGAGCCACTGTCTCACGGGTGGTCAAGCAAAGCCATATCCCACTGTGTGTCCATCCACGCCGTTGAAGTGTTTCAAAGAAAATAAAACGGTTCTAAGTGACGGGCCATGCAAAATGGTTGCATTTGATTGGCACCCAAGCGGCGAGCTGAGAATACGTCGAAGTGGCCCAAAAGTTGAGCTTATGCCAAGGCCGATGAGTGAATAACATTGGCCGTTAGGTTCCAAGTGATTGTGTCGGCTATGTACAGAAGTAAAATGACATCCTCAATCAATGACCAAAGAGTGATGGATTGTTTGAGCCGATAACCCGAGAGGCCATTGCTACTGTGGATGGCTTTGAATCCCCGGCAAGTGCCAGAAATTGTTTGATGCGTTGCGTTGGGAACCCCAAGAGGAAGGTGTGATGAGTGCAGCCGTAAGAATTTCCCTCAGTTAAGAACCAAGGTTATCAATCCAGTAGGAGAAAGAGGATCTTCGGAAGGTTGATGCCACTGACGGTGGTGATGGCTCACCGGTGTCAGCAACAACGCGGAACCTGCACACAACACAACCAAAATACTTTATCCCAATGGTACATTGAGGTTGTCAAGCTCACCGGTCTTGCTGAAAACAAAGATTAGACGTATAGTGTGGAAAATAGTGTATGCTTGCAATAAGTAAAGAAAGCATGAAATTGTAGTGGTTTGTCTAATAGTGTAGGAAAATGGACCGGGGTTCATAGGTTCACTGGTGGTGTCTCTCCATAAAAGATAGCATGTTGGGTGAAGAAATTACAGCTAGGCAATTGACAAAAGGAGGTTTCACCGTAGTGCACATTCATGACATGATGACTACTATGATATTTAGTGCGGGCATTACAACAATATACATAGACCATAATCCAACTGCATCTATGACTAATAATCCACCCTCGGGTTATCATCCAAACCCCCTTAGGTATTAAGTTGCAAGCAACAGATAATCACATTAAGCAATGTGTATAATGTAAGCAGTGACTGTGCACGCGGGCACTCACACCGCTGTTTTCTCCCTAGTAGCAATAGCACATCCTCCCCTGTCACGTTTATGTCACTCGAGCACAGGCGAAAAGGAGGCATGAACCCAACAATCGAGCATAAATACTCCCTCTCAGAGTCACTAGCAACTACTTAGCCAGAGCAACCACTAGCAACGAAAAGCATGCAAGATCACAAATAACATATGCAATAAAGACTATAATCAACTTGGCATAAGTTCAATATTCATCGGATCCCAGCAAACACAGCACATAGAATTACATAAGAACAATCTCGATCATGTTAGGCAGCTCACGAGATCTAAACATTGAGGCATAGGAGGAGAAGACAACCATCTAGCTACTGCTATGGACCCGTAGTCCAAGGATGAACTACTCACGCATCACTCCGGAGGCAGGCATGGTGATGAAGAGGCCTCCAGTGATGATCACCTCTCCGGCAGGGTGCCGGGAGACAGCTTCAGAACCCCCTGATCTAGGGTTGACGACGACGGCGGCGGAACTTTTCGGGGATTTTTTATCAGGTGCCCAGGGCTTCTGATGGGGGGATAGTAACCCGGTAGGTCAATCTCAAGGTGTAACCCGGCCCAAGATGTGCTGCACAGGATTCGGCTAAGGATAAAGAAACCTCTGGAAGGCCCGAAGTTCGTAGGCATCGTAACCCGGATTGTGGGTTGCGGTAAGGAAAGCTAGGGTTTGTGAGTAGAGTTCGTGTAGGACTCAAGCTGCGCCTTGGAGGGCAAGCCAAGGGGGGGTACAGGTGCTTTATAACCGGCCCCTAGGGTTAGCTTCAGAGATTCAAGTCGTAGTTGTATCACCAATTATTGAGCATCCAGTATAGTTCATATTCGAGATCCGGCGAGTTGCTTTCCGGTTCTTAGATCGCCTTTTACCATGTCCTCCTTCGAGCTAAACCCTCTCCCAAATACCTGTGTCGACTTGCCCCAAGATCAGTTACCCCAGGTAACATCTGCCGTGATTATCCCACGACAGTTGGCGCCCACCGTGGGGCCTGCGTCCAAAGGTGTTTACATCACGGGAGAAGCTCGGAAGAGCATGAAGAACTTCATCGTCGGCGAGATCTGCACCAATGACGAAGGAGAAAAGATAGTGGACGGTTCCGGCTGGGAGCTAGAGCCGGGTCATCTCGAATCCGGATCTACTGTGGCGATCGGCCAAATCAGTATCTTCATCGGTATGGTACGTACGCTTGATTTAAGAGGACAATATCACGTGCATGTTACAAGGACTTCTAGCAGGGACAAAGGAGCATTAAATCAGACGGTGAATTCAACTTCTGCGGCCGTTCCGAGATACCTAAGATGGGCGGAGCAAGAGGTAACGTGGAGCAGAGGGGATCACCCGGGAGGAATAGAGCGCCCCGGAACCTTGGCATTGGTGGTCGCTCCGCAGGTCAATGGTTATGAATTGAAAAAAGTCTTGATGGATGGAGGGAGCAGCATCAACATCCTGTATTGGGAGACCTTCTTGCGCATGAACCTCAAAGAATCACAGCTACAGAAAACTTCGACAGTTTTTCATGGAATCGTGCCGGGTCATTCGGCGCGCCCCGAAGGAAAAATCACATTGGAGGTCGCTTTCGGAGAGTCGGTGGATAATTATCGCGTGGAGTGGCTCACGTTTGAAGTGGTCAAGTTGCACAGTCCTTATCATGCGCTGTTCGGAAGGCCGGCTTACGCCAAGTTCATGGCTAGGCCGTGCTATGTGTATTTGCAGCTAAAGATTCTGGGCCCCAAACGGACCATCACCATCCATGGGAGCCGGGACATAGCAGCTGAGTGCGATGAAGGGGATTCAGTGATGGCTGAGCAAGCTTGCAGAAAGGAAGAACTCAAATATTACCGGTCTCAAGTAGATCCGGATGATGGCATGGCATTGAGAAGACCGGACTCCGAGGACGAAAGAGTGAAGTTTAAAGCAGCACAGGACACCAAGAAAGTAGATTTCGTGGAGGGAGATCCCACCAAGCAGTTCACTATAGGGTCTAACTTGAAAAGCGAGCAGGAAAAGGCTCTTGTGGAGTTCATTCGTTCAAATGCGGACGTATTTGCTTGGACGCCCAGCGACATGCCGGGCATCCCCACTGAGTTAGCGGAGCATAGTTTTCACGTGGATCCCAAGGCTAGGCCTGTGAAGCAGGGTTTGAGAAAAATGAATGAGGAACGAAGAAGAGCCATAGGCGAGGAAATCGCGCGGCTATTAACTGCAGGTTTTATCATGGAAGTATTTCACCCGGACTGGCTAGCAAATCCGGTTCTTGTGATGAAAAAGACAAACGAGTGGAGGATGTGCATCGATTTTACAAGTCTCAATAAACATTGCCCAAAGGATCCGTTCGCGCTACCAAGGATAGACCAAATCATAGACGCGGTAGCCGGGAGTGACTTGCTGTGTTTCCTGGACGCATATTCGGGATATCACCAGATTAAACTCAAAAGGGAGGATTGGGAGAAAACGTCGTTTATAACCCCTTTTGGGGCCTTCTGCTACAAAACCATGACATTTGGATTGAAGAACGCGGGTGAAACTTACCAGCGGTGTATTCAGAAGTGCTTCGAAGATCAAATTGGGCGCAATGTGCACGCTTATGTGGATGATGTGGTTATTAAAACCCGGAAGGCAGAGACATTTATCGATGATCTAAAGGAGACGTTCAAAAACTTGAGGAGATACCAGATGAAGCTTAACCCAACCAAGTACGTGTTCGGAGTTCCGGCTGGGAAATTACTCGGCTTTATAGTCTCCGAGAGAGGAATCGAGGCAAACCCGGATAAAATCAAGGCCATCCAGAATCTGAAAAAACCGGAAAATTTGAAGCATGTTCAAAAGCTCACGGGCTGCGTAGCAGCCTTGAGCCGATTCATATCCAGACTTGGAGAAAAGGCAATACCTTTGTACCGGCTCTTGCGGAAATCAGATAAATTCGTGTGGGATCAAGAAGCAGATGAGGCGTTTGAAGCACTAAAGAAGCAGCTATCTGAAGCACCAGTACTAGCAGCGCCGGGTCCTAAAGAGCCTATGTTACTATACGTGGCAGCTGGCCCCCGAGCTGTTAGCGCAGTAGTTGTCGTGGAACGCAAAGAGGATGGGAAAGGTTACCCGGTTCAGAGGCCGGTTTATTACGTCAG
The DNA here is from genome assembly GCA_028641055.1 of Alopecurus myosuroides. Lineage (NCBI taxonomy): Eukaryota > Viridiplantae > Streptophyta > Magnoliopsida > Poales > Poaceae > Alopecurus > Alopecurus myosuroides. The sequence continues at coordinate 182,133,024 of CM054061.1, read as the reverse complement.
CGAGGTATTATCAGAAGCAAAGCAGCGCTATCCACATTGGCAAAAGTTGGTATTCGGGGTCTTTATGGCCAGCCGGAAGTTGAAGCCGTATTTCCAAGAACATCCCATAACAGTGGTTAGTTCAATACCAATGTCGGATATTATCAGAAACTCGGATGCGACGGGAAGAATAGCCAAGTGGGCAATAGAGATGGTGGTTTATCATATCAGCTACGAGCCCAGGTCAGCAATCAAGTCCCAGGCTTTAGTCGATTTCGTTAACGATTGGACGCACACTGGAATGGCTACCATAGTTCCAAATTCAGAATCATGGACCATGCACTTTGATGGATCAAAGCAATACGAGGGATCAGGAGCTGGAGTGGTGCTGACATCTCCCAAGGGAGACAAATTGAGTTACGTACTGCAGATTCACTTTGACTGTTCAAATAACGTGGCCGAGTATGAGGCCCTATTGCATGGCTTGAAGGTAGCCAAGGAGATGAACATTAGAAGGATACGATGCTTTGGAGATTCGGATCTTGTGGTACAACAGGTATCAGGAACTTGGGATAGAAAGGACGCAACTATGGCAGCGTACCGCAGGGAGGTCGATAGGGTTGCCGGGTGTTTTTCCGGGTATGAGGTGGAGCACATAGACAGAAGAAAAAACGAGGCAGCAGACGCACTCGCCAGACTCGGCTCGCGCAGAGAGCCGGTCCCACCTAATGTTTTCCTGGACGAGTTATGGCGACCATCAGTTAAAACTGAGTCTGAGGAAGAACTGGCAAATCAAGACCCGGATTTGGAACTCGTGGCCACAGTACGTGCCGTTCCCGAGTGGACAGAACCATACCTGGCCTACCTATCACGGGGCGAGTTACCAGAACAGGAGGTGTTAGCAAGACAAGTTCTGAGACGAGCGAAAGGATACTCCATTATCAGTGGGGAGTTATACAAGAGAAGTGCAGCAGGAGTCTTTTTGCGCTGTGTAGCACCAGAGGAAGGCCGACAGATTCTTAAGGAAATCCATGAAGGTGATTGCGGGCATCACGCATCCACAAGATCCCTAGTGGCCAAAGCCTATCGACATGGATTCTTCTGGCTCACGGCTCTAGCAGACGCGGAACGATTAGTAGCAAGGTGCGACGGATGTCAAAGGTACGCTCGCCAAACCCATGTGCCGGCTATGGAATTGCGAACCATCCCGTTAACTTGGCCATTTGCTGTATGGGGTATGGACATGGTTGGCCCCTTCCATATGTCACCTTGCAAGAAGACACATCTTTTAGTGGCTATCGATAAGTTTACCAAGTGGGTCGAGGTTATGCCAGTTACTAATTGCGAAGCAGCTACAGCAGTCAAGTTCCTGAAAAGAATTATCTACCGGTTCGGGTACCCTCACAGCATAATTACCGATAATGGAACCAACATGTCCCTTGGAGAGATGGAAAAATTCTGTGGCAACAACGGAATCCGGCTCGATGTAGCGTCAGTGGCTCATCCACAGGCCAATGGGCAAGTAGAGAGAGCAAACCAAGAGTTGCTTCGTGGATTAAAGCCGCGATTGCGAGTTCCTTGTGTCAGGGCCGCTGGAGCTTGGGTCGAAGAACTTCCTTCAGTGGTCTGGGGTATCAACACTACACCCAACAGATCCACTCAGATGACACCCTTCTTCATGGTCTATGGGGCAGAAGCAGTATTACCAAGCGATATTATTCATGATTCACCAAGAGTGGCAGCTTATGTTGAAGTAGAGAACGAAAAGACCCGGCAAGATGCCGTGGATATGTTAGAAGAGCAAAGGGAACAAGCCTTGGAAAGATCCGCCATATATCAGCAAGATTTACGGAGGTATCATAGCCGGCGTGTGAAAACCCGGGTCTTCCAGGAAGGAGACCTGGTTCTGCGCCTGGTTCAGACAAACGAAGGAAAACACAAGCTATCACCACCGTGGGAAGGACCTTTCATCATAAGCCGGAATCTGCATAATGGGTCATATTACTTGATAGACGCAAGGGAAGAATCGGCCATAGCTAATGACACTGCTCATACCACTGCACCTATGCAAGAAAGAGACAGACCATGGAACGTGGCTCAGCTGCGCCCGTATTATACTTAGCAAGGACTATGTTGGTGCACGGGAATTAAACGATGTAACAGGCAGCAGGTTTCAGACGTACTCTTTTCCTATCCAGGGTACCCTTGGGGACTGGACGGGTTTTTAATGAGGCGGCCTGCTGACCTAATTTTCTCATATCAAATAAAGAGGTGATTATCAAGAAAAGAGGCAATTATCATTTGTACAGTGTGTATCTCTAGATCTTGAGGGCTGGTCGCTCATATAAGCACGGCTGCAAACTCAAAAAGACCCGGCCTCGATGCCAATGAGTTATAGGGGCTGGTTACTCGAAAACGAGTACGGCTACAATCTTATAACCGGACAAAGAAGTCCAAATTTCTCGGCTATTCTTACTTAAGCTCGATGTGACTCGCAACAAAGTGGCATGATTTGTTCGCTTACGATTACTGTCAGACATGAAGCCCAATGGGACTTGCCTGACCTCGTTTTCGTATCGATGTAACAACATGATATCCACGCGAAAGCCGGCTTACAGTACAAGATAGTCGAAAGGGTCATCTAAACCACAAGTTATGCAGAGTATAAGGCTGACAGCCGGAAACTCAACGGTTATTAAGCATAACTTCAAATCTATAAGAGTCCTGGGATACTTGAGAATCTAGCGGCAGGCAATTCATTCTCTTTTAAAAATCATGTGTCCTGGGCGCGGAAATCCGGACCTGGGGGACTTATGAGTTTTGAAAGAGAAAAAGTGTTGTTCAGTCGTCAAAATTCCAAGGAACCAAACATCATCCGGGTCTTGGGGGCTTGGGGACTTTGTAATAAGTCCGTTCGCCAAACACCCACGAAACCCGGAAGCCGGGTCTCACAAAAAGAAGAATAAAGAATTGCGGGTATCAGGAATAAGACAAGTAGGATATCAAGAACAAGTGGGTGCAAAAGCATATAAATCGAAAGCCCAAAGAGGCGCAAAGTGCATCGGGAGTCCAGAATGTATTACAAAGCCTCACTAAAGTATTAAAGGAGCACAGGCGCTCCATTCAAAAAATAAGTTGTTTCAATGACACCTCGACCGACTGATGCGTATGAAATAATAGGCAACACTCAATACTCTAAGCCGCAGGGTCCATCTTGGCTTTGCCCTTGCTGTCGCTTGTGGTAGCAGCGCCACTCGGGTCAGTGGCAATGCCGACTCGCGCAGGTGGAGGGACGACAGGAGTAGAAGAAGCAGGCACAGAGTCGGCTTCCGCCTTCTTCTTGGCAGCCTCTTCCCTTATCTTGGCCGCTTCCTCCTTCCACCGGGCAAGCATGTCGTATGGCTTGGGGCGGTCCGCCTTGATGATCTTGTCGTTAACATCATATGCAGGAAGAATGGTATCAATCTCCAAACCATCGGCAATAACGCTAGCCGGGTGACGGATTTCTTTTTGAATAGCCTTGAAGTCCTTAGGCGAAAACTTGGATCCATCTGGGTTGAACTCCGGAAACCCGCCCATCAGCTTGGCCGGCTCTAGCTTAGGAACATAAGCTTTAGCCAGCGCGAGTCCTCGGGTCACACCAAATCGGCAAGATGAACGCTTCCAGTGCCAAATCCACTCAGGGATAGTGGAGCAGAATTCTAGCAATTTCTTCATGTTGCTTGGCCTGATACCCGGCAGTCGCAGCTCGTCAAGAATCCAACCAATTCCGGCACTAAGCTGCCAGATAGTGTCCTTGATGAGTTTCAACTTGGTAGTGTCATCTTCTTCAGGGGCTACGTCACGCGGGCCTATTAAAAAGACAAAGGACAAGTAATAAGTAAAGGGATACGGTTGTCCATCTAGAGCGAATCCGGATCATGAGTGCCAAAATTCAGAGATCATACCAGTTGCAACACGATGGATATCAGCAATCTGCACTGAAAGAGTCGTCAGCCTATCTTCGGCCACGTGAGCTCTTTTCCGGTATTTCCTCATGATCTTTTGGCTCCTGCGAGTCTCAGTTTCAGCTGCTTCGCGAAGGGCCGTTTCCTTTTCGATGCGCTTGGTGGCCTTGGCTAGCTTTTTCTCAGATTGCGCAACAAAGTCCTAGGAGAAAAATCGAAGAAGGGTCAGTCGGAAATATCATGCAAAGTTCCAAGCAAATTACTTAGTAATTCACTTCGAACTTGGGGACTATATGAGGAAACACATGATATTACTCGGGTTTACTTTGTGTTTGGTTATCAAGGCATCTAGGATATTTTCTTCATTGGCCCTCAAGGTGTAGAGGGCATCAAGCATTTGGGAAAACGTCATGTCTTCAGGGCGAAGTCTTGAAGGGCCGGAAGATTGGCCTTCTTCTTGAAGGACCTTTCCGGGTCTTGGGGTTGGAACCCGGACTGTCTGAGTGTCCGGGTTAGGAGAACCCGGCTTGGTCTCCAGGATGATATCTTCGTCTACTTCTTCAGAGGACTTGGGTGATGCGGTTTCCGGTGGAGCTGGGTCCTTAAAGGGGTCTTGATCCTGTCCGTCCTCAGCCTCGTCATCAGCAGCAACATCTATGTTAATATTTGGCTCCTCATCTCCTTGCTTTTCCGCTTCGGGAATATCGGGGTCACTGTTGGTAACTTGGACACTAAAGGGAAAGAGGGATATAGTGGTCAATGGCACGTATTAAAAGGGTTAATAAATGCAAAATAATATCGAATAAAGTCACTTACCCGGTGTTCACGGTATAGTCCGGTGGGAGCTCGCTGCTGGAGGCAGATGATGTCGTCAAAGATACCGGCTGCGGTACTCGGAATTGCCCGGCGAGTGGATGATTAGGAGATGGACAACGTTGAGGAGATTTGGGAGGCTGAGGTGGAAGAGTGCTAACTCGGTGAGCAGGTGAAGTGGAGATACCCGGGTTAAGGGGATCATCCCCCGGGGAACTCCGGGTCACCCTACGTTTGGCCGGGGGGGATCCTTCAAGAATGGCGAATGCGATAATCGTTCGTTAAGTTTATGCATAGTATCAAAGGAGTAGGGCTCAGAAGACATGGAGGAGAAGGGAACCTTTGCAACTACCCCTCTGGCTTTCCTCTTGGTTCCGACCGTAGTTTCCTGGTCGGATTCGGTGGCTTCCGGGTCATCTTCTTCTTCTTCCTCCTCGTCCTCTAATCCTGAAAGTTGAGTATGTGTCAGACGAGGAAAAGATGGACGATAGGAAAGATAGCACAGGTAAAAGGTGAATATAAGATTAGGGAAGATACCCTCGTCGTGTTCAACCGGCTCATCCTCCTCTTCCGGGTCTTGGGAAGGAGGAGAGGTTTCGATCCTCCAGAAGGGATCGTCAGCCTGTGATCAAAGAGATGAAAGCAAGAGTTAGAAACTGCAGCAGGTAAAAGTGCCAAAATAAGCTAAAGGAATCAGGTCTCACCACTGGAGCTGGGTGTTCCCGAGTAAATGGGGGTAACCCGGCGACATTTTTTATCACCTCTAGCTTCTCCGTCAGGAAGCTTTTGATGGTCTTGTTGGTGTCACCGACGCCAAAGTTCTTGGTGGAGTATCGGAGCGAGTCCGTGATGTGCCCCGAGTATTCACACATTAACTTGGTGCGAATGCAGTTGGGCTGAACCCGGAAATCTACCCAGGTCTTCACCAAATTAAGTCCAAGAAGGCCTTGGGCCGAGAGAGCAGCTAACTTAGCCAGCAAAGGCTGGATTGCCTCCCTGTCAGAGTCAGGGGCAAAATCGCTGAAAGATTCGGAAGGCTCAAGGAGACTCTCCGAGTAACCTGGCAACTTCCTCTCGCCATCCGGGGAAGTGTCGTGGCAATAAAAGAAAGATAATTGCCAGTTTTTGACGTGGGAGTTCAGGTTCAGAGTTGGCATGGGTGAGTGCTTGCAGCGTTGGATAGACACTCCACCGCAAGTAAGAAGCACTCTGTCGCCGCTCTCGCGGCACGGTTTGCAATGGAACAGCTCAAGAAAAAGAGCCAGACTTGGCGGAACGCACAAGTATGACTCGGATAAAACAATGAAGTGGGTAATATTCAACATAGAGTTAGGCCCTATGTCGAATACCCGGAGGCCGTAATGGCTTAAGACTTCTCGGAAGAAAGAGTGACCCGGAGGACGGAATCCCCGGGTCACGTGCTCGGTGAAGCAAATTACCTCATTTCCGGCGGGAGTGGGCCGGGTCTCATCGCCTGGTGCCCTCCAGTGTATGTCCTTTTGAGAAGGGAGGATTCCTAGCTCGGCCATCCCGTCTAGCTTGGCCTTTGTTGCCGCAGACCGGCCCCAATTTGCTGAGATGGTTTGGGTAGTCTTTGCCGGGGCCGGCTGTTTCCCTTGTCTTTTTGGAGCCATAGAGTTGACCTGCAGGGTACAAGGAGTAAGACTCGGAATATCGGATTATCCGAATTTGGAGTGTTAAGGCGGTACGAAGACTGAAAAATATCCGGGTAACGCCTTACGGAGCAAAAGGTTGTGAATTGTCCGGGTGATAAATGCGGTTGAGGAAATCACTAGTTACTTACGTATTGAGGTGAGTTGGGTGAGCACGGATGGTTGCCCATGCTTCTATTGCAAGTAAAATAGCTGGAAAGGGAAGATGTTCCGGGTGTTAATGTGGTAAGCGGAAAATCAAGGAGGAACGGATCTAGATGGGAAAATTTGCGAGTGACCCTACAGAAGATTTGATGGTTAATAATGATAAGGGGATGAGTTGTGACTGTATATCAGGTGCTTAAAGGAGTTGGGAAGTATCGAACCGATCCAATTTGGTGATATCGGAAAAATAATTTACGGGAGGACCCAGATCCGATCCTGGTTAAATTGAAGAAATTGCAAGGCTAAATTGGACTGCTGTGAGAGGCTTACTGAAGGGATTGAAGTCTGGAGCGAAGGTGTCGTGAGGTGTGGCTTGAATGCCCCTTCACGATCCTTGACGAAAGAAATGAAGATGCGACGGTGACGCTCGGTGGCGGCGCAGGATGGCTCGAGGTCGAGCGCGGCCGGCGACGCTCTCGCTTTTGATGGCGTGCACGAGTCTCTGGCGGCGGTGCTGCAAGGAAGTAACGAGCAAGGGGAGAGAGGGAATGCTAAGGTAAAGTAAAGGGCCTAGGGTTACCCACCGGCCACTATTTATAAGAAGAGGGTGAACCTATCATAACGGCCGGAAGCCGGAAATCGTGGGATAGCAATTATCCATGCAAATTTTGTGACGTGTGCGCCAAATGCGGAGTAAAGTACTCTGTTAATAAGAGGAAGTACAATTTACCCCGAGGTGTCAGGGATCAGTATCGAGAGTAGGATCTTAACGTTTTGGGATTCAGATTTGGAGAAACAAGCTAGATACTCGGAGAAAGGCCGGGTTACTGTATGGTCGCCATGGAGCCATGCTTAGCTGCTTGTCAAGGCAACCTGAACCAGCCTCCATGAACTCGTGTGTTTTATGTTTTCTTTCAGGGAATAGCAAGCGCTTCAAGGAGGAATCCGTGAAACCCACGCTATTCTGGGGACTACTGATGGGGGATAGTAACCCGGTAGGTCAATCTCAAGGTGTAACCCGGCCCAAGATGTGCTGCACAGGATTCGGCTAAGGATAAAGAAACCTCTGGAAGGCCCGAAGTTCGTAGGCCTCGTAACCCGGATTGTGGGTTGCGGTAAGGAAAGCTAGGGTTTGTGAGTAGAGTTCGTGTAGGACTCAAGCTGCGCCTTGGAGGGCAAGCCAAGGGGGGTACAGGTGCTTTATAACCGGTCCCTAGGGTTAGCTTCAGAGATTCAAGTCGTAGTTGTATCACCAATTATTGAGCATCCAGTATAGTTCATATTCGAGATCCGGCGAGTTGCTTTCCGGTTCTTAGATCGCCTTTTACCATGTCCTCCTTCGAGCTAAACCCTCTCCCAAATACCTGTGTCGACTTGCCCCAAGATCAGTTACCCCAGGTAACATCTGCCGTGATTATCCCACGGCAGCTTCCTTTGGGAGGGGAATAAATATGCGAAAGGGCAAAGGCGGTGGAGCCCCACACCACCACCCCCTGCGCGGCCAAGGGGGGCAGGCCACCCCATGGTGTGGGCCCCCTGAGACTCCTCTCTGGGTGTCTTCGGGACTCCGTGGAACCTTCGGGAATTCTAAGACTTCCGGGCTTCGAATTTTCCGATTCCGAGAATATTTCTAGAAAAACTTTTTTGAAACTAAAAACAGCAGAAAACAGGGAACTGGCTCTCTGGCATCTTGTCAATAGGTTAGTCTGGAAAATCGATAAAAATGACATAAAGAAGGGAGAAAACATGTAGCAATTGGCATAATATTATCATGGAACATCAGAAATTATAGATACGTTGAAGACGTATCAAGCATCCCCAAGCTTAGTTCCTACTCGTCCTCGAGTAGGTAAACGATAAACAAAATAATTTCTAGGGTGACATGCTACCACACAATCTTGATCATAAAAATGTAAAAGCATATGTAAGCTGAGATCATAGAACTTTAACACAAACATGATAAGTAGAACTTTAATAATAAAGCATAGCAATCACTTTGCATCATGAGAAGTATATCAAATAAAAGATCATGAATAACAATTCAAAGAAAGATATATGTTTGTTTCAAGTATAGAGAAAGCATGGCAAAGTGATATTTCGCTAGTTCTTTAGAGTGGGGAAAAACATAAATGTCAGAACACCTTCAAAGTTCATGAGGAAGACTAGAACAAATAATTTGAAAACAAGCAATAACACATCATGAATTAATTAATAATGTTTCTGGGACAAATGCACATAAAACTCAGAATGGCAAAAATGCTCTCTCAACTTTGCATAAAGTTAGAAGATGGAGACGCAACATAAAAGTAAAAGAAAGGCCCTTCGCAGAGGGAAGCATGGATCACTCATCTGCTAGAGCTTTTTATTTTATTAAATAGAGTTATTAAAAGTTTGACACTCCTCCCATCCATCTTTCACAAACCATGGCTAACCGAATCCTCGGGTGCCTGCCAACAATCGCATACCATGGAGGAGTGTCTATATTTTAGGAGATGTATGCTAATGTCAACGAATGGTAAACGGAAAATACAGTACGTCACAAGCCAACTAGATTTCACAAGAGCGGATCCCATATGAAGGACGCAAATAGTATAGAATGTCATCCCTCTTTATCTTTTGTTTACACAATTATGCTTTGACTGATAAATCAGGGGGGAAAATAGTGAAGATATTTTGTGTGTATTAATTTGTGGCTGGGCACCCCGCTGCCAGCTCTTCTACCAATTGGATAAGCGGATGAAGCCATTAGTCCAGGGTGTGAAATCCAATCAACAAGTGAGATAAATATTCTCTATTTACATCCTCATGAGCAAAACCAGGAACACAAAGCAGGAGTAATTTTTTAAGGTTTTAAAGGTAACACATGAGCAATTTACTTGGAGTGGCAGTTAAATACCACATGTAGGTAGGTATGGTGGACACAATGGGAAAACTTGGTTTTAGGGATTTGGATGCACGAGTATAATTCCATACTCAGCACAGGTGGAGGCTAGCAAAAGATTGGGAGCGACAAATCAAGAGAGCATAAGAGCCATAATCATGCATAGCGACACAAACATCATTAATCAAAGCATAAGCGGCATCACAAGTTCAAAACTAAATGATCACAGAGGCTATTAGTGACTGGTTCATAGTCATAAACATGGTTTGAGCATGTGCCAAGTCAACCAAATAAAACATTCGAAAGAGAATACCATAAATTTATGATTCAATATGACAAGAACAACTCTTGAATCTTTCAATGGAACATTAAACACCCTCAGCTATTTGAGGCTAATCATGCTACTCAATAACCACAAGGATATAGAACTAAAATAACATCTAGCATGATACGAAAAAGTTCTAGCCACAGTCTATACAAGCTTCTACTTGCACCATTAAAAATTCTACTTCAAGCAGCAGTTTCTTCTCCCAACAAGCACCATTCAAGATATGTTTCAACACAAATACTCTTCAAGATACAACAAGAAAACATGAGAGCACTCACATAACACTACTAAAACTATCAGCTCTTAGATAAGAGATGCATGCAAATCAGGAGCTAAATAAATGCAGCAGCCAGACAAAGATTGAGAATACAAAGTATTCCCATGGAAAAGCGGAGCATGTCACTCTCCAATAAAATAATGCTGGGGTCCAACCAAGCTTATTGAAAAAATAAAAATAAACTAAAAGCAAAAATAAAATACGCTCCAAGTAAAGCACATAAGATGTGACCGAATAAAAATATAGTTTCACTAGAAGTGACCTGATAATTTGTCGATGAAAAAGGGGGTGCTTTGGGCATCCCCAAGCTTAGACGCTTGAGTCTTCTTGGAATTTTCTGGGATGTACCTCCGGGGAATCCCCAAGCTTAGGCTTTTCACTCTTCTTGATCACGTCATATCATCCTCTTCTCTTGACCCTTGAAAACTTCCTTCACACCAAACTTCTCACAATCTTCATTAGCAACGTTAGTGCAATCAAAATAATAAATTCACATCGTTCAGTTTCAACACAATCCTAACACTCATGAACATATTAGCTACTGTCACAACCTCTTTTAAAACTCTTTTTCTCAAAAGAACACCAAAAGAAAAAGATTAAGATGCAAATGCAATTATTGACAGAAATCTGTCAAAACAAGACAACAGGTAAAGATGATTTTTTTATAAAATCTTATGTTGCTCAAATCAAAAAGTTTTCAACTAATAAACATTGCGTATATAGCCCAGGATTACGCACAAAAAAACTCAGGTCATTTTGAATTTTCTGTGAGTTTATATGAATTTACCAGTGGACAGCAGAAATCTGTTTCTTGCGCAGAAATCCGAAATATAGTCTCAACTTTCCACTATAGGCTTTACTTGGCTCAAAAAATACACAAAATAAAAGATACATCGGGGTTTCTCAGAAAATAGACAACACCCAGGTGCAAATAAAACAAAAGAAAATGACGGAAAACGGGTTGAAAACGGAGAAATAAAACGGGTTGTCTCCCGGTAGCGCTTTTCTTTAATGCCTTTCAGCTAGGCATAGAAAGCAACTCAAGTAATTTCAAGTGAAGCATTAACATCTGTAACTTCCTCTAAATCATTATTTGCAGCAATAGGCACTCTAGGTGTTTCTGAAGATTCAACATGAAGGTCACTCTTAGTTTCACTAATCGTTTTAGCAATTTTCAGCACATATTGAGATTTGGGTTTAGTTATCTTGGGAACATACATGAATCTTTGGTATTTTCCCACAAAAGCTTTCTCCTTTTTGAATTTAAGAGATGAAAAAGTTTAGCTTAAAGTTCCCATAGCCTCCTCTAGTTTACCAATCCTAGAATTTTGATCATAATGAGTGTTGCCAGCTTCTAGAGCAGTGATTCTTTCATCAATAGTAATTATTGATTAATTAACTTTGCTAGCATTATCAAGAAAAATTGGTAAGTTCATTTCTAAAGAGTTTAGTTTACTAATAACATCATCCAAAGTGGTCTCAGTTTTAACAGTTATAGTGGGGGGTGTTCCTACCAAACTTTCAATCAAATTGCAGGCTTCCAAGGCAGGAGTTCCTAGAAAATTTCCACCCGTAAGAGTATCTAACACATACCTATACCAGCCAGTAGTTCCAACATAAAAATTCCTCAGGAGTATCAAGGTAGAATATTTTTTTGTACACCTATTATGAGCATTGTTTATTCTATACCAAGCATCTTTCAAACTCTCTCCCTCTTGTTGCCTAAAAGAATGAACCTCAACATCAGGAATACTCATTCTAGCAAAATAAAAGAAAGCAAATAAATAACAGCTATAAAGTAAACTATTTTTTTTTGTGTGTTTTTGATATAAAGAAGCAAAACAAGACAAAAAATAAAAACAAGACAATAAACAAAATAAAGAGGTTGAGAGTGAAAGACTCCCCTTGCCAGAAGACTTCTTTCTCCCCGGCAACGGCGCCAGAAATTCTTGCTATTGTGGAGAAAGAGGATCTTTGGAACCAAGGTTATCAATCCAGTAGGAGAAAGAGGATCTTTGGAAGGTTGATGACACCGACGGTGGTGATGGCTCACCGGTGTCAGCAACAACACGGAACCTGCACACAACACAACCAAAATACTTTGTCCCAACGGTATAGTGAGGTTGTCAATCTCACCGGTCTTGCTGAAAACAAAGATTGGACGTGTAGTGTGGAAAATAGTGTATGCTTGCAGTAAGTAAGGAAAGCAGGAAATTGTAGTGGTTTGTTTAACAGTGTAGGAAAATGGACCGGGGTTCATAGGTTCACTAGTGGTGTCTCTCCATAAAAGATAGCATGCTGGGTGAAAAAATTACAGCTAGGAAATTAACAAATAGAGGTTGCACCATAGTGCACATTCATGACATGATGACTACTATGATATTTAGTGCGGGCATTACAAGAATATACATAGACCGTAATCCAACTGCATTTATGACTAATAATCCACCCTCAGGTTATCATCCGAACCCCCTTAGGTATTAAGTTGCAAGCAACAGATAATCGCATTACGCAATGTGTGTAATGTAAGCAATGATTGTGCACGCGGGCACTCACACCGCTGTTTTCTCCATAGTGGCAACAGCACATCCTCCCCCCGTCACGTTTCTGTCACTCGAGCACAGGCAAAAAGGATGCATGGACCCAACTATCGAGCAAAAATACTCCCTCTTCGAGTCACTAGCAACTAATTGGCCATAGCAACCACTAGCAACGGAAAGCATGCAAGATCACAAATAACATAAGCAATAAATATTATAATCAACTTGTCATAAGTTCAATATTCATCGGATCCCAGCAAACACAACACATAGAATTACATAAGAACAATCTCGATCATGTTAGGCAGCTCACGAGATCTAAACATTGAGGCATAGGAGGAGAAGACAACCATCTAGCTACTGCTATGGACCCGTAGTTCAAGGATGAACTACTCACGCATCACTCCGGAGGCAGGCATGGTGATGAAGAGGCATCTGGTGATGATCTCCTCTCTGGCAGGGTGCTGGGAGACAGCTTCAGAACCCCCTGATCTAGGGTTGACGACGACGGCGGCTGCGGAACTTTTCGGGGACTTTTTATCTGTTGCCTAGGGTTTTCCTTCGGAGGGGAATAAATAGGCAAAAGGGAAAATGCGGTGGAGCCCTATGGGCCCCACACCACCCCCCAGCGCGGCCAAGGGGGGCCGCGCCACCCCATGGTGTGGGCCCCTTGAGGGCCCTCTCCGGGTCTCTTCGGGACTCCGTGGAACCTTCAGGAATTCGAAGACTTCCGGGTTACGAATTTTCCAATTCCGAGAATATTACCAGAACAACTTTTCTGAAACTAAAAACAGCAGAAAACAGGGAACTGGCTCTGTGGCATCTTGTCAATAGGTTAGTCCGGAAAATCGATAAAAATGACATAAAGAAGGGAGAAAATATGTACCAATTGGCATAATATCATCATGGAACATCAGAAATTATAGATACCTTGGAGACGTATCAGCCATTTTCAAAGCTAATGTGATCTGCCACATGCTAAAAGTTGTCTTCTCACTATTGCCAATGGAGATAGCACTGCCATCATAGAACAAATACTCCCTCCGTCTCAAATTAACCGTCACAAAGTTGGAAAGAAATGGATGTATCTAACACTAAATTATGCCTACATCATTCACTTTTGTCCATTTTTGTGATAGTTAATTTGGGACGGAGGGAGTACATGCAAGTATGATCGAATGGGTTTCCTAAACCCTCGAAAATTCTCTCCGGAGCGGTCTATTCAGGACATGACCATTGGAGTCTCAAAGTAGGGCGCATCTCTCAAGATGAAAACCAAGTCCCCCAAACTTGGTTTGTTTGGAGACCGCCTCCCAATTAACTTTACATTCACTTCCAAAAATTCGTGTGCGGACAAAACGCTTAAAGGCTCTGTCTAGCTTCCAAGCAGTGCTCTTTACCCCTGGAGGGATCACAAACGGGTTGGGCAGTAATTTGCAACTGCAATTAAGACCGACTTGACATAGACCTATGTCCCCCGAATGTCAAATTCTTCCCATGCTGGGCTTTGTTTTTTTTTCCTTGCTATTTGTTCTCAAGGCATTGGAAGTGAATATGCTTAAACATCCCTATTGACATCACGGGCCCAAATTTGGAATTGAATATGTGTAACTAAGATTTTCTGGAAGTTGGTAGCAAGGTCGATGGTATCACCAAAAATACTGAGGATCTTAGCAAGCTCAATAATGTCGGCATTGACGGGGCGTGTCATCTGCATAACTACGATGCACACAACCGTCATCTGTTTAACAACACGAAAAGATATGAAAGGTGAATTAAATATCATAATGAGAAATCATAAACGTCTATGATGGTGGAGGGCCGATCCACATATTTATATTGTCATCCATGTTAAGATAAAAACTCTGTCGACGTATCCTACGGTCTCGTACACACCTCTGTGAATAAGTCGCGATGCTCACACGTTATAACGGTGACCATAAATAATGTACTCCTGTACGAAGTCCTAAGTTGCCCCGCCCTTGTTCAGAAGTGAAGTACGTATGTCCAGTCGCCATGTCGAGAAGCTGTAGCAAAGGGTCTATCGGCCACATCACGTTGCTCATAGATCTCAAAATAAATCAAACATCGCTCTGCCCTCAAAGACAATTCGGTGAAAAAACACAAAATAACCCTAGGAATAATCTTCAGCACAAAATGGACCTACGGGCAAACTATTTTCGGAACATACCCAAGAGGGTAGCGCCCAACACCACGGCGCGGATCTAGGAAGGGCAGCGCCCCCTGGTCCGGCGCGGTGCACCCTGCCACGTAGGCCAGGGCGGGCCCAGGTGCGGTAAGGTAGCGCCGGGCGAGGAGGCGCGGTGCGTTTGAGGGCAGCGCCGCGTAGCGAGGAGCGGTGCTCCCTGGATAAGGAAATCGCGACTCGGCGCGGTGCCCCTATCTTCAGCACAATCCACATCTGAACAGGCAACGAACAGAGGGCAAAGAGGCCGGCGGCTCCACTCTCTCCCCTTCCCAAATCCCTCTCGGATCCGGCCAGATTGGTGGAATCCTCCGTGGATTTCGTTCCCCCATCCTTCCTTAAGGTATTCTCCTCCGATTCCCTTAATTTTGTCCAAAGATCTGTGCTATTTGAACTGCCAAATTATTGAAATGTTGTTTTAGTGCAGTGTTATGTAATTTGGGAAAAAGGTACAGACCACCGCGCCCCCTGCCAGGGCGCTACCCTCCACAGCACCGCGCCGGGTGGCCGGGCGCTGCCGTGCGACCGCGCCGGGCCGGACGGCGTTGCCCAGTAGTAACACCGCGGCGGGTGAGGGGGCTCTACCCTCCCTCACTTAGCCGTTTTGGCGACGCGGGGGGTAGCCCCCCTCTGTTAGCTCTCTGTTAGCTGGGGGGAAGGTACAGACCACCGCGCCGTGTCGGGGGGCGCTGCCCTCACAACCACCGCGCCAAGTGGCAGGGCGCTGCCGTGCCACCGCGCCACGTAGCCTGGAGCTGCCCAGTAGTGCCACCGCGCCGGGTGAGGGGGCGCTACCCTCCCTCACTTAGCCGTTTTGGCGACGCGGGGGGTAGCCCCCCTCTGTTAGCTCTCTGTTAGCTGGAGGAAAAATAGCTATAGACCACCGCGCCGGGCAGGGGGGCGCTGCCCTAGACGGCACCGCGCCGTGTGGCCTGGCGCTACCCTATCTGCCATGGGCATTTTATTCTTGTTTTCGCTTGTTGTGAACACACAAGTTAGCACATATAACAAGTTGCAATTCAGTTAAAAAATGACAGAAAATTATCACCAAACAACAAATAACAATCCAACTCAACAATAAACTAAGAATTCACCATATTACAAGTTCAAATTCAAATTCTTGCCACTTAGTTCACCACACCTAGTTCATGATACATAGTTATTGCCACACTCCTCTTGAGCACAAGGATCACATCACATTTTCCCCTTGTGTTTAGCCGAATCATTCTCACGAGCCCACTCCTCTTGTGCACCGCGAGCTATCTCACGCTTTTTTGACCTCTCCGCCTCACGAGCCCACTTCTCTTCACGTTTCTTCTTTTCTTTCTCCAACCTTTCCTTCTCCTTGCGTTCCTTTATCCTCTTCTTTCTCTCCTCGTCACATTTGTTCTCCTCTAAACGAGAACGAGTGTAAAGAACCTCCCATTCCACCTCGTTCTTGTAGTACCTATCTTGAACTAGGTCTATCCACTTGAAGTAGGCACAAAGGGGCGGCGGTGACTATAAAGAGACCATAATCATTAGCCACAACAAAAATGTCATATAATTTTCATGAATGGTAGGATATATACCTTGGGACGGTCATGTGAAGATTTTGGTTCTTCTTTGTCCCTACAATAGTTGGGACACAACCAAAACTTTCTTCCTCGCGTCTCATCCCAATCCGTGGATTGCTTGGCCTTGCAAATGTCTTTGCACCAACACATGGGTGGATCTTCTTTGGGAGTGTCAAGACAATTCTTATACGTGAAAGGCCTCTCTATCCATGAGTCCGGGTCCATACCTACAAGAATTAGTAAATTTAATTAGCACATGAGAAAAAAGCTATATTCAAAATAAAGAAAATAACGAAACAATTTTATGCTTTATTCATACCAATCATCTACGTCCTTGTGTACCCCCACGACCCCTAGTCGTTGTACGCCTACCACCTCTTAGTTCGTCAAACATTGATACTCTACCACCTCTACCACCGCCTCTACCACCACCTCTACCGCCATCGTGGATACCCCCTTGGTGGCTTGTGTTACCGGCACCACCATGACCGCCATGTTGGCTACCGTCTTGTTGGCTTGTGTTACCTCCACCACCATGACCGCCATGTTGGGTACCGTCTTGTTGGCTACCGCCTTGTTGGCTTGTGCTAGCATCATTCCCTCTCGATCTCTTGTTTCTTCTACAACGGCCACCTCTATTGTTGTGGCCTACGCCATTGCATGCTCCACATCGGAGAGGTTCCCTCGGTTCTTGAAAATGTTGGGGGCCCATTCTCGAAGTCCACCACGACCCCAAGCATCCATGTCATTTCTAAAGCGCTTTGTCCTCCTTCTTCCCCGTGTTTGCACCTTCAAAGCTGGATCGGGCCATAGTTGGATGCCATGATATTCCGGCCACTGGGATTGGTCATAGTAAGGGTGAAATCTAGCCGCCCATGTCTCCTTGGTGGCCTCAATGGAATACTCCTCCAACCTTACCGTTAGTGGATTATTAACACCCACTTTTCGAATACGCGTCGCCGTCCTCAAATGCGAGCAAGGGAGATGAAGCAATTGAGGCCTCATGCATGAGCACTCACATTTCTTGAGCCATACTTTGAACGCCCGAACTCCGTGTTGCACACCTCCAACTGTGGTGCCACCTGGCTCATTAACTTGGTAAATCCACTCGTCGTTATCAAAACATTGAGCAGTTTGGGAGTCCGCCTTCCTTTGTTGGTATTCTATCCATTTGTCAGCTTCCGGTGGATACTTGTACTTCTTTTTCATCTTGTTTTTTCCCTCAATCTGATCATCCGTTTCCTCACTATACTTCTGAAAATACACATTCAACTTGTCGAATGTATATTGGACTATTGCTGTCACGGGCAACGCACAGACACCCTTCAAAACATTGTTGAAACATTCTGCCATGTTGCTTGTCATGTATCCATACCTCCTACCGTCAATGTCAAAGGTTCTAGCCCACTTGTGGGTCATTTCCTCGTGCCTATGTAGGAACTCTTGACCCCCTGCCGATGTTGTGAGTGAGAGCAAACGGTTGTACAATATTGCGAAATGACTCTCGGTGAAAGCGAGGCAACAATCTTTGAGATCATCGGATAGCTCCTTATTTCCGCATGCCCTATAGAAGTTGGACACAAAATGCCTCATGCACCATCGATGGTGCAAACGAGGAAGCCCGGGGATATCAATCTCCATCGCGTGAAGTATGCCTTGGTGGCGGTCCGAGATGACACAAACCTCTCTTTGAGGCTCGAATATCTTGGTTCTCACTTGATACATGAACCACTCCCACTTATCATTGTTTTTCGCCGTAACCATAGCAAAAGCCAAAGGCAACAACCGGTCATTGGCATCATGCGCTACTGCAACCAAGAGTGTGCCTTGGAACTGTCCGGTCAAGAATGTGCCATCCACCGAGATAACCGGCCTACAATGCTTGAACGCCCTTATGCATTTCCCAAAAGCCCAAAATGCACGGCCAAACACCCGGACATTTGCACCCTTGTACTCTCTAGTCTTTGTGCCAGATGGCTCTACCACCACCACCATGCCCGGGTTTGTAGCCGCCATTGCTCCCAACATCCTAGGGAGTCGGTTATATGCTTCCTCCCAATCACCATACAACATCTTAAATGTGGCTTGCTTCGCCTTCCATGCCTTCTCATACTTCATCGTGTAACCGAAAAGTGCTTTCACCGTATCTATGATAGCTCCAGTCGAATAAGACGGGAATGACGATATTTCGGTGGAAAGTCTATAGCCAATGAAATCCGAGGTTAGTTGCCAGTGAGCATTCTTGACTTCAATGTCATCGCTATCCTTGCCACCGCACATGTGAGTTGCCACACAACTTGTTATCTCCCATTGAGGCCCTCCTTTCCATGGTCTTGCATGCACAATCCATGGACACCCTTTGTTTGCCTCTTCACATTTTACCGTGTAACGCACCTTGGAGTCCGAGTGACCCACCTTGAAAGGTCGGTAATACTTAACCGCATACTCCTTGAGCCATGTCTTCAATTCCAACAAACTTTCAAACTTCACTCCCTTGCAAATACCATACTTTTGGGGATCCATATTCTTCTTCGAACTTGGCCTTGGTCCAAGCATTTTACTAGTGCCTCCATCAACCACGGCTTTGTCGGCGAGACTAAGATCATGGAACAATAATGTCCGATGATCCCGGCCCACTACCTTCTTGAAAACTTCGGCTTCTCTAGCCGTTAACCCATCCTCATCAACATCTTCCTCGGGACCTTCATCATCGGAGTCATTTGCATAGCATCGGTTGTAAGGAATTAGAGGATCCATGTCCTCTTGCAAACAATATGCCTCCACATCACCAATATCATTGGTATGAAGCTCATCCTCCAACTCATCTTCTTCCGATGATACATCTTGATCATCTTGAGAAGGGTTTTGAGCGCGGTGGATTTCATGTTGAGTCATTGTTGGTTGGCTCCTGTCATGTTGGGTCATTGGAGGTGGACTCGATGATGTGACATACACTTCATGCTCATCAAATGGCTCGTTACGAACAGGGCTGCTAACATCACTTTGGGAGGCACACCGGTTCAAGTCAAAGTGCATGAGAGGATCAACCTTCTTGGTGGCAAATAATTCACGAGCTTTGTCTTGAGATTCCGCCACGATATCCTTGTAAGCACTCCAACGTGATTCGGAGTTGAGAGGCATGACCTTCCAACGAGAGTGCATCCCGGTGCCAACATTATGCCTTCCCACCAATTCAACTATATCATTTGGCTCCATCCAATTTAATTCAATCCTCACTTTTTCCACTACCTCGGCATAACTAGGATTACGATCAAACATCAACACAACCTCCTCCGGGTCATGGTCAACATTCCCTCTCAAAAAAGAATCCTTATCCACATGATGAACACTAACAAATTTCTCCGTCTAAAAAATAATTACAACAACACAACAAAATTTTCTCATCAAATAAATTTATACACATTCACCATTGAATTCAATCTACTAAAATAATAGTACCATACATCTCACTAACTACATCTAACCCTAAGCATAATGCTAATTATTTAACACTAACCATAATTAATATAGCTCACTAACTATATCTAGCTAAAATCGTAATCCCTAACATTGAAATCATGTGCACACCACTATATAGCTCTCATACACAAACATTGAGCAATTCAACTACAAATTTCCCCTCATATGCAAAAGTTAGGGTTTCCTAGATCTACACAAATGTCAACTCTAATTGCAAAAATTAATTGGACACAAAGCTTAAGAATAGGGGGAATACCTCTTGAACAAAGGGGGGAGCAAAATGCACCAAGTGTAGACCAAGAAATGGATTGATTTGGGAGTGGGGTGACTTGGGGGAGTGAGAGGGAGAGAGAAAATGGGGTCAACCCGAGTGGAGGAAGAACAAGTGGAGTGGAGAGAGAGGGGGGTCGGGCTGGCCTTGTTTTTCTTATCCAGGGAGCACCGCGCCCCGCTACGCGGCGCTGCCCTCAAACGCACCGCGGCTCCTCGCCCGGCGCTACCTTACCGCACCTGGGGCCGCCCTGGCCTACGTGGCAGGGTTCACCGCGCCGGACCAGGGGGCGCTGCCCTTCCTAGATCCGCGCCGTGGTGTTGGGCGCTACCCTCTTGGGTCAGTTCCGAAAATAGTTTGCCCGTAGGTCCATTTTATGCTGAAGATTATTCCTAGAGTTATTTTCGTGTTTTTTCACGACAATTCGTGTAGGGGACCTTCAGGTGAGCCGGACTCGGGCTCCGATAAGAATTAGTTTCCCCGCAGATTAAGCTTCCAAAACTAGAAACGGCAACCTAGGAAAGTTCAGGTTCAGCAGCATCTGATGCCAGATTCTCAGCATCTTTTGCTCCTGTCGTGCAGCTGAAACTGCAAGTAACCTCGTCAGACGCAAAAGACACATTAATTATGGACATTTCGACAACAAAATGAGCAAAAGTCCCGGCGTGACGCGACAAGTGAGCTTCAGAACAGCCTGATCTCGGAAGTTGACCGATGGTTCGGTCTCGACTCCTCCGTGTCCCTGTCTGCCTCCCTGCACGTCGCTGTCGCGTCCCGTGGCCCGTGGCCTCTCGCTCCTCCCACGGCGACGCGCCACCGTCTCCCTCCCGTTCCTCGTGTTCAAAGTCTCCTCTCTTCCTACTCCGTCCACACCCGCGAGTATACTGCTCCGTCCTCAACCGCGTGTTCCTGGTGCGAGCTCCACCACGGAGCGAGGAGCAGCTAGCGGCGACAGAGGCGGTCACTCGATCACTCGATGGAGGCCGCGGCGGCGGAGGAGGAGAAGAAGAAGGTGTTCGTCGTGGTGCCGGCGGAACCCAAAGCAGGGCGGTCGACGCTGGCGTGGGCTCTCGCCCATCTCTGCGAAGGCGGAGCCACCACGGTCGTTATCACGCACGTGCACGTCCCGCCGCAGATGATCCCCGTCAGTACGTGCTCGCCTGCCTGCCGGCCTCTCCATCGTCGGTGACCTTTTCTCACCTTCTTGATTATAAATCTCAGTGGGAGCCAAGTTCCATGTGAGCAAGCTGAGCACGGAGCACGTGAGCTCGTTCAGAATGATGGCGCGCGAGAAGGCGGACAAGATGCTGGACGATTACGTCGATCACTGCAGGAAAATGAAGGTGCCATTTCCTTTCATTCATCTGTTGAAACGTTTCTTTTCTTGTGAGAAACTTAGCACGACGTGTGTAAATTACAGGTGGAATGCGAGAAGCTGGTGATCGAGAAGGAAGATGCCGCGTCCGGTCTCGTCGAGCTCATTACCATTCATGGAATCGCCGAGCTCGTGGTTTCGGCTGCCTCAGACAGGCACTACTCTAGGTATGGTATCTGACGCTGACAGAACTCTGTTTCTTGCAAATTCAGACATGCTCCTCGTTTATTGGCAGAGTAAAAGGTTCAGAAACAAAAAAAGAAAATCGCGTATATGATTTTCCATTTTCGGTTCCAGAAAATTGGACAGACCTATGTGCGTGACAGCAGCGGCGGTAATGCAGAGAGCTGATCCAGCATGCAAGATTTGGTTCGTCTGCAAGGAGCAGTTAATCTGCACAAGGTAGAGAAAATCTGCTGTCGCACCTTTCTGATTTTTATTTCTGGTGACAAATACTAGGAGTTTCATAAAATCTATTTCTTGTAGTAGTATATTTTTTTTGTTACCAATTTCTTCACTTTAGTTTGATTTTAGCAAACTGACACTGTTTTCCCTTGCAGGGACAGGAAACTAGAAATTGCATCATCAGCTGTTGCTGCACCATTGCTCCCCTGTCCTGGCCATGAACATGAAGTTCTGCATCTGTCAACTCACCAGGAAGAGGTGAGTCTGATCGATAACTAGCATCTTCTGATTTTGTAAACATCGCTTCTTGCAAGAATCTTAAGAATACTAATTTATTTTTCCTTTCTAGGATGATGACGTCGGGATTGAGTTGGGGTTCTATGATGAACTCAGAGAGGCATGCAGAGCAGCCGAGGACCTGATGAACAGAGCCCTGAAAGAATCGCGCCGGCGCCAGAAGGCGGACGAAGAAGTGGCCTCGTCTCTCCAGAAAGTAACTCCTCGTCATAAACCCACCCAACTCCTTCAGAAAATGGAGCCAAATCAATTCGAAAAAATTATGCATAACAATAAACGAGTGAATTCCAGTTCCAAATGATATCAACTGTTTCGTGATTTTGACCGGAACGTTGAACCTTGCAGGCGAACGTGTACGAGGAGCTCTACTTAGAGGAGGTGAAGAAGAGGGAAGAGCTCGAAGCAGCTCTTGCGAGAGCAGAAAGAGAGATTTCACAGCTACGGCACGCAATCCAGCGAAACACGACCGAGGACGAGGAAGAATCCCAAGAGGCAACGGCAACGATATCGATCCTGGGAGAGCCTGGCATCGTCTCCATGGAACCGGAGCCAGTGCTCTGCCGGTGCCAGAGCAAGCTGGCCGCATACTCTCCGTCGTCGGTCCTGCCACCGTCGCCTCATGTCAACGAAGACGGGTGCACCTGTGAAGCGGGCGCAGCCGGGTGCCGCTGGCTCGACGGGATGTCGTCGCCCGTGCGAGCCGCCCAACCGCTCGCGCGCCCGGAATTTGCTATCTGTGCCGTGGTCCTTCAGCTCTAAACTTTCACCTAACGAAGACGGGCTCACATGACGCAACAGCCCGTTTCCTTGATTCGAGTGCCATGCGCCTTGGCAGTTTCTCCTGCGTCGTGCAGTGCACTAGTTAGATTTTTGTTCGTCCTTTACATGCAACATCTAGCATGCTGTGTATATAAAAACTTGGCGAGGTTTCTAGTTCATATTTGAAAAGTCATGAATATTTTTAGAAAATATTCAGGAAAAACATGCATCTAGAAATCTGCCCGTACTTCTCATAAAATTTCAAACAATCCACCCGGAAGAAAGAGGAAACAAATTTGAAATGAACCATACTAAATCGCGCTAAACACCGTTCGGCTCCGATGTGCTGCTAGTCCCGGGTGAATTAGAGATTCACGGAGAAGCCCCGAACCGTTTTTCTAGGGTTCGAGTGGAGAGAGGCGGCGCAGAGGCGATCTTGATTTCCTGGGGCGCCATCGAGGTTTCTTCCGCCCGGCCCCTGGTCTTGTGGATCGCAGGTGTCCTCCTCATGGGCGGAACCAGGATAAGGATCCCAGCTTAGTAATGTTCAA
Organism: Alopecurus myosuroides; assembly: GCA_028641055.1. Taxonomy (NCBI): domain Eukaryota; kingdom Viridiplantae; phylum Streptophyta; class Magnoliopsida; order Poales; family Poaceae; genus Alopecurus; species Alopecurus myosuroides. The sequence continues at coordinate 182,109,542 of CM054061.1, read as the reverse complement.
TTAGAGGGGGGCAAACATGAAGTTTTTCATTGAATATTGGATCTAAATCATGTTTATACACTAAAAAATCTTGTTATGTCAAGCCATAGGGGGGGCCAAGGCTCCTGCCGGTCCCCCTGGTTCAGCCAGTGGTCCTCCTCCTCTGTCCGCTGCACTCGGGGTGATCAAGGGGAGTCCTGGTGACTCTGCCCACCCTTGGTGCGCGCGAAGGAGGAGAGACTTGGGGTTTGGAGATCGGAATCTGGGAAGGGAAGATGGCGAGCTCTTCGAACAGAGGAAAGGAGCGGGAAGGGGTAGAGAAGTTGCTGGAGCGGATGAATCTTACTGAAAAAGAAAGCAAGAAGCTAGTGGTGGACGACGCGGGGGAAGAAGAAAGTGCCCCTGTGTGGGCGGTGATCGGGAAGGTACTAAACCGGAAAGTTTTCCATGTGAATACGATTGCTGAAGCACTACGGCCAGCATGGGGGAACCCTAGGGGCCTGGTGTTTAGCTCGGCGCGGGACAATATGTTCGTAGCAAACTTTGAAGGGAAAAGAGATAGAGACAGAATATGGGAGGGTGGCCCGTGGATGGTTGGGAAGCATGTAGTAGTAATAGAAATTTCTGATGTGCGATCACGTCCTTCGAAGCTGCGTTTTGACAAGATGCAGATGTGGGTGCGTGTGATAAATCTGTCGTTCAACCTGCGCTGTCCGCCATAGCCCAAACGGATTGCAGGGATGATCGGAGAGGTGATCAAGGTGGATACGGATGTTAAGGGTTTTTCTTTTGGAGAGGCACTTAGAGCAAGGGTTTGGGTAAATGTGAATGAACCGCTGATGCGATGTGTGCGATTGGAATCTGCGAAGACAAAGGAAGATGCGCTGTATGAAGTTCAGTATGAAAACTTGTCGTATTTCTGCTTCTCGTGTGGACTTTTGGGGCACTCTGATTCTTTTTGCCCAGATCCGGCAGGGAGGGATGGTGGAGGCCAACTCCCATATGGGGAGTACTTACGTACTCCTATAAGGAAGAAAAGTTGGGGCAGTGCACCGCAGTATACTCAGGCTGGTTATGGAGGAAGTGGATGTAACTAGGATGAGGTTGGAGTAGAGAAAGGTGATGAAGCTACCTCATGGCTGAAAGGAGGACGGCCTAATGGGAAGGAGTCAGCATACCATCTTAATGTGCGTGGTGGGTTTACCGAGAGGGGAAGAGGAGGCATGAATCACAAAGGAGGTGATGCACGTAGTGGTGTGTACAGGCGTGTAGGGGTGGAAATAAAACTCGAAACTGTTGAGCTTAATGAGTACTCGAAAACTCGGCTCAAATTGACTCGAACTCGTATGCTAGTGAGCTGAGCCAAGTTGGCCTTTTCAGCTCGTTAATAAGACGAGTTTAACGAGTTGAGTTGCAAGTACTCGAAAAGCTCGTTAATTTGTTTACATTTATATTCTAACTCAAATATTAGTTAACAAAAAATAAAATCCAAGACCTTTAGGACAAAAATACATGAAGATTCGGATTAAAATCACAAAAATCAACTGTGCATGACATGAACAATGAATCATCCTTCTTATAACATTGCTCTATAATGAATTGATAATGTTTTTCAGTTTCTTAATGAGCTTATCAAGCCAACTCAATTATTTATCGAGTCGAGCCAAGCTAAAGTTTTTTGCTTGTTAACTTAATGAGTCGAGTCGATCAAAACTCGTTAACTAACGAGTATTTACGAGCCGAGTTGAGTTGAGTCGAGCTAGCTCGATATCCACCCCTACAGGCATGTAAACATGGATGGGCATGCAAAACAGACTAAACTAGCTGGTGATGTGTTGATGCTTCAAGACCAAGAGACCGTGAACCGAAAAAGGCTCAATTAAGAAGCACAGGCCAGGGATGTGAAGGAGGATAGTAGAGGATCTAAAAAAAGTAAGTCCAGGGAGGAGACTACGGCGCCAAAATTTCCGGCCTTAACACCGGAATATTCCGGGGTAAGCGGTTGGCGCCTATAAATAGGCGACGGGAGGGGCTCTCCCAGATTCATTTGCCCTCCCGTCGTCTCCTCTTCATCCCCAACTGTAGCCGCCGCCTCAGAGCTTTTCGGGAGGCCCCATCGCCTCCCTTTCCCGTCTTCCGGCTTCCCTTTGCGGATCAAGAGACCGCACATCCGTGCCCATCCATGGATCCCGGTATGTGTCATGTTTTCTCCGCATTCTAGGGTTTCTCGGTCGATTAGATCTCGATAGATTCGATCTCCAACGAGTTTTGGGTTGGAACTTCCCTCTACCAGTCCAGTTTATCAATTGTTGTTCCTCCCATCGCACTCCCATTTTGTTTTAGATTCGTTGCAGGCCTGGATTTGTAGCACTAAAGCGATTTTTCCACGGCCGGAAATTTCCGCCCCCGGGCCGGAATTTCCGCCCCCCGGAAATTTCAGCAAGGGCCGGAATTTTCGTCCTGCTCTGAATCTTTTACAGAGATCTCTAATTCCACTCCTCAAAAGATATGAGCCCCTATTTGATGATTTGTTGTTTTTATTTGCGTTTTCTTTCGCTTTTCTTGCAGATGGTTCAAGCTCTAGGCCCGCCAAGGTGACTAGCTCTCGCAAGCGGTGGCGCCACTTTAGGGAGAACGAAGATGGAGTGTATGTTGATGAGACCGTGACTCGTTAGCGTCAGCATGATGAACAACGGGAGTATGAGCGTCAGCGCAATGCCGACAGGGCTGCTCGTCGTGCGGCCAAGCAACAGGGAAAGACTACTCTCAATCTTGCCACCATGTCAGTATCTGAGTTCAAGGCATGGCGCTCCAAGGCCTGGTACACTGAGCGTCCTCAAGACCCGTCTACTGATTCTTGCTTCTGTCATGTGGAGCAGGAGACTTTGTTCAAGCAAGTATACACTGTGATGAGCAAGCCAGTCTGCCTAATGAAGTACATCAACTTTGCACACATGGCTACGAATCCTTCTTATTTTAGCAACTCCGTCAATCTTGCTGAGCTTCTTGGTCTGCGTCCACTCATGGAGACCCAATGCTCCTTCAACACCACTTTCATTCAGCAGTTCTTCGCCACCCTGGTTATTGATGAGCCTGAGGAGATTGGGATGTCCTGGATGTCTGGCCCTCACTTGCTCACCGCCACATTCCATGATTTTGATGCTGAGCTTGGATATCCGGTTGCTGGCCTCAATGTCCCTCAGGGTGCTCGCATTCACATCCATGGCATGGAGTATGAGAAGAACAAGTTGGTGGGGCTGTATGGTCCTCGTGGTACTGTGGGTTCGGCTAAGGGTCTCTATGCTATCTATGATATCTTTCTGCGTATGTTCCGGGAGACCATTGCCCCTAGCAGTGGGAACAATGATGAGATCTGTGGCGGCTTGGTGAACCTCATGCACCATGCCTTCCTGACTTTCACCAAGGGCGATCTTGAGGATATTGAGCGCCACAAGATTGATGTGATGGATTTCATCTTCAACGAGATCCACTACGCTCTCTTCCACCGCAAAGTGCCACCTTATGTGTCGAATCCCTGACTCAACAAATTCCTTCGGTGAACCTATCGGGTTTCGATTAGGAGAACCCATGAGCGCTAGTGGAATCGTCGGCTAGACAGGGGGCGAGATTTACCTAGGCTCGGGGCCCTCGTAGAGGTAAAACCCTTACTCCTGCCTCTTGTCGATCTGTATTGATGATTAGATCGGTTACAAAGGTTGTGCTAGAATCGAGAGTAGGTCTCAAGTTCAAGGCTTTTGGTCGTGCGGTATTGCTTGGTCCTCTCTCGGGGGCTCTCCTGGCCTTATATAGGCGGCCAGGTCTCGAATTCTACCCGGAGAGGACTCCAACCCTAGCTAGGTCGGTTACATGTTTCCTAACTTAACCCGCAAGTTTAGTGCGGGTGGGCTTTACGTGGGCCTTCTGGAGTATTCCAAGGGCTCCTCTTCTTGGGCCTTCACCTTGGGTTTGAGAGGGGGTGTCCTTATCCGCAGGATCCAGAATCCATATCTTCGTCAGTAGACCCCGAGCGTTTGCTCGAGTGGGAATTTTCCAGTCGAGTAGACGGTCAAACCTTTTTTGGCGTTGCTTTTTCTTTTGAATAAACAGCTTGGCTGCTTACTGTTTTAAAGGGTTTGTTCCCTGTGCAATGAGTCCTTATGCTCGAGTGTCGAGCGACTTAGGTGCCTGTTATTGCGGCTTTATTTGCAGAAGGATGTGGCACAGTAGCTTGGCTCTCCCGAGAGATCAGGGCCAATTAATTGCGACTAGGGCAAAAACATTCCTGGCCTACACAGATTCGAGACCTCCGACTCGAACCCGATAAGGTGATTGTTGTGACTGGGCCGTTGTGGACTTATCGAGTCGAACTTAACCTATGAGGGTACCCGGCGCGTCCGCTAGGATTTTTCTTCGTGTTGTTGACACGGAACTATACCGGAGGACGCAGCTTTCGAGTGCGATTCCAGGCCCTTAAGAAAGATCTTTTTGGGTCTTACCTTCATATTCGAAGAATATGGCATCCGGATGTGCCTAGTCGGCTAAACAATCCAGGTTTTTATGATGTAGAAATATCATGCATGAATGGAGGTAGGTTCTTTCTACCCGAATGATTGTTTAAGACTCAGTCGAAAGAGTTTTCGTACTGTAGATAGTCGTGCCCATATGAAAGAGTTTTCATGTTTGGACTGTTGCGCCTATACGAAAGAGTTTTCGTGTATAGGATAGTTCTCTTGTTTTAAAGAGGTCTTGCTCCATGATTTATTCGTAAAAGAATTGCCTTTAGTCGAAGGAATTTCATACGAAGCTATTTTCGTGTTTGAATTGTCCATTCGAAAGTTCTTGAATTTGATGATGCGTGCCATGACGTCATGGCGCACTTTTCTCCTCCCGATGGGACGTGACGGAGTGGTAGCAGATGGGCTGGCCCACCTAGTCAGCTTTTTGACCGGGAAACGAGACGCCGCTTCCGTTTTTTACGCGAACTGCGCAGTAAATGCGCACGATCTTCTGTTAAGATCGTGGCACGGAACAGCGTTCACCGCCCCTTCGTTTCATCTTCACACGTGGTGGCTGCGATACGTGCCACGTAGCGCATCGAGTGGCTGAGATTGACCTGCTCCGTGTATAAATACGGGACTTAGCGCTGCGGTAAAATTTTCCCAGCCTTCGCCTTCAACCATCTTCTTCCTCGTGCTCATCTTCCTCCTTGCGCTCGAGCTCACACTGTTAGCCATGGCCGGAGGCAAAAGACGTGGTGCTGCCGCTTCCGCATCCGGAGAAGTTTCCGCGCAACCTGCGCCTCGGGCCGGCGACTGGCGCTCGCCCAATACCACCGCGAAGAGCATCAAGGAGATGCAGCGGGAGGGGCTGCTGCCGGCTGAATCTGAGAAGCGGGTGCGCCTCGGGAAGAAGGAAGAGGTACCAAACCCGCAGTCGAACGAGCGCGTGGTCTTCGCGGACCACGTGTCTCGGGGCCTTTCCTTCCCTCTCCATCCTTTTCTCCTCGGGTTGCTGTATGTCTATGGCATACAGCTTCACGATCTTCCTCCGAACGCGGTGCAGCACATTTCGTGCTTCATCGTGTTCTGCGAATGCTTCCTTGGCATTCGCCCTCATTGGGCGCTTTGGAAGGCCCTCTTCAAAGTTCGCATCTTCCGCGAGAAATCGCGGGTGGACTCCGAGCCTGGCGAGCCGCTGCGCACAGGCGGCTTCGGGATCCAGGCGCGACTGGAGAGCAGCTACTTCAACATGCACTTCGTCGACTCCGCCCAAGGCTGGCGGAAAAAGTGGTTTTACGTCATCGACAACAGCTCGGGTGGGATCGTGGAATTCCACCCGTTCGCTGTTTTGAAGAGGCGGAAGTCCTGGGCGCACAAGCTGTCAGCCGAAGAAACCCAGGTCGTCACGCCCCTACTCGCAAGAGTGTCCGCTCTCCGGGATCAAACCGCCGGAGTGGTACTCAACGGGCTGCACCTGGCGAGTATTTTTCTGAAGCGTAGGATCCAACCGCTGCAGCAAAGGCCTTCCACCATGTGGGAGTACCAAGGCGCTGAAGATCCTAGCCGAGTGAGCCGCGAAGAACTTTCGAACGTTGAGTTCGAGAAGAAAATCGCGGCTGTCACCAGCTTGAAGGTGGGGGAGAAGTTCCCCGACTGCACAGTCGAAGCCTTCGAAGCTTCGAAACCTCCACCAGCCGCGGTTAGTTTTATCCCTCCTGTCTATCATTATTTTCTTCTTTGCTTTGAGTCTTTGGTCGACTGAAATTTTCCTTGCCTTCCTCTGTCTTCCTTGTAGAGCTTAGCAGTGGCGAATTGCTACCCGCCAGTTGCGGGAGAGGACGCCTCGGAGTTATTGGCGAGTCACCTGGACGGCCTAGCCGATACCAGTGTAGCCGATGCTTCCTCGAGCTCCGAGGACGATTCTTCGGATGATGCGGAGGGCTCGAATGGCGGCCTTCGTCATTGCAAGCGTCGTCGGGTAGAGGACGATAACGAGGCTACTTCTAAGGATAATTCCTTAGAGGAATCGCCCGGGAAAGCCCCTATCTCCGCGACTCCACTTCGCTCCCTCGCCCCTTCACCTTCATTCCCAGTAATCGCAACCGCTTGGAACGCGGATTTGCTGGATGAAGATGAAGATGACGAGTAAGTTATTTTCCTCGTTCTTAGTCGAACGTTCTTTCTTCTGCGCTTATGTTTGATTCCTTGTTCTTCTTTGCTGCAGTGTGCAGGCCATCAGCCCTCGCAGGTACGCTTCTTCTGTTCCTCCCGAAAAGAGGAATAAAGCAGGAACTGCGGGTGAAACTCCCAATGCCGGCACCGTCCAGAATTCTCCCAGCGCAGCCCCCAATGCGGCGACTGCGGAACGTGAAGCTCCTAGCTTTGCCGCCAGGACTTCAGCTTCGAAAGAAGCGACGGACAGCTCCGCAGATCCTCTCTCCCGCGCCACGGGCCAGGTAAACTTTGTAGTTTGTCTTCGAAATTTTATCGGGTGCACGACAGTGCTCCCGATGGGAGTAGCCCCCGAGGCTGTAGTCGATTGCTTGCGATCGGCTACAGGCTCAAAATCTTGTTTTATTTTCTTCGTCTTGATTTTTATCGGGTGCACGACAGTGCTCCCGATGGGAGTAGCCCCCGAGGCTGTAGTCGATTGAATTCAATCGGGTACAGGCTCTAATTTATATCTTCTGATTCTTCTACTTCTGTACTTTTGCAGTCGCTTGTTGACTCGCTTGCGGCGATTGGTCGCCGCGTTGTTCTTGCCGAATCGGAGTGCGAGAGGCTTCAGTCACACTGCAGTCGATTCCACACCGAGAATGAGCTCCTTAAGAGTAAGTCTCATTATCTTCTTTTGTTTCTGTTCTCGTGTCCATTCTTGATGTCTAACAAATGTTATTGCGCAGCTCAACTCGAACATTCGGAGTCCGAGAGAGTCAAGCTCTCTGAGCGGGCAACCACTCAGGAAGCTGATTTGGCGGCTGTTCGACAAGAGCTGGAGGCCTCCCGCATGCGGTCGGAGGATCTTGATAGGCAACTCGCGGATGCGAGAAAAGCTTTGAAGGATCAAGAGGAAGCTGGCAATAAGGCCGATTCTGACCTTGTCACGTTCCTCCGTCCCCTTGCTGAGCGTTTCGCGGGTAAGTGGCCTAGGCTCTCGCAATTGTATCTTTTGTCTTGGTGAACTTGCGAAATTTTGACATTCTTTTCCTTTGCAGGTCTTCTGGATGTTCCTTTGGAGATCCCTGGGATCCAGCGAGTAGATGTGCTAACCGACACACTTGCTCAACTCAAGAGGCACGCCGAAGGAGTGTGCTCCTTGATTGGAGATGCCACCCAAGTGTTGTCGCAACTGCACAGTCGCTTCCTCGCCAACGCTGTACCTCCATCCGCGCTAGACGGCCTGCTGAAGATCTTCTCGGAGGGCAATCTCCTGGATGCTTACGCAGTCGCCCAGTCGGAGTCTGGTGCGAAGACTGCGATTCAGTTCGCGCTGGCACACGGAGTCAACGGTTTGGAGGAGGCCTACTCGGCTCTTCCAGTCGACCCCTCGACGGGCAAAAAGGTACGGCTCTCTCGTTTTGGCGAGCAGGCCACCATTCTTGCTCGGAAGCTGTCTGAGCTATTTGCTCGACTGAAAGGAGGGGCGACTGCCGCTAGTGGGAGCACCACTGTAGTTTCTTAGTTTTGTTCTTTTTTCCTTTCCTTCGTGAATGTAATGAACCTTGGGATGTATTCCCGTATTTTCATCGTCTTTAATCGAAGTGTTCGTTCTGGAAATTGCCTCCCGTAGTTTGTGTATTTTCTCCCGATGGGAGTAGCCCCCGAGCACTTTTGTCAGATGTGCGACTAGAAATACTTCGAATAGGGCTTCTTACTTCTTTCCTTGTATTCTTCCAGGCTACCGGGGTAGTTGCAGAATCTTCGAGTGGACATGCTACTCCAGTAAATCCCCTTGTTGCCGCCGTTGGCACCTATGCTGGTCTTCGTGATAAGGTCCGGGAGGGTGAGCGTCAGCTTAAAGCTCTGCGCGGTATAGCCGATGTGGCGAAGTCCAAGCAAAAACTGGCGGCTGAACGTGAGCAGTTTCTGATGGATGAATTATCGTTGGTTGCGAGGGATTTGCTGTGTAAGTAATACAACCCCCGTGTCTTCTTTTTGCTTTGTTTCCTTAGCTGATCAAGCATGCTTGCTCTTCAGTTGTCAGACCTGATGACAGGGAAGAAAAGCAGTGGGTGGAAAACCATATAGTTCAGGGGGCTGGTAGCTCAAATCCTCATGCGAGTAACTTCTGGTCTGATCGCAGTCGAGGATTTGTGATGGCCACCTTGAAGTTCCGTGTTCTGCAAGCGAGAATTCTCGTGAGTTCTTTTCACGAGGTCCTGATTGCGATGAACGCTGCTTTCTACCCACTCGAAAGGGGTCCTGAAGACTGGAGCTATCTTCTCAGGTTGTATGGACGTGAAGGAGAGGTTCGCGCGTGTGTGCGCAATCAAATGACATGCGGCGCGGTTGTAGCTCTATCCTTTGTCCGAATATGGTATCCTGAAGTAGATTTTAACTCCGTAGCCAGGCTTCCAGATGATCCAATCGATGATATTTCCCCCTTCTATGATGTTGTTCGTCCTGCAGCGGAGAAAATCATCCGATTGTCCTCTGAGGAGGTAGATAGAGTTTTGGCGACTGAGAATGCTCAGCGCTTTGATTGATTGTCGGATGCGCATATCCTGTATCCTTGTATAGTTTGTAAAACTGTTGTAAGGTGTATAACCTTGTATGTATGCTTTTTTCCTGTAATGCTTAGTTGTAGGTGTAGCCCCCGTGTGTTTATGGGGTGTGTTCCTGTAACTTTTGAGCGTGTAAAAATAGGAAGTTGCGAGTGAGTATGATGGAGAAACCATGTTTTTATTGCGATGACTGAGAAGCCATGTATTCGAGCTACAAGAGTGGCTAGCATAGCCTTATTTGTTGTGAGAACAAGTAAACCTAGGGATAGAATTTGCGGAGGTGCGCAATATTCCAAGGATTGGAATAGATTCCTCCAGTCGATGGATTCTTCAACCTGTAGGCTCCGCCTGGGATGACTTCGTGTATGATGAAGGGTCCTTCCCAGGGTGGTTCGAGCTTATGTCCTTCCTTCTGCTTGAGTCGCAGCACTAGATCTCCAACCGCGAATGCTCTGTGGCGTATGCGGCGACTATGATAGTTTCGCAGGGATTGCTGATATACTGCGGATCTGGCGAGTGCGATGTCCTGCATTTCGTCGAGTGCATCCATATCTTCCGCGAGTGCCCTGTTAGAGGTTTCTTCGCTGTAGACCACAACTCGTGGGGCGCTGAATCGAACGTCCTCGGGGAGGACTGCTTCTGCCCCGTATACCATGAAAAATGGCGTGTATTTTGTAGATCGGTTAGGAGTTGTGCGGAGACTCCATAGTACGGAGGGTAATTCGTCCGCCCAATGTCCTGCGGCGGGGTGTAGACGATCGAGTAGGCGTTTCTTGATGCCAGCCGAAACTAAGCCGTTGGATCTCTCGACTTGTCCGTTCGTTTGCGGGTGGGCAACTGAAGCAAACTTGAAGTTGATGCCCTTTTCCTCGCAGAACTGTTGCGTTTCCTTTGCTGTGAAATTTGTACCATTGTCTGTAATGATGTCGTGTGGCACACCAAATCTGCATACAATGGAGTCAAGGAACTTGACGGCGCATTGGGCACTAGCCGAAGTTACTGGCGTGGCCTCGATCCATTTGGTGGATTTGTCGACTGCGACCAGCAAGTGTGTATATCCTCCAGGGGTGGACTTACGTAGTGGTCCGACCATGTCTAGCCCCCATTGTGCGAAGGGCCAGGCAATGGGTATCATGTGCAATTCCGTAGCAGGTGCATGTGGTCTTGGTGCGAATCGCTGACAGGCATCACATCGTTCGACCAGGTTCTTTGCATCGGTAGCTGCTGTCAGCCAGTAGAATCCTGCTCGGAAGGCCTTCCCCATTATTGTTTTCCAGCTAGCATGATGTCCGCAATCTCCTTGGTGGATGTCATGGAGCAATTCTTTGCCATCTTCGGGTGCGATGCAGCGCTGAAGTATTCCCGAGATGCTTTGCTTGTATAATTCCCCATTGACTATCCGAAAGGATTTGCTGCGTCTGATTATTTGTTGAGCCTCGCGTGGGTCAGCCGGGAGGTGTCTGTTGGTCAGGTAGTCGAGATATTTCTGCGTCCAGACTGGCTCGACCAGAAAAACCTGTCGTGATATGTTATGAATGAGCTCAATAAGGGCGACTTGCGGGCTGACCTCTGTTTCTGGCACTGCTATCGCTTCTGCAGGTTTCTTGATTTTGACCGATCGCTTGATCATCCGTTCGAAATATATTCCTGGTGGTATGGGTGTATTCGTGGAACCCATGTTTGCCAGTCGATCTGCTTCTTCGTTGCTGGATCTTGCGATGTGCTTTAGCTCGCATCCTTTAAAACTTCCTTCGAGTAGATTGTACATGTCGCGATACGCGATCATGTTTTCGGCGATTGCGTCACACTCTTTCACCGTTTGTTGCACAATGAGATTTGAGTCGCCGTAGATCATTAAGCGAGTAGCTCCACAGGCGATTGCCATCTTCATTCCGTGCAGCAAGGCTTCGTATTCTGCGTCGTTGTTTGATGCCGGATCATCTGGTGGAAAGTCCAATCGTAGGACGTATTGCAGTTTGTCTCCCTGAGGGGATATAAGAACAATTCCAGCTCCTTCGTTTCTCTTGGACCCGTCAAAGTACATTATCCAGTTGCTCGTGTACTCGGGTGGCCCTGGCGTTTGCAGTTCTGTCCATTCGCTTAGGAATTCAACAAGTACCTGGGATTTGATTGCACTGCGTCCTCGTAAGTGATGTCCCAAGCGCCCAACTCGATGTTCCATTTTGCTATTCTTCCTGATGCCATAGGGTTGTTCATGATTGTCCCGAGTGACGCATCATTAACCACTGTAATGGCGTGTTCCTGGAAATAATGTTTGAGCTTGCGGGCTGTAAGAACAACTCCATATGCGAGCTTCTGGTAGTGAGGGTAGCGTTGCTTGCATGGTGAGAGCACTTCGCTGATGTAATAGATTGGACGTTGAACTCCGTACGCTTTTCCTTCCTCAGGTCGTTCGACCACAATTGCTGTGCTGATGACCTGGTTTGTGGCGGCTAGGTACAAGAAAAGTGGCTCCCCTTCTCGCGGTGTTGCGAGGATGCGCCTACTTTGCAATGACCGCTTCAAATCTGCGAATGCTTGCTTAGCTTCTGATGTCCACTCGAATTTGTCTGTCTTCTTCAACAACTTGTAGAAGGGTAATGCCTGCTCTCCCAATCGTGCGATGAATCTGCTTAGGGCGGCTAATCACCCTGCGAGCTGTTGGACTCCGCGCAGGTTGGTTGGCTCCTTCATGGTTAAGATGGCTTGTATTTTCTCCGGGTAGGCTTCAATGCCTCTGGCGGATACCAGGTACCCGAGAAGTTTTCCTGCCGGAACGCCAAAGACACATTTGGTCGGATTGAGCTTGATCCTGTACGAGTTGAGGGCGTCGAATGTTTCTCTAATATCTTCAAGGAGTGTGTCCTCAACTCGAGTTTTGATGACAATGTCGTCAACATATACTTGCACGTTCTTGCCAATGAGGTTGGCGAGGCATCTTTGCATGCAGCGCTGATATGTTGCGCCTGCGTTCTTCAGCCCGAAGGGCATTGTTATGTAGCAGTAGACACCGTGAGGTGTGATGAATGCTGTCTTTTCTTCATCCTCCCTTTTCATTCGGATCTGATTGTATCCCGAATAGGCGTCCAGGAAGGAGAGGCGTTGGCAGCCTGCTGTAGAATCCACGATCTGGTCGATTCGCGGGAGGGGAAAATTATCCTTGGGGCAATGCTTATTTAACGACGTGTAGTCGATGCACACCCGAAGGATATCCGTGTTCTTTTTGGGGACCAACACCGGGTTTGCTAACCAAGTGGATATCTTGATCTCCCTGATGAATTTCGCGGCTAGCAATCTGTTTACTTCTTCTCCAAGCGCCTTTTGCTTGGGTTCTGAAAATCTTCGTGTGGTCTGTTTGATGGGTTTAGCGTCTGGAAAGACTTCGAGTGAGTGCTCGGCAAACTCCCTGGGTATTCCTGGCATATCTGAGGGCTGCCAGGCGAAAATTTCCCAGTACTCACGGAGGAGTTTGACGAGCGCGCTTTCCTATGCTTGCGAGAGGGTTGTTGAAACCATCGCTGTCTTCGCAGAGTCTGTCGGGTGCACTTGATGCTTTCGGGTGTCACTGTTGGCGCTAAACTCTAGCTCAGGCGCATTTTTCTTCGTTAGGGGCATCACGGAGTGATCCGTGGTTTTTGCCAGCTCTTGAAGTTCTTCGTGCATCCCGAAAGATTTTGCGATCTCGTTGAACTCAATGTCGCATTTGTTGGATTTCTGAAAGTCTCCGTAAATGGTGATTACGCCATGTTCGCCAGGTAATTTGAGCTTCAGGTAGGCGTAGTGAGGTACTGCCATGAATCTGGCGAACGCTGTTCGGCCCAAGATGGCGTGGTACTGTGAAGGCCAGTCGACAACTTCGAAGTCGAGGAACTCTCTCCTGTAGTTGCTCTGCGTGCCTAGCACAACTTCTAGGTTGATTGTTCCGAGTGGACGGACTGCCTTGCCTGGAACTATCCCGTGGAAGGATGTTTCTGATTCCGGGAGGTCGTCCAAGTTCTTGTTCATTCGATGGAGTGTATCCGCGTAGATAATGTTGAGGCCGCTGCCCCCATCCATGAATACGCGGGCTAAGTCGTAGTTGCCAATTTGCGCCTGGATGACGAGGGCGGCGTGTCCTGGTCGATAGACTCGTGGTGGGTGATCTTTCATCGAGAACGTGATTGGTTGGTCCGCCATTTTCAGGTACTCGGTCTTCGTTGGCGGTGTCTGCACTGCCATGCATAATTGCCTTGTGTTAGTCTTTTGAGCTCTGCGAGAGGGGCATACCTTCTGGATCATTGCGAGTTGTCCTGCCGGGTTCGGATACGCGTTTGCGCCGGCGTTCGGTGGTGCGGGTACTGCAGCTAGCGCCATTGCGGGTGGAGGTGGTGGTGGTGGTGGCGGCTGGAATCCTTGGTGCCCTCCTCCTGGAAGCGGCGGGTAATTTTGAGTGGAGGCAGATCTTTTCCTCGCGAGTGAGTCCGAGATGTCATTGAACTTTCGGCAATCCTTAAGCAGGTGCGTTGCCTTAGTTTTGCCCGTGCGCTTATCTGTGAATAGATGTAGCGAGCAGCATGCATCAAGGTCTTCCTCGGGGGATTTTTCTTCGGCCTTTGGTCTCCACTCGCGATTTCCACGGCGACCGGAATCGCGGTTTCACGTGAATTCCGCGGAAACCAACTCCTCTCTATCCTCATGATCGTAATATTTTTCTTCTTTTTCTTCGACCGTGACGATCGTCATCGTGTGCGGGTGACGATGCTCTTTCGTTGCGCACCGCATCTTCTCCGTTAGCCCATTTTTCGGCTATGATCATTAGCTCTCCGATAGTCTTGGGTGCAGCTCTGCCTAGCTCCTCTCGAAAAGCAGTTCTTCTGGCGCCTTTTGTGAAGGCTTCGATCGCTACTTCTTCTGAGATAGTTCCCGCGGTATTCCTGAGCGTGGTCCATCGCTGGATGTACTCGCGTGTGGACTCGCCACTCTTCTGCTTGCATGCTCGTAGTTCTTCGATTGTAGCTGGCCTCTTGTAAGTCGACTGGAAATTTTTGCAGAAATCGCGGTGCAAATCATCCCACGATGCGTAGCAAGATTTTGGTCTTCTTTCCAGCCAACTGCGGGCCGCGCAAGTAAGATGCAAATTGAGGTATTGCATAGCCGTGTTCTTGTTCCCACGTTGGCATTTTACTGCCGTGAGGTAGTCGCTTAGCCACTGAGAGGGCTCGAGTGAGCCGTCGTACTTCGTCACCTCCGTGCTGAGCTTGAACCTTTTGGATAGAGGTGCTTCGCGGATGCTGCGAGCGAAACAGAGTGCTCCACAGGTTTCGTCATCCGAGGAGCCGGACGAAGAGCGCTCGCGATATCGCGAAGCCCTTGCCTTATCCACCCTTTTTTGAGCGAGATCTGATCGCGCGTCGTATTCTGGCCGATCGCGGTCGTCGTCTTTCCTTGGTTCCTTGCTTCGTTTTCTTGAGCGGCTGCTATGGTGCCGCGAGCTTCTGTCTCTCGGGCTATCTTCACTGCTGCTTCGACTGTCGCCGCGGCGTCTAGCTTCTTTTCCTCGACCGCGGCGTGGTGACTTATCCCTCCTTGGTGAAGAGCTTCTGTGCCTGCGGGGCGTTTCTTTATCTTTCTCTTTCTCCCGTCGTTCCTTCTCGTGCTGCTCCTCGGCCTTCTTGCGATCGTGAGAGGCGAGCCTTGCGGCCGCCAATCCGAGTCCTTTTCCTATTTGCTTGTATTGCTCTGCCCGAGGGTCGCTTTCCGTCGGTTAGTTCATCTGCATGTAGGTTGCCGCGGCTAGAACCGCAGCAGCGGGAGTTTGCGGGTACACGTTGTCGTCGTCGACTCGCATGAGAGAAGGAGTGATTGATCTGTTTGTTTCGGGTATAGATTCATCGTTCCTGGATGTGGATGCGTGTCCTTTCCTCGCGGGTCGGGTTCCGACCGAGGGTGTTACGGACAGCCCAGCTCGTCTCTGGCTTGATTCGTCCGCCGCTCTTCTTCGGCGGGCCAGATCTACCCGAGCATCTTTGATAATCGTGACTGCTCTCACTAGGTGATAGTGGTAGGCAACCATGTCTTCGTGTGAGGATCCGGCTGCGGGTGGCTTGCTTGTTCGCATAGCTTCCTTTGCTCGTTTCCAGGATTCCCGCGAGACGCCGATTATGTTGCGCTCTGTCGCGCTATGTTCTGTTTCCGAGCCTTGTTCCGATCCTGCCATGCATACTTGAGCTAGTCGAAGCTCGTGCGTCCTAGGCGTAGGTCGAAGGTTTCCTTGAATTCTTGATGGTTCCTCTGTCGAGAGGGTGTGATAGTCGTTGGCGTTGAAGCGGATGGACTCGCCACTTTTCTCCAGGTGACGGCATGAGTCGACAGCTCCAGATTCAGTCTCCGATTCATCCGAGAAGTGGAGGATCCCGTCCCTGTTCGTCACGAATTTGAGGCTCCCGAACGTCAGGGTGACGCTCTCCTCCAGGTCTTCGAATACCGAGCGCGATTCCGGCGAGTGCGGTGTGACCAGGACAGATCCGATCCGTAAAGGATTGTTCGGAGCCGTAGTCATTGGTTTCCAACGAGAATTTGATGTCGATGAAGCCGAAGATGCCGGTGATCCAGCGCCCGCCGTTCCCACAGACGGCGCCAATTGTCGAATCCCTGACTCAACAAATCCCTTTGGTGAACCTATCGGGTTTCGATTAGGAGAACCCATGAGCGCTAGTGGAATCGTCGGCTAGACAGGGGCGAGATTTACCCAGGTTCGGGGCCCTCGTAGAGGTAAAATCCTTACTCTTGCCTCTTGTCGATCTGTATTGATGATTAGATCGGTTACAAAGGTTGTGCTCGAATCGAGAGTAGGTCTCGAGTTCAAGGCTTTTGGTCGTGCGGTATTGCTTGGTCCTCTCTCGGGGGCTCTCCTGGCCTTATATAGGCGGCCAAGTCTCGAGTTCTACCCGGAGAGGACTCCAACCCTAGCTAGGTCGGTTACATGTTTCCTAACTTAACCCGCAAGTTTAGTGCGGGTGGGCTTTACGTGGGCCTTCTGGAGTATTCCAAGGGCTCCTCTTCTTGGGCCTTCACCTTGGGCCTGAGAGGGGGTGTCCTTATCCGCGGGATCCAGAATCCATATCTTCGTCATTATGCACCGTATATCATGAAGCTCATCAAGTCCCGGTACCCTGCTGATCTTCGTGTTGATCTTGAGTTGTACTGTGAGACTCACAAGGATGTGAAGTTATACAAGAAGAGTGCCCACACTCAGCAAGCTGCACATGATGTTGGTGCTACTGGTCAGGGACACCGTGATCCTCGCATGAGACAGGCCCCTCCCGGTACCAAGAAGCGCTCTTGGGTCGTTCGTGCCATTGAGAAGGCGATGGCATGAATGTGTGCATCCACAAGGAGAACTACGATGCCTATGTTGAGCGTCGTAACATTCAAGAGAATCAGCGCGCCATCATGACTGCTCTCAACATTCCCAATGTCCCTGCTCCTCTTCCTGCCAAGATTCCTTACCGCAACTGGAACAACCGTGATGTGGACTAGGATCTAGATGTTTCTGATGATGAGGACATCACCACTTCTAGTGAGGAAGAAGACTCCGCGGAGTATTCCGACGATGATGACGCCCAGGCTTAGAGCTTGTTCCTTGGGACGTAGTGCATTCTTCTCTCTTGTTGGTATCGTGATGCCAAAGCGGAGCAGATCTAGAGACCGCGAGGATTTGCTAGGGTGGGCTGTTCTTTTTATCATTTTTTATCTCTCGTACGTTTTTCGAACTTCGTTTTACTCGTGCTCCTTATTCGTGGATTCGTATTTGTGAAATCATATTATTGGGAGGCACGTCTCCTAGTTATGCTTAGATGTGTTGTTTATTTCCTTTCGCATTGTTATATTATCACTATGCAAATACCCGTGTTGTCATCACTCACCAAAAAGGGGGGGATTGAAAGCTCATGTCTCCTATAATGATTTTGTGATGTTAACAACACGGGTATCCCCTATACTAACAATGTGGTTTAAGTGTTTATAGCTGGCCTCTCATATGATCAACGATAATATCCTCGTAGAGATTCACAAAGTTGTTCTAAAGATACATCTCTCTGCAGCCGGATTATTCGGGAAAATGTACCGGAATTTCCGGTGGATAAAGGCCGGAATATCTGGCCCCAGCACCGGAATATTCCGGTTCACTCAAGGCTCTAAACGATGAAGTGCTGGATTTCTACTGCCCGCTCTCGGATGCTAGGCGGAAATTCGCCCGGAATATTCCGGGGGAAATTTCCGGCCCCTTGGTCCTTAGCAGATTTCCGAAGAAGCTGCTGGTGCCCGCTCACAGAAGATGGGGCGGAAATTTGCCCGGAAATTTCCAGGGAAAATATCCGCCCCCTGGTCCTTAGCGAAAATTAGGTTGCGCTGCTGCTGCCAGCTTGCAGAGATGGGGGCGGAAGTTTGGCCGGAATTTTCCGGACCCGGATTTTTCAATATTCCGCCCCCCGGAGATTTCAAATATCCGGCCTGGCAGCCCCGGAAATTTCCGTTCCTTACCCCGAAATATTTCGGCACTGGAGAGCAGCAACGGTCAGATTTTGGAGGAGGCTATAAATAGTTGTGTTCTTCCTATAGGCAGCTAGTTCGTCCATTCCCCTCTCTCCTTCATTGTTCAAAAGATCAAAACGCCCCGATCTCCCTCCTCCTCCAACCAAACTCGATGCCCTTCAAGGATGTAATGGAGGAGGCCTATATCTACCTTTTTACCAGGCCAAAAATTGTTTTCTCATACCATACCCACTGGGATCTTGTAATCTCTTGGTTGTTTTTTCATCCTAGAGAAACCCTAGTGCTTGTAGCTTCCACCTTGTAGCAAGAAGTTTGGAATTGTTGAGATCCTCCATCTCACTTGT
Source organism: Alopecurus myosuroides (assembly GCA_028641055.1). Taxonomy (NCBI): domain Eukaryota; kingdom Viridiplantae; phylum Streptophyta; class Magnoliopsida; order Poales; family Poaceae; genus Alopecurus; species Alopecurus myosuroides. The sequence goes on along the minus strand of CM054061.1, from coordinate 182,091,464 downwards.
GGAGTAGCCTCAACCCCCTTGTAAAGGTTTGATCAACGCCTTCAAGTCGACCTCATAGTGGAAACGAGAATCTCCCTCACCGGAGAAGCTCAAGGAGAACAAGGTGTGCATAACCGTGCTATTGAGGAGTGTCTAGGTGGCTCCCCACCTCTCCAACGTAGACGTACTTCTTTTAAGAAGGAACTACGGGAAACATATCCTTTGTCTCCGTGTTTTCACTCGTGGTTATCCTGTGCCTTGCATTTGCTTCCGTTGCATACTTGTTTCTTATCACATAGGGTGTCTACCTAGTTTCACATCTAGATAACCAAGTTGTTTACCTGCTAAACCCCATCTAAAAGTGAAAAATGATTAAAATTTATAGATCACCTATTCACCCCCTCTAGTTGACCATTGTGTACTTTCAACCTAGCGCTGCGCACCTTAGGTCCCCTATAATAAGCATTTTTCATAAAGATTTGACCCATTAGCTTAGAAAAATACTGTGTAGTATGGCAGTGCCATATAATCATCAATATGTGTATATAGTGACTGTATTGTGTGTATTCTTCTATACAACGACCAAATTAGGCTTTCAACACAAGTATTCCTTCCGTTCCTAAATATAAGATGTTCTACCTATTATTCATGTTGTCTATATACATACTAATATGGGTGAATATATAATTAAAAGTTGTCTATATACATATTGACACGTGTGAATGCGAAAAAATGCTAAAACATCTTACATTTAAAAGAGGGAATATAATACAGTACCTTGGATGAATTTTAGGGCTCCTTTGATTCATAGGATAGGAAATGTGTAGGAATAGGAATACAATAGGATTGGCATGGCATGACTAATTGAATCCTATGGGAAGAGAGTTTCCTTTGATTGCGGTGAAGGAATTTTTCCATGAGGTTAAACCTCATGTTATTTTCCTATAGTATTTACACTACAAGATTCCTATGGGAATTATTCCTATAGGATACAATCCTATGAATCAAACAGTTAAGGGCTTCTTTGGATCACAGGTTTACAAAACAGAGGAACTGAGAAAACGTAGGAATTTGACAGGATAGTAGGTGCAAAACGTAGGATTACAAAACAGAGGAAAAATGTGCAAACTTGGATGGAACCACAGGAAAGTTGCCTCGATCCTACGCGAATGAGTGTAGAAAAGAGGCTAGAGTGGATGTTGAAATTCCTATGGAATTGGGTTGTAGGAATACAATCCATAAGAATTTTGTAGGTGTCATTCCTATGATCCAAAGACATTCCTTAGGAATGAATCCTATGGATTGAAATCCTCCAAAATTCCTTTGAAAATACTTCAATCCAAAGAGGCCCTAAAATATAGGAAAATTTCCTATAGGAACCAATCTTACAAAATTCCTATGCTATTCCTTTGAATCAAAAGAGCCCTTAGCTTTTTTACATGAAAAATAGAATTGATAAATGCTTTGGGCGATGGTTAATTTTGATGGAATAGAAAAGTCAATTTAGTTGAAAATCGCCAGTTCGATGTGTCGTGTTTGGTTATGATAGTCCAACGCAATCCACCGTAACGCCAACCTGTTCGCACTTCGCAGCTTTGAAGTGTGCAACTTATGAGGGGCATATAGCCGTGAACCATCTTGTCTCAGGGTTGCCCCCAAAACGGCGCAGTCTGGAGAGACCTGGCCACCTTCTTCTTGTCCTCCGCGCCGCGCGGGATACACCCTAACCATCAGAACTCCGATCTCCTACGCCGCCGTCATCACTGCCGACGACGAGGTTGGTGGACTGGACGGCCCGACGCCATCAGCGGAGGCGACCGAGCCGCCTAACCCAATCACAAAGGTTCCGCTTTTACAAGTTTTTTCCCCTTGTATTTTAGTTCGCACGTTATTTTCCTTCCCCTGTCGCCGTTGTTTGATCCGTCCCGTCTCTGTTGGTGGCAGACTAGGCTAGGGTTTCTCTGCGCGCGCCTACGGGGGCTGCGATGGACAACGGTGCCGTGGGCGAGAAGGGCCTGTCGGAGGCGGAGGATCGGGGAGGCCAGGGCGGAGTCGCCGAGGATGTTGGGGGCGCGCAAGTCGATGCGGACCCGGCGCCCGATGCGGCGGCCGCCAAGGTGGGTAACAGTGGCGAGATCTCGGATGGCAACGAAGGGGACGGGGTCGAGGGAGCTGTGCAGGCACAGGAGGGTGCTGGCGGTGAGGTCAGACAAAGGGACGCTGATGGCCCCGTGGTGGTGTCTGATGTGGACTGGAATGAGGAGAACATTGATCCAGCGGTGGCCTCTGATAACCAGGCCGTGCAGAACGGGCCACCGCCGGCCGTGGAGTCTGATGAGGATGCCGATCTGTTTGTGGAGGTAGAGCAGCAGGAGCTGGCTGGTTCAGATCACAGCGATGAGTTTTTTGATAATGCAGAGACCTTGGTGACCGAAGAATCTGGCGCACTTGAGGCTGAGGTAATTGAGGATGCCGAGATTGGTGTCGAGGACGACGATGCGCATGATGAGCATCGGGAGCACTTAGAGGAGGAAGCAATGTTGGAGGCAATTAGGCAGTGTGTGACAGATGCTGTGTTGGCTGAACATCTCGAGGAGCAACCTGAGAAGGGCAGTGAAGATGTACCTGCCTGTGATAGCAATCCTGAGCTCCCCATGACTTCTAGTGAACCTGAACATGTTAAAGAAGCTGATCAGAGTAAGGAGCAGCCAGAGTATAGCAATGGAGATACTGCTACCCTTGATAGCAATTTTGAGGTGCCTACACTATCTGGAGGTGAACCTGACGTGGTGGTCGAGGAATTGGATGACTCAAACTCCTCCTCTGATGAGAATAAAGCTAGCTCTGCTCCTGCACGATCTTCTAGTGCTGCAGCAGGCCATGCTAATGCCCCCTCTTTGCTGCCTCGTCCTGCTGGCCTGGGATCATCGACTTCCTTGTTGCAACCTCCGGCCCGACCTGTTCAACAGGTCCGTGCTAATGGTCCAGTCGCTGTGGATAGGGATGCTCGGCAGGATACTGAATCTGCTGCGGATGATGAAGATGAGAATGATGAAATCCGTGAGAAGCTCCAGGCGATCCGGGTCAAGTTTTTGCGTCTTGCTAACAGGTTTGGGCAAACGTCTCACAATATGGTGGTCTCGCAGGTTCTGTACCGGCTCGGGCTGGCAGAACAGATTCGAAGAAATGGTCGTGGTGTTTTTAGCTATGACCGAGCACAAGATATGGCAGAACGTCTTGAAGCTGCTAGCGAGCCCCTTGATTTGTCCTGCACTATCTTGGTTCTTGGTAAAACTGGGGTTGGCAAGAGTGCTACTATCAATTCGATTTTTGATGATGTTAAGCTGGAGACTGATGCTTTTGAACCGAGCACTAGAAAAGTTCAAGAAGTAGTTGGCATGGTTGAGGGAATCAAAGTAAAAGTGATCGATACACCTGGACTGTCAAGCTCATCTTCAGATCAGCACTACAACCAGAAGGTTCTCAATTCCGTGAAGAAACTTGTCAGCAAAAGCCCTCCTGATATTGTTCTTTATATTGACAGATTGGATATGCAGAGCAGAGACTATGGTGATGTCCCTCTGCTGCAGACCATTAGCAAAGTTTTTGGAGCCTCGGTCTGGTTCAATGCCATTGTCGTGTTAACTCATGCTGCATCTGCACCACCAGATGGGCCAAACGGAATTCCTCTTAGCTATGAGATGTTTGTCACCCAGAGGTCCCATGTAGTCCAGCAAGCCATAAGGCAAGCAGCTAGTGATGTTCGTCTCATGAATCCAGTTGCCCTGGTGGAAAACCACTCAGCTTGCAGGACAAATAGGGCAGGCCAGAGAGTGTTGCCAAATGGACAAGTCTGGAAGCCACAGCTGCTATTGCTCTGCTTTGCATCAAAGGTTTTAGCAGAGGCGAATTCGTTTCTCAAGTTGCAGGATAGCCCCGTTGGTAAACCTTCTAGTACGAGGATTCCTCCACTTCCTTTCCTCCTCTCTTCACTTCTTCAGTCCCGAGCCCCGCCCAAGTTGCCAGAGGAGCAGTTTGGTGACGATGACGATATTGAAGATGATCTGGTAGATGGTTATGGTTCGGATGATGGTTCAGACTATGATGACTTGCCTCCCTTTAAGCGCCTGACGAAGGCTCAACTTTCAAAGCTGAACCATGCGCAGAGGAAGGCATATCTTGAGGAGCTAGACTACAGAGAGAAGCTGTTCTACAAAAAACAGCTGAAAGAGGAACGGATGCGTCGTAAAATAATGAAGAAGATGGCAGCAGAGGCCAGGGACCGAGCATATGATTTCAGTAACAGCAATGTTGAGGATGATGGCAGTACTCCGACCAATGTCGCGGTGCCTATGCCTGACATGGTATTGCCCTCAACTTTTGATTCTGACTATCCTAGCCATCGTTATCGTTTTCTGGATACGCCAAGTGAATGGCTCGTCAGGCCCGTGTTGGAGACCCAGGGCTGGGATCATGATGTTGGTTATGAAGGTCTGAATGTTGAAAGATTATTTGCTGTCAAAGGTAAAATCCCTTTATCTGTGTCTGGCCAGCTAACAAAAGACAAGAAAGATAGCTCCCTCCAAATGGAGGTTGCAAGCTCTGTCAAGCATGGCGAGGGTAAGACTACTTCAGTCGGACTTGATATGCAGTCTGTTGGTAAGGACATGGCGTACACTGTTCGCGGTGAGTCGAGATTTAAGAACTTCAGGCGCAACAACACAGCTGCCGGGATATCTGCTACGCTCCTGGGGGATTCTGTATCAGCTGGTGTGAAGATTGAAGACAAACTGATAGTGAACAAGCAGCTGAGGCTTCTAATAAGCGGTGGTGCTATGAGCGGGAGAGGCGATGCAGCTTACGGTGGCCGTCTCGAAGCAACATTAAGAGACAAGGATTACCCGATAGGGCGCATGCTCTCTACTCTCGCGATATCGGTTGTGGATTGGCATGGCGACCTGGCAGTTGGGTGCAATGTCCAGTCTCAGCTTCCTGCTGGAAGGTCTAGCAACTTGATTGCCGGTGCGAATCTGAGCAATAAGGGGACTGGGCAAGTCAGTATCCGCCTGAACAGCTCCGAACACCTACAGATCGCGCTTCTGGCCCTCGTGCCTATATATAAGAATGTCAGGAAATTACTGGACAGCTACTATGAATCTATATAGGCCTGAAGCGACAGTCGTTAGGGTTAATAAAAGCATAAATTGGAACCATGTTTTATTTACTCCCTCCGATCCATATTAATGGTCGCTAAATCGGATGTATCTAGACATATTTTAGTGCTAGATACATCCGATTTAGCGACCATTAATATGGATCGGAGGGAGTATTTATTTTAGGCCTTGCCAACTTTGTAGCCTTTCTATTTTCCCGAGTTCACTTGGGTGAAGTTGAATTTTGGGATGCATCCATGTCAGATGTTTATTGGCATTTAAGCTGGCCTGCAGCTGTTGCCTACTAATCTACTATTCTGATATACAAATGCGCTACTGCTGCATACAGTATACCTGCTTCTTCTTCCCGATTACTGCTCGCTGTAATTTATCATAAATGGCTCAAAATGGTCTAAAGAAAAGAATCACTGGACTACTGGAGATGGGTTCACTTCACTCGTTTGTATAACTATTATTTTTTTCTTTAATGACTACCATCCCATATACACATATGTGTTGTGAGTTTGTATATATGTGTTGTGAGTTTGTATATTCGGTAGACTTGGGAGATATATATGATAAAACAACTTGTTATGAGTTTTTTTTATTAGACTGTGCATCTGAACTTAATTAAACTGTGACAGAAGTCAACGTCTCCCTGGGCCCCACAGCGTTGAATCCGGACACTCCTGCCGGTCAAAGAATTCGTGCCAGGTTCGACGTTCAGCGTACAACCTCCTTCGACAAATCTGGATATTCCTTGTTATCTTTTGTTTGTTACTCCTAGCTAGTCAATTATGTTCATCTGGAAAAAAGGCTACTCAGTTTTTGTTAGTTAGTGAAGTGCGCTCTATTGTTGCTAACTAACAAGTCAGGAGATAAACCTCGTTTTCGGTTGCGCGACGCGCGCCCGCCGTATCGGCTAGGTTGCGATATGTATGTACCGCGGCTCTCGGCGTGGAGTACCGGGCACTCACGCGCCATTCTGCCAGCATCTATCGCCCATGGAGCCGGTGTGGGAGACGGCGAGCGACCGCAGCGGGGTGGAGTCCCTGTCCAGCGCCGGCGGCACGACGACGACGGAGGTGCCCGAGGAGGATGCCGGCGGGGAGGAGGTCGTCAAGGTCTTCGTGGCGCTGCCAGAGCTGCACAAGAACGGCAGGTCCACGCTCGCCTGGACGCTCCGCCACCTCGCCACCGTGGCCCCCGACGCCGCCGCGGTGGTTGTGGTGATCGCGCACGTCCACGCGCCGGCGCAGATGATCCCACTCAGTACGTACCCATCCTTCTACCTTTCTTTCTCCGCCCCGCTGCTAGTGCAACGGCTTCGTGAGATCAATCCATTCCACAACTTGTATTGTTGTGTTTGTTTTTTTGTCAATTCCTCCATATTCTGTTTGTGAATCACAGTTAGTTCTAGTTAATCTCATCTCACATCACATATGCTCATCTATTTTCATCGGAAAAAACTTACTCATCTGATTACTTTTGACAGTGGGAAGCAAGTTCCACGCAAGCAAGCTGAGACCAGAACAGGTGACTGCCTACAGGCAGTACGAAAGGGGAAAGGTCAACAAGCATTTGGACGACTACATTCGCCAGTGCTCCAAAATGCAGGTCACCCTAATTTCTCGATCTTCCTTGATTTATTACTGTGCTATACATCCAGAATTAATCATGGCGAAGCATCCATAAAAACATGAAAATAAGTAACATACTAGATTAACACTATTTGTGTTTTCTTATCAGGTCAAAGCTAAGAAACTTGTCATCCAGAACGAAGATGTCGGGGAGGGGATCGCGGAGCTTGTTTCGCAGCACGGTATCCGCAGGCTCGTCATGGGAGCAGCTGCTGACAAGCACTACTCTAGGTACATATGCATCTTCGGTAAATTTCAGAAATATTCTGTTGGCAACATCAGAAATACAGCTAACCGACGCTTTTCCTGTCTTTAAGTTTCAGGAAAATGACGTCTCCCAAGTCCAAGACGGCGCTTGCAGTTTTGCAACAAGCTGACCCTTCGTGCAAGATCTGGTTTGTATGCAAGGATCAACTGATATCCACGAGGTACTAAGGATACCTTTTAAGATAAGACCGTTTCATTTATTCAGTTAATCTGACTTGCACCTAGATGTTTTTACTCCATCAACTACTAATGTTTTTTCAGATATGACCCCCCACTTAAGAAAAACGTGTATCTGACACTGTTCCTAGATGTTACACATTTGGGTTGTTACTGTCCACATTTTTGACAATCATTTTGGCTCATTTTCTGTTTAAACTGTGCACAGACATGATGGTGTTATCCAAAGCCAAATTTCTGCTTTATCTCTAGCATCTGCACATCCAAACCGATATGCAAACAGGAATGCAGTTGACGGCTGCATCCAGAGGTCCATGTCCGGAAAATTAACACCCATGTTGCGATCAGCCATGCGAAGAACTCTTAGCATTCTGAGCATGGAGGACATCTCCCTGGGTTCTTGTGACAGCGGGCGAAGAGGTAGCTTCCCAAGCTCATGCCACGAGGAAGCATCGAGCGATTCTTCCAGCTCATTCGAATTGCCTGTAGATGATGTCTTTGCGATCCATCAGAAGGCTGCACCATGGCATGATCAGGTTATTTGTTTTGTTTCGTCAAAAAAGGTTATTTGATTTGCACGGATAGCTGACTATCTGCACCATAATTAGCAGCATGAGCCGATTAAGGTGCAATCTTTTTGACGCAAAAAATGAGAGCTAATGAATGATTGGCTGATTACAGGACAAAAAATGTGAGGATGTGCCCAAGCAGAAGAGGGAAGTTGAGGAGGCCATAGCCAAGGCAAGCGAGGACATGAAATTGTTGAAGCTAGAGATGGAGGCAATGAGACAAAACCGTGACGACGCAGTCGAGAAGCTCTGTGAAGCGAACGAAGAGAAAGCGGAGATGGTGACGGCGAGCAGATACCTCGTTGAATCGCAGCGGGCGAGGCTCGAGCAACTGGAGGATGAAAGAGACACCGCGCTGGAGCGTGCGGAACAGATGCGCAGCATGGCTTCAGGCTTGAATTTGGCATTGTTCAGCGAGTTTTCTCTGTCGGAGCTGCGGCAGGCGACGAGGAACTTCAGCGACACGATGAAGATCGGGGAAGGTGGGTTGGGGTGTGTGTACAGAGGTGTGTTGCGCAACACCACGGTGGCGATCAAGATGCTCCACTCTCAGAGCTCGCAAGGAAGGTCACAGTTCCAGCAAGAGGTAAAGCATTGACTATATAAATCGTTTCCAATTTTGAACAAGGTAACTTTCAGACCATTTGAGTATATAAGTCGTTTGAAATACTTAGGTTATGTACATAAAAATCATGTTTGTAGATTTGTATGCAAAATTACCATCATCTGGAGTAGTATTCATTTTTTGGGAGTTCTTTTGACATATTACAATAGTATAGTATAAATTTGTTGTCAAAATACTTTTTTTATCGAAATTCTACTTTGTATACCTAAGATCATTTATGTGACATTGAGCATACCAAGTTATCGCTTACTAGTAGAGCTCAAAGGGTCAAAATTATGGCTTCAGTTGTGGTGAACCTGAACTGATGAATGTTAGTGTTGCAGGTTGCTGTTCTAAGCCGAGTGAGGCACCCAAACCTGGTAACGCTGATGGGCTGTTGCCCGGAGGGTTCATGCCTGGTGTACGAGTTCCTACCAAACGGGAGCCTCGAAGAGCGGCTGGCCTGCCCAAACAACACGCCGGCGCTGACATGGCAGGCCCGCACGCGGATCATCGGCGAGGTATGCTCGGCGCTGGTCTTCCTCCACTCCGCGGAGCCCAGCCCGGCCATCCACGGCGACCTGAAGCCGGCGAACATCCTCCTGGACGCCAACCTGGTAAGCAAGCTGAGCGACCTGGGCGCGTCCCGCCTCCCCGCCATGAGCAACCCCAGCAGCACGCCGTACACGGACCCGGAGTACCTGACGAGCGGGGAGCTGACGGCGCGGTCGGACGTGTACTCCCTGGGCATCGTGGTGCTCCGGCTGGTGACGGGGCAGCCGGCGCTGGGCATCGCGAGGAAGGTGGAGGACGCGCTGGAGCAGGGCGAGATGGAGGCGCTGGTGGACCGGTCGGCCGGGGAGTGGCCGTTCGCGCAGGCCGAGAAGCTGATGCTGCTCGGGCTGCAGTGCGCGGAGGTGAGCAGGAGGCGGCGCCCCGAGCGGATGAGCCAGGTGTGGAGGGTGGTGGAGCCCCTGGCGCAGGCGGCCTCCATGTCGGTCGCGTCGGCACAGTGCGTAGCTGGGCATCTGCTCGGCGAGAGCCACACGCCGTTCTACTTCATCTGCCCAATTTCCCAGGTATGAATATATATATACTACTGTGCATTTTCCACTGACCCCGGCCCGGCCCTGCGACTGGCTACTGATCATGCTTCATTTCATTTCGTTGGCGCGATGGTGGCAGGAGGTCATGAGGAACCCTCACACGGCGGCGGATGGGTTCACCTACGAGGCGGAGGCGATCAAGGGGTGGCTCGACAGCGGGCACGACACGTCGCCGATGACGAAATTGGCTCTCGCGCACCGGCACATCACCCCGAACTACGCTCTTCGTTCCGCCATTGAGGATTATCTGCAGCAGCACCAGAACCAGGAGCACGGGAAGCCTCCGCCACAATCGGTTCGGGCAAATCGATGATAATGTTGCCACCGCCGGGATTTCGGTTTAGTCATCACTCATCGTTGAGAAGTCTGCTCTGCTCTTCCTGTATATATTAGTTGTGGGAGTGTCTAGTCTGCATCCAACTGATTTTGGATTTGGTATATGAGTCAGAGTTTTGTCTTTCATATTGTGTAAGAGTAGACGGATACACAGTTATTTGCTTCTAAACAATTCTCAGTGAAATCTTTTTATGTAGCAATGCAATCCTTTGGGAAAGTACCTCACAAATTTCTTTGGAAAGTCAGAATCCCTTTAAGAGTAAAAACCTTTGTATTGTTAGTTCTTAAAAAAAGTATTCTAACAAGAGAACTGCCTATTTTGTGGGCAAGATGAGAGAGTATTAATCACCTTTTCTTCAAGTGTCCCTTAGCCAGATATGTTTGGAACATTGTTAGCGTGGCAACAGGTTTTCGCTGTCAGTTTGAGGACGCAAACGACTGTTTAACGGATTGGTTGAATGGCTTTGGAATTGCTCAGAAAAAAAATTCAGTTGGTGTAGCAGCGGTTCTGTGGGGTTTATGGAAAGCCAGGAATTTAGCATGTTTTGAAAATAAATAGCCTGCTGAACCAATTGAGGTTGTGCGCAGAATAGCTTATTGGATTGATTTGTGGGCTAATTTGCAGGGATCGGAGGGCGGAAAATTGGATCTACAGCTGGGCGCAAAGTTACTAGAGCGAGTTGCTGAGGAAGCCTTCAGGCTTCAGGGGTGGGAGAAGCTGGGCGTCATGGAGACCAAGACTGGGTGGTTGATGCAGACATAGTTGTCGAGTCAGAGCGGCTCAGGTGGAGTCTTGTGTTGGAGAGAGGCTGGAGGGAGGACAGGAAGGTCGTAGTAGCTAGTTAGCTTTTACAGCTTGTTCTGTACCATGCTCACAGCCGAAACTAGATGTTCTTTGGGTATTTTACCAGGCTGCCCTCGCTGCCCTCAGTTGGTACCACGATCCCAGTTTTGCCCCTAGCGCCGAATGATGCTCAGTTTTGCCCCTAGTCTGTGCGTAAGGATTCGTTCCGTGACTCTTGCAGCCTCCGTCAGGTCTGCTGACTTGTGGGACCCTTAATACAACCGTTTGACTGGTGACTTATGAGACCCAGAAGACAACCGCGGCTTATGGGACTCATAATAGAACCGTTGGCGCGGCCTGTGGGACCCAGCTGTTGACCGTTGGCGCGGCTTGTGGGACCCAACTGTTGACCGGTCGCTTGCGGCTGGCGCTTTAAAAGCGGCGGAGCGCGTCCCCGAAGCTCGCGGCGGTGAGCACGAAAATCAGCCGAGGAACGGAGAGGGCGGCCACACGCAGAGGCGGGCGGCGACCCTTGCTCATAGAAAGGAGCCGGACGCGGGCGACGAAGAGCGCGGCGTCCACGGGTATAGGGCTGGAATTAAAACTCGAAACTCACGAGTTAAACGAGTAGCTCGCAACTCGACTCGGCTCGGCTCGAACTCGTTGTCCAACGAGCCGAGTCGAGTTTTCGTTTTCGACAGTAAACGAGTTCAAGCTAAACGAGCCGAGTTCACGAGTACTCGTTTAGCTCGTTTAACTCGGTAAAAAGAGTTTTTAATGATATTCTTATCTATGTGAACATTGTTTTACTGATTATTGTAGTTTATTTACTACAAATTATTTGATGGTGACATGTTTTCATCGATTATTGTGATGATTTTATTATACATGCCCCAAATAATGAAAAATAATTATATATACAATATATAATATTGAATTTTTATAGTTTTACAAAATAAAAAAAAAGTTAAACGAGTAGCTCGCGAGCTACTCGCGAGTTCACCGAGCCGAGCCGAGTTTTGCTTTTGAACTCGTTTGTTGAACGAGTCGAGCCGAGCTCGACTCGTCAGTTTACCGAGCTTAAGCGAGTCGAGCCGAGCTGACTCGGCTCGGCTCGAATTCCAGCCCTACACGGGTAGCGCCGCCGTCTGGTACAGCTACAGCGGCGACATCCCCTTCTTCTCCGGTGGCATGTCGTCGAGCTCCGCTTCCGTATCCCACTCTAAATGGCCGCGCTTCGGTCCAGTTCCACTAGGAAGGTGCCCTGACTGCCCACGGACGGCGTCCCTGCAGCGGCGGGTCACCACGAGCGACAAGAACGGCAACCGCGGGCGCGAGTATGTGAAATGCGAGAGCAAAGAACAGATGGGGGAGGTGAGATATGTGTTCCCCCCTGTCAATTTCGTTTTATGTTTGCTCAATTTTCGGTTTTCAGCCGATTTGGGTTTTCATCCGATCTGGGTATGCATCTGATTTGGGTTTTCGTATTTGCAGGATCTGCTTCCATGTGACCATTTCAAGTGGCTTGAGGATTACATCAAGAGGATTCAAAAGGAGGACAAATCTCTGGTGCCCAATTTGCTACCGGCGGTGGAGCAATTGGGATCTGCTACCGGGGTTGTTGCTACGGTGCACAATGGGGTGCAGAAGAATGAGTTGAAGAAGATGGCCAAACAGCTGGAGAAGCTTGTTGATCTAAAGAAGCATAGCAATCTGCTGGTTATCTATGTGCAATTGTTCATAGAATTGTGTATTTACTGATCATTAGTCAAAAATAATGTAGTTAGTGTTGTAGTTAGCTTGACATGGCCAATTTGTGTATGACTAAGACATGGAATAAATGCGTCAGGAATCCAGTCCTGATTTGGTTTGTTTCAGTTCGTATGTTCAGTTCAGGTTCAATGTTCAGTTCAGGTTTAGTTCACTAGAAGATTTTTTTTTGAAAAACAGCTAGGAGAAAAGGCCAGACCCATGTAAAATCTAGACAGACCCAATGTTAAAAGAGGTGCTCTCAGCAAAAAAACAGAGGTGCACACTTTAGGTTTAGGTTTAGTTATTTCCATAGCATGTTATTGCTGGATAAGTTTAGGTTTAAAAATTTACTTTCCATGCATGTTTCTATTGGGATTAATAATATGAATAAGTTTTGGTTTAAAAGTTTTCATGCATGTTTCCATATCACATGTGTCGCACATTTTTGTTTACGATGAGTTGTGAAGCTAATTTAGAAGTTAGTGGTTACTTTTGTTCAAAAATAATTTAAACATACCCTTTTATATTAGCAGGGACGAACATAGGGCATATATACCCAAGCACAAACATTGGCCCCACTTTACATATAGATAGAGGGGCCCGACACATTACATATATTAAACTAAAAATAAGAAAAGTTATAGGGCCCTAAATATAGAGGTCCCTAACCGCCCTCCGTCTGCGGGCGGCATTCCGTCATCCGGCCAACCGCCAGGGGTTGGCCTACTTCCAGTCCGCTGCCCTGTTCGCCATCTTCTGGTTGTCCAAGGCCCGGAGATTCTCCTCCCGCTTCTTGTCGTCCAACCTTTCAAGGGTCGTCTTGATGCGGCGCCGGAGAGCCTCCGCCTCTGCCTTCTCCTCCCTCCTCGCCTCCGCCTCCTCCTCCTTCTTAAGGAGGTGGTTCTTCTTCTCGACGGAGCGGTTGGCGGCTCTGTCGACGCGGACGGGGTCGGGGTGGTGGACCCAGGGGTTCACGCCCACAGCTCCCGGCGCTTCCGCTTGGGAGATTCGATGGGAACGATGCCCAGCTCCTCCGGCGTCCACTCTGTCTCGTACCAGGACCGAGCCTTCCGATGGTTGTCCTCGTCGCTGACGGACTCGGGGCTGGAAGGGATAGAGTACGTCGACATGGTAGAGGGAGGAGGAGGCAAAAGGGCTGGAGAGGGATGAGAAGATGGAGGAGGAGGCAAAGGCACTATTTAAAGACCAGATGAGGTGTGAATTAATTAGGGTAGATGAAGCAACTATGTGAAAATGTTGAAGATGCAGCGTAGATGAAGAAGCAACGTTGGTCTCCTCTGCGTAGAACAGGCGATGCAGGGTCAAAGCGGTGCGGCATAGGACAGCTAGTAGTACGTGCGTGCATTAGGCGGTCAAAGCGGTGGCTGCGTAAATATGATGTGACGTAGCCTGCATGCGTGTATTAAAGAGGTGAAAGAGATGAAATCCAAAGTCTCACGCCAAAGTCTGCGTCGCTGCGTGCATTGATGCGTGCATTTTCTGAAAACAAGGCGTGGAGGGCTGCGTCGCTGCAAATAGCGATGGTGCGACGCGACTCATGTTTCTGAAACGAGGCGTGCAGGGCTGCGTCGCTGCAAATAGCTGGTGCAATACGACGTTGTCTACTCTAAAAAACGAGGCGTGCAGGGCTGCGTCGAGGTCTGCATGCATCAGGCTGGTGAACGGGGCCCACTAGTCAATGGCCGTTGTTGCATGCACTTACATTGAGACAAAACACCTAGTCCATGCACCGCATTATTTTCAATCGTTTGATCGTAAGGAACGGTACAGATCGAGTCCATGCATGCAAACTACGGTGGCGACGGCCTGCAGACGCTGAGACGAGTGCTTCTCTGTGCGGGAACGGGATCCTCTGGCTTTAGATCACTGAAAAATGGAGCCCATCACAAACCGAACCCATGTGTCATGGGGAGAAAGTCATAGAACGTCAGGTGGGCAAAGTAAGAGGATCTGGTTCCCTCTGTTTTTAGGGCATGTACAATAGTATAGACGGGTGTTGTCTGCACTACTCGGCCATGTCATTTCTAGACATCTTTAGAGATAGTTGGTACTATGCGGTGTCCCTAGCTTGTGTTGGGATCCAGACGCTCCGGAGCCTCCTCTACGGTGAAACCCTAGACCCGCTGGAGAAATACCAGACTTATACGGATACACGCGGTAACGGCGTCGAAAGGGGGTAGCAATGTGGAACTAGTTGCTTGGTTGTGTTAGAGTATCCCAAGGGAACACAAAACACAAAGGTAGAACCTAGCTCTTCAGAAGATTCACGATGTTTCGTCCGATACAGTAGTTTCAGCCTATAAGCGCATGTAAACTCACGACAGAGAAGTGGATGCCGGTGAAGCGGGTCGCACCCCGGAGTGCAATCTTTGAAATATAAAGCACACAACACACCTATACTAACATGGTATGGAACCCCTAGCTTGTGTTGGGATCCAGACTCTCCGTAGCCCCCCTCCGGTGAAACCCTAGACCCGTTGGAGATATACCGGACTTACACGGATACACGCGGTAATGGCGTCGAAAGGGGGGGGGGGTAGCAATGTGTAAGTAGTTGATTGGTTGTATTAGAGTAGGCTATAGCAACCCAAAACACATTGTTAGAACACATCGCTTCGGAAGATTCCCGATGTTTTGTCCGATACGGGAGTTTCACCCTATAAGCGCGTGTAAACTCCATAGAGAGAAGTGGATGCCGGTGAAGCGGCACACACCCCGGGGGTGAAATCTTTGGCATCCAAAGCACATAACACATACTAACATGGTATGGCACCCCCTAGCTTGTGTTGGGATCCAGACGATCCGTAGCCCCCTCCGGTGAAACCCTAGACCCGCTCAAGAAATACCGGACTTATACGAAAACACGCGGTAACAACGTTGAAAGGGGGCAGAAATATGAAACTAGTTGCTTGGTTGCGTTAGGTTATCCCATAGGAACACACAACAAAAAGGTAGAACACAACTCTTCGGAAGATTCCTGATGTTTCGTCCGATACGGGAGTTTCACCCTATAAGCGCATGTAAACTCACGAGAGAGAAGTGGATGCCGGTGAAGCGGGTCACACCCCGGAGTGTAATATTTGACATCCAAATCACACAACACACCTATACTAACATAGTATGGCACCCCCTAGCTTCTGTTGGGATCTAGACGCTCCGTAGCCCCCCTCCGATTGAACCCTAGACCGTTGGAGGAATACCGGACTTATACGGAAACACGCGGTAACGACGTCAAAAGGGGGAAACAATGTGGAACTAGTTGCTTGGTTGTGTTAGGGTAGCCCATAGGAACACAAAACAAAAAGGTAGAACACAACTCTTCGGAAGATTCCCGATGTTCCGTGCGATACGGGAGTTTCACCCTATAAGCGCATGTAAACTCACGAGAGAAAAGTGGATGCCGGTGAAGCGGGTCACACCCCAGAGTGAAATCTTTGCCATCCAAAACACACAACACACCTATACCTACATGGTATGGCACCCCTAGCTTATGTTGGGATCCAGACGCTCCGGAGCCCCCCCTCTGGTGAAACACTAGACCCGCTGGAGAAATACCAGACTTATACGGATACATGCACGCGGTAACGGAGTCGAAAGGGGTATCAATGTGGAACTAGTTGCTTGGTTGTGTTAGAATAGCCCATAGGAACACAAAACAAAAAGGTAGAGGCCACCTCTTCGGAAGATTCACGATTTTTCGTCCGATACATGAGTTTCAGCCTATAGGCGCATGTAAACTCACAAAGACTATAAGCGCATATAAACTCATCAAAATGAAAAAATAACTTTGGATCTTTCTTAATCACTCAAAAATGAAGCTTTTATGAGGTTTTGACACTTTACATTTTCAAAATTATAGAAACCACCTCATCTTCTTTGAAATCTCTACTACTCTATTCGAGGAATCATATTTTAGTGAAGGCTTTCGTTCTAGTGTTTATAAATCCTATTTATATTTTTCTTAGACTTGTATTCGACCTATATAATGTAATTCCGAAGCCTCACTATTTATTGGATGAATATTCATATTATTTATTTTCTTTTGAATAATAATGGTTTTAATAAAAAATCGTAAATAAAACAAGTTTAAAACATCAAAATGAAAAAATAACTTTGGATCTTTCTTAGTCACTCCAAAATGAAGCTTTGGTGAGTTTTTGACTTTTTTCATTTTCAAAGTTTTAAAACCCACCTCATCTCGCTTGAAATCTCTACTACTCTGTTCGAGGTATCACATATTAGTGAAGGTTTTTCGTTCCATTGTTTATAACACAGGTTTATATATTTTCTCGTTACTATATGACATAACAATACTATGTGCGCCGGTTTTATATTTTCTTGATTTTTTTTAATTATGTATGCTCATTTCAAACTTGGTCAACCCTCAGAAAACCATGTTGACCTAGCCGAAAAGTTTCTAGAAGGACACCCAGAGATTCGACCTGGGCTATTGGATCGATGCCTTCTAGAAAAAATCTTGCATCGGACGATTGCGCTCGGCTCAACCATAGCGATCCGCGAGACGCTCGTTCTGCGCTCGGAATGGTTGGTCCGTTGGCCACAACGATGGTTTTTATCTGTTTTTACATATGATTTCTTTTCTATTAAGTATTAAACCATGTTATTTAAATAAAAAATAGAAGAATTATTCAAAATATAATGAAACTTCAGATTTACTAGAGCGATAATTTTTATCTATTTTACATATGATTTTCTATTAAACCATGTTATTTAAATAAAAAATAAAAAATAGAAGAATTATTCAAAACATAATGAAACTTCAGATTTACACTATTGTGACGCCCCGAGATCGGGCACTATGCAAATTTCAGCATTTCCGCCAAAATTCACATAATAACCGATTCCAGGTTGCCACTTGTGATAACATTACAACAGTTCACGAATAATCCACAACAACAACAGAGGAGGTATATACAAGACGACTCAAACGAGTCAAGGATACAACTGATACAATACAAAGATCCAAATGACAGCGGAAGAAACAACATAGTGTCCGACTACGGACAAGATACAAATTGGACTAAGAGTCCTGAAGATAACCGATGGCGTCCAATCCCTGCCCAGGCCAAGCCGGATGGATTCCCAAGCTAACGTCGTCAGACTTCAAACCTGTTGACTGCAATATGGAATATGCAGCCACGAAATGGATTCGTGGGTCAGTACTATTAAGTACTGGCAAGTCGATAAACCATACTCACAAGATATCAGCGTAACCAATCATCACAAGATACAAAATACTTTGGGTAGAACGGAAGGAAGGGATTATTTCAAGGAAGCGGCAGCGGGCAGCACTAACAACTAGAGAGACGCACTACAACTTCCGACTAAAAGAAAGGGATAAGATAGCGCGACAAAACCAACTATAACTACTCACCAAACAATACCCATCCAGTGTTACCCCCTACTAAGGAAGCAACCCAAGGAAACTCGCACGGTTGATTAAGGTGACATTCATTTTTATGGTGGAGATAATCTATATTACTAGTCAAGTTATCATCGTTAAGTGTAAATTGTCTTTGTACTTGTTAGCCAGCACTTTCACCAAGTCATCCATAACCGCGGACAACACGGGTTCTCGAGAAGATTTAACCCTGCAGGGATGCACCAATTTGGCCGTACACGTAAGAATGACCCGCCAGATGGAAAGGCCCTTCCACCAAGCGAGGCACTCAACACAACCCAACTCTTCTTCGCATCAAGCCCAAAGCACCACGTGTTGTGCGTGCGCGGCTAATCGAGCCCCACGAAGAAAAGGGGACCCTCATAGCACTGGAAGACCACGCCGCCCTAAATACCGACTACAAAAGTTCCACCCTGGCCTAGGGTTCGTACCTGCATATGCGTGCATCAAATGGAAAGCCCGAACTAAGTGTGGCGATTTGGACGAGATGCGAATCAAATCAAATTGAGGGGGGCGCCCATACACGCTTCCCACATGCGGATAGTGCGCTCATCATGGATCAGTAGACAAGACCCTTTTCCTAATTAGGGTCGACACTAGCAGGCCTCAAAACCACGCCGGGCCTCCTGCCGGTGCCTTATCATCAAATTATTATTATTACCCAAAACATTAACATGTTGTTGATTAAGTTGAAACCCAACTATCAAACTAAACAGGTGATAGAACAAAGGACAACAGGACTAGAGCGCAAACAAACCTAAGCATGCTAGTACGATACAGGCCAACAAACAACAGGGTTGTAGGTGTGGAGGAGAGGCTATTTCAGGGTTACAGGATAACATGTGATAGGATCGGAACACAAGCAACGAATCATAAGGCTAGCAGATTAGACAACGGAAAGTATCGGTATCAAGTGAGGAAAGGCAACACAGGTAGCAAGTGAGTATACTTGCCTGAGATTCAGCAAGTAGAGGTACATCCGAAGAACTTGTCGGTACTCACATAATCTTAACGTGCTATCCGCGAAGAAGCAACGAACTAGAACAAACACCGGATGCAACAATTACTACTACGGCAAAGATCCAGCATGGTCCTAATTTATATGCATGACATGCGAGATGCAACTTAACCAATTTAAGTGGAATCGGAATCCCAACAATTAATTAAGCGGTTCGAGTTATTTTATCTACCCATCAATATTAAATGTTGAGTCAATATATTTAGATGAGATAAAGATGAGCTATGCAAGTTTAAATGGAACCGAGCTACTATTTATAGCATCCCAACAAATTCCATATTTAATTGTTATGTGATTGTTAGTTACCCGTAACCCACAAAAGATGTGATGCAAACATGATGATATGACATTCGTAAAATAGATGACATTTTATAGAAAATAGGTCATATAGGAATAAGGGATAGGGTTTGGGTTCGCACGTTGGAAAGAGGGTCTTCGGGTTAAACGCCGTAGAGGAAGGAGATGAAGGCGAGATCTTCGGACCGTAGGGAAAGTAGTCGGCGTCAGGGAAGTAGTCGTACTCGTTCCGTAGCCGAAGTAGTCGTTCACGTCATCGGTGGTCGTTGTCGATCTTTTCATCGAGGTTCGAAGAGGAAGTAGACGTGGTCGAGGTACTCAGCACATCCGTGTAGGAGATCATGTCAAGGTTCCGGTCTTCACGGCGCGCACGATGGCGGCCAACGCAAAGCGGACATACTCAAGCCCTTGGCGTATTGTCGACGAGGTACTTGTGGGGCGGCCGTAGTCGTTCAAAGTGGTTCTTGTTGATGCATCGTTGACGAGCTTGGTGTGCTATCTTCCGAAGATATTGGCGAGGTTTTAGTCGATGGTGGTCATGTATCGGGCACGGACACGAAGGCCTCGGCCAGAGCAAACACAACACATGCACGGACAGGTGCTCACGGAGCACAAACCTCTCGCTGGACTTGTGTCGAACACCAGAAGGGCAAGGGCGGTGGAGATGCTGAGGAGAGAGGGCAGCAGCTCTCAACAACGCTCCTTGTCGCAGACTGCTCGCGGGAAACAAGGACGACAGAGCTTGAGGTGCTCTAGTCGGGGTCGGAGGTGACACAGAAGGAGGCAAGGTGCAGACGCCGTCGGCCACGGCAGCAGTTGTATCGAAGTGGAGGTCGAAGCTCGGGGCGGCGAGCATCGGGAGCCGAGGAGGACGGCAGTGAGGAGCATGACGGCGCTCCTGCCGTCTTGGTCGCGAAAAGAGGCCAAGGTTCGTCGGCCTCATCAGGTGGAGGATAGAGGAGGAGGCAGGTGCTGCGAGCGGTGCCCTTGGACGCGGGAACGAAGGTGGAGGAGCAGAAGGGGCCTGCGGCCGAGCTCCGGTTGACCAGAAGCTAGCAGAGGAGCGCGACCGGAGTTGCGCACCGTCGGCAGCGACCGAGCAAGGCAGTGAGGTGCCGGAGAGGAGCGGGCGGCGGCCATGGCAGGCGAGCTCCTGCTCGGAGAGGAGCAGGCCTAGGCGTCGAGCAGCTCTACAACACCAGCGGGCGGAGGAGGGGACGAGCCCGAAGACGGCTCGAGGCGGCGCCGATGTGCTCATCGGGACGGGGAGGAGCTCAAGGCGGCGGGGAAGCGAGAGTAGGAGGCGGGAGAGGAGCGATGGAGGCGGGGCTTGGGGCCGACGGCGGCGCTGCTCGGTGCGAGGATGGCGGTGGTTCGATGCAGAGCAGGACAGCGGCAATGGATCGAGCGGAGAGGAGACGCAGGCGTCGCTGGATGTTGGGGATCGATCGATCCCCTTTTCCTCCCGTGCGTGTGTGGTGGTTGGTGAGGGAGGACCCGATCGCGAGAAATAATGAGGAGGCGGGGTGTAGATGGAAAAGGGACAAGGGGAAGCTAGGGTTTCTGGTGGGGAGGCTGGCTTGGTGGCTGGTTGGTCTAGCTGGGCTATTTCGGCCCAGTTCGACTGGCTGGCTGCTAGGCTGTCTCCCAAAACATTTTTTTTGTTTTATAATTTTCAGAAATTGTTTGGACATAAGTGAAACAGATTTAGGCACCAAATTAATTCCATAAAATTTAGAAAGAATTAGGATTGGATGCAATATAATTACTTTGCAAGTGTTAGATGCATGACGACGCATGGTGGTATGATGCGAAAAAAATAAAACAAGCAATTTTCTAATTGGGGAAATCCCCCGGGTGTTACAACTATATACGTAGAATAGATGTCTAGGAAATTAATTTGGCTGATTTAGACAAGATGCCAAAAAAAGTTGAAGCACAAATGAGGGTATTTACCCTAGCTTCAGACCTCATTTGAAGCACATTTCTCATGAGAATAGAACGATGGTTTCAAATGAGCATAAATAATTTTAAAAAAAATCTAAATGGCATGAATCCAACGCACAATGTTGTTATATGTGATATAGTTGCTCCTCAAATTTATTTTGATAATTTAAACAAGGTCGAATTTTTCATGAAATTACAAACGGGGGTGTTTACCCTAGCTTCCGAGCTCATTTGAAGCATATTTGCCTAAAATTTTGGCATGACTTGGTTCAACATCATCCAACATTATTCAAACATCATCCAAACTATGTTCTAACATATATACATCACTAGTCAACATAAATACAACATTATTCAACAGAAATACAACATCATTTGGATCCAACTTTGTCTAAATAGCGTCAGGGCTTCTTTGCGATCCTTGGCTGTTTTGGTGGCCCTTTGCTCCTTGTGCTCATCGTGCTCACAACTTTTTGTCTTCTCCTCTTGGTAATCGGTACCTTAAACTTCTTCTTTGAAACTACACCAGATCTATACAAAACATAAAGGATCATGAAAAATGAAAACTGGTGAGATCATGGCAGGATTTACATACTCATCTTAAAATGAAACTTCGACTGGATCATCTAGTGGATCATCGACTGGATCATCTAGTGGATCATCGACTGAAGCATCCAGTGGATCATCTGAAGCATCATGGACTGGATCATCATTTGAATAATCATTTGGATCATGGACTGGATCATCATTTTCAAATGCTGCATCATCTGAATCACTTGACTGCTGACCATCATTTTCAAATGCTGCATCCGGCTGCTGACCATCATTTTCATCAGGAATACTCTCTCCAAACCCTGGATCTACTGTGTTATCACAATATTTGCCAAAATGATCACTCCCATAACACCTTGTGCACTTACGCACCCTCGCTCCAAGTCCACCTCCTTCACTACGAAGTCGGTGTCGACTCTTCCTCGGTCTACCTGCAGCTCTCTTTAGAAGTGGAGCACAAAGTTTGAACCCAGTGTCCACTCTATCCCATTGTTGTTTTTCCTCCAAAGCAGGCAAGGCATGTGCATATGTGGCTCTGAACATTGCAACAGAGTAGTAATCATGCACATACTGCTGTATATTCCCTGCTAGACCTGAGATACAAGTGATGAAAAACAAGGCATCAATGCATGGCAACCCAGTTATCTGTCATTGCTTACAACTGCAAGTTTTATCTTCTAAATCCACTGGATATCTCTATTCTTTCTTAGCTTTATCAAAGACTGATACCTCTGATTTGGTATCCGAGATAAATCTCATGTTCATTATCAAGCCTTCTGTTTTTTTGCTTCAATACCTTCATCACAGCCGGGATAATAACGTGTCCCATGAATTTTGAATTAGATATTCCAAGACAAAAATGTAATTTGTCGGCGTATTCTATCCTTATCGTGTCAAGCAAATCCGCCAAATAAAGATCATTTAGTTTCCGCATCGTTGAGTTGAAAGATTCTGCAAGATTATTGTGCACATAGTCAACTTCACTTTCGCACACTTCGAGTGGTGTGTTTCCAAGTATTCCTTCACTTTCTCATTTGTGTATAACTGCCTCATGTGGTAGTTGTGCTTCCTCACACTGCAAGTCAAAGATGCTCGTCATAAATTGCCGGTAAAAAACTTTCCTTTTAATTTCTTCACAAAATTTGTAGCAAGGTGACGCATGCATTCCCTATGCTCTACTACTGGGAACACATTGTCCACGACCACTTCTCAACCCTTGCATGCATCTGTGTGAATTACCAACCCATTGGGATGTGAAATAGCCCAGCGCAGATTCTGCAAAAACATGTCCAGCTCTCCTCAGACTCTGTCTCCAGCACACCGTAGGCAACTGGAAAAACAAAATTGTGTGCATCAACTGCACAAGCTGCTACTAACTGTCCTTTAAACCTCACTGTGAGAAAAGTAGCATCAATAGCCAAATAAGGCCTGCATCCTACCAAAAAACCATTCGACAAGCTTCAAAGCACACAAAAACCCTCCTAAAGCATTCCTTGGTCCTTGTCACTCCCTTCAGTGTGTACTCCACGGAGTGGTGATCAATTTCAACAATACTACTTGGGCTTGTCCTCTCCACTTCAGCTTTGAATGAATACAACAATTCAAAACTTTCATTCCACTTACCATGGATAGATTCCAATGCTTTATGTTTACCATTGAACACCCTCATGTATGGTAAATCTATCTTGAACTTGTCTTTGATGTTTGTCTGCGATTCCTTTATACCCACTTAACGGTTTTCTGCCACCCATCTTTTTACTTCATCCGCCATCCATCTTGACTTGGCTCTACCGATTGTTTCCTTCCTAAGGGTTGATTATTGGCATGTGTGGGGAAAGGGGTTCACTTTTACCTGAATATTGGTGCTACCACGCATTTTAGATGCGTGCATCCTCCATTAACAATCCTCAGACTCACAGTGCACGGTGTAGCGCATTTTATCGCTCTTGTCAACTGTAAACGCACGTTCTGCCTTAATACAGTACGTCACAAGTGCATTTCTACACTCAGCCATGGAAGCAAAAATGCAACCTTCTGCCATATGAGGGTTCTCAGAATCCCATTCAACATGTGGTCGGTCTTCCTCCTCTTCAAGGTCACTGTCCGACTCATATTGGATTTCAGCCCGAGATGTCTGTCTTAAATTCTGAAGAACATCGGAATATAGCCTCTCTTAATCATCCGCAGAAATGTAGGCATCAGACTCCACTTCAATAGGAACCCTTCTCCCAGTGCCCACACTTGTCGACCCACCACGTCAAGTTGGTTTTGAACTGTTCTGGCTAGAGTTGGCAGTACGACGTGATGGTCCTGCCCGAGAAGATGAACCCGCCACCGTCTGTTCAACTGCCGGCACAACCACATCATTTTGCAACTTCACATGAAAATTATCTGCCTCCTTATGCTTAGCAAACATGGTAGCGAGCTCTTCATTATTACTAATTTGGATCCAATCTTTTCGCCCATCAAAGTATCTAAATTCCACTTCATCATGCAAACCCCAAGGATATGGGCTACAAATTATCTTCCCAAATTGTCTGAAACTCCAGTTACAATCCATTGGCACCGAATAACTGAAACCTCCTTGGAATTTCTTATTATTGTCTGCATCGACGATGTAGCCGTCCCTTCCAATGTTCACCAAGAAAGCAAACCGCAACTCCATCCTAACCCACGAAAAACAGAGACGCAATCAGCTGCAAATCAATGGCATCCCATGTCGAATCGACAATTCAAAGCTCAATACTTACCCAATGGGAACCCAATCATGGACGCGGCGTGTCTCCGGACCCAAGTTGCCGCCGCTCTCCATTTCATTTCTATCCATTTCGTCGAGCAGAGTGGTGGAACGAGCGCCCCACCAGCGGCGTCGCAGGACGGTGGTGGTGAAGCAGGTGGCCACGCGGAACGGCCGCGGCGGTGCATGTGGTGCTGGAGGCGGCGCAAATGGGTGATGTTGGCTGCGACACAGGTGGTGGTGGGAGGTGGTGCTGGCTGAGGATCGGGTGGCGGTTGCGGTGGATCAGGTGGCGGTGGAGCAGGTGGTGGTGGCGCCGCAGGTGGTGGTGGTGCCGCAGGCGCTCGTGGCGCCATAGGGGGTGGTGCGGCGGTGGCGGAGGCGATAGCGGCAATGCACAACAGCGGGTCGGGAGGCTCGGGTGTGGACGATTCAGCAAAGTCAACTCACTGGACGGTCCCACCTGTAAGCTCCGGACGACTTCAAACTCACTTGGCGGTCCCACCTGTAACCTCCAGACGACTTCAAACTCACTTGGCGGTCCCACCTGGAAGCTCCGGACCCACTTCGCTAACGCCACCAGACGGAATCGACTTCAAACTCACCGTTCCGACCTCTCCAGTAGCTGCGCACGAGGTAAGGGCAAAACTGAGCACCATTCTGCGCTAGGGGTAAAACTGAGTAGTCGAATTCCGCTGTGGGCAATTCGATAAATGACCCATGTTCTTTAGCTAAAAAAAAAAAAGAATTGTCGTTTGAGTTTTCTTTTGGAATGGTGTGTGAGGTGGTGTTGTAGACTTGGTTTCTCTTAATGAAATCGGGGAGAGAATCCCTCACATTAAAAAAAAAAGACGGATACACAGTCATCGCGAACTCTATTCTACTACAAGTACTACGTGGTTGTCTAGGAGAGAAATGCCTATCTACTGTGCACGGTAGATATCATGCATGCATTAATCTGCGAACTTTATTTCGATGAAGTCACCTACTCCGGACAAACGAGAAGAATTCCCACCTTAACCAAGATCGACAAGGCACTAATTGCATCCAATGCCCAAAGCGTGTTTATCTTGATTCGAAGCATTCACATTATATTAGTCCATACATCTTCTGGAGCATACATTACATGCATTCCATTTGATGATGATGACAAAGAGCGGCAGCGAAAAGGGGGTCCCCTACCGCAGCCGCCTGCCATGCCGAATTGGATTGCCCGGAAAACCATTGAGCAGGATCCAAAAGGAAGCCGTGGTGAAAAGGATCGGGACCTAGTCGAAGTACCTACTCGAGAACCCCATATGTCTCAAAAGGCTGAGAAGATAATCCTATTGAATCGATTCAAAAGCCTTCTTGATTTCAAGCTTGAAAAACAAAGAAGGTGATTTATTTCGATGAAGTCACCTAGCGAAATTCCGGACAAACGAGAAGAATTTCCACCTTAACCAAGATCGACAAGGCCAAGCATTCACATTATATTAGTCCATACATCTTCTGGAGCATGCATTCCATTCATTATTAATTAACATTTTAACTAGCCGTATTCTGTATACTCACACAAATGTGGGGTAAAAAGTGACAACATATTTCCAAGAGGAAAAAATGCATTCGGAAGGTCACAGCCGGTGGGGAAAAATGGAACGATCTCAACTAAATCAGAACAATCCTATGAAATGCAAACTACAAGCTTTTAGTAGTACTAAAAAAGCATGGCATGGAGCCATGGACATCTTAATTAATTAAGATCTACTCCGTACTAAAAAATACTACTCCGTACTAAAAAAAAAAAACGATCGAAGTGAGGTAATTAAAACAAAATCTGAAGAACCGAGTTGCAGGTTCTAGAACTGGATGTTTGAGGGGTAGACGGTGTTGGGCTTCCAGTTGGCCGGGATGACGTCGTTGGCGACGAGCTTCTTGCCGGACTCGCTGGTGAGGCGGAGGGAGAAGGGGCCCTTGAGCGGGATGGCGCCGTCCCACCTCCAGATGGCGCCCCAGGACTGCGTCATGCGCTTCCAGTCGGGCGACTGCTTGCCGAGGATGTCCACCTGCACGATGTCGCCGTCGTCGGCGACGAACTTGACGAGCACGGCCAGGTAGTTGGGGTTGGATCCCGTCTCGACGTGGAAGGTGATCTTGGTGCCGGGCGGGTACTTGCAGCGCACCCTCCTGAACTGCAGCTCGAGCTCGCCGACGGAGCGGAGCGCCTGGTCCTTGCCGGGCAGCGCCATGAGGCCGAAGGCCTTGCCGGAGAGGTCGAAGTGGTAGGGCGCGATGGGCTCGTAGTTCTTGTCCGTGATGAAGATGGTGATGGGCTTGTCGGCGCACGGCTGCGGCCTCTGGCACTTGACCTCGTAGCAGGAGCCGCAGCCCTTGCCGTCCTTGAAGATGGGGACGTTGCCGCAGGCCAGCATGCCCAGGTAGGGAGCCAGGTTCACGTCCTTGATCCCGCACGCGCCACCTGCAGATATGTTTCGATCTCAGGCAATGCAGAAAGTGCCCCTAGATAAAGGGAACGGTTTTGTATATCACCGTACCGTTGTCCTTGGGTCCTGAGCCCGTGGGCTTGCCGTACCAGGTGGCCTTGGCGGGGAGCCAGTTCATGTCGTATTTGGTCGTGATGTTGGGGCCCGGCGGCACCCTGGAGATGCACGCGCCGCCGGTGACCAGCGCCGCCAGGACGGCCACGGCGAGGGCGCAGGAGAGGGAACCCATGTCTGTCGTAACTTTTGGCTTGTAGTGTTTGTGTCAGTGTCGTACGTTAGATCCGTGTGGGGGCAAGGGTATTTGTAGGCGAAACGGATGAGCCAGCGTCGCCGCCGGACTGACGGACGGGCGCACCGCGCACGGGCTGCGGGAGCGCCGGCATTCGCGTGGACTTGACTTGATCTGTTTCGTTCTTCTTTTATTATTTGGGTGGTTTGGATCGGAGGACGGTTTGGTCATGCGTTGGTGCTGCGCGCCCGGCCGCTCGTCCGCTCTAGGTGTATATGGCTTCATGGCACACGTACGTAACGTACCTACGGTAATGAAAAAATTGCAGCCTGAAATTAATCTTCATCATCGTCCGTTTTTCGCCAAGGGAATTTCGTCAAGCTCATTTTGCCAAGGAGGTGAAATTATTCCATTATTTTGTCCTGCGTATTCTACATTTAAGTTAGGGAATTAATTTCCGTATATGTGATCTTAACTAATGTGCATGTATATATAAAGTTGAGTAACACGGGATTTCATCCTCTTTTCTTTCCGAAAGGGGACAAGATTTCATCCGGTGGCCGTATCTATCTCTACTATAATAGCGCTTACTGCCGTGATGGTACGTCGCGGTACGTCCGTCGTACGTCGCGATGGTTTTTCACAAAACGCCCTGATAAATCTGTAACTAAACCCGCAGTCCACCTTTTGTCTCTACCAGTCTACCTGCACGGCTGCACCGCACCAACAATTTACAGAAAACCCCTCGCATCTCATCCATGGAGCTGCCCTCCCGTATACTACCATGGTCTCCACCTTCTCCTTCCAACGCCGCCCCGTCCCGATCTCGGATCTCCCCCAACAGCTACCCCTCCCAGTCGCCCCCTTCTCCTTCCAGCGCCGCCCCGACGGCGACCCATTCCAGTCGCCCCCTTTTCCTTCCAACGCTGTTCCGTCCAGATATCCCCGAGTACTCGAATGAGATGGACGGAGCAGTGGATCTGATCTGGAGAAAAAGAGGCGGAGGAAGAGGGTAGTTCGAGCTGCGCATCGATCTGGTACGGTCGCCGGCCACTGGAGCTGCGAGTCGGCAACTCGCGCGTGCTACATGCTGATATGCCTCGCCCTCGGCTCACACACCATGGAGAAGGTAACACACTCACCCAACTTGGATTCAAATGCTGTGACTTTTGGTAATAGTTTAGTGCTTTCATGGATCTGCGCCAACCAAGATGACATGGCTAAGCACGTTGGCCAGCGGACGGAATCCCGGGTCGTCGCCTGGATGGTCACCTTTAGGCTCCGTCATAACTGCAGTGTAAAGATTTTTACTGGTGCTAAAATGTTTACTGATGAAAAAGGCAAAGTAATTTACAATATTGTGGATTGTAGATTTGCTTGTTTATGGAAAGGAAGAAGCGATGTTGAGTGATTTTTGTTCTTCTTCTTCTTCGCTGCATTTTGGTTACAATAACATGTCAGATTTTACTCCATACTATGTAGTGTCTTGTAGAGAAGTTTCTGTAAAAAATAAGTTTTTTCAGGAATTAATGTCAATATTTGGACACTGAAAAAGTATAAGAACCATTACAATCTGTACTTCCTATGCAGCCAAGCTCACCGTTAACTCCTCTATGGATTTACACTCTAAAGCACCATGCTACCATTACTGAATCAGAGCTAATATAAGGAGTACATGACACATCTAGCAAACTTTTCCATCTGAGTATTGTTGTCTTTTTCCTTAAGAACCACAATGCAGTAGCAGTAGTCATATTATTGGCACTAATTTTTTTTTACCCGAGCCAAGGTAGTTTGTACCTTTGTGTTGATATCCTGATGATGCAGGTTCCTGAAGGTGC
This sequence comes from Alopecurus myosuroides, assembly GCA_028641055.1. NCBI lineage: Eukaryota > Viridiplantae > Streptophyta > Magnoliopsida > Poales > Poaceae > Alopecurus > Alopecurus myosuroides. The sequence goes on along the minus strand of CM054061.1, from coordinate 182,062,550 downwards.
TGGTTTTAACAGCAGTCCGCATGCTACAACAAAGGAACTTAATTAGGCTGGGACCCTTACGCCGGGAGCGCCGGCAACCGCGACGATGAGGTGGAGGAGCTCGCACTGCTGGGGTCATACAGTGGCTACGACGACAAGGTGGACAAGCTCGCATTGGGAGGTGGAGACGACACGTGGAGGGTTAAGCTGTGGGTCACGGGCATGACGTTCTCCATGCCGCACCCTCGAGGCCACCATCTCACTGCTGCAGAACCGCCACCACCTTGTCTACTCCGGCGTCGAGGTTATGATGGACGAGCTCTGTTTCCATTGTTTCTGCGTACAGAGAAGCCGGAGGATGTGGCGCCGGCCAGCGCGAGAGGTTGATCCGTTCTGCATGAGTGCCGCAATGCCGGTGAACCGGGAGGACATGTACAGTGCCATGCTCGTGGCATGCTCATTTAGGACCGCTTGCTCGTACTAACCACTTTGTCATTCTCTGAAAAATGTGATGTTTGCTATATTATAGAGCCAAACAAAATGTACTGTACTTGCCACTGTAAAGTGAGAACTGATTGAATAAGATGATTCCATGTGCAACACCGGAACATACAGGTTGTAAAATTGTCGCTAATGACATGTTGTAAAAGTAGTTTTATTGGTTCATGATTTCTTGTATTAGATTCCCAGACTTTTAACCATCTGGTAGGCATCTGCTGTTCATGATCATCTACAGTGGGCAGCGATGGTTGGTACGTCCTACCGTTGTCCCGCACGATCGTAACATTGCCTTCAATCTGGACTAGGTGATGCACCAATAAACTCAAAATTAGTTTGGGAACTATACATGCAAGTTTAAACCCTGGCTACGTTTTGACTCTGATTTCAGAATGGTCTGATGATAATTACCAGTAGAGTTTTGAGGAACACAATGTGTTGTCTCACATGTCGTCGGATCCGCCGATGCTTTACCACATGGGCATGCCCTCATGGGTTATGATAGGAACTTGTTCGTTCACGCCTGGGAGGAATATAACTCAAGTCAGTATTGCGTATTAGCCATGGTCATCTATGAAGTAAATTTTAGTTTCTCTAGGATCTGTCACGATATTGTTGTTTAATAAAACAAGATCGAAACAATTGCCTATCAATGAGAAAATTTTGATTCTGGACGAAATTGAAGACCGAAGAGTTGATGCCTCCCGATCTCATAAATCAGGTGGTCCTTTTCGTCCAACATGGCAACTTTTGCTTATAAGGACAGAAAAACTGATCACCTATTAGGGTATTGCGAGTAGGAAATTTAGATACGGCGTTGGTAGAGTAAATACAACTGATTGCAATTTTTGCGTTGGTAGAGTAAATACAACTGATTGCAATTTTTTTTGAAATAGAACGTCGTAAAGCGCTCGGCCAATTTGACATGCATATGTTTAATTTGAAAGTATAAGGAAGACAAGTTTTCATTTATCATTTGCATCTACCCGTTGCAACGCACGGGTATTATGCTAGTATAATATAATAATCTAATATCTATAAGATTCACCCCACTAAATGCATTTAATGTTTGCAAGTTCATACTTAGCGGCCACACCATCTCTATTATTTATAGGCGCGCGCTAGACGTAGGGCGACCTGCGCGAGCGAAATCTAGATCCCCTCCTCTGCTGTTAGATCTCCATCAAATGTACTTTTCGTTTTAGTCCCTGACTTTCTCAGAAACTGAACCCGCACCGCACAATGGACTCAGTTAAACAAAGAGATATATCGCATTGCCCCCGGTCATCTTGATAATTACAACAAAAATGCCATTCCAATAAATTCACAGGTATCGCAACAAAATTTGTTGCTCCGTGTACAAAAAAAAAGTTGCAACAAATTGTTCCAAATAAATTTGAAATATAAGTAATGATACAAAAATAGTTGAACAATATGTTTATTGCGTTGCAACAAAAAAGTTCAAGCAATTCAACAAAAATCAGAACCTATTGCAACAAAAAAAAATTGTATCAATTAAAAAGTTGGTAAGCAACAAAATAATTTATCGTTGTTCCAGTTGCAACAAAAATTATCTTCTATTCCAACAAAAAGGGAAATCGATAGCAACAATGAAATCACATGTTTACAACATGCGAAGGAGCGCGTGAACATATCATTCTAAATGAATTCTAAACACATATAGGTATTTTCTACAAAATCATCCAGAAAAACATTGCAACATCTCGCTTATGATTTCTCAATAGAATACGTGCACAATTGTTACAAATTTTAAAGATGTACACAACATACATTGATCGAAAATGGCAAAAATACTTAATGTAATTTGTATGTTGGGCTGGTAAAAATTGTCCTGACAGAAAAACTCGGCCCAAAATGCTAACTTGATGCTAATTGAAAATGTATACGCTAACTGGACCGACCAAACCTGCGCTTTCTCGCTCTAAGCTGGGGCGACCTACGCTAGCGTTTCTTAGGTCCCCCTAAGATAAGCTTTTTCCTTATTTATATCCATTAGATACTACAAAACATGTTGTATCAAGAGAGGAGCTCGTCATCAAATTATGTTACTTGCCAGAGGAAACACACAATCCACTCGGCCCTTCCCACTATATTCACCTCCGCTATTGACATCCTGATCCCAACCTCTTCCGACTATGACCCAACTTTTCTGTGTCGCACCTCACATAGTTGGGCTACTACTCCGTCCTCCTCCCCACATCTCATGGCCATCGGCAAAAAAGAAATCAAGCTCATTTCAAGCCGTTGGATAGAAACGAGATCCTCACTAAATGAATTTAATGTTTGCAATCTCCTACCTCGTGCAACCACACCATCTGTATTTTTTATGTCTATTACATACAAAACATATGATGGAGATTATACGTCGATCAAGAGAGGAGCTTGACGTAACATTGGACCCTAGGGTATCCACTTCTCCGCCTAAGCGCGGGCCACATCATCGCAGCCGTCCACTGCGTAAAGGCCAAGTAGGACCACCCAACCAGGGGTACCAATGCGGGGGTATCCCAACAACGACAACCCAGTCAAGGCCACACATCGATAGGAGCATCGTCGGAGCCAACACCACCTTGAAGTTACCCTGGAAGCCCTTCTTGGCCGCTTCCCCAGAGCACATGCAATGATCTCCTTCTCGGGTACTCGGCCACAATGACCCCCGTGGACACAGGTCAACCAAAGTATGCTAGAAGCGTCATCCACTCCACATCCTGACGTGTGGATACGATCAAAGACATGACTTGGAGGACAATAATATGGAAGACCTACCCAAGACCGGGACCATGAAGCACATGAACCCCGTGGAAATATGTTAGTTCCCTCTCGGCCACTATCATGGGTCACCATGGTAAATCCCACGCTGGAGGTTCTAGCGTTTAGTTAGAGGAGGAAGTAGGCGCTGGTGGACTCGACGACTAACAAGGAGAAGGTTCAAGCCCTAGAGGGTAATACCGTACTCATGCTTGTCCCTTATGTATTCCAGCGAGTTTACACGGGTATTACAATGGGGATTGCGACGCTTATTTGATCTGGCGCAAAGGTGCATCGTATGGGTGTGTCTCCAGGTCCCTCTAGGTAGTTCCTCCCAACCTTTATATAGGAGACTGGTCCAGGGTACGTTTCCGAGTCGGTTATAGTGTTAGGCGATGCCCTAAATCTACCTTTGCCTTGCAAGATACTCCAGGCGTCGAGTTGGGCTTTGCTTGCTGCCCCGTCATGGGTCTTAACTTCTTAGTTTTAAATGGGCCACTCGATACCCATTATACCAATAGTGGGTACCCAATAAGGTATGCCCACTCAGTAGCCCCCGAGTGCCTAGTTGAGTCGTAGACTCGGCTAGACACTCAAAGCTGGAGACGTGTCGAATTCGCTCTGAGTTGATAGTTGTAGAAGTTCGTTGGGTCAATGTTCCACTTGTATCAGATACTTTCGTGTTTTGAGGGAAATGGTTTAACAGGCTTGGCGCTCTCGACGGATCGAGTTCAGTTAACCACCTTTGAGCAAAACTCTGCTAACCTTTCTCGACTTTGAGTCCCTAGGCTCAAACATGGAAAAGTTGCGGAATCTTGACTCGAGCAGCGGAGGCCTTACCGAATCAAACTCCAATATCCGAAGAAAGGGACCCAACGCGTCCGTCGGGATTTTTCATCATGCCGCAAGCACCGAATTTAACTGGTTAGCGTAGCAGCGGATATTTTGAGGATAATAGACTTGGTCTACGAGTCTTATTTTTATGTCGTAGACGCAACATCCATATGTATTTCACAACCAATGTGATCCGACTATGTGGCTGTTTGTACGGCATGCACCATGGGTATGTAACGTATATCATGGCATGTTATGGCATGTTATCGGGCCATAAATCAGAAAGATTTGCGGACACACCCATAGTCAGGGTATCCAAGCCACACCAAGGAAGTACTCGACTCGTGCGTAGCTTTAGTATTTATTGAACTTGTGAAGGACCCGAAGAAGCGATCTAATATCACCTATCCGAAGAAGTTTCAGTGTTTATTGAATTGGTGAACAACACACTAATGCCTCGCTCCGATCAGATGACAGGACAGGATATGCCATAGTGGGCCCAGTGTCAATGTTGACCGAAACCTAACGGTCTCCACCAGACTGGACCGTGCAGTTCGTGCAAATGTCGGGGCACGATCGTGGTGGCCTCCTCGATCTCTGGGTGAGAGGAGTAAATGATGAGGCACCCATCCGTCTCCTGCTGCCGCGTGGCCACACGGATGCTAGCCATGCGTCCGCAATAGGCAGCCAACGGCCCTGATCAAACGCGTCCAATATACATAAGTGAAGGGGGAAGGGCTACAGAGGCACTTCTCCCCCTCTCGTCTTCATCTTTGACCTCGCGCGCTCATACGTTGTAAACGTATCTATAATTTTTGATGATCCATGCTTGTTTTCTACCCAATACCTTTTTTCACATGTTTTCTTCTGATTTCCTTCGTTTTCTGGATGTTTTCAGAGACTAACCTATTAACGAGATGCCCTAGGCCAGTTGTTGTTTTCTACTGTTTTTCTATTTCAAAAAATTTCGTAACGAAATATTTCTCAGAAGGGGCTGGAAATCCATGGATATATTTTTTACCCAGAACGGAGACGGAGTCCAAAGAAGAGCCGGAGGGGGGCCACGGGACCACCAGGAGGGTGCCAGGCGTGGCCCCTCCCTTGGTCGCGCTTGGTGCCCCCCTGGTGGCCCTGGCCACAGCCTCTCGTCCCCTCATCACCCATAAATTACCTTAAACCCTAAAAATCATGGGGACAGAGTAATTTTCCACGAAAAATACAGAGAGGCGACATCACATCGAAAGTCCAATCTAGGGCTTGTGAAGTCCTGCTCCGGCACCCTGCTGGAGAGGGGGGTCTTCATCGGAGGCCTCCACATTGTCATGATCGCCTCCGGACATATGCGTGAGTAGTTCATCTTGGGACTACGGGTCCATAGAAATAGCTAGATGGTTGTTCTCTCACCTATGCCTCCATGTTTAGAGTCTCGTGAGCTGCCTCACATGATCAAGACCATCATTATATAATTATGCATGTTGTGTTTGCTGGGATCAGATGAACCATGAGATTATGATTATTTTGTTCATGTTAATCTGAAATGATTCACTTATATTTGTAGAGAGTTTTAATCTTGTCTTGCAATGCTCTCTGGTGTTTATGATTACCTTGGCCATGTAGTTGTTTTCACCTCCAAGAGAGGGTTTATATGCTAGATAGTGGGTTGATGCCTCCTTGTTACCTGCATTAAGTGACTGAAACATGCGGGGGGGGGGGGGGGGGGGGGGGATGTGTTGTTTCCACTAGGGAGAAACATCGGTGCAATTGTCCATGGACGAGGACCACTGCTTACATTACGTATTGTTCTTAATGTATTTGTCTGGTGCACACAAGCAATCACTTCGTTGTTGCAACTTAATACCAGAGAGATTTGCTAAATATCTTTCTTGAGATGCACTTTTAGATATGGATGCATGCTGGATAACGGTCCATATGTCTTGACGTAATTCCTACAATGTTAGAACCCGTGAACTATATCTCGTCATAATAGTATTGTTATACGTTCATGATTTGTCAATTGCCCAACTGTAATTTGTCCACCCAGCATGTTTGTTTTCTTTAGAGAGACACCACTAGTGAACCTATGGCCCCCGGTCCTATTTTCCTCATATTTCCAACCTTCTTTTAAGCACTTTTCATCATTGTTTCTTCGCTGTTCCATTTTTACTTTTATTGTTTTCCAGGACTTTGTACGTTTAATTCTCCTATTTTCAGCAAGACCGGAAGATTGATAACCTTCCAGGAAGTTGGGGCAAGAGAGAGTTTGTGTTTGTGTGTAGGTTCCAGGCTTGATCAACATCGATAAACGGCACCGTTGATAGAAGCGACCTTCTTCAAGACTACAAAGTCCTACTGGTTCGATAAACTCTAGTTCCACACTAGGGGGGAATTTCCGCTAGACTACATCATACCTTCCGCTTGGGGCCTCCCTGAAGGAAAACGGGGTAGGCTACACTAGCGCAAATCAAAATTTCTACCACGTCAACCAAGATCCGCTGCAAGATATAGATCACGATATTACCACTAGACGCGTTGTGCCGATCTCGGTGAAGCGGGTCGGGGCAGGGTAGTCGTATGAATCCTCCGGATCCCTTCGCTCCCACGAACAGCTCCTCTTGGCGGCTCGTCCAAGTGCTACAGATGCAGCACCTCTATCAGTATCCACACGTGCGGCATAGAAACACCGCTCGCCGGACTGCTAGGTCCGCATGGGCGGCAGGGACCTGGAGAGACGGTGGCTGCGGTGGAATGTGGTGCGGAATTAGCCACCCTAAAACACACAACCTCCTCTCCTTTATATAGACGTCCCCATAACGGGCTGCCATTCAAACAACCCGCTCTGGAGTCCATTTCCAGCCCATTTTGGATCCAATCTGAATTCTTCTTCTTCTGCCTTAAGTGAGCGACCCTATAGGTTCACGCACGTTTAGACATGACACGAGTACACCTACTCGGCGAATAGTTTCTAGCGGCTTCTAGCAAAACGTGCCAACTCCCAAACGTGCATAAAGATCCCATTGGACGAACTATCACATGTGTATGCTATTCCTTTTGCCTCACGATATTTGATCATGCTCCTACCTGATCACTCTTTCTCGATCTTGTGAAACGGAATCCCTTTCCAGGTTAACTATTAACCATATTCAGCATGGCCATGCATTTCTCGATCTGATCACTCGAGGGGCCAGAGAAATATCTCTCTCTAGTGAAGAGAGGGGCAAATCCCATCTTGACTGACCATGTCTTGCAGCATGCTTCATGACAAACCCAAAAGCTACCTTTATAACTACCCTATCACGGTGTAACATTTGATAGCCCCAAAGTAGGTCGATTCACATCTTAAGAACATGCGACAATCTCAGGTCTAAGGACAAAGCAAGCACAACGTGTAGAGAGAGAACTATTAACATTGTTGTAACATATCAAACTGGGTCAGTCCAACACCATGTTCGTAACATGAGTTCACATTATTAGTTTGACATCACCATGTCTATGACTTGCGAAACATAGCCATCAACCAATACAAGTGCTAGTCTAATGTTCAGGTGTGTCCTCACATGAACTCCGACTAGGAACATATTTAGAATAACCATGTAAGTAAAGAGTTTCACAAAAAAGTCACACACTTGCCAATCAATACAAAGATATTCTTCAAGGCACATTATTTCAAATCATGGATACATAGATATATCATCATCTCTATGATTGCCTCTCGGGCACATCTCCAAGAGTCTCCCACTTGCACTAGAGTCAATCTAGAAGATATCTAGTACCCATAGCTCTTGTGTGCGCCTCATGCTTATGCTTCGGGAGAGGTTTTGTCAAAGGATCGGCAACATTCAGATCCGTATGTATTTTGCATAAGCTTACTTCTCCTCGTTCGATGAACTGTCGAATGAGATGATAACGCCGCATAAAGTGTTTGGTTTTCTGATGACTCCTTGGCTCCTTTGCTATCGCAATGGTCCCACTATTGTCACAATAGAGATCCAATGGATTGGACTCACTAGGGACAACACCGAGATCAGTAATGAATTGTTTCATCCAAACACTTTCCATGTCGGCTTCAGCTTTCGCGATGTACTCGGCCTCCATTGTAGAATGAGCAACCGTGTCCTGCTTGGAAATCTTCCAGCTAACCGCTCCACCGTTCAACGTGAACACATAGCCCGATTGCGATTTGGAATCATCCATATCGGTTTGGAAACTAGCATCGGTGTAACCATTTACAACGAGCTCGTCCTCACCTCCGTAAACTAGGAGCATATCCTTAGTTCTTCTCAAGTACTTAAGGATATTCTTTACCGCTGTCCAGTGACTCTCACCGGGATCAGCTTGGTACCTTCTCGTAACACTTAGAGAATATGAGACATCTGGGCGAGTACATATCATTGCATATATGATAGACCCAATTACCGAAGCATATGGAATCCTATTCATGTGCTCTCGCTCATCAGTTGTCGAAGGACACCGAGTCTTGCTAAGATTTATGCCATGTGACATGGGCAAGAACCCTTTCTTTGCCTCTTCCATGCTGAATCGTTTCAACACTTTGTCAATGTAAGTACTCTGGCTTAATCCTATTAGCCTCTTTGAGCTATATCTAGATCTTAATACCCAGAATGTATGCCGCTTCCCCTAAGTACTTCATGGAAAAACTATTTTTCAATGAGGTCTTAACGGACTCGAGCATAGGAATGTCATTTCCAATCAGTAGTATATCATCCACATATAATATTAGAAATACGAGTGAGCTCCCACTTTCTTTCTTGTAAACACGAGACTCTGATTCGTTTTTGATAAAGCCAAAACCTTTGACTACCTCATCAAACCGAATGTTCCAACTCCGATATGCTTGCTTCAACCCATAAATGGATTTCCGAAGCTTGCATACCTTTCCAGCATTTTTAGGATCGACAAAACCCTCGGGATGCATCATATACACGTCCTCGGTTAGGTTTCCATTTAGGAAAGCCGTCTTGACGTCCATTTTCCATATCTCACAGTCAAAATATGCAGCAATAGCTAGAATTATCCGAATAGATTTAAGCATCACTACGGGAGAGAAGGTCTCGTCGTAGTCAACTCCTTGAACTTGCCGAAAACCTTCTGCGACAAGTCGAGCTTTATGGACATGAACATTTCCGTCCATATCAATCTTTCTCTTATAGATCCATTTGCACTCTATGGTATTATGACCATCAGGCAGATCAACCAAGTTTCAAAACTTGATTGTCACGCATAGAATCTATTTCAGATCTCATGGCACTTTGCCATTTCTTGGATTCTGGGTCCATCATTGCTTCCGTATAGGTCGTAGGATCATCATTGTCTAACAATAATATTTCCCGCGTATCATTGTCTAACAATAATCTATCGTAAGTTACGGAGCCTTTTCGACCTTCATGGTGGTGGTGCTTCTCTTTCCACGGGTTCTTAAACTCGTTCTGCCATTATAGCATCACCCATCGAGTCCTCCCCGGCAGGCTCATCTTGAACTTCATCAAGCTGCACCGTTCTTCCACTTTTCTCCTTTATGAGAAACGTTTTCTCTAATAAAACACCATTCCGAGCGACAAACACTTTGCCCTCTTCTCGGTTGTAGAAGTAATACCCAAATGTTTCCTTTGGATATCCCACAAAAATGCATTTATCCGACTTGGGTGTGAGCTTGTCCAACTGAAGTCGCTTGACGAAAATGTCACAACCCCAAATCTTTAGAAAAGGACAAGTTGAGACTCTTCCCATTCCACATATCATATGGCGTCTTAACTACGGATTTAGACGGTACCCTATTTAGTGTGAGTGCTATTGTTTCTAGAGCAAAACCCCAGAATGACAATGGAAGGTATGATTGGCTCATCATTGATCGAACCATGTCCAACAAGGTTCAATTACGCCGTTCGGAAACCCCGTTTCTTTGAGGCGTTCCAGGCGGCGTCAGTTGAGGAATAATTCCACAACTCTTCAGATGATCGCTAAATTCGTGACTCAAATATTCTCCTCCACGATCAGATCGTAGAGCCTTAATTTTCTTGCCACGTTGATTCTCTAATTCATTCTGGACCTTTTTGAACTTTTCAAAATTTTGAGACTTATGCTTCATTAGGTAGACATAACCGTATCTACTAAAATCATCAGTGAAAGTTATGAAGTAGTCGTGCTCATTGGTCCACATAAATTAGTATGTACGAGTTCCAATAAGTCTGTCGCCCTCTCACGAGAACCATTGAAAGGCGATTTGGTCATCTTTCCACGTAAACAAGCTTCACATGTCTCGTATGATTCAAAATCAAACGAAGTTAGAAGACCATCATTATGGAGTTTCTTCATACGCTTTTCACTTATATGACCCAACCAACAATGCCAAAAATAGGTTGGATTCAAATCACTAGGCCATAGCCTTTTACCACTTACGTTATAAACATGCGCATCATCATGAGCATCACCAGGATTTATAATAAAACGCCCATTCACAATGGAAGCAAAAGCCACAAACATATAATTCTTAGAGATTAAACAACCATTATATTTACTCGCAAATGAATAACCATCTCTCATCAAACATGAAGGAGAAATTATGTTTCGGTTAAAACTAGGAACGTAATAACAATTATTCAATTCCATAATAAATCCTGAAGGGAGGTGTAGTTGGTAGACGCCAACGGACAACGCAGCAACCCTTGCATTATTTCCGACGCGAAGATCAACTTCTCCTTGTCTCACGCTTCTACTCCTTACTAGCCCCTGCATCATTTGCAAATGTGAGCAAACGATCCGGTATCAAATACCCAAGAGTCAATAATAGAGTCAGCGAGAAAAATGTCTATAACATTAATTACAAGCGTACCTGAGCTAGAAGTCTTACTTCCACTCTTCTTCACTGAAGCAAGGTACTTGCTGCAATTTCTCTTCCAATGTACAGTCTCATGACAGTAGAAGCACTCTATGTCAGGTTTGGGTCCGTCCTTAGGCTTAGGCTTTGGCTTGAAGATCAAATCTTTAGCCTTCCCTTTCCCCTTAGACTTACCCTGCTTCTTGAAGCTAGGCCTGTTCTGCACAGCCAACACTTGGCCATGCCCTGCACTCTTCTTAATGTCATTCTCTGCCGTCTTGAGCATCCCACAAAGTTCATCAATATCCTTCTCAGCCTCATGCATATGGTAGTTCGAAATGAAGTTTCCCATAGCTAGATGGAAGCGAAGCAAAAATGAAATATGTGGCCAACTTAGGGTCCAATGGAAAACCAAACTTGTCCAAAGTCTGCACGTAACCAAGCATCTTGATCACGTGCGGCCCTACTGCTCCGCCCTCAGCTAGCTTGCATTCACCAAAAGCCTTAGCGACATTGAACCTTTCAGTCCTGGCTTGAGTCTGTAACATATCCTTCAGCGCAATGATCATATCATACGCTTCCTGACCATCAAATTTCTTTTGAAGGTCGGGTTCCATGCATGCAAGCATGAGGCAGCTCACCTCAAGAGACTCATCACATGATCTCTTAAAGGCAGCTCTAACGGCAGCAGTATCAGTATCAAGAGGCGCATCTGGGATTGGGATATCTAGAACACTTTCCTTTCTCTCAGCCCTGAGAACAATTCTCAGGTTTCGGATCCAATCCGAATAGTTCGTTTCATTTAACTTTTCCTTTTCAAGGACGGATCGCAACACAAAAGGGGTGGGTTGGTTGTTACGTGCCATTGATCTACAACAGAAAAACATGCAAAATACTAAGACAATAATCCATGATAGAGTAAAAGACATTAAACAATTTAAAGTGGTCTACTCCCACTAAAACCAACATCCCTCTATTGGTACTTAGCGATTCAATATCTGCAACGAACAAGTTGACTAGTGACGTTTGCATCACTGCTAGAAGACAAGGTAGATCGGTAAGCAACACTTCCTAATCATATCACATATGATTCTTGTTGTTGGGTGGCATCTCCATGTCACAACACCAACCTTTATGCCCCAAGGCGCTTAACCGTTAAGATTACCTTGATGAGTTAACCAACCCTTTATGCGCATAAGCATCAACAGATGGCACCCTGCTGCAACATTCGTACCACCTAACCAATACATACCCACCTAGTCAACGAAAACTGATGGCGCCCTGCTGCAACAGACCCACCATCAATCGTAGAAGACATGGGATGGTGCAAGTTTTAGTTGGGGGCATGCGAACTTATCATTTACGAGGGATCGTTCTACTTCTACGAATCTAACATGCATAGGAGTAAAACAATAGGAATAGAAATCACATAGTTGTGACACGGTATGGCCCGTTTCACATGGTGATCTCCATCTCCATGGTCATCTGCGCCATCCCTCCGGGTGATGATTCCTCCAAGAAACTTCTACAAGCTATTACTACTAACAGCAAGAAAAGAAGATTACATGGATAGTAGGAATCATCACAAGTCGGCACGCATGCCATTAATACATTAAGTGACAACACAATATGGCTCCAACCGTGTTGACATACTCACGACATGCAGGTCATGAAAATTTTACACACATGCATCACATACACAGAGGGCCATACCGGTCACAAAATCTGCAAAAACGAGTTACACGTTCTAACGCTGAAACTTGCAGGGCCTAAAAGGCTGTCTTAGAAATAGAATTAGCCAAAACCTTAAAAACAATCGGATCTCAACAGACCGGCGAAAGATTTCCGAAACAAAATCTTTGTTGCGCATCTTTTTCCAGTTGAGACTTTTTCGATCGGATGTCGTATGCAAAAGTTACAGCCGTTTTACCGGGACTGTTCATTTCTATAAATTTCCCGAAACCAGCGGCAGATCCAATCTGTCACCTCATGCATCTCATGCACACCGTATATAATCTAGACTCCGATTCGACCAATCATATTGATCTTCGCGTGCTGCAATTGGATTTACGTGTCACAGTCTACCCGATGGCGGTAACCGACCGGTAGGGGTATGTCATTCGACGACCTCTCGCATCACGATCACGGAATCGAAATCACAGATCGAAATATCTACTCCATACAATCGATCACATCGATCATATCCCATCTACATATCACATATGTAAACTATCCGAATGTATAATTACGCAACATCGGCTCCGATACACTAGCGCAAATCAAAATTTCTACCGCGTCAACCAAGATCCATTGCAAGATATAGGTCACGAGATTACCACTAGACGCGCTATGCCGATCTCGGTGAAGCGGGTCGGGAAATGGTAGTCGTACGAATCCTCCGGATCCCGTCGCTCCCATGAAAAGCTCCTCTTGGCGGCTCGTCCAAGTGCTACAGATGCAGCACCTCTATCGGTATCCACACGTGCGGTGTGTAAGCATCGCTCGCCGGACTGCTAGGTCCGCGCGGGCGGCAGGGGCGTGGAGAGAAAGTGGCTGTGGTGGAATATGGTGCGGAATTAGCCACCCTAAAACACACAGCCTCCTCTCCTTTATATAGACGTCCCCATAACGGGCTGCCACTCAAACAGTCCACTCTGGAGTCTATTTCCAGCCCATTTCGGATCCAATCTGAAATTTGTTTCTTCTGCCTTAAGTGTGCGACCCTATAGGTTCACACACGTTTAGACATGACACAAGTACACATACTCGGCCAATAGTTGTTAGCGGCTTCTAGCAAAACATGCCAACTCCCAAACATGCACAAAGATCACATCGGACGAACCATCACATGTTTATGCTATTCCTTTTGCCTCACGATATTTTATCATGCTCCTAGCTGATCACTCTTTCTCGATCTTGTGAATCGGAATCCCTTTCCAAGTTAACTATTAACCATATTCAGTATGGCCATGCATTTATGGATCCGATCACTCGAGGAGCCCAGAGAAATATCTCTCTCTAGTGAAGAGAGGGGCAAATCCCATCTTGACTGGCCATGCCTTGTAGCTTGCTTCATGACAAACCCGAAAGCTACCTTTATAACTACCCTAGCACGGTGTAACATTTGATAGCCCCAAAGTAGGTCGATTCACATCTCAAGAACATGCGACAATCTCAGGTCTAAGGAAAAAGCAAGCACAACGTGTAGAGAGAGAACTATTAACAATCTTGTAACGTCTCAAGCTGGGTCAGTCCAACACCATGTTCGTAACATGAGTTAACATTATTAGTTTGACATCACCATGTCTATGACTTGCGAAACATAGCCATCAACCAATACATGTGCTAGTCTAATGTTCAGGTGTGTCCTCACATGAACTCCGACTAGGGACATATTTAGAATAACCATGGAAGTAAAGAGTTTCACAAAAAAGTCACATACTTGCCAATCAATGCAAAATATTATTGAAGGCACATTATTACAAATCATGGATACATAGATATATCATCATCTCTATGATTGCCTCTCGGGCATATCTCCAACACTCCCAACGAGCGTGTGATCACGTCATTATCAAGTACTTTTTCTAGCGCTGTTGTGGGGGATTTCTAGCTTGGTGCAAGGGTAGTCTCACACTTCCACTCTCTTTCTTTTGTTTTGTTCTTTCTTAGTTTACTTTTGTTTAGTTTTGTTTTCTCTTTATCAAAAATCCAAGAAAAAATAGTTTTCTAATTTCTAGTCTTTTACTTGATTTGTTAGTTTATTATTGCCTTTACTTTGTGTCTATGTCTAAAACAAAAAAACTGAAAGTTATAACTTATGAGTTTGTTTTGTAATATCGGCCTTGCTTGGCTTTTCGAAAAAGTTACACCCCTTGAACCAATAGCTAAAAATGTAGAAACTATAGAAAGAGAAGCTATTGGAGTTTGCTTGTTGATAGAAAATTATGATGCCTCTATAAATGAGACTTATGAAAATGATGTTTCTACCATTATCTATGATAATCCATCCTTACCAAAGTAGGAAGAGTGCTATATTGATGAATGTGAGGATCATATGAATTCTTATGAAATACCCATGTTGGATGAACTTGATACTTGTTATGGAGGTAACAACCTCCAGGACACAATAGAAAACAAAGAGAAACAATTTGATACTTTGCCTACTGTTATTTATGATAATCCTTGATATTTTGATAAATCTTATGATAATACTCTATTTGTTCCTACTATTGATATTCATGATAATTGAGGAAGTTTGCTTAGAAAATTTATATGATAATGCTCTAGATGATGGTCCTATGTTACTAGATGATATAAATTATAATGCTACTGAAAATGGGATTGGAGAGATATTGAAATTATCTAGAAGGATTCCCATACCTTTGCAGAGTGATCAATCATCTTGCTACAATATTGTCGAAAGTGGGTTTAGAGAGATCATGATTTTAGTTAATTTTGATCCCACTATTTTGGAGCTTGATATGAATTATGTACTTGTAGATCATGAAGAACATGCTTTGTGTGATCGTTATATCGTTGATTTTTGCATGATGTTACTGCAAATTATTATGAGAGAGGAAAATATGGTTGTAGGAATTTTCATGTTACTAAAACTGTCGTGGGATTATCACGGCAGACGTTACCGGGGGTAACTTATCTTGGGGCAAGACGACACAGGTGTTTGGGAGAGGGTTTAGCTCAGAGGAAAACATGATGATAAACGATCTGGTAGCCGGCAAGCAAGTCGCCGAGTCTCCGATCTCAAGATATTAACTCAACTCTCGTGTTACACTGGATGCTCGATACCAAGCGATATTGTTAACGCTCTTAGATCTCTTTGTCTTGTACACAAGGATTATCCTGGTTCGACCTCTCCATGGGAGATAATAGCTTACTTCCAGCTGGGATCTTATTAGCAATCGATCTAGAGTCTCGGACTGCAATGTCGCCGAGACCTGGAATTTAGCTCGGGCTGACTCTCGCCGAGACCTGGAATTTGGCTGACTCTCGCCGAGACCTGGAATTTGGCTCGTGCTGACTCTCGCCGAGACCTGGAATTTGGCTCGTGCTGACTCTCGCCGAGACCTGGAATTTGGCTCGTGCTGACTCTCGCCAAGAGCTGGAATTTGGCCGACTCTCGCCGAGACCTGGAATTTGGCTCGTGCTGACTCTCGCCGAGACCTGGAATTTGGCTCGTGCTGACTCTCGCTGAGACCTGGAATTTGGCCGACTCTCGCCGAGACCTGGAATTTGGCTCGTGCTGACTCTCGCCGAGACCTGGGATTTGGCTCGTGCTGACTCTCGCCGAGACCTGGAATCTAGGGTTTCTACCCGAAATCTCTCTCTCTCTATGACCTAGGAGCCTGCTTATATGGGCGGCTGGTCTCCTGGTCGTACAAGGTAAAAACTGGGTCATACCATATTAAGAGTCCTAATCTAGGTCCCCTGCGTGACCTCCAAGTCTTGAGTCTCCAACTTGTACAAGGTTTCCGGGTCTTCCAGAATCTTCCTTCTATAGCATCTTCCAAAGCTGAGTTACCCCCAGACCAGGCTTTGCCTCCTGGCCGGGTCTCGCTTCTGGCTGGTCATATTTTCTTCGTCCTTAGGGGTACCAGGTTATCTTTCCCCCAACAGTAGCCCCCAAGTTTAAGCTGGATTCGAGCTGGTCTTGTTCTCCTTCATGATCTTGATTTTAGGCGTCATGTTTCAGGTGAAGCAGCAAGCTCGATCATCCAGGTTAAACTACCGAAATAAGACAAATAATATATAAAAGGATAAAACCCGGTTATTCTTCCTGGGTTCATACGCCTCCAGGTTTATCTCAATAACATCCCATAAATCATGTTTCTTCCTGGGTTCTTATGCCTCCAGGTTACCGAGGTGGGTCCTCTCAATATGTCGATGGTTTAGATGACTCTTTTGCAAACCTTTAACTGTAAGCCGACTTTCGCATGGATTATCACTGCTGAACTCACTCTGAAAAACAGGGTCAGTTAAGTCCCCATGGGCATCATAACTGATTGAGATTACAGGAGAGCAAACAGGCCATATAAGTGCGAGTCACATCGAGCTTAAGCAAGATAGGCAAGGATTATACTGGCGGCATAAAAGCCAGGTCTTAGGATTACAGCTACAAACTATTCAAGTAAGAGCCCCCAAGACCCGGATCAATGTTTATAAAGTAAAGGCTTAATTGTGCAACATTACCACATTGATCCACATACTGTTGCCAAGAACTCTTTGGGCAACACTAACCGAAGTTGTGAAGCACTCTTGGACTAAGCTTATACTAATAGGATATTTCTCAATATTGCGAAGCACTCTCGGGCCAAGCTAATATAAATTTTTGCGAAGCGCTCCGGGCCATGC
Organism: Alopecurus myosuroides; assembly: GCA_028641055.1. Classification (NCBI taxonomy): domain Eukaryota; kingdom Viridiplantae; phylum Streptophyta; class Magnoliopsida; order Poales; family Poaceae; genus Alopecurus; species Alopecurus myosuroides. The sequence continues at coordinate 182,045,266 of CM054061.1, read as the reverse complement.
TAACCGAAGTTGCGCAGCACTCTTGGGCTAAGCTAATATTAATAGAATATTTTACAATATTGCGAAGCACTCTCGGGCCAAGCTAATATAAATTTTTGCGAAGCGCTCCGGGCCATGCTAACCGAAGTTGCACAGCACTCTTGGGCTAAGCTAATATAAATTTTTGCGAAGCGCTCCGGGCCATGCTAACCGAAGTTGCGCAACACTCTTGGGCTAAGCTGATATAAATTTTTGCGAAGCGCTCCGGGCCATGCTAACCGAAGTTGTGCAGCACTCTTGGGCTAAGCTGATATAAATTTTTGCAAAGCGCTCTGGGCCATGCTAACCGAAGTTGCGCAGCACTCTTGGGCTAAGCTGATATAAATTTTTGCGAAGCGCTCCGGGCCATGCTAACCGAAGTTGCGCAACACTCTTGGGCTAAGATGATATAAATTTTTGCGAAGCGCTCCGGGCCATGCTAACCGAAGTTGCGCAGCACTCTTGGGCTAAGCTGATATAAATTTTTGCGAAGCGCTCCGGGCCATGCTAACCGAAGTTGCGCAGCACTCTTGGGCTAAGCTGATATAAATTTTTGCGAAGCGCTCCGGGCCATGCTAACCGAAGTTGCGCAGCACTCTTGGGCTAAGATGATATAGAATCATACTCAAAATCATCGGGGATTGAACCGGACGTACGTATCATGCCGATGAGGATGTTGACCCGGCCGATTGTGATGACAGATCCGGATTCGAGCAGATCCGACTCTGGCCCCCAGCCAAAATCGTGCACCATCTTCTCTCCTTCGGGGTTGATGTAGATCTCGCCGATGATGAGGTTCTTCATGTTCTCCCGAGTTTCTCCCGTGATGTAAACACCCTTGGACGTGGGCCCCACGGTGGGCGCCAACTGTCGTGGGATTATCACGGCAGACGTTACCGGGGGTAACTTATCTTGGGGCAAGACGACACAGGTGTTTGGGAGAGGGTTTAGCTCAGAGGAAAACATGATGATAAACGATCTGGTAGCCGGCAAGCAAGTCGCCGAGTCTCTGATCTCAAGATATTAACTCAACTCTCGTGTTACACTGGATGCTCGATACCAAGCGATATTGTTAAGGCTCTTAGATCTCTTTGTCTTGTACACAAGGATTATCCTGGTTCGACCTCTCCATGGGAGATAATAGCTTACTTCCAGCTGGGATCTTATTAGCAATCGATCTAGAGGCTCGGACTGCAATGTCGCCGAGACCTGGAATTTAGCTCGGGCTGACTCTCGCCGAGACCTGGAATTTGGCCGACTCTCACCGAGACCTGGAATTTGGCTCGTGCTGACTCTCGCCGAGACCTGGAATTTGGCTCGTGCTGACTCTCGCCGAGACCTGGAATTTGGCTCGTGCTGACTCTCGCCGAGACCTGGAATTTGGCCGACTCTCGCCGAGACCTGGAATTTGGCTCGTGCTGACTCTCGCCGAGACCTGGAATTTGGCTCGTGCTGACTCTCGCCGAGACCTGGAATTTGGCCGACTCTCGCCGAGACCTGGAATTTGGCTCGTGCTGACTCTCGCCGAGACCTGGGATTTGGCTCGTGCTGACTCTCGCCGAGACCTGGAATCTAGGGTTTCTACCCGAAATCTCTCTCTCTCTATGACCTAGGAGCCTGCTTATATGGGCGGCTAGTCTCCTGGTCGTACAAGGTAAAAACTGGGTCATACCATATTAAGAGTCCTAATCTAGGTCCCCTGCGTGACCTCCAAGTCTTGAGTCTCCAACTTGTACAAGGTTTCCGGGTCTTCCAGAATCTTCCTTCTATAGCATCTTCCAAAGCTGAGTTACCCCCAGACCAGGCTTTGCCTCCTGGCCGGGTCTCGCTTCTGGCTGGTCATATTTTCTTCGTCCTTAGGGGTACCAGGTTATCTTTCCCCCAACAAAAACACCTCTCTTTATGTTAAAAGTTTTGAAGTTATTCTTGTTTTACCTTCCTATGCTTGCTACTTTGAGCTTCTTTGATTTATTTGTTTACAAGAATCCTATGCATAGGAAATGGGTTAGACTTAAATTTTCTTCATATTTTCTCCTTGATGCTCAATTTTGCTTCAATTCCTATTTCTTATGTGAGCATCTTTTGAAAATACTGAGCCTATCTTAACGGCTATAAAGAAAGAGCTCTTGGGAGACAACCCTTGTTATTTTTTCCTTCGGTTTCCCTTTTACTTTGAAGTTGTTACCTCTATAGAAAACTCTTCTTATCCTTTTTATTTTGTTTTTGTGCCAAGAGTAACCTCTAATAGTGAGGTAGTGCGGTTTGGCGAAGTTGTTTTTCTGAAACAGATTTCTGGGCTGTTACCAAATTTTTTTTTTCTCTCAGCCAGAATGTTGTATTGGTTTGCAAAGAAATAGACACATGGCCCAGGTTGTTATCTAACTTTTGTTATTTTCCCACTTTTTGATTTGAGCAACAGAAGATTTTCAAAAAAAAAATGATCTTTATCGACTATTCTGTTTTGACAGATTTCTGCCAATATTTGCATTTGCATCTTAATCTCTTTCTTTTGGTGTTCTTTTAAGGGGAAGAGATTTGAAAGAAGTTGTGACAGTATCTAATGTTTTAAATTGACTATTAGACTTGTGTTTAAACGGAACCAAGTGGATTTATTATTTTGATTACACTAACGTTGCTAATGAAGATTGTGAGAAGTTTTAGGTGGAGGACGTTTTGAAGTGTAGGGAGAGAAGTATGATGTGATGAGACGAAGGATGGACAAAATCTAAAGCTTGGGGATGCTCATGTCATCGCAAGACATATCCAAGAAGTACAAGCGTCAAATCTTGGGGATGCCCAAGGCATCCTCTTCTTCATCAACAAAAATATCAGGTTTCTTTCAAAACACTATATTTTTATTGCTTCACATGATATGTGTTATTCTTGGAGCGTCATTTTATTTTTCTTTAAGTTTTGTTTTGTTTTGTTTTCTGTAGATTTTATTTGGATCCTAGCACTTTTATTTTGGGAGAGAAATGCTCTGTTTTCATTGCCTAGAACACTCTAGTTTTCACTCTTATTGTTCCGTGAGTGTTCATTTTTTGCTAGAACCGCATTTAGCTCTTGTTTTTACTCAATTTTTGTTCAGAGCTTGTTGATTTTCTTCAGTTATATATGATTATCTCTATAGTATTTGATGATTATTTTCTTTTAGATTTGTTTCAAATAAGTTGATTGGTGTTGGAGAAGAGTAAAATATTTCATGCGTATAGTGGTGCAATAGGAAGCTTTTTTTAACTATGCCTTAGGCTTTGGCATGGAATGTTAAATGTTATTTTAATTGTGTGCTTAGTTATTTATGATGTATCATGACTAGTCTCAGATAAGTGAGAGTGCTTAATGTGCCATTGAATTTAATCATCTGTTGTTTTCTCATATTGAAGCATGGTATTGTGTTATTTTCTCCTTTGAATGATTTACCTGCATTGACTTTGCGCATGCTCACAACATGTTTTTACTACAAACAAAGTCACCTCTAGCCTTGATGATTATTTAGTTTTTGACTTGTAATATCACTTCATGCTTTCATTAATAATATTTTGGCGCTATGCATGATTATGGCTGGTATTGCTCTCTTAATTGGTCGCTCCTAGTATTTTGCTAGCCTTCACATGTACTGAGTATGAGCTCTGCTTGTGCATCCAACTCCCAAAAACCAAAGTTTGCAAAATGTGTCCACCATATCTACCTATATGTGGTATTTAACCGCCACTCCAAGTAAATTTATCGTGTGCTACCTTTAAACCTTCAAAATTATTAACCTGTTTTGTGTTCTTGTTTTAGCTCATGAGGAAGTAGTTTAAAGTTTATTATGGTTTATTTCAAGCAAAGTTCTTCTTCCTTATTTCATCCGATGAGTATGGAATCTATGCTCATCTAAATTTGCAGAGAGTTGGTGCCAAATTATATGAATTTAAAATAATAAAAAGGCACTTCCCCATGGTTTGATGAAAGCTAGTGGATACCCGTGGATACGGCTAGCCCTGATTTGTGAAGAAAGGTAGGGAAAGTGCCAAACAATAAATAAATAAATGCTAACAGAAACCGCTCTCAGAAGTCTAAACACTTTGCTTGACATCGATTATGATAAGTTTTTCATTACCATTCGTTGACATAGACATACACCTCTCTCAAGATTGTTTTCAATACCTCTATTTTATTAAATAAAAATCTCTAGCACATGAGTAATCCCTTCTTCCCTCTGCGAAGGGCCTTTCTTTTACTTTTATGTCGAGTCTTCATCTTCTTACTTTATGCACCAGCTAAGAGAGCATAGTTGTCATTCTGAGTATAATGTGCATAGTGCCAAAATTTATTATTGATTGATTCATGATCATGGTTGTCGAGACATCGTAGTAGTTTTCATAGACGGGGGTGCCATGATACTACGGGTAGAGACGTGGGGAAACGGGATCGCGTTGAAGACAAAGACACAGGATTTACCCAGGTTCATTACGTCGTAATGGTACGGCGTTCCTACTCCTGCAATCTCACTAATCAGGACTAAAGCCTGTGTATACAATTACAATGTGAGGTTTTGTTTAGCTATTCGCTGAGGATCAACTTCCCGGCGAGTTAGCATGTAGCTTCCTTCCTATATCATATCTCCCGTCCGGCTTTATATAATAGCCGGGTTAGGGCATACAGAGTAGGAAACCTAGAAGACTACGGTAACTTCTAACTTGGAAAGTAAGGAATCCGCCTTCTCCTCCAAGCCAGATCACGTGGGCCGTGATCCGGGTCCTTCTAGAATCCGGCTTCTGTGCGTCAGGTTACTGGGCCGCCCAATGGACCATAGCCCACTACCACTTGGGCCACCCTGGTAATCCGGCACTTATGACTACCATCTGATATACCCCTATCTAGTATATATCCGACAGTAGCCCCTAAGAAGAATTAAAACTCTGATTCGCCGTCTTTCGCCAAATGCATATTGTCCGAGAAATATTGATCAGCAGTCTTGATTCTTCTTATTCTTCTTTTAAAAGAGATGGTAATGTAAAACTCGGAATTCCAAAAATCCGGCTTTTCTCACGCGATCCTTCGTGGAGAAGGAACCTCCTACGTCAGCGCTTTAAACACGCTGACGTAAGGGTCGTTTGGGTTCCAGGCGGGAAACCCAGAAACATATCTCTGAAAGATTCTCGCGGGAAACGAGGAGATAACCATTATCACCCTGTCGATTCATTTCCCGGATTTTCCGGCGAGCGACACGCGTTGATCATACAACGGTCAAAAGAGCCGTTAGCACGCATCGTGACGGATTTCCGGCTATAAATAGCCTTCTTCGTCCTCCCAGTAAACCTTCCGCTCTCACTTCCAACGCCATTACCGCGCCCAAGCTCCCGAGCAGAGAAAATCTTCCGAACGCACACCGCGCCCGAAACGTCACCGGAGGCGAGCCAGCGCCGCCACCCAATGGCATCTCCGCCATCTTCGCCCGCCCGCAACGTCTCGCAGGACATCGAGGACATCATCAACACAATGGATCCTTCGTTGGATTCCCCGACGCACGCCGGCGACGACGCTCCAGTGAAGACCGCGAGCACCGCGGCGGACGGAGGGAATCCTTCCGCCGCCGTGAATCTTACGAGCTCGAGCTCCGCGCCTTCTCCGCCGCTCGCTCCCGAGACGGCAGAGGAGAAAATTATGCTCGTTGGCGACGAGCTCGCCGCTGCGGAGGCTGCCGCGTCCGCCGCCGTCGGAGCTGACGAAGAACTGGAGACTGCCGGCAACTGGATTTCCTGCAGCATTCCCCCGTCCCTCCTTCCAAACATGGAAAAGGAGGAGTTAGTGCTGAAAGGGAAGTGGCGTCTTCCGGAGGACGAGAACGAACCCACGCCAAACGAAGGCGAACGGGTTCTTCTCTCCTCCCACCTTCTGAGAGGTATGGGATTGCCACCTTCTGCCTTCTTCCTCCAGGTCCTCTCCCATTACAATATCCAGCCCCATAACCTGCCACCCAATTCTATTCTTTATATGGCCGGCTTTCAGGCCCTCTTCGAGGGTTTCCTAGGCATAGAACCTAGGTTAGATTTCTGGTTATATTGTTTCGGGGTTAGGGAGGATTGGTTCCCCAAGATCAAAACCTCGGAATCCGTCAAATTCTGGACGAGTTCCTTCTTTTATCATCCCGATGTCCCTTTCCCGAAAAAGGCCATCGGGGTTCCACCTTTCTCAAACACTGCTGCTGTTTCCCAAGAAAATTGGGGAACTGAAGCCGTCCAAGTTCTGCCGCCTGATTTTCTAAGGATCAAGCGGCGCATCGCCAAACTCACTTCCTCTGATCCGCCTCTAACCGGCATGGACACAGTCCTTTGCTGGTTGGACAGGCGGATCCAGCCGTTAGGCAACCATGGTGGCTGTCTCCTTTGCGAGTACACGGGTGCCGGCGATAAAATGCGGACAACCAGCAAAGACTGGGCCGCGAGGGATCTGCGGAGGCGCGTAAACAAGTTGGTCGCATCACTCGACCAATATGAAGCGAGTCGGCCAATGTATACGGCCGACAATCCGGCTCCCAAGGTATTTTTTCCGTCATTTGGGTAGAATTTTGCCATGCTTTCTCGGATTTTTCGCTTCTAACTTTGCTTTTTATTTTCGACAGATTGCTGGTCTTCCTGACTCGGAGCTGGCCTCCGAGGCTGAACTGGAGGCGTTGCGCGCCGCCTTTGCAGGTGGGCGAAAGCGCAAGAAGATTTCCTTCTCTGAGGAAATCATCGATCTTGACGGGATTCCCGTCGCCACCTCCAGGTTAGAACGCCCGGGTTATTTTCTTTTGTCGAAGTTTTCTTTCGTCTTCGGAGTTTTAACTTTTTCCGGGTTTTTTGTTTTTTGCCTTTAGCCTGCCTCCCTCTACCTTAAAGCCAAAGAAGCTGAAAAGGCATAAGGTTGTGACCAGCAGAGGCTCTCAACCTTCTCCCGTCATCGCACCGGACACACCGTCCACGATGGCGGAAGAGCATGCGACAGCCCCCACCACCGAGTCGTTGGAGCCCAGCCAGCCCGTTGTGTCGGACACAGACACGAGGGAAAGGGAGGCTCCAGAGGTGGGAAATTCTTCTCGGACAACCGATGAGGAGATTCCCACCTTCGACAAGGACTTCAAGAACCTCAACGATGGCCTAAGCGCGGCCGAAATTCTTTTTGCGGAATACGCAAAAGAGTTCAATGAAAACTTGGCGGGGTTGCAACGAATGAGCCAGGTATTTAACTCTATCCCCCAAGCATTAAGCAAAATGTATACTTTTCGCCTTGATGCTTTTTAGTTACTCTTTTCCTTGTCGTGTTCTAGCAAACCGCTGAATCCATTGACATGGAAGTTTTCAATAAACTTTCTGTCAAGAATAAATAAGTTAGAAATCTTCTTTCTATTCTTGATGTGAAAGATGCGGAGCTGGCATCGTCTCAGCTGAAGCTGTCGGAAACAACAGGTAAACTTTTTTCCTCTGAAGTTTTTGATTCAGCTTTTTGTCTAAGTACTTTTCCGGGATTTTTCTAAACTCGGAATTTTCCTTGCTTTCCAGATGCTTTGGCTAAGGCCAAGCAAATAGCTGAAGATGTCGGCAATGCTGCCAGTCTCCGTGAGGAGAATCTGGACCTTCATAAGCAACTTATGAAGGCCCAAAAGGATCTGGAAGCCAGCAATCTGGCCCTTGGAATTGCTCATTCCAAGGCTTCCGAACAGGAGGAGAAGGATAAGTCCACTATCCAGGACCTGGAAAATGCCCTAAACCTTCGCCTGGAGGAAGGCTCCGAAATCGGCAAGATTATCGGTAAGTTTTACTTCATTTACCATTTTTCCATGTCTTGCTTTCTTTCTCTGCTTTTTCACTTAACCTTTTTGGTTGTTTTGTCTGAAAAACAGGAGATAACCCAGATCTCACTCGGATTGATAGAATCTGAGCCTTTGGGAAGACGTGGAATGCTATTAGAGCTGCTGGCATGCAGCTGGTCAACAAGTTCCTTCCCACAAGGACTGGGGAGTTCTCGGAAGTTGAGAAACTTCCGGGTGCCATTTTGGAGGTGGCGGAGTCCAGGGAGTCCATCCTACGCTCCGCTGCACGGGGTGGTGCACGCATGGCACTCGGCCTTATGCGTATGCACTACCCTGGTGCAAAGTCTTGGCGCGTGGTGTCCGGTATCCCTCAAGGATACACAGAAACCCAGCGAACCACCATCTTTGATGAAATCAAAGGCCACGCCACCAAGATCGCCTCCATGGTGAACATCTCCATCACCTATCCAGAAGAGGAGATCCCCGAAGCCCCCGAGAATGACAGCAGCGAAGAAGACTCGGATGCTTGAAGGGCCGTCTTTAACCTGGATGATGAAAGTAGACAATAGGAGCATTACTGCACTTTTACAATGTAATTTATATTGTAATGCTTCTATTCCTTTTGTATAAACAAGAACTCCGCCTTTTGCAGTTTTAATTATGAAATTCTTTGCAAGGTTTCCGGGTTTTAATATTCCTTTGCCTTCTAAGTTCTCTGGGTTATGTGTTTTAACTGTCCTTAGTGTTTGAAATGGCTCAATAGTACTGTGAATCATCATGCCGAGTAACTGGGTATAACCAATCAGTTTAAACTCGGAAACATGCATCATACTAAAGGCATTTTTACTAACTAGCTCCAGTGACCCAACACGTAAACAAACAGATAATACTTAGAGAAAAGTTAGGAATTTTTTGAAACTTGGGCACGCAGGCACAATCCGAGTTTCCTTTAGCAGTTATCAGGCTGAAAATCATTCAGTTTTTAAACACCGAGCACGCAGGCACAATTCGGGTTAACATTGAGTATTTTGTAAGATCATTGGGAAATAGATAAGGTGGAATCATGTTTTGTACTATTATAAACTTGTAAAAACATGGATATAAGAATTCCGACAACTTTATTTCATGATCTCAAAGATGTTTACATAGAAATTGAACTACGTATAGAAGGGACGTAACTGCTGGATGCTCAAAGATCTTTTGCGATTCGGCTTTTCGGGATCGTCTTCCGTGTCCCGAATATCTACAAGATAATATGACCCATTTTTCATAGCTTTGCTGATTACAAATGGTCCTTCCCATACTGGGGCCAATTTGTGCTTTCTTTGCTGCACCAATCTCAGCACTAAGTCACCTTCTTTAAAAGAACGATGCCTGATTTTCCGACTATGGTAACGTCGTAAACCTTGCTGGTAAATGGCGGATCTTTGAAGCACAAGTTCTCGTTCCTCTTCTAAGAGATCGACGACATCCTGTCGTGCTTCTTTGGCATCCGAGTCGTCGAAATCCCGCACTCTTGGGCTATCATGGATCATGTCCGTTGGAAGGATAGCTTCCGCACCATAAACTAGGAAAAACGGGGTTTGCCCAGTTGACCTGTTTGGCGTTGTTCGAATGCTCCAAAGCACGGAAAGTAGCTCCTCTACCCATGCTGCAGCTGCTCTATGAAGAGGAGATTCGAATCTTGGGCGTATTCCTTGCAGGATTGAGCTATTAATTCTTTCAACCTGTTCATTGGATTGCGGGTGTGCTACAGATGCGAGATCTAAGCGAATTCCCGTTTGTCGGCAATATTTTGCCAACTCTCCAATGGAGAAATTTGTCCCGTTATCGGTTATTATGCTGTGTGGAACGCCATATCTCATGACTATGTCAATGATGAAATTTCTGGCAGTTACACCGTCAAGCTTTTTGATGGGTTTAGCCTCCACCCATTTGGTATACTTATCCACAGCTACAAGTAGATGTGTAAGTCCGCCTCACGCAGTTTTGAACGGTCCCATCATATCTAGCCCCCAGACCGCAAATGGCCATGTAACTGGGATAGTTTTGAGTGCTTGGGCCGGCATATTAATCTGCTTGGCGTAATATTGACACCCTGCACATGTGTTGACTATGTGCTAGCATCTATCTTGGCTGTTAGTCAGAAAAACCCGGCACGGAATGCTTTTTTAACTATGTTTTTAATTGAGCATGATGTCCGCAATCTCCGACATGGATTTCTTGCAGGATTTCTCGTCCTTCTTCTGGTGAAATATACCGCAGAAAAATTCCGGAAGTACTGCGTTTGTACAGGCAGTTATCAATTACCGTGTATCATTTGCATCGATGCTGAATTTGCCTATGCAAGACTTCGTCTGCTCCTTCCGGGTACTTCTGGTTGACTAAGAAGTTTAAATATGGAATTGTCCAGTCCGGGTTAACGAGCATAACTTCAATTGACTCGGAAGCCAGGGGGTAATCGATATCTCCACCTTTTATGGATGGCTCGTATAAATGCTGGACGAATACACCTGGTGGTAGGATTTTTACCCTTTCTGACCCCATGCGGGCTAACGCATCCGCGTTCCAATTTTCCTCCCTTTTAACGTGGAGTACTTCGAATCCGAAAAAACAAATGGCGAACTCGTCCACCGTTCTCCGGTATTCGGCCATAATAGGCCTTTTTGCATCCTAGGTTTGGTTAAGCTGGTGCTGTACCAAATCCGAGTCGCCGTAGCACAAGATGCGCTTAACACCTATTTATTTTGCAATATGCAAGCCATGAAGCAAAGCTTCATATTCTGCCACGTTATTACTGGCGTTGAAGTGTATTTGTAATACATACTCCATTGTGTCTCCTTTAGGGGATTTTAAGACTACACCAGCTCCAGCGCCCTCCTTCATCTTGGATCCGTCAAAATGCATGATCCAGTACTCGGACTCCGGCATTGGTGTTTTCTCCATTGCTTCCGTCCAGTCGGCGACAAAATCTGTCAGAACCTGGGATTTTATTGTCGTCCTTGGCTGATACTTAATGTCGAAGGCTGCTAGCTCGATACCCCATTTGACTACTCGGCCAGTTGCCTCCGCATTGTTTATTATATCCCCTAGTGGTGCTTTACATACCACTGTTATGGAATTTCCTTGGAAGTAATGGCGCAACTTTCTAGATGCGAAAAATACGCCATATGCCAGTTTTTGGTAGTGTGGGTACCTTTGCTTGGACTCGGAGAAAACTTCACTTATGTAATATACCGGATGCTGATCTGGTATGCTTTGTTCGTCTTTCTTCCGTTCCACAACAATTACCGCACTAATAACCCTGTTTGTAGCCGTGAGGTACAATAACATAGGTTCTTCGTATTTTGGGGATGCCAAAATCGGAGCTTTCATCAAAGTTTCCTTTAACTGGGTTAATGCTGCATCGGCCTCTTCTGTCCACTCAAATTTGTCGGATTTTTCAGCAACTTGTAGAGTGTTAAGGCTTTATCCCCAACCGACTAATAAATCTGCTGACGGCAGCGGCGGAACCCGTCAATCTTTGGACATCTTTCACACACGTGGGTTTGGAGATGTTCAAGATTGCTTTGATCTTTTCCGGGTTAACTTCTATTCCTCTGTGAGAAACGATGAAACCCAGAAGTTTTCCTGAGGGAACCCCGAATACACACTTTGATGGATTTAACTTCATCTTGTAAGTGCGCAAGTTTTCGAAGGTTTCTCGCAAATCCTCAAGGAGTGTGTCTTTTTCCTTGGTTACGACAGCAATATCGTCTACATAAACATGGATATTTTTGCCAATCTGACTATGCAAACAGCGTTGCATCTGGTAAGTTGCACCTGCGTTCTTCAGGCCAAATGGCATGGTTACGTAATAATACGTCCTGTATGGGGTTATAAAAGAAGTCTTAATTTGATCTTCCTTTTTCATGCGTTTTTGGTGATACCCGGAATAAGCGTCCAAAAAGCATAAAAGCTCAGAGCCTGCAGTGGCGTCTATTATTTGATCGATTCGCGGTAACGCGAACCTATCTTTTGGACACAATTTGTTCAAACCGGTGTAATCTATACACATTCTAAGAGCAGTAGTGTCTTTCTTCGGTACTAATACCGGATTTGCAGACCATTCAGTGTGGATTACTTCCTGGATGAAATCTGCTGCTAAAAGCCGGATAATTTCCTTGCCAATAGCCTTCCGTCTTCTTCCGTCAAATCGACGGAGACCTTGTTTGACGGGTTTGGATCCTGGAATCACCTTGAGTTGATGCTCAGCAAGTTCCCTGGGCACGCCTGGCATGTCAGCCGGACACCAGGCGAAAATATCCCAGTTCTCACGGAGGAACTTGATGAGCTCGCCTTCCTATTTGTCGGTCATCCCAGTTCCTACTACGACAAATTTTGTCGGATCTTTGGGATCTAGGATTACCTGTCTTGTATTCTCGGATGCCTTGAAGCTATCTGCTGGCTTCCGAGTTTCTTTTCCTGCCGGCATTTCTGTCGGCGATACCTCCTTAGCCACCTCCTTCAGCTCTTCCTTTGCTATAATCTTTTCAGCACAAATGGCGTTTTCTTTTTCCAGCTTGTTCGCCAGCTTGAAGTCTCCAGTTATGGTGATTACCCCTCCTTTCGGCCCTGGCATCTTCAGCTTGTTATAAATATAACATGATATTGCCATAAATTTGGCGAAAGCTGGACGTCCGAGGATTGCGTGATACACGCTTTCGAACGGCACCACCTCGAAGGATACTTTTTCCTGACGGAAGTGATCTTTTTCTCCGAAAGTGACATCTAGGGAAATTTCTCCTAGGGATCGTGCTTGCCTGCCGGGAACAATGCCATGGAAGCGTATGTTGCTGTGATTGAGCTGGGTCTCGGAGATTTTCAGATGTCTCAACGTATCCAGGTACATTATGTTGATGCTGGATCCTCCATCCATCAGCACTCTTTTTAGCCTAGTGTTCTGGACAATAGGGCTTACAATAAGAGCTTGTGTGCCGGGTTCAGGGATATTTCCGGGATGATCAGACTGATCCCATGTGATTGGCGTGTTCGAATACTTCAAGAATTTTGGGGTTGCCGGAACAACCGCGTTTATTTCTCGAAGTGTTCTTTTCGCCACCTTTGCTGATGGAGTTGCTAGGAAAGTTAGGGCGCATTCTCCATCAACTCTCGGAAACTTGGGTTCGCCTTTCCTCTGTTGTTCCTGGATTTTTTCGTCAGTGTCCGATTCACTGTCTTCTTTCTCAGCTTCTGGCTTTTGTTTAGAGAATTTCCTTTTGGAACTCTTTCCCTTGTTTCCGGATCCTGCACTGCCTTTCATGTGCTTATTCAGCCGGCATTGTGCGTTCGTATGGGTGGGTTCTGAATTGCGAATGGTGGACGCAGGGTTCCGACTTAATCTTCTCCCACTCTTCTTTAGTGTAGTTGATTGAATCTGAACTGTGTCCTTTCCATCTGTTCCCTTTTTCACTTCCAAAGGCTATGTTAACCTCTTTGGGTTTTGGTGTTGCATCTGAAGTTCCTTTTTTCTCAGGGCGAGGATTTTTCTTGGCCAGTATCAGTGTATCGATATTGCCCCCTCTTGCTATGATGTCGTCTTCGGCTGCAACGTGCTCATTGGCGGTTGTAAGCATAGATCCGAGATCTTTGTGCTGTTTGGAACCAACCATGAACGGTACTAGTCCGGGTTTTAGGCCATTGACGAAAGCATGCATTGCTTATACGTCAGTTACTCCAGAACAACTATTCTTCATTGCAGTCCATCTGGAGATGAAATCCACGTATGGTTCATCCTCGAACTGGGTGCAACGGTTCAGCTGGTTGATGTTGTTCGGGCGTTTATAAGTTCCCCGGAAATGCTGAGTGAATACTCGAGCCATAACATCCCAGCTGTCTACAGTTCTTGATGGTAATCCATTAATCCAATCTCTGGCTCCATCCAGTAACATTAGGGGAAGAAACTTTACAGCTTCCAGGTCTGTCCCATTGTTAATCTGGACGGCTGTATAGTAGTCTGAGAGCCAGGTATCCGGGTTTGTACTGCCAGTGTATTTATGGTACGTTGGACCGACCTTGGCGAAGCCAGAATGCAGGGTTATTCTTCGGATCTTATCAGTGAAACACTTAGGTCCGAAGTACAGGTCATCCTTTTCCGCCCTATCCATGTGCGCGTAATATCTACCGGCTGAATGGACAGAAGGGGATCTACTCCTTTCTTTTCCATTGTTGCGCGGACGCGCTTTTCCGGGATCGTTTCTATTTCTTTCAAGATCACGCCCTTTTGGATGAGGCGGAGTTCTACTCATGTGCCTTTCTTTATCCTTGGGGGGTGTCTGAGATCTCTCACGCCTGTGAGGTACATCATGTCTTCCGGCTTTTTCAGCAGGGTGTCTCGGAGGTGGCATTGCTTTGCCATCATTCCAGTGTTTTTCTTCCCGATCGTGGGGTTTGCGTCCACCTTTCGGGAGATGAGATCCAGTTCTAGACGCTTCATCCCTATTGTCGGGATTTTTCTTATCTTTTCTCGGATCCGCTTTCTTATCCTTTGAATTGTCGGAATCTCCGGATTCTTCCGGTCCAGGTGCTCCAGCGGCGCAAGTAGCTGTTTTGCATAGGGCGGAGTCGTCGTGCAACTTCCCTGATCGCTCTTGGCCCCGCTGTTGTTGTTGCAGTGCTTTTCCTAGGAAAGCATACACCCCTTGGAGTTTTTCACCGTTGGAGTACATGTCGTTGTTGAGGATGGCAAACGCTGCTTCCGCATTTTCTGATGCGGTTTTGTATATTGGTTCACCTCTGGCATCTTTGCCGTTTACCTGCTTTTGCCAAGATGGGTTGTGAAACCTTTCTTTTGGCGGCAGTACTTCCGGTCTTACGATTCCGGGTAACCTTGTAGGTTTAATGCCAGATCTATTCTTTTTCTCGTACTCCTCGATTTCTTACTTCATGAGCTTGATGTCATCCTGGGTTTTTTGGAGGTGTTCACGAGTTCTGAATAGATGTTGCTGTTGCCTTTGGAGAGCTTGTCTCCTAGCTTCTAGCACTTCGGGGGGTTCATGCAATCCCACTGGTGTTTGTAACAATTCCTGTTCTTCTTGCTCTGTCATTGGCGGAACAAGGATTTCTTTTGTTTTGTTCTCCGCAGGTTTTATTCCGCTTGCATCTCCTACTTCCGGGCTTTCATCAGCTGGATCGGCCAATTTCTTCTTCCGGAGTTTGTATTGGAGTTTTTTAGCGGCCTTGTTCTTTTTCTTGGAAGAGGGAGGTTTTTTAGCGGGTTCATCCTCTGTCAATTCCTTGACGTTGGGAAATATCTGAGAAGTTTCTCCATCTTCTCTCTCTTCCTCTGGCGGAGGAGTTCTAGGGCTTTCCTGACTGCCGGCATCCGTGTTTTCAGCCGGCTTCGCCATTAGTACGTCATGGAATCCCTCCTGAAAAGATTTAACTTTTCTTTCGAAGGCGTCCATGTCTTCGTCTTCGGAATCAAAATCATATGATCCGGTTTCTGATTCTAATCTCGCCTCAATGGAGGCTAGCACAGAATCAGCTTCCGAGTTCATCGCTGGATTGGCGGATGTCGGATCTTCCATCTCTGTAATGGGTTTGCTGTTTTCTGCCTCTTGCATGGGATTTCCGCCATCTGTGTTTTCGGCGACTTCGGATTGCACCATACCGATAAAGTGTGTATCACTTTTATGTCGGCGATCTGGGCAAAATCCGGGATCATAGTCATCCTCGACTGGGCATAGGGCGGGTGGGATAAATTTGCTTCCACCGCAAAACCCCATGGCCTCTGCAGTTAGTCCGATAAAGATATTAGCAGATCCGGTCGGTAACACGCAGACACTTACCAGATGATTTTGCGCCGGTATGTAGGATCCATTATCGAGGAAGCGTCCGACGTCATCGTCGAACTCCAGGCTTCCGACAGTTATGGAACTGCCGATTCCGCCAAGTATCCCAGATCGGAATTTAACGCCTGACGTCGTTAGCCCCACGGTGGGCGCCAACTGTCGAGACATCGTAGTAGTTTTCATAGACGGGGGTGCCATGAGACTACGGGTAGAGACGTGCGGAAACGGGATTACGTTGAAGACAAAGACACAGGATTTACCCAGGTTTGGTACGTCGTAATGGTACGGCGTTCCTACTCCTGCAATCTCACTAATCATGACTAAAGCTTGTGTATACAATTACAATTTGAGGTTTTGTTTAGCTATTCGCTGAGGATCAACTTCCTGGCGAGTTAGCCTGTAGCTTCCTTCCTATATCATATCTCCCGTCCGGCTTTATATAATAGCCGGGTTAGGGCATACAGAGTAGGAAACCTAGAAGACTACGGTAACTTCTAACTTGGAAAGTAAGGAATCCGCCTTCTCCTCCAAGCCAGATCACGTGGGCCGTGATCCGGGTCCTTCTAGAATCCGGCTTATGTGCGTCAGCTTACTGGGCCGCCCAATGGACCATAGCCCACTACCACTTGGGCCACCCTGGTAATCCGGCACTTATGACTACCATTTGATATACCCCTATCCAGTATATATCCGACAATGGTATTGCTTGCTCTCAAATTATTTGTATCTAGTCACCATTTAAACTTTGAAGGTGTCCTGCCATTTATGTTTTGCTACTACACGAAGGACTAGTTGAATACCACTTTATTATGTTTTTCTTTATGATTGAAATAAACGTATCACTTTTAACGTTTCATTATTCATTGTCTTTTGATTTTGTTATTTTTCATGTGCAACATGGTTTCTAAGTTTTCATTAGTTCAAATAATATTTATCATGCCTTTGTTAAAGTACTTTGATCTAAGCTTGCAATGCTTTTACATAACGTTGATCAAGATTTCTGTTGGTTCCATGTCACCTCAAAAATTATTTTGTTACCACTTACCAACTCGAGGACGAGAAGGAGTTAAGCTTGGGGATGCAGATACGTGCAAATGTATCTATAATTTTTTATGATATGTCCTTGTTTTCTACCCAATACCTTTTGTTTTCCACAAGTTTTCTTCCGTTTTCCTTCGTTTTCTGGATGTTTTCATAGACTAACCTATTAACAAGATGCCCTAGGACAGTTGATGTTTTCTGCTGTTTTTCTATTTCAGAAAAGTTCTTAAGAAAATATTCTCGGAAATGGCTGAAAATCCACGGAGATCATTTTTTACCCAGAACGTGAGACGCAGTCTAAAGAAGAGCCGGAGGGGGCCCAGGGGGGCCACCAGGAGGGTGCCAAGCGTGGCCCCTGCCTTGGTCGCACCTGGTGGGACCCTAGCGGCCCTGGCCACCACCTCTCATCCCCTCATTGCCCATAAATTGCGTTCAACACTAAAAATCACAGGGACGGATTTATTTCCCATGAAACATACAGAGAGGCACTGTCACCTTGAAAGTACAATCTAGGGATTCTAGAGTCCTGCTCCAGCACCTTGTCGGAGAGTGGGATTGTCATCGGAGGCTGTCGAATCCCAGACTCAACAAATCCCTTCGGTGAACCTATCGGGTTTCGATTAGGAGAACCCATGAGCGCTGGTGGAATCTTCGGCTAGACAGGGGGCGAGATTTACCCAGGTTCGGGGCCCTCGTAGAGGTAAAACCCTTACTCCTGCCTCTTGTCGATCTGTATTGATGATTAGATCGGTTACAAAGGTGGTGCTCGAATCAAGAGTAAGTCTCGAGTTCAAGGCTTTTGGTCGTGCGGTGTTGCTTGGTCCTCTCTCTGGGGCTCTCCTGGCCTTATATAGGCGGCCAGGTCTCGAGTTCTACCCGGAGAGGATTCCAACCCTAGCTAGGTCGGTTACATGTTTCCTAACTTAACCCGCAAGTTTAGTGCGGGTGGGCTTCACGTGGGCCTTCTGGAGTACTCCAAGGGTTCCTCTTCTTGGGCCTTCACCTTGGACCTGAGAGGGGGTGTCCTTATCCGCAGGATCCAGAATCCATATCTTCGTCAGTAGCCCCCGAGCGTTTGCTCGAGTGGGAATTTTCCAGTCGAGTAGACGGTCAAACCTTTTTTGGCCTTGCTTTTCCTTTTGAATAAATAGCTTGGCTGCTTACTGTTTTAAAGGGTGTGTTCCCTGTGCAATGAGTCCTTATGCTCGAGCGTCGAGCGACTTAGGTGCCTGTTATTGCGGCTTTATTTGCAGAAGGATGTGGCACAGTAGCTTGGCTCTCCCGAGAGATCAGGGCCAATTAATTGCGACTAGGGCAAAAACATTCCTGGCCTACACAGATTCGAGACCTCCGACTCGAACCCGATAAGGTGATTGTTGCGACTGGGCCGTTGTGGACTTATCGAGTCGAACTTAACCTATGAGTGTACCCGGCGCGTCCGCTAGGATTTTTCTTCGTGTTGTTGACACGGAAATATACCGGAGGACGCAGCTTTCGAGTGCGATTCCAGGCCCTTAAGAAAGATCTTTTTGGGTCTTACCTTCATATTCGAAGAATATGGCATCCGGATGTGCCTAGTCGGCTAAACAATCCAGGTTTTTATGATGTAGAAATATCATGCGTGAATGGAGGTAGGTTTTTTCTACCCGAATGATTGTTTAAGACTCAGTCGAAAGAGTTTTCGTACTGTAGATAGTCGTGCCCATATGAAAGAGTTTTCAGGTTTGGACTGTTGCGCCTATACGAAAGAGTTTTCGTGTATAGGATAGTTCTCTTGTTTTAAAGAGGTCTTGCTCCATGATTTATTCGTGAAAGAATTGCCTTTAGTCGAAGGAATTTCATACGAAGCTATTTTCGTGTTTCAATAATCCATTCGAAAGTTCTTGAATTTGATGATGCGGGACATGACGTCATGGCGCACTTTTCTCCTCCCGATGGGACGTGACGGAGTGGTAGCAGATGGGCTGGCCCACGTAGTCAGTTTTTTGACCGGGAAACGAGACGCCGCTTCCGTTTTTTACGCGAACTGCGCAGTAAATGCGCACGATCTTCTGTTAAGATCGTGGCACGGAACAGCGTTCACCGCCCCTTCGTCTCATCTTCACACGTGGTGGCTGCGATACGTGCCACGTAGCGCATCGAGTGGCTGAGATTGACCCGCTCCGTGTATAAATATGGGACTTAGCGCTGCGGTAAAATTTTCCCAGCCTTCGCCTTCAACCATCTTCTTCCTCGTGCTCATCTTCCTCCTTGCGCTCGAGCTCACACTGTTAGGCATGGACGGAGGCAAAAGACGTGGTGCTACCGCTTCCGCATCCGGAGAAGTTTCCGCGCAGCCTGCGCCTCGGGCCGGCGACTGGCGCTCGCCCAATACCACCGCGAAGAGCATCAAGGAGATGCAGCGGGAGGGGTTGCTGCCGGCTGAATCTGAGAAGCGGGTGCGCCTCGGGAAGAAGGAAGAGGTACCAAACCCGCAATCGAACGAGCGCGTGGTCTTCGCGGACCACGTGTCTCGGGGCCTTTCCTTCCCTCTCCATCCTTTTCTCCTCGGGTTGCTGTATGTCTATGGCATACAGCTTCACGATCTTCCTCCGAACGCGGTGCAGCACATTTCGTGCTTCATCGTGTTCTGCGAATGCTTCCTTGGCATTCGCCCTCATTGGGCGCTTTGGAAGGCCCTCTTCAAAGTTCGCATCTTCCGCGAGAAATCGCGGGTGGACTCCGAGCCTGGCGAGCCGCTGCGCACAGGCGGCTTCGGGATCTAGGCGCGACTAGAGAGCAGCTACTTCAACATGCACTTCGTCGACTCCGCCCAAGGCTGGCGGAAAAAGTGGTTTTACGTCATCGACAACAGCTCGGGTGGGATCGTGGAATTCCACCCGTTCGCTCTGTCAGCCGAAGAAACCCAGGTCGTCACGCCCCTACTCGCAAGAGTGTCCGCTCTCCGGGATCAAACCGCCGGAGTGGTACTCAACGGGCTGCACCTGGCGAGTATTTTTCTGAAGCGCAGGATCCAGCCGTTGCAGCAAAGGCCTTCCACCATGTGGGAATACCAAGGCGCTGAAGACCCTAGCCGAGTGAGCCGCGAGGAACTTTCGAACGTTGAGTTCGAGAAGAAAATCGCGGCTGTCACCAGCTTGTAGGTGGGGGAGAAGTTCCCCGACTGCTCAGTCGAAGCCTTCGACGCTTCGAAACCTCCACCGGCCGAGGTTAGTTTTATCCTTCCTGTTCATCATTATTTTCTTCTTTGCTTTGAGTCTTTGGTCGACTGAAATTTTTCTTGCCTCCCTCTTCCGTCTTTGTAGAGCTTAGCGGTGGCGAACTGCTACCCGCCAGTTGCGGGAGAGGACGCCTCGGAGTTATTGGCGAGTCACCTGGACGGCTTAGCCGATACCAGTGTAGCCGATGCTTCCTCGAGTTCCGAGGACGATTCTTCGGATGATGCGGAGGGCTCGAATGGCGGCCTCCGTCGTTGCAAGCGTCGTCGGGTAGAGGGCTACTTCCAAGGATAATTCCTTAGAGGAATCGTCCGGGAAGGCCCCTATCTCCGCGACTCCACTTCGCTCCCTCGCCCCTTCGCCTTCATTCCCAGTAATCACAACCGCTTGGAACGCGGATTTGCTGGATGAAGATGAAGATGACGAGTAAGATATTTTCCTCGTTCTTAGTCGAACGTTCTTTCTTCTGCGCTTATGTTTGATTCCTTGTTCTTTTTTGCTGCAGTGTGCAGGCCATTAGCCCTCGCGGGTACGCTTCTTCTGTTCCTTCCGAAAAGAGGAACAAAGCAGGAACTGCGGGTGGAACTCCCAATGCTAGCACCGTCCAGAATTCTCCCAGCGCAGCCCCCAATGCGGCGACTGCGGAACGTGAAGCTCCTAGCTTTGCCGCCAGGACTTCAGCTTCGAAAGAAGCGACGGACAGCTCTGCAGATCCTCTCTCCCGCGCCACGGGCCAGGTAAACTTTGTAGTTTGTCTTCGAATTTGTATCGGGTGCACGACAGTGCTCCCGATGGGAGTAGCCTCCGAGGCTGTAGTCGATTGCTTGCGATCGGCTACAGGCTCAAAATCTTGCTTTATTTTCTTCGTCTTGATTTTTATCGGGTGCACGACAGTGCTCCCGATGGGAGTAGCCCCCGAGGCTGCAGTCGCTTGTTGACTCGCTTGCGGCGATTGGTCGCCGCGTTGTTCTTGCCGAATCGGAGTGCGAGAGGCTTCAGTCACACTGCAGTCGATTCCACGCCGAGAATGAGCTCCTTAAGAGTAAGCCTCATTGTCTTCTTTTGTTTCTGTTCTCGTGTCCATTCTTGATATCTAACAAATGTTACTGCGCAGCTCAACTCGAACATTCAGAGTCCGAGAGAGTCAAGCTCTGTGAGCGGGCAACCACTCAGGAAGCTGATTTGGCGGCTGTTCGACAAAAGCTGGAGGCCTCCCGCATGCGGTCGGAGGATCTTGACAGGCAACTCGCGGATGCGAGAAAAGATTTGAAGGATCAACAGGAAGCTGGCAATAAGGCCGCTTCTGACCTTGTCACGTTCCTCCGTCCCCTTGCTGAGTGTTTCGCGGGTAAGTGGCGTGGGCTCTCGCAATTGTATCTTTTGTCTTGGTGAACTTGCGAAATTTTGACATTCTTTTCGTTTGCAGGTCTTCTGGATGTTCCTTTGGAGATCCCTGGGATCCATCGAGTAGATGTGCTAACCGACACACTTGCTCAACTCAAGAGGCACGCCGAAGGAGTGTGCTCCTTGATTGGAGATGCCACCCAAGTGTTGTCGCAACTGCACAGTCGCTTCCTCGCCAACGCTGTACCTCCATCTGCGCTAGACGGCCTGCTGAAGATCTTCTTGGAGGGCAATCTCCTGGATGCTTACGCAGTCGCCCAGTCGGAGTCTGGTGCGAAGACTGCGATTCAGTTCGCGCTGGCACACGGAGTCAACGGTTTGGAGGAGGCCTACTCAGCTCTTCCAGTCGACCCCTCGACGGGCAAAAAGGTACGGCTCTCTCGTTTTGGCGAGCAGGCCACCATTCTTGCTCGGAAGCTGTCTGAGCTATTTGCTCGACTGAAAGGAGGGGCGACTGCCGCTAGTGGAAGCACCACTGTAGTTTCTTAGTTTTGTTCTTTTTTTCTTTCCTTCATGAATGTAATGAACCTTGGGATGTATTCCCGTATTTTCATCGTCTTTAATAGTTTGTGTATTTTCTCCCGATGGGAGTAGCCCCCGAGCACTTTTGTCAGATGTGCGACTAGAAATACTTCGAATAGGGCTTCTTACTTCTTTCCTTGTATTCTTCCAGGCTACCGGGGTAGTTGCAGAATCTTCGAGTGGACATGCTACTCCAGTAAATCCCCTTGTTGCCTCCGTTGGCACCTATGCTGGTCTTCGTGATAAGGTCCGGGAGGGTGAGCGTCAGCTTAAAGCTTTGCGCGGTATAGCCGATGTGGCGAAGTCCAAGCAAAAACTGGCGGCTGAACGTGAGCAGTTTCTGATGGATGAATTGTCGTTGGTTGCGAGGGATTTGCTGTGTAAGTAATACAGCCCCCGTGTCTTCTTTTTGCTTTGTTTCCTTAGCTGATCAAGCATGCTTGCTCTACAGTTGTCAGACCTGATGACAGGGAAGAAAAGCAGTGGGTGGAAAACCATATAGTTCAGGGGGCTGGTAGCTCAAATCCTCATGCGAGTAACTTCTGGTCTGATCGCAGTCGAGGATTTGTGATGGCCACCTTGAAGTTCCATGTTTAGCAAGCGAGAATTCTCGTGAGTTCTTTTCACGAGGTCCTGATTGCGATGAACGCAGCTTTCTACCCACTCGAAAGGGGTCCTGAAGACTGAAGCTATCTTCTCAGGTTGTATGGACGTGAAGGAGAGGTTCGCGCGTGTGTGCGCAATCAAATGACATGCGGTGCGGTTGTAGCTCTATCCTTTGTCCGAATATGGTATCCTGAAGTAGATTTTAACTCCGTAGCCAGGCTCCCAGATGATCCAATCGATGATTTTTCCCCCTTCTATGATGTTGTTCGTCCTGCAGCGGAGAAAATCATCCGATTGTCCTCTGAGGAGATAGATAGAGTTTTGGCGACTGAGAATACTCATCGCTTTGATTGATTGTCGGATGCGCATATCCTGTATCCTTGTATAGTTTGTAAAACTGTTGTAAGGTGTATAACCTTGTATGTATGTTTTTTTCCTGTAATGCTTAGTTGTAGGTGTAGCCCCCGTGTGTTTATGGGGTGTGTTCCTGTAACTTTTGAGCATGTAAAAAATAGGAAGTTGCGAGTGAGTATGTTGGAGAAACCATGTTTTTATTGCGATGACTGAGAAGCCATGTATTCGAGCTACAAGAGTGGCTAGCATAGCCTTATTTGTTGTGAGAACAAGTAAACCTAGGGATAGAATTTGCGGAGGTGCGCAATATTCCAAGGATTGGAATAGATTCCTCCAGTCGATGGATTCTTCAACCTGTAGGCTCCGCCTGGGATGACTTCGTGTATGATGAAGGGTCCTTCCCAGGGTGGTTCCAGCTTATGTCCTTCCTTCTGCTTGAGTCGCAGCACTTAGATCTCCAACCGCGAATACTCTGTGGCGTATGCGGCGACTATGATAGTTTCGCAGGGATTGCTGGTATACTGCGGATCTGGCAAGTGCAATGTCCCGCATTTCGTCGAGTGCATCCATATCTTCCGCAAGTGCCCTGTTAGAGGTTTCTTCGCTGTAGGCCACATCTCGTGGGGCGCTGAATCGAACGTCCTCGGGGAGGACTGCTTCTGCCCCGTATACCATGAAAAATGGCGTGTATTTTGTAGATCGGTTAGGAGTTGTGCGTAGGCTCCATAGTATGGAGGGTAATTCGTCCGCCCAATGTCCTGCGGCGGGGTGTAGACGATCGAGTAGGCGTTTCTTGATGCCAGCCGAAACTAAGCCATTGGATCTCTCGACTTGTCCGTTTGTTTGCGGGTGGGCAACTGAAGCAAACTTGAAGTTGATGCCTTTTTCCTCGCAGAACTGTTGCGTTTCCTTTGCTGTGAAATTTGTACCATTGTCTGTAATGATGTCGTGTGGCACGCCAAATCTGCATACAATAGAGTCGAGGAACTTGACGGCGCATTGGGCACTAGCCGAGGTTACTGGCGTGGCCTCGATCCATTTGGTGAATTTGTCGACTGCGACCAGCAAGTGTGTATATCCTCTAGGGGTGAACTTGCGTAGTGGTCCGACCATGTCTAGCCCCCATTGTGCGAAGGGCCAGGCAATGGGTATCATGTGCAATTTCGTAGCAGGTGCATGTGGTCTTGGTGCGAATCGCTGACAGGCATCGCATCGTTCGACCAGGTTCTTTGCGTCGGTAGCTGCTGTCAGCCAGTAGAATCCTGCTCGGAAGGCCTTCCCCATTATTGTTTTCCAACTAGCATGATGTCCGCAATCTCCTTGGTGGATGTCATGGAGCAATTCTTTGCCATCTTCGGGTGCGATGCAGCGCTGAAGTATTCCCGAGATGCTTTGCTTGTATAATTCCCCATTGACTACCCGAAAGGATTTGCTGCGTCTGATTATTTGTCGAGCCTCGCGTGGGTCAGCCAGGAGTTGTCTGTTGGTCAGGTAGTCGAGATATTTCTGCGTCCAGACTGGCTCGACCAGAAAAACCTGTCGTGATATGTTATGAATGAGCTCAATAAGGGCGACTTGCGGGCTGACCTCTGTTTCTGGCACTGCTATCGCTTCTGCAGCTTTCTTGATTTTGACCGATCGCTTGATCATCCGTTCGAAATATATTCCTGGTGGTATGGGTGTATTTGTGGAACCCATGTTTGCCAGTCGATCTGCTTCTTCGTTGCTGGATCTTGTGATGTGCTTTAGCTCGCATCCTTTAAAACTTCCTTCGAGTAGATTGTACATGTCGCGATACGCGATCATGTTTTCGGCGATTGCGTCACACTCTTTCATCGTTTGTTGCACAATGAGATTGGAGTCGCCGTAGATCATTAAGCGAGTAGCTCCACAGGCGATTGCCATCTTCATTCCGTGCAGCAAAGCTTCGTATTCTGCGTCGTTGTTTGATGCCGGATCATCGGGTGGAAAGTCCAATCGTAGGACGTATTACAGCTTGTCTCCCTGAGGGGATATAAGAACAATTTCAGCTCCTGCTCCTTCGTTTCTCTTGGACCCGTCAAAGTACATTATCCAATTGCTCGTGTACTCGGGTGGTCCTGGCGTTTGCAGTTCTGTCCATTCGCTTAGGAATTCAACAAGTACCTGGGATTTGATTGCACTGCGTCCTGCGTAAGTGATGTCCCAAGCGCCCAACTCGATGTTCCATTTTGCTATTCTTCCGGATGCCATAGGGTTGTTCATGATTGTCCCGAGTGACGCATCATTAACCACTGTAATGGCGTGTTCCTGGAAATAATGTTTGAGCTTGCGGGCTGTAAGAACGACTCCATATGCGAGCTTCTGGTAGTGAGGGTAGCGTTGCTTGCATGGTGAGAGCACTTCGCTGATGTAATAGATTGGACGTTGAACTCCGTACGCTTTGCCTTCCTCAGTTCGTTCGACCACAATTGCTGTGCTGATGACCTGGTTTGTGGCGGCTAGGTACAAGAAAAGTGGCTCCCCTTCTCGCGGTGTTGCGAGGATGCGCCTACTTTGCAATGACCGCTTCAAATCTGCGAATGCTTGCTTAGCTTCTGATGTCCACTCGAATTTGTCTGTCTTCTTCAACAACTTGTAGAAGGGTAATGCCTGCTCTCCCAATCGTGCGATGAATCTGCTTAGGGCGGCTAATCGCCCTGCGAGCTGTTGGACTCCGCGCAGGTTGGTTGGCTCCTTCATGGTTAAGATGGCTTGTATTTTCTCCGGGTTGGCTTCAATGCCTCTGGCGGATACCAGGTACCCGAGAAGTTTTCCTGCCGGAACGCCAAAGACACATTTGGTCGGATTGAGCTTGATCCTGTACGCGTTGAGGGCGTCGAATGTTTCTCTAATATCTTCAAGGAGTGTGTCCTCAACTCGAGTCTTGATGACAATGTCGTCAACATACACTTGCACGTTCTTGCCAATGAGGTTGGCGAGGCATCTTTGCATGCAGCGCTGATATGTTGCGCCTGCGTTCTTCAGCCCGAAGGGCATTGTTGTGTAGCAGTAGACACCGTGAGGTGTGATGAATGCTGTCTTTTCTTCATCCTCCCTTTTCATTCGGATCTGATTGTATCCCGAATAGGCGTCCGGGAAGGAGGGGCGTTGGCAGCCTGCTGTAGAATCCACGATCTGGTCGATTCGCGGGAGGGGAAAATTATCCTTGGGGAAATGCTTATTTTAACGACGTGTAGTCGATGCACACCCGAAGGATATCCGTGTTCTTTTTGGGGACCAACACCGGGTTTGCTAACCAAGTGGATATCTTGATCTCCCTGATGAATTTCGCGGCTAGCAATCTATTTACTTCTTCTCCAAGCGCCTTTTGCTTGGGTTCTGAAAATCTTCGTGTGGTCTGTTTGATGGGTTTAGCGTCTGGAAAGACTTCGAGTGAGTGCTCGGCAAACTCCCTGGGTATTCCTGGCATATCTGAGGGCTGCCAGGCAAAAATTTCCCAGTACTCACGGAGGAGTTTGACGAGCGCGCTTTCCTATGCTTGCGAGAGGGTTGTTGAAACCATCGCTGTCTTCGCAGAGTCTGTCGGGTGCACTTGATGCTTTCGGGTGTCGCTGTTGGCGCTAAATTCTAGCTCTGGCGCATTTTTCTTCGTGAGGGGCATCACGGAGTGATCCGTGGTTTTTGCCAGCTCTTGAAGTTCTTCGTGCATCCCGAAAGATTTTGCGATCTCGTTGAACTCAATGTCGCATTTGTTGGATTTCTGAAAGTCTCCGTCAATGGTGATTACGCCATGTTCGCCGGGTAATTTGAGCTTCAGGTAGGCGTAGTGAGGTACTGCCATGAATCTGGCGAACGCTGTTCGGCCCAAGATGGCGTGGTACTGTGAAGGCCAGTCGACAACTTCGAAATCGAGGAACTCTCTCCTGTAGTTGCTCTGCGTGCCTAGCACAACTTCTAGGTTGATTGTTCTGAGTGGACGGACTGCCTTGCCTGGAACTATCCCGTGGAAGGATGTTTCTGATTCCGGGAGGCCGTCCAAGTTCTTGTTCATCCGACGGAGTGTATCCGCGTAGATAATGTTGAGGCCGCTGCCCCCATCCATGAATACGCGGGCTAAGTCGTAGTTGCCAATTTGCGCCTGGATGACGAGGGCGGCGTGTCCTGGTCGATAGACTCGTGGTGGGTGATCTTTCATCGAGAACGTGATTGGCTGGTCCGCCATTTTCAGGTACTCGGTCTTCGTTGGCGGTGTCTGCACTGCCATGCATAATTGCCTTGTGTTAGTCTTTTGAGCTCTGCGAGAGGGGCATACCTTCTGGATCATTGCGAGTTGTCCTGTCGGGTTCGGATACGCGTTTGCGCCGGCGTTCGGTGGTGCGGGTACTGCAGCTAGCGCCATGTTTGGATTTGCGGGTGGAGGTGGTGGTGGTGGCGGCTGGAATCCTTGGTGCCCTCCTCCTGGAAGCGGCGGGTAATTTTGAGTGGAGGCAGATCTTTTCCTTGCGAGTGCGTCCGAGATGTCATGGAACTTTCGGCAATCCTTAAGTAGGTGTGTTGCCTTAGTTTTGCCCGTGCGATTGTCTGTGAATAGATGTAGCGAGCATTATGCATCGAGGTCTTCCTCGGGGGATTTTTCTTCGGCCTTTGGTCTCCACTCGCGATTTCCACGGCGACCAGAATCGCGGTTTCGTGTGAATTCCGCGGCAACCAACTCCTCTCTATCCTCATGATCGTAATATTTTCTTCTTTTTCTTCGACCGTGACGATCGTCATCGTGTGCGGGTGACGATGTTCTTTCGTTGCGCACCACATCTTCTCCGTTAGCCCATTTTTCGGCTATGATCATTAGCTCTCCGATAGTCTTGGGTGCAGCTCTGCCTAGCTCCTCTCGAAAAGCAGTTCTTCTGGCGCCTTTTGCGAAAGCTTCGATCGATACTTCTTCTAAGATAGTTCCCGCGGTATTCCTGAGCATGGTCCATCGCTGGATGTACTCGCGTGTGGACTCGCCACTCTTCTGCTTGCATGCTCGTAGTTCTTCGATTGTAGCTGGCCTCTTGTAAGTCGACTGGAAATTTTTGCAGAAATCGGGGTGCAAATCATCCCACGATGCGTAGCAAGATTTTGGTCTTCTTTCCAGCCAACTGCAGGCCGCGCCAGTAAGATGCAAATTGAGGTATTGCATAGCCGTGTTTTTGTTCCCACGTTGGCATTTTACTGCCGTGAGGTAGTCGCTTAGCCACTGAGAGGGCCCGAGTGAGCCGTCGTACTTCGTCACCTCCGTGCTGAGCTTGAACCTTTTGGGTAGAGGTGCTTCGCGGATGCTGCGAGCGAAACAGAGTGCTCCACAGGTTTCGTCATCCGAGGAGCCGGATGAAGAGCGCTCGCGATATCGCGAAGCCCTTGCCTTATCCACCCTTTTTTGAGCGAGATCTGATCGCGCGTCGTATTCTGGCCGATCGCGGCCGTCATCTTTCCTTGGTTCCTTGCTTCGCTTTCTCGAGCGGCTGATATGGTGCCGCGAGCTTCTATCTCTCGGGCTATCTTCATTGCTGCTTCGACTGTCGCTGTGGCGTCTAGCTTCTTTTCCTCGACCGCGGCGTGGTGACTTATCCCTCCTTGGTGAAGAGCTTCTGTGCCTGCGGGGCGTTTCTTTATCTTTCTCTTTCTCCCGTCGCTCCTTCTCCTGCTGCTCCTCGGCCTTCTTGCGATCGTGAGAGGCGAGCCTTGCGGTCGCCAATCCGAGTCCTTTTTGTATTTGCTTGTATTGCTCTGCCCGAGGGTCGCTTTCCGTCGGTTGGTTCATCTACATGTAGGTTGCCGCGGCTAGAACCGCAGCGGCGGGAGTTTGCGGGTACACGTTGCCGTCGTCGTCGACTCGCATGAGAGAAGGAGTGATTGATCTGTTTGTTTCGGGTATAGATTCATCGTTCCTGCATGTGGATGCGTGTCCTTTCCTCGCGGGTCGGGTTCCGACCGAGGGTGTTACGGACAGCCCAGCTCGTCTCTGGCTCGATTCGTCCGCCGCTCTTCTTCGGCGGGCCAGATCTACCCGAGCATCTTTGATAATCGTGGCTGCTCTCACTAGGTGATAGTGGTAGGCAACCATGTCTTCATGTGAGGATCCGGCTGCGGGTGGCTTGCTTGTTCGCATGGCTTCCTTTGCTCGTTTCCAGGATTCCCGCGAGACGCCGATTATGTTGCGCTCTGTCGCGCTATATCTGTTTCCGAGCCTTGTTCCGATCCTGCCATGCAGACTTGAGCTAGTCGAAGCTCGTGCGTCCTAGGCGTAGGTCGAAGGTTTCCTTGGATTCTTGATGGTTCCTCTGTCGAGAGGGTGTGATAGTCGTTGGCGTTGAAGCGGATCGACTCGCCACTTTTCTCCAGGTGACGGCGTGAGTCGACAACTCCAGTTTCAGTCTCCAATTCATCCGAGAAGTGGAGGATCCCGTCCCTGTTCGTCACGAATTTGAGGCTCCCGAACGTTAGGGTGACGCTCTCCTCCAGATCTTCGAATACCGGGCGTGATTCCGGCGAGTGCGGTGTGACCACGACAGATCCAATCCGTAAAGGATTGTTCGGAGCCGTAGTCATTGGATTCCAACGAGAGTTTGATGTCGATGAAGCCGAAGATGCCGGTGATCCAGCGCCCGCCGTTCCCACAGACGGCGCCAATTGTCGAATCCCAGACTCAACAAATCCCTTCGGTGAACCTATCGGGTTTCGATTAGGAGAACCCATGAGCGCTGGTGGAATCGTCGGCTAGACAGGGGGCGAGATTTACCCAGGTTCGGGGCCCTCGTAGAGGTAAAACCCTTACTCCTGCCTCTTGTCGATCTGTATTGATGATTAGATCGGTTACAAAGGTGGTGCTAGAATCAAGAGTAAGTCTCGAGTTCAAGGCTTTTGGTCGTGCGTTGTTGCTTGGTCCTCTCTCGAGGGCTCTCCTGGCCTTATATAGGCGGCCAGGTCTCGAGTTCTACCCGTAGAGGATTCCAACCCTAGCTAGGTCGGTTACATGTTTCCTAACTTAACCCGCAAGTTTAGTGCGGGTGGGGTTCGCGTGGGCCTTCTGGAGTACTCCAAGGGCTCCTCTTCTTGGGCCTTCACCTTGGGCCTGAGAGGGGGTGTCCTTATCCGCAGGATCCAGAATCCATATCTTCGTCAGAGGCCTCCACATCGCCATGATTGCCTCCGGACAGATGCGTGAGTAGTTCATCTCGGGACTACATATCCATAGCAGTAGCTAGATGGTTGTTCTCTCCCCTATGCCTTCATGTTTAGACTCTCATGAGCTCCCTCACATGATGGAGACCACCGTTATGTAATTGTTCAAGTTTGTTTACTGGGATCCGATGAACCATTAGATTATGATTATTTTGTTCATGTCAATCTGAGATGCTTCACTTATATTTGTAGATATTTTTTATCTTGTCTTGCAATGCTCTCCAGTGTTTATGATTACCTTGGCCACGTAGTTGTTTTCGACTCTAAGATAGGGTTTATATGCTTGATAGTGGGTTCATGCCTCCTTGTTACCTGCGTTTAAGTGACAGAAACATGTTGGGGGAGGATGTGATGTTGCCACTAGGGAGAAAACTTCGGTTCTCTTATCAACGGACGAGAACCACTGCTTACATTACATGTTGGGTGAACAAACTAAAGCTAGGCAATTGACAAATAGAGAATGCACCATAATGCATATACATGACATGATGACTACTATGATATACATTTGGGCATTACAACATGATGCATAGACCGTTATCCAACTGCATCTATGACTAATAGTCCACCCTCATGACGTCATCCGTGCAAACTTTGGGTATTAAGTTGCAAGCAACAGATTATTGCATTTAGTAAAGTGCGTAATGTAAACAAAACAATTATCCATAGACAAAGCATTGCTAGAAGTTACTGTCACTCTCCCAGATTACTGGAGACATGAACCCACAATCTAGCATAAATACTCTCTCTTGGAGTCACAAGAATCTACTTGGACAGAGCATCTACTAGCAACAGAGAGCATGCAAGATCACAAATAACATATATGATAGATCTATAATCAACTTGACATAGTATTCAATATTCATCGGATCCCAACAAACACAACATGTAGTATTACAATAAGAAGATCTTGATCATGTTAGGCAGCTCACAAGATCTAAATATGATGACACAAATAGGATAAGACAACCATCTAGCTACTTCTATGGACCCGTAGTCCAAGGATGAACTACTCAGGCATCACTCTGGAGGCAGGCATGGTGACGAAGAGCCCTCCGGTTATGATTCCCCTCTCCGGCAGGGTGCAGGGAAGAGGTTCAGAACCCTCCCGAACTAGGGTTGACAACGCCCACGACTGCGGAACTTTTCGTGGATGGAGGCTCAGGTACTTAGGGTTTTCCCGAGGAAGGAAATATATAGGCGGAAGGGAAATGTCAGTGGGCGACCAGGGGCCCACACCACGTGGCCGCGCGGCCAAGGGGGGCCCGCCGCCCTATGGTGTGCTGCCTCCCTGGTCCCCTTTGAGTCTCTTTCGGACTCCGTGTACGTGACAGAAAAATAGGGACTTCGGCTTTTGTTTCGTCCAATTCCGAGAATATTTCCAAGACAAATTTTTTGAAATACAAAATAGCAGAAAACAAGAACTGGCACTGTGGCATCTTGTCAATAGGTTAGTCCCATAAAATGCATAAAAATGCTAATAGAAAAGATGTAGCAATTGGCATAATATCAACATGGAACATCAAAAATTATAGATACGTTGGAGACGTATCAAGCCCCCAAGTCTATCGAGTGTGGCTGCAGCTAGGGGTTACCTTATAATTTTTGTTTTAGCTTTTTGCGGCACAACCCCTGAGTCTATCGAGTATGGTTGCGGCTAAGGGTTACCCTATAGTTTCTGTTTTAGCTTTTTGCAGCACAACCCTCGAGTCTATCGAGTGCGGTTGCGGCAAAGGATAACCCCCGAGTATAGCCAAAATAAGTCGACGCGGCGGACAGATTTGACACGTAGCTGGAACGAGTCGACATAGCAGTCAGAGTCGACACAGCGGAGTCGCTCGACGAAGCAGGCGGAGTCGACGTGGAGGAGTTGTGTTGTGTTTAGCCAAAAGGACTCGACGCGGCGGATGGTGTCGATGCGGCGGAGTCGCGTTGTTTAGCCGAAAGAACATGACGCAACAGACGGAATCGGCGCGGTGGAGTCGCAATTTTTAGCCGAAAGGACTCGACGCGGTGGACAAAGTCGACACGGTGGATTCGCGGTGATTAGTCGAAAGGACTCGACGCAGCGGACGGAGCCGATGCGGCAGAGTCGTGAGATGATTAGCTGAAAGGATTCGACACGGCGGACAAAGTCAACGTGGCGGAGTCGCAAGGTGATTAGCCGAAAGGACACGAAGCGATGGACGGAGTCGACGCAGCGGAGTCGCGTTGTTTAGCCGAAAGGACTTGACGCACCGGACATAATCGACGCGGCGGAGTCGCAGTGTTTGGCCGAAAGGACTCGACACAGCGTACGGAGTCGACGCGACAGAGTCGCAGTGTTTAGCCAAAAAACTCGACGTGCCATACGTAGTCGATGCAATGGAGTCACAGTGTTTAGCTGAAAGGACTCGACGCGACGAATGAAATCGATGCGGCTGATGACTACGCACGCTTCTATTCTTGTAGACAGTGTTGGGCCTCCAAGTGAAGTGGTTTGTAGAACAGCAACAAGTTTCTCTTAAGTGGATCACCCAAGGTTTATCGAACTCATGGAGGTAGAGGTCAAATATATCCCTCTCAAGCAACCCTGCAATTAAGATGCAAGAAGTCTCTTGTGTCCCCAACACACCTAATACAATTGTCAGTTGTGTAGGTCCGCTCATCCAGGCTTTGAATCCTATTTAAGTTGCCGGCAAAGAGAGAGTAAAATGCAAGTAATATGGATGATAATAAGTGATAATAGCAATCTGAAATAAATATGGCAGCAAGTAAACATGTAGCAGAACAGGTGGAAAACGGTGTTTCAATGCTTGGAAATAAGGCATAGGGATCCTACTTTCACTAGAGGACACTCTCAACAATGATCACATAAATGAATAACTAGATATCTTCTCTCACTAAGCTACTCTTAACCACTCTCCGGTCGAATAACAACACCTATCCATGCGTAGGGCTTTAACAACACTCCTCAGAGTAAGCACTTTCCCAACCAAGTAACCCCCATGCTATCACCATGGGACCCAGATGGTTCCACGCAAACACCACAATTTCATTGGGTTATCCAACACAAAATATAAATATAATGCTAAACCACACTATGCACACACTGTCACCTTTACACCGTGATCAAAGCGTTTACGAAGATCTCATAACATATAACGAACACTAATCATTGCGTAGGGCTGCAAAAAAGCATTCCTTCAAGTAAGTATTCCTGAATCTAGTTAACCCCACGTTGTCACTATGAGCGCCCTAGATGGTACTAGAAAAACACCACAATTCATAGAGGAGACACACACGATGTGCACACTTTCACCTTCACACTGTGAGACAAGGTGACTCCAAATTTCATATTAATAAAGCACTTGAGTAGCAAAACATGAAGAGTAACATCTACGAATTCAAATAGATTACAAAGCTCATGATCACATATAGATCACACCATGGGAGAGAGAGATGAACCACATAGCTATCGGTAGAGCCCTTAGCCTCGAGGGAGAACTACTCCCTCCTCATCATAGGAGGCAGCAACGACGATCAAGATGGCGGTGGAATCGATGAAGATGGCTTCCGGGGGCACTTCCCCGTCCCGACAGGGTGCCAGAACAGAGATCTGTCCCCCGAAACTTGCCTGCGGCGGCGGCGGAGCTACGGATGTATTTTGTGGAAAAGGTCGATTCTTTTAGGGTTTATGCCTCGGGGAGTATATATAGGCGAAAGGGCGATGCCAGGGGTGGCCAGGGGGCCCACACCACCTGGTGGTGCGGCCATGAGGGTGGTCGCGCCACCCTATGGTGTGGCCACCCTGTGGCCCCCCTCCAGGGCTCTTCAGGACTTCTGGATGCTTCCGGGGAAAATAGGCACTTCGGGCTTTGTGGGGTCCGATTTCGAGAATATTTCCAGAACAACTTTTCTGAAATAAAAAAATAGCAGAAAACACGTAACTGACACTTGGCATCTTGTTAATAGGTTAGTCCCGAAAAACGTGTAAAAATGACATAAAAAAGGGAGAAAACATGTAGCAATTGGCATAATATTATCACGGAGCATCAGAAATTATAGATACGTTGGAGACGTATCAAGTATCCCCAAGCTTAGTTCCTACTCGTCCTCGAGTAGGTAAACGATAAAACAATAATTTCTGAGGTGACATGCTACTAACACAATCTTGATCATAAAAATGTAAAGGCATATGCAAGCTGAGATCATAGAACTTCAAACAGAAACATGATGAACAGAACTTTAATAATAAAGCATAGCAATCACTTTTCAACATGAAGAGTATCTCAAATAAAGGATCAGGAATAATAATGCAAAGAAAGATAAACGTTTGTTTCAGGTATAGAGAAAGCATGGCAAAGTGATATTTCGCTAGTCCTTAAGAGTGGGGAAAAACATAAATGCTAGGACACCTTCGAAGTTTATGAGGAAGACTATAACAAATAATTTTAGAACAAATGATATCACATCATGAAGTAATTATTGATGTTTATGGGACAGTGCACATAGAACTAAGAATGGCAAAAATGCTCTCTCAACTATGCATAAAGTTAGAAGATGGAGACTCAACATAAAAGTAAAACAAAGGCCCTTCGCGGAAGGAAGTAGGGATCACTCATGTGCTAGAGCTTTTTATTTTATTAAACAGAGGTGTTAAAAGTTTGACACTCCTCCCATCCATCTTTCACAAACTATGGCTAACATCCTCGGGTGCCTGCCAACAATCACATACCGAGGAGGAGTGTCTATATTTTGGAAGATGTATGCTAATGTCAACGAATGGTAAAAAGAAAATACAGTACGTCACAAGACAAATGGATTCACAAGAGCGTATCCCATGTGAAGGACGCATCTGGGTAGAAGGCCATCCCTCTTTCTCTTTTGTTTACACAATTATGCTTTGACTGATAAATCAGGGAAAAAATAGTGAAGAGTTTTTGTGTGTATTAATTTGGGGCTGGGAACCCCGCTGCAAGCTCTTCTATCATTTGGATAAGCGGATGAAGCCACTAGTCCAGGGTGTGAAATCCAATCAACAAGTGAGATAAAGATTCTCTATTGACGTCCTCGTGAGCAAAAACAGGAACATAAAGCAGGAGTAATTTTGAAGGTTTTAAAGGTAACACATGAGCAATTTACTTGGAGTGGAAGTTAGATACCACATGTAGGTAGGTATGGTGGACACAATGGGAAAAACTTTGGTTTAAGGGAGTTGGATGCATGAGTAGAGCTCATACTCAGTATAGGTGGAGGCTATCAAAAGACTGGGAGCGACAAATCAA
This sequence comes from Alopecurus myosuroides, assembly GCA_028641055.1. NCBI lineage: Eukaryota > Viridiplantae > Streptophyta > Magnoliopsida > Poales > Poaceae > Alopecurus > Alopecurus myosuroides. Next base: position 182,010,021 of record CM054061.1, on the reverse strand, counting down.
GAGAGCATAAGAGCCATAATCATGCATAGTGACATAAACATCATTAATTAAAGCATAAGCGGTATCATAGTTCAAAAACTAAGTGGTCATGGAGGCTATTCTTTACTGGTTCATAGTCATAAACATGGTGTGAGCATGCGCCAAGTCAACCAAATAAAACAATTGAAAGAGAATACCATAAATTTATGCTTCCTTGTGACAAGAACAACTCATGAACCTTTCAATGACATATTAAACACTCTCAGATATTTGAGGCTATTCATGCTACTCAACATTACAAGGCTTTAGAAATAAAATAACATTTAGCATGGCATGAAAAAGTTCTAGCAACAGTCTATACGAGCTTCTACTTGCACTGTTATAAATTCTACTTCAAGAGCAGTTTTCTTTCTCCCAACAGGCACCAAACAAGATATGATTTAACAAAAATACTCTACATGATACAACAAGCAAACAAGAGAGTACTCACATAACACTACTAAAACTAACATCTCTGAATAAGATATGCATGAAAACAAAGGCTAAACGCAGTACTAGCAAAAAGTGAACACTCACAGAACAATAAGAGTGAAAACTAGAGTGTTCTAAGCAATGAAAATGGAGCGTGTCTCTCTCCCACACAAGTATGATAAGATCCAACCATTTATTAAAGCAAATAAAACCAAACAAACTGAAAACAAAAATAAAAGACGCTCCAAGTAAAGCACATAAGATGTGACTGAATAAAAATATAGTTTCACTAGAAGTGACCTGATAATTTGTCGATGAAGAAGGGGATGCCTTGGGCATCCCCAAGGTTATATGCTTGAGTCTTCTTAGAATTTTCTGGGATGTACCACCGGGGCATCCCCAAGCTTAGGATTTTCACTCTTTTTTATCACATCATATCATCCTCTTCTCTTGACCCTTGAAAACTTACTTCGCACCAAACTTCTCACAATCTTCATTAGCAACGTTAGTGCAATCGAAATAATAAATTCACACGGTTCAGTCAACACATGTCTAACACTCAAAAACACATTAGCTACTGTCACAACTTCTTTTAAAACTTTTTTCTCAAAAGAACACCAAAGAAAGCGATTAAGATGCAAATGCAATTATTGGCAGAAATCTGTCAAAACAGGACAGTAGGTAAAGATGATTTTTTCGAAAATCTTTTGTTGCTCAAATCAAAAGGTGGTCAACTAATAGAAGTTGCATATACAGCCCAGGATTACGTACAAATAAAAATCAGGTAATTTTGAATTTTCTATGATTTTATACGGAATAGACAGTGGACATCAGAAATCTGTTTCCTGCGCAGAAATCCGAAATATAGGCTCAACTTTCCACTAGAGGCTTTACTTGGCTCAAAAAAAAATCAAAAGAAAAGATACAACGGGGTTGATAAGGAAATAGAAAACACTCAGGTGCAAAGCATACAAAAGAAAACAAAGGAAAATTGGTTGAAAACAGAGAAATAAAACGGGTTGTCTCCCGGTAGCTCTTTTCTTTAACGCCTTTCAGCTAGGCATAGTGATTTTTAAAAGATGCTCACATAAGAATAAGAGTTGAATAACAATAAGAGAGCATCAATAAGAAAATATAAAATACATTTAAGTCTAACCCACTTCCTATGAAAAAGAATCTTGTAGAAAAACAAGTCAACGAAGCACAAAATGACTAGCATAGGAATACAAAATAAGTGCAACATCAAAATTTCAACATAAAGAGGGGAAACTTAATATTGTTGAGATGCATAAAACCATGTTTCCCTCTCTCATAATAACTTTCAGTAGCATCATGAATAAAATTAACAATATATCTATCACATAAAATATTCTTATCACGAGCCACGTGCATAAAAGAATTAATACTCTCCACATAAGCATAGTCATTCTTATTAATAGTAGAGGGAGAAAATTCAACAAAATAGCTATCATTATTATTCTCATCAGCATAATCATAAAATATAGGAGGCATAGTATCATCAAAATAATTTTTCTCCTCAATAGTAGGTGGACTAAAAATATCATATTCATCATTGTAATCATCATATATAGGAAGAATAATATCATCATAAGCAATAGAATAGTTATCCTCCAAAATGTGTTCATTTGTAAACATATCATCATTTTTACTAGGAGGAGATATATCAAGCATATAATCATCAGTAGCAAAAGGATTTTCAAACACATCATCCACAAGCTCAGAGCTTTCTTTATCATCATTGGAAGGAACATGGATGGTACTAATAGTACAACAACTATCATCATTTTCAGAATAGGTACCAAAGATATTTTCAATATCAAAAGTAGTGTGTTTCTCCCAATCATCGCCACTTTCATAAATAGCAGGCATAGGAAAATCATCGAGTTCAGACTCATCAGCAAAAGCTGTCATATGAGCAACATGCTTAGGGAGAGATACTGTTACCTCTCTCCTTTTACTCTTCTTCTTCTTCTTTCTCTTCTTACTCTCTATAGGAGGGAGATGCTTGAAAGGAAGCTTCTCCACATACCCTGGTTTATTGTCAGAAACAAAAGAACAAACCTTTGAGAATTCCTCCTCTTCATTAATAAGATGAAAACAAATATTAGCCCTGTCATATTTTGGTAAAGTGTCCTCTTTTAGAATATTTTGTATGTAAGTATTTGCATGGCGATTTTCAACACAATAAAGATGGCATTCATGCAAGACACAATTCATATCAAAAGCACTCATGTCAATCAAAGAAGTTTTTCTTAATAACTCTTCACACCCCAAAAATAATGTAAGTTCATCATGCTCATTAGGGGTGATCATGTCATCACAATACAAACTTGCAGTACTCATAGGATTCGAAAGGCTACTATCATGGCTTGAGCATTGAAAATTAAAATGACCCACTTTATAGCAAAGTTCACAAATAAAAGGATAGATGGCACAAACTTTTTCACCAAGATCATTTAGAGCCCTATCCCACTTTCTAGTTTTTTCATTCCTATGATGGATGCAATATTCTTCTACAGTTTGATTCTTTTCACAAGGTCTAAGTGCTCCACAAAAATTAACATGCTTATAAGAAATAGTACTTTCAAAAGTTTGAGCATGTCCAATGCAATCATTAATAACAATTTCATTTTTCATGCAAGTGTCTTTAAACGGTTCATGATATATGTCACAATTTGATTTAGGAACATTAATATAAGAAGAAAAGGATCTATACCAACCAATAATCATTTGAGGATCAAGACCATATTTAGAACTAAGCTCTTGAAAATCAGCAGTTTCAGCGAAAGACTTAATGCAATCATACTCATAGTTTATACCTGATTCTTTACCTTTGTCGTTATTCCAACCTTAATTATTGGTTTCAATTGTTTCAAGAAGATCCCATTTAGCTTCAAGCTTCTTACTTGAGAAAGAACCCTCTGAACATGCATCTAGATAATACATGTAATGTCCTGAAAGCCTTGCATAAAAATTAGTAACAATTGTTTCCTTAGGAAGATCATGGTAGGACATTTAAGTATTAATGTTTTCAGTCTTCCCCAAGCTTGAGAAATGATTTCTCCATCACGAGGCCAAAAATTATAAATTTAATTCCTATCTAAATACAGTTGATGAGAGGAATAAAATTTAGTGTAAAATAGATATTCAAGCTCCTTCCACTCCAAATGATGAGGATCATCTAGCAGCTCATACCACTCCCTTGCTTTGTCCTTAAGAGACAAAGAGAATAACCTCCTCTTAACTTGGTCCATTGAAATACCTGCACACTTGAATAACCCGCATAATTCATGTATAAAAATTAAATGAACATGAGGATGGACAATTCCATCTCCAAGATAGCGGTTATCCATGACAAGTTCAACAATTTCTTGGGTATTTTAAAACGAATGCTTTCAGTAGGAGGATTTATAATATCACAAGCATCATTAGATTTATCACATATGGGAGATAAAGTATCATCAGAGCAAATTTTCTCCTCTAAAGCTGGGGAAATAAAAAGTTTATAGAAACTAGCTTCCCCAAGCTTAGACTTTTCCATAGTACTAGAAATAATGGTATCCAAATAATTAATGCTAATAACATTGCTACTAGAATGCAAATAAAGCTCTCTCATATTTTTGTTGTTTTCCATTAAGACTAACTAGTAAAAATAAAAACAAGCAACAAGTAAAAATAAGCCTAACTAGTGAAAACAAGAAATAAAAAGATATAATTGCAGAATCTAAAGGAAATAACTTCAAGCACTCACACCCGAGGATGTGAGTACCTTTTACCTTACCTCCCCGGCAACGACACCATAAAAGAGCTTGATGTGTATGCACGCTTCTATTCTTGTAGACAGTGTTGGGCCTCCAAGTGCAAAGGTTTGTAGAACAGCAAAAAGTTTCCCTTAAGTGGATCACCCAAGGTTTATCGAACTCAGCGAGGTAGAGGTCAAAGATATCCCTCTCAAGCAATCCTGCAATTAAGATACAAGAAGTCTCTTGTGATCCCAACACACCTAATACAATTGTCAGTTGTATAGGTGCACTAGTTCGGCGAAGAGAGAGTAAAATGCAAGTAATATGGATGATAATAAGTGATAATAGCAATCTGAAATAAATATGGCAGCAAGCAAACATGTTGCAGAACAGGCGGAAAATGGTGTTTCAATGCTTGGAAATAAGTCCTAGGGATCCTACTTTCACTAGAGGACACTCTAAACAATGATCACATAAATGAATAACTAGATATCTTCTATCACTAAGCTACTCTTAACCACTCTCCGGTCGAATAACAACACCAATCCATGTGTAGGGCTTTAACAACACTCCTCAGAGTAAGCACTTTCCCAACCAAGTAACCCCCATGCTATCACCATGGGACCCAGATGGTTCCACGCAAACTCCACAATTTCATAGGGTTATCCAACACAAAATATAAATATAATGCTAAACCACACGGTGCACACACTGTCACCTTTACACCGTGATCAAAGCATTTACGGAGATGTCATAACAAATAACGAACACTAATCATTGCGTAGGGCTGCAAAAAGCATTCCTTAAAGTAAGCATTCCCGAATCTAGTTAACCCCACGCTGTCACTATGAGCGCCCTCGATGGTACTAGACAAACACCACAATTCATAGAGGAGACACACATGATGTGCACACTGTCACCTTCACACCGTGAGACAAGGTGACTCCAAAGTTCATATTAATAAAGCACTTGAGTAGCAAAATATGAAGAGTAACATCTACGAATTCAAATAGATTACAAAGCTCATGATCACATATAGATCACACCATGGGAGAGAGACATGAACCACATAGCTACTGGTGGAGACCTTAGCCTCGGGGGAGAACTACTCCCTCCTCATCATAGGAGACAGCAACGGCGATGAAGATGGCGGTGGTATCTATGGAAATGGTTTCCGGGGGCACTTCCCCGTCCTAGCAGGGTGCCAGAACAGAGATCTGTCCCGCGAAACTTGTCAGTGGCGGCGGCGGAGCTACGGATGTAGTTTGTGGAAAAGGTCGATTCTTTTAGGGTTTATGCCTCGGGGAGTATATATAGGCGAAAGGGCGATGCCAGGGGCCCACACCACCTGGTGGCGCAGCCAGGGGGTGGTGGCGCCACCCTGGGGCCCCCCTCCGGGGCTCTTCGGGACTTCTGGATGCTTCCAGGGAGAATAAGCACTTCGGGCTTTGTGGGGTCCAATTCTGAGAATATTTCCAGAACGACTTTTATGAAATAAAAAACAGCAGAAAACAGGGAACTGGCACTTGGCATCTTGTTAATAGGTTAGTCCCGGAAAACTTGTAAAAATGACATAAAGAAAGGAGAAAGCATGTAGCAATTGGCATAATATTATCATGGAGCATCAGAAATTATAGATACGTTGGAGACGTATCAGCGGCGGATTCACGTTGTTTAGCCGAAATGACTCGACGCAGCGGATGGAGTCGGCGTGGCAGAGTCGCAATGTTTAACCGAAAGGACTCGATGCGGAGGACGGAGTCGACACGGCGGAATTGCGGTGATTAGCCGGTGTCGAAGATGTCGAGGTTGGCCTGAGTCTTTGTGTTTACTTGCAACTTCGACCAAATAGGTTTTGAGTCTGGATTCGCGATTTGAATTTGCGGACTCGCAGAGATCCAAAAATGTGTCACAGTGCGCGAGCTGCTGACAGAGATCTAACTGTTAGAATTGGGTCAAAAAGAAGGGTTGGTGCGGGATTATATTCCACACATATTCAAAGTTGTAATATTTGAATTGATGTCGGAGTCAATCGTGAGAATAATTTTCCCAAAGTCACACAGAGTTCCGTTGAATTCTGACAGGGCTTCAGTGTTCGAGTCATCCACGGAGATCTAACTGTCGGAATTCGTTGAATATTTTAGGAGCTGATAGATAATTTGATTTCGCATCTTTCCACTAAAGGAACCGTCAAGATGAGTCCCGAGTCGCCGTCGGTGTTGTCCGCAATACAGATGTTGTTGCTGTCGTGATGCCTGCGAGTGAAGGCCGATGTCGATTTTGATGATGAAGCAGACGAACGTGATCTATGCTCCCGTCGAGAGAGTCAAAGGCTGGGCGTACTGCCGGAAGGTCCTCGGTGGAGTCAATGGACTCTAATCGAGTCGAGTCCACCCAGATTGGCTAGTAGTAGATTGTCGATGACTTCTTAGAAGATCCTCCTAGAGATCACCATGGTTGCCACTGTGCTTCCCAGGTCGAGCACGAAGCCGAACTCACCCCCTCCTCCTTCTCCCATCTCCTCAATAGCGGGAAGAAGAGGCAATGCATCTGCCTCTGCCAGATCCAAGACGCCAGAAACTAGCTTGTTTAGGCCGCTTACTCCAAATTCGTCGCCGCCTCTCACCATCCACCATGGACAACAGCTGAGAAGCGGAAGGAGAGCTCCCAAGCTGTCGCTCGAGGACGCCAGAAAGCAACACGGATGCAACATGACGTCAATCGCCATGTTTGACCAAACTATGGAGAAACAAACCCTGCAACTACTGCTATCTACAACAGGGCACCAAGAATCTCTCCCATCTCTTCTCCGGCAGGTAGCGCCGATGGAGTAGATCCGGGATTGGGACATGAAGCAAAGCCTGTGAGCGACTCTCAACAGAGTTGTTTTTGTTAGAGAGATTAGTATATATTCCTAGATCCCCTATTAGATAGGGGGTTTCAAGCATACTTTCCACCTGTACATGAACTATCATTGTGGCTTTTGGCCCCGTGGAATATATGTTGCCTATTTCTAACATGGTATCAGACTAGGTTAGGGTTCCACGCACACTGTAACTTGTGAGCTTTTCCATCCCGTACAGATCAATTGATCTGTTCCACGTATAGCCCCTCCCCGAGCCCAATCAAATCCCCTGGTGATCATCTTCATGGCCACCTCCGTCTGCAAGTCTTGGTTGCTGCCGCTGCAAGTGTCCGAGCGACTGCATCTTGGGACGCCAGGGACCTTCGTCTCTGTTCGCATCTCCGTCTCCGCATGTCCGCCCTCCTGTCTTCATTCACATCTCGGGCTCTGATCGTGCAGGTATTGCACTCGTTGGGAGACCCCCCTTGCAGAAATTCTCTTCCTCCCCAGCGACGACGCCAGAAAAGTGCTGGTGCAAGAGTTTACGAGGGAGTGGTTGCTTCTTGATGACTTTGAAATCCCCGGCAACGACGCCATAAAAGTGCTTGATGGTGCAGGTCTTGCACTCGTTGGGAGACCCCAAGAGGAAGGTTTGATGAGCACATCAGCAAGTTTGCCTCAAAAAAGAAATCAAGGTTGAATCGACCAGTAGGAGAAAGAAGCAACTTCTGAAGGTTGATGCAGCTTAGATGGCAGGGCGCACTACCGGTTCAGCAGCAACGTGGAACCTACACAACACAATCAATTCACTTTGCCCCCAACGAATCAGTGAGGTTCTCAATCTCACCGGTTTTGCTGAACACAAAGTGGTTAAACGTATGGTGTGGAAAACAGTATGAGAACAATATGAAAACAACATTAGCAGTGTGAAAACAGTGGAAGCAGGGTGAAAACAATAATTGCAGTGGTTGTATTATCAGTATGAGAAAATGGACCGGGGTCCACAGTTCACTAGCGGTGTCTCTCCATAAAAGATAGCTAACAAGTGTGGTGAACAGATTACAGGTGGGCAATTGATAGATAATGAAACATGCATGACATGATAATTACTATGTGATTCATGCGAGCATTACAACAAGATACATAGACCGTCATCCAACTACATCTATGACTAATAACCCACCCTCTGAATATCATCCGAACAAACGTTGGGTATTAAGTTACAAGCAACATATAATCGCAGTAAGGAAAGTGTGTAATGTAAACATCATTGTTTTCTCCCTAATGGCAACAGCACATCCTCCATCCTTCATGTTTTTGTCACTCGAGCACAGATGTAAAGGAGGCATGAACCCACTATCGAGCATAAACACTCCCTCTTGGATTCACTAGTATCTACTTGGCCAGAGCATCTAGTAACACCGGAGATCGTGAAAGGTCATAAATAACATACAAATGAAGAAAGCACGATAGATTGACAATCAAGAGGCATAGCATTCAATAATCATCGGATCCCAGCAAACACATGTAGCATTACAATAAGATGATCTCGATCATATAGAGTAGCTCACAAGATCTAAACATGAGGCATAAAGAGGAAATAATAACCATCTAGCTACTGTTATGGACCCGTAGTCCAAGGATGAACTACTCACACATCACTCCGGAGGCGGGCATGGTGGTGTAGAGCCCTCCGGTGATGATTTTCCCTCCCGGCAGGGTGCCGGAGAGAACTCTAGAACCCTCCCGATCTCGGGTTGACGATGACGGTGGCCTCGGGTGTTTTTCGTGGAAAAGTCGTCCCTTTTAGGGTTCAGACATCAGGGGTAATAAATAGGCGAAAGGGCGATGGCGGTGGGCGCCCGAGGAGCCCACACCACCCCATGGAGCGGCCAGGGGGCACCCCCTCATGGTGTGGCCCCCCTCCGGGCCTCTTTGGGACTCCGTGGAACCTTACGGGATTTTAAGACTTCTAGGCTCCGAATTTTCCAATACCGAGAATATTTCCTGAACAACTTTTCTGAAACTAAAAACAGCAGAAAATAGGAACTGGCTCTGTGGTATCTTGTCAATAGGTTAGTCCCAGGAAATCGATAAAAATGACATAAAGTGTAAGGAAAACATGTAGCATATGGCATGAAAACAACATGGAACATCAGATAATAAGGATACATTTATGACGTATCAACATCCCCAAGCTTAGTTCCTACTCGTCCTCGAGTAGGTAAACGATAAAAACACATAATTTCTGACGTGACATGCTACCAATGTAAACTTGATCATCTAAATTGTAAAAGCATAACTATAGCTGAGATCATAGTAGTTTAAACACAAGCATGATAGATATAATTTTAAAAATGAAACATAGTAATCACCTTGCATCATGAAAAGTAACACAAATAAAAGATCATGAATAAATATGCACTTGAAAGTTATACGTTTGTTTCAAGCATAGAGATAACATAGCAAAGTGATATTTCGCTTGTCCTTAAGAGTGGGGCAAAACATAAATGCCAGGACACCTTCAAAGTTTAAGAGGAAGAATAGAGAAAATAATAACACTTCATGAATAAATTAATAATGTTTCTCGGACAAATGCACATTAAACTAAGAATGGCAACTATGCTCTGTAACAGCCCAATTTTTGGAAGACAGGAAAAACTTGTTTTCAATAACCCAAAAATCAGGGCCAACAAAAACTTTTTAATATGTTTGACTTATGCTTGTGTTTTCTTTTCTATTTGGTTGTTGTATGTGTTTGTGTTTGAGTTTGTTAACAACTAACATTAAAAACAATGATCATAACTTTCTTAAAACACAACCCTGGTGATCAAGTCATGACAAGAAAGCTTATCATCTTCATCCATCACACTGTTTTGGCAAAAACCTTTTTGAAAGTGTTTTGATTTTAAAAGAAACGCAAAGACCAAGTTTTGAGGAAAACAAAAGATAATTTCCAAAACTATATGAAAAGTATTTTTGGAGCTAATCATCTCCAACCTGTTTTCAACCAATATGTTTTTGCAAGTATTTCAAAAACACCTTCTCACTTCCTTCTTTTGCAAAAACTATAAGAGGGGATTATGTTACCCCTGTGTTTGACCTAAATTATATTCTTTTGGAAATAACAAGCTTTGAGATAAACATTTTTACAAAACCCTCTTGCCATGGTATGCCTTGATCACTACCTCTATTTAGCACTTGAGAGAAACACCTGGAAATTAATTTGAAGAACTCAGTTGCTTGAGTGATCTTGTGTGATTTGTTATGTTACCTGCTTGTTGTGTGATCTTGTCCTGTGTTTGCTTGAGGTATTTATTTCTGTTTGTTGATAAGTGTGTGCTGTTTTAAAGATAATAAAACTTAGTAATAACAAGATCAAGCATCTATATCATATTCCATCACATGTCCATATCATCTTCTGTTTTCTTAAAAACTTCCAACCTTGGAGACATGCCTTTATGTCAAATGTTGTTCTATTCATCAATGTTCCCTCACCTATATCATGTTTAACATCTATGCTATCTATCCAAGTTGTTATCTTGGATGTTGAAACCCTTTTGTATCATCTATCAAAGTCCTATTGAAGGCATTCCCAAAATAATGACCATATCACCTTTGTCATGAAGCACTTTGTCCATACTACTCCAAATAACTCCTTATTGTTTTCAGGCCCAATGAACCTACTATTGTAATCTCCATGACCTATACATCACCTTCATATGGTCCATTTATTTTGCAAAGGCCATTTAATTATTTATCTCTCATGGTTTTTAACCTATTAAATAAACTCCTGTTTTCACCCTTTTTCCACTTGGTGTCTCAAATATTTTCAAAGGAGTTGTCTATTAAAAATCACTTTTGAGACCTATATTATTTACTCTATCATCCCAACTCAAAAATATTTGTTTTAAAAGCATTTTACTATTTATTATTTTCCATTTTCCAAAAGGCGAGAAATGGACATTAAAACATTTTGTGAAGAAAAGTATTTCCTAAAATCTTGGAAAAATTACCTAACATGCCTATGGTCATGTGGGACTTATTTAGAGAAAAACATTTGCAACTTGTTTTGAAAATTTTGGAGAAAACATTTAAAAACAGTTTCTGCCCTTTTTGAAATTCTAAAATTTGGTGAAAGAAATATTTTCAAAAACTCTTGTGGCTACCACCCCTAGACTCCATTTTCCATCCTCTATCCAATGAGAAAAATCTTTCACTTATGTTCTATTCAAAATTTTGGTGAGAACAAGCAAAAACCACCTCTGGTATTTCTGGTCCCTGTCAGAGCAGGTCTAGCCTGGACTGTTCTCACCCTCTCCCTTACTCTCTCCTACACCTGGGCATTGGATTTTAGTCCCTAAACCTCCTAGACATGGTCTACCCTCCCCATCCCTTCTCTCTCTCTATCTAACTCAACCCAAACGCAAATGGACAAGGGTAGTGAGCACCCTCCTCTTCTCTGTCCACGTCCACAACGCATCCCCGAAGAAAACCTCGCGCCAGCACACTCCTCCATACCTCCGTGACTCCCTGGCAAGCGCTCTCCCTTTCCCCTTGTCTCCTTCCTCCTACCCGTGCGCTGGTCATGGCGCCCTGGACGCGCGCGCCACGTCGATCGCGTTCTGCCACTTGGGATGCATGCCCGAGCTCGTGTCCTTGTCAACCAGCTCCACGAACTCTCCAGGAACTCACCCGTGAATCTCATTTGACTCCTCTCGCCCTCCTTCTCCTTCTTCGTCATGTCGAACACCTACGGGTGAGGCTCAAGAGCCCTTGATTCCGCCCGCCTCCAATCCTCCTCTTTCCCTCTATCATCCCCTAGAGGACATCCTCACCGCCGTGAACTCCCCTGGCATGCTCCATCGTGCCTCCTTGTGCTTGAGCTGGCGCACCCGTATCCGCCATGGACGCAGCTCACCGAGCTCGTCTCCTGATCGATGCAGAGTCAGGCTGGGCGTTCGGGTTACCCGAAAAAATCGGGTCGGGTACTTCGGGTTATTAAAATTTCGGGTTTTCAAAATTAACACCCGAAATTTCCAAGAAAAATGAGAAACCCGACAATTCGGGTACCCGTAAATTCGGGTTCGGGTGCGGGTATTCCCGTTTTGCCCGAATGAACAATGCGCAGTCGTCCTCTGTCTTCTTCCTAGAGGATAAGGGCAGCGCGGCAAGCTGCCTCGAAAGCCAAGGACGAGGTCGATGTGATGGAAATCATGTTCGCTTCAGGCTGCTCAGAGTCAGAGAAAGGCTTGCCGTCGCAGAGAGCCACCGCGGCGACGAGCGCGAGCGGCGCCGGCGCGACCCCAGTGACCACGATCCCGATTGGGTGGTACCCAGTAGCACAGAGCACAGCACCAACGAGGAGTACGATTTAGGGACGGCGGTGGCTCCGGGCGCCCAGGCGGCGAGAAGTCCTCGGAGTACCCTGGCCTTGATGCCGACGTCCTTGAAGAAGAAGTAGAAGCTCGCTGCGAGCGCGGGGGAGTAGACACCAAAGAAGCTCGATCCCGTCGAGGGAACGTGCCAGTGCGCTCGCCGCAGCGCTCACCGCAGCTTTGCTCGATTTGGTACTGGCGGCTGGGTCGATTCCTCTATGTGAATGGGATGTGGCCATGGGGATAGATACGTGCAAAGCCTGGGATTAGGTTTCATGTGGAAATTGGGATGGGCTTGTGGTGAAAGGCCCAAAGAGGTAGGATTTCTTAGTGGGCTTTCTAGTATTTCGGGCTATTCGGGCAATTCGGGAGCCGTGGCTCTGAACCCGAATTTCCTGAATAAATTTCGGGTTTTTAGAGTTCGAACCCGAAAAGATGATCGGGTTTGTCGGGTTCGGGCTATTCGGGTTCGGGTGCGGGTAATTCGGGTTCGGGATTCGGGTATCGGGTTTTATGCCCAGCCTGAATGCAGAGGACCTCCGCCTCTCTCCTTCCTTTCTTTGTACTTGGTTAGACCCCAATCGCATTTCCCCCTCTTTAATTTTGTTTCCCCTCCATCTCAGGGATGGCGCCATCCACGACCCTGCTCGGCCGCCGCCGCTCTCCATCGGGGTTCATTTGGAGACTTCCCCTCCGAGCGCTGAGGACACGACGGGCTTGGCGGCGCCTCTGTGATTCCTCTGGTGCAAGCCTTTGCCTCAGGAGACCTCGGGAGCTCCCTACGGCGAACTTCCGGCGAGGATCCACCACGGGCCGCTGTTCCGCTGTTCTCCACCGCCAGGATATGGTCGTCGCCGGCGCGCGACGACGCGGCCTCCTCCCAGCCTTTGGATCCGCATCCAACGGATCCATTCAAACCTGGGAACTTTAAATCTCAGCCTCTGATACCAGATCTGACGGCCGTGTACCGCTTCGGCAGCGCGCGCTGGCCAGCGGGCCGGCCTGCCTCGCGCGGCCCATCCCCCTCGCAGATCTGGCCTGTTACTCCCTTTTTCTCTGGAGGTTAATCCATTTTCTGGATATCTGTTTTCTGGTGTTTGGTTTAATTCGAAATAAAAATGCAAATGTGTAAAACTTGTCAAACCAAAAATCACAGTGATAGATCTACATGTTCTTAACCATATCCAACTTGCAGATCTAGTTTTTGTGCTATAGTTTAGGAGAAATAAAATAAATGCCAGAGGTACTCTGTTTCACCATTTAATTAATAACTTGAGTTTTAAGTATCCAAATCATGCAAACTCAACTGTTCTGAGTAGCCCTTGATAATATCTACCTGTTGCAGTTGGCCTTGTGTTGACTTGAGTTGTTATGTGAAAATGGCATGCATGTTAGTTTTTAGGCCAGAGAGCACTTCTGTGAATTATTTAATTTTATTGGTGATGAGTTTTGAAGTGAATCCAACTGTGTTGCTTTGATAATGACTAGGATCACCTAATGCTAGTTTTTCATGATGTTAGGAGTTACAGAATAAGATTGGTGCAATATTTAGTGTTTAGCCATCTTCTGCTTATTATTGCTATGCCTTTATTAAATTGTGTGTTATATTATTCTTGTTATAAAAATGATTCCTAGCATGTGTAGGTTATTTATACATGTTTAAAATGTGTCTTAAGTGTTTCACTAGTATGGTATGGTTTGTGTGTGAAAACCATGTTTGTTATAGTTTTATTCTCATATGGGTGTTTTTCCTAGTATTAATGGGTTAAATCATGTTGTTCTTCATATTGGTGTGATGAGTTGAATAAATGCTTTAGTACTTTTATCCATAGAACAGCTACTGTTATTTTTGCATGTTATACTTGCTTGATTGATTGAATAAGGTCTAGATCATGTTGGCATGCCATGCTAGTTTTAGGTGATTTCTGCCATAATAGTTATTTGCATGCTTAGTTTTTGATAAATTGTTTAGGTTGTTATTTTCATATTACTAGCATGTATAGGTGTTGTTTTCTCTGTTATTTGGATGCCATCATACATATCCATCATGTTAGAATAAATCATGTTTAATGATCTCTTATGGTTATGCATGCCTGCTTGTCTAAATAGCCTTTTTCATGTCTAGTTTTAATAGTTGTTTTGCTCCATGATTATCTTCATGCATTGAGTGATTCCATGACATGATTGGTACTGTTTTGTCTCTGTGATTAGGTTGCTTAGCTACTGGTTATATTAATTCTCCATGATTAGAAAAGCATGTGATACTATGGGCTTGTAGTATTGCTTGATAATATTTTCCTATGCATGTGTAGTTGTTTCTAGATTGTTTTCTTGATATTTTGCTCATCCTCATGAATGACCAGAGAGTCATTTAACCTTATTTGAGCATGTTATGAGAGTGGCACACCCACTGGACTCATGCCATTTTGGTTGAGGATCCATAACATCAATTGTAGTGTTATTCGTGTGTATTGTCGGTGCCTGTTTTGCTTGATGGTGTGCACCCTAGTATCATTGTTTGTGAGTGTACTTGTTTGATCAAATGCTTGCTGTATGTTTACTTTTTATCAAGTGTTTGCCTTTGTTGAGTTCTGATTGGGTGTTTCCCTTTTTGTGTTTACGACGTTAGATAACGAAGACGGTATTATTTTTCCCGGAGAGGTTTTTATTGCAACTCTTGTTTATTTCAAGAGCAAGACCAAGACCAGTGCCAAGGCAAGCCATTCCAAATGCTTGCTGTTGTTTTACTTATCATTATCTATCATGCATGTTCTACTTCTGAAGTTTTACAAAAGTTTGATTCAAAAACTATTCTTTAAGTGGACTATACCACTATCTGTTTTGTGTATCTAATATGCTATATCCACTATATAATCTTGGTGTTACCAAGCCCTTTAGGTATTTTAGTATCATCACTTAATCAACTTAAGTCCCCTAGTGGACATTTTAACTTGATGTTTTTGGAAAGCAAAAGCTTGGAAAAACCCCGAGGAAAGGTGGGACCTTGTCCGAGGGAGGTTTGTGAAGACGGAAAGGTTTTCGACTTGTTTTCCAAAAATGACACATAACCTAGTCTTCGCCGGACAACCAAGCCATGCTGTCACATTACCCCAATATTGGAACAGGGTCTAGCTAATTGCTTGTCGGTGTTAGTCCATGTCTACCTCAATGTGCTATAGGGGTTAGAGTCCCCCGAACCGAATTGTCGCCAGGAGGGAGAATGGGACATTCAGAGTGTGGGGATTAAGTTCGCCACCGGTTGCAACAGTTGGGTCTCCTGCCATGGCGGTGTGTTGTCAGGGGAAACCGGGTCGATACGGCTTACTCACTCGGTGCCGGGGAGAACAAACCCAGTTGAAGATGTAGTCATTTACTAGCACTGACATAGTGGATGGTTAGGACCAGTTATCCGATGTTTGCATACTGTCTCGGACAGTCCGTGGTTGTTCACGGCGGATGTACTGGATCTTGTCGATTGTGTACACCTCTGCAGAGTAAAACTATTCATAATAGCCACGTCCTCGGATATGGACAGTTGAATGGCCATGTAGCTAGCATTGTGTCAATGTTTTCAAAAAGCTGGAAAATGTTTTGGAATTGTACCTGGGAGGTACGTTGAAAGGGAATGACTGTACCTTTGAGGTACCGGATAAATGATGATCTTAAAGATGTGTTTTTCCAAAAAAAAATTGCAAAGAGAAATGTTTTCTTTATTTAGAATGCTTTACCAAAACCTTGTGTACATGCTATATCTACAAGAGAAATGAAATATCTTTTGAAGTATCTTCTTCAACAAAGAAAAATAAAACTTGTGCAACTATGATGGGTCTTAAATTCATCATAGCTAGTTGAACCCTAATTAAAGCCTTCCTACCACCTATATATATGCATACTTGCATGTTTAGCTTTCATTTAGGGTGACTTGCAGGAGTACATTCAAACGTACTCATGTATGGTTTCGTCCCTGGCTATTGTCTTAGTCAGATTTTGAGCAGAAACCCGGAGAACCTGAAGAAGATGGTGTCGCTGACGGCTATGCGAACTAGGAACGTCTCCGAGTCAGTAGCATGTAGGTAGTCAAGACGTGACTTGGGTTTACCACGAGTGTGTTTTGCAGTCTTCCGCTGTTTTTAGTGTGTGTTCCTGCCCTGCGTGGCAGTTGTTTTTCAACTGAGTCAAGTGACCAGTTGTGTAAGCCGTGTATTTGTGTAGTGGATGTTGTAATCTGCAATGCCAACTCGAGTATGTTGTTCATGACTAACTGATCATGCGATCGTGAATGTATGCATACTGGAGGTCTCGGACTGCTAGTCTAGGGTCCCCACATGCTCTCTCAACTGTGCATAAAGTTAGAAGATGGAGACTCAACATAAAAGTAAAAGAAAGGCCCTTCGCAGAGGGAAGCAGTGATCACTCATGTGCTAGAGCGTTTTATTTTATTAAACTGAGGTAATGAAAACATTTTTTTAGAGAAGTGTGTATGCTTATGTCAACAAATGGTAAACAGAAAATACAGTACGTCACAAGCCAACTAGAATTCACAAGAGCGGATCCCATAGAAGGACGCATATGGGTAGAAGGTCATCCCTCTTTCTCTGTTGTTTACATAATTATGCTTTGACTCATAAATCAGGGGCAAAAATAGTGAAGAGAATTTGTTGTATTAATTTGTTGTTGGGAACCCCGCTGCCAGCTCTTCTGTTAGTTGGATAAGCGGATGAAGCCACTAGTACACGGTGTGAAAGTCCAATCAATAAGTGAGATTAAGATTCTCTATTTACGTCTTCATGTGCTAAAACAGGAGCACAAAACAGGAGTAATTTTGAAGGTTTTAAAGGTAACACATGAGCAATTTACTTTGGAGTGGCGGTTAAATACCACATGTAGGCAGGTATGGAGGACACATTTGGCAAAATTTGGTTTTTTGGAGTTGGATGCACGAGTAGATCTCATACTCACTACAGGTGGAGGCTAGCAAAAGACTGGGAGCGATAAATCAAGAGAGCAATAATGGCCATAATCATGAATAGCGAGAAAAAGATCCTTAATCAAAGCATACGTGGTACTAAAAGTTAAAAAATTAAATGATCATAGAGGCTATAAGTGACTGGTTTGTAGTCATAAACATGGTGTAAGCATGCGCCAAGTCAACCATATAAAACATTCAAAGGAGAACACCACAAATTTATGCTTCAATATGACAGCAATAACTCATGATTCTTTCGATGGAACATTAAACACTCTCAGCTATTTGAGACAAATCATGCTAAAAAAATAACCACTAGGCTTAAGAATTAAAATAACATCTAGCATGATATGAAAAAGTCTACCCACAGTCTATACAAGCTTCTAATTGCACTGTTGTAAGCATGAAAACTATATTACTGCTTTCCAACACCAAGCATTTTATACTAAACAAAAACTCTCCAAGAGATACATAAATGAAACAATATAGTACTAACAGAAATCTACTAAAACTAACAGTTCTGAATAAGAGATGCAAGAAAAACATGGGCTAAAAAGGAATTTTTGCAGCAGCTAGAAGAAAAAACTAAGAATACGAGCAAAACGAGTATTCATACGAAAAATCGGAGCGTGTCCCTCTCCCACACAAATAATACTAGGTTCCAACAACATTATTGTAGCAAGGACAACAAAATAAAAACAAACATACACTCCAAGTAAATTTCATATGATGCGACCGAATAAAAATATAGTTTCACTAGAAGTGACCTGATAATTTGTTGATGAAGAAGGGGATGCCTTGGGCATCCCCAAGATTAGATGCTTGATTCTTCTTAGAATTTGCTGAGATGTACCATGGGGGAATCCCTAAGCTTTGACCTTGCACTCTTCTTGATCACATAATATCAACCTCTTCTCTTGACCCTTGAAAACTTCCTTCACACAATACTCAAAGTGATTCGCATTAGAGGGTTAGTGCAACAACAAAAAAAATCCATGGGTTCTGCATTGGCACAAGTTCTATTGATACTTTTAAACATTAGCTACAACCACTGATGTTTCGTGAAGCAGAGAAATCCACTCGACATAGTAAAAGAGCAAGTGCAAGAAAAATGGGAGAATCTGCCAAAACCAGAACAGTCTGTAATGACGAATTTTTTTGGGACACTTAAGTTGCTCAGATCGAAAAACATAAAGAACGAAAAAGTTTCATAATTAGCTGAGGAATAAGCACAAAAAGGTTCATGTCATTTTGATATGTCTGTAATTTATACGATTTTTTACGGTGGACAGCAGAAATCTGTTTCCTACGCAGAAATCCAAAATCAACTCCAACTTTCGCTAAAAACTTTACTTGGCACAACTAATACACGAAAATAAAGATACAGATGAGTTGCTACAGAAGTATACAATCCCTTGACTCAAAGAAAACAGATAAAAACAAAGAAAAATAAAACCATGGGTTATCTCCCAAGAAGTGATTTTCTTTAACGCCTTTTAGGTAGGCCCAGAAAAGTGGAATCAAGTGTTTTCAAGTGGAGAGGCATTCAAATCAAGATAAGGCCATTCCTCAATAATGAATTGTATTTTATCTAAATGAGTTTCAGATGTTCCTATCTTAGAATTTTTAAGTTTACTATTCTCATCAAATAAATTCTTTGGAACAATCCAATCAAAATTCTTTTCTTGGGCTTCATGCAGTGCTACCGATTTAAAGGGGATTGGTATTTTCTTCTCCTTTTCACTTCTAGATTCAGATTTTTCAAGAGCACCAACAACATCTACACATGAGGATTATGAGGATCCCACACAGCATCCAATTGGAATTTATGAAGCATACTAGGCGATCTACCCTAGGCGATCTACCCTAGGCGATCTGGCGGCGGTCTAGGGCTTCGGCCCTCCTTCCCGTCGGTGGCCGCTCCAGCGCCGACGTACACTTCCTCTCTCTCCTTGTTGGCTCTCGGTGATGGCCCATGTGGGTTTATGGCGGTGGAGGGTGCAATTTGTCACGGGACTGGTTACTCGTCGTAAAACCCTGTACCAGGGTTTCCTACGTCTTGATCCGGCTTCTCGTCGGTTGGATCTACTGGATACATCATTGGATGAGGTGGACGCGAGGGATCTACGCAAGCATGAGGTAATTCACCCTGGATCTACGATCTATTTTCCTTGTCATGTGGCATTGGTTGGTGTCAAGATCCCACGTCATAATGATTATCCAGTGGTCGAACTCTCCTCTGATCCGGTGGATCCTTCAGTTTTTGCGGTCCAAGCAACACGTGATCTAGGGTTTGACTTCACTCCTGGTGAAAACTTTGCTGCTCATATTCAAAAGAGATTTTCTACTCCAGTGCATGCAGATAGATCTATTGGTTCTTTCACCATGGTAGTGTCTTTTGCTCGTTTCACATTCGGTCTGGACTCGGATACTGTAAGTTTTGCCTTGGAGGCAGCAATTGGTGGTTTCTGTGGTGAGCTGAAAGTGTTTAAACTGGCTGATAATGTTTTTGGTTTCTCAGTTTCTTGCAAGCAAGTTGGTTTGTCTATTTTGCAATTGAAATCTTACAGCTGCTTGCACTTCAAATGTTATTTTCACCTTTGGAGTAATGGTGGCCCTAATTGGAGGCGTGAGTATCATTCTTGGCTCAAGGAATGTGAGAATGAATGGGTCCTGGTCTCAAGGAAAAATATGCAGTTCAAGAGTAAGAAATTGGATCAGTCTTTTAAGCCCATGGTTGTTAAGAAATTTCTTCCAGTTTCTATTGATCGAGTCTCCTCTGTTGACGTTGTTAATATGACTGTGGACTCAGCGGCTGCTCATACCGTTGTTGGGGTGTCTGCGTTGACTGGAAAAAATGATTGCTCTGAGCATTCACATACTGATATTAATGCATCTGTTGGTGTTGAGGCTTTGCTCCCTTCGGTGGTTAAGACTCAGACAGTGGTGGATTTCGAGTCGTGGGATTGCCGGAGATGCCTTTCGATGGGCCATAATACTGCTAGTTGTACTAACCAAATTCGTTGCAAACTCTGTTCCCGATATGGGCATAAGGCCAAGCTTTGTTTGGGGAGGGCCCAATTTACTCAAAGGTGGACACCTAAAAAGGTAAGCTCTATCTCTGTCGGAACCGTGAAGGTCCCCCTGGTCGGTACAACTTCTTCTTATTTAGTCTCGGCAACTCCGGGGGTGCTCGCCTCGACTTCTACACCTGTGTCTCCACCCCCAAATCAACCCTTGACGATTCGAGCTTCTGCCGCTGTCGGAACCATGGCCAACTTCGAGATGGATCCGCTGCCATGGCTACCTTGGGGACATCAAGTCATCGATGGTGGACCGACTAGGCTTCCGCGCACGTTCTGCTGCCCTGCGCAAGACCCGCCGGAGATTCATCGTGCTTTCTGTTATGCTCTGGTTAATCCGGCTCCACCGCCGGGGACAGAGGAGTTTTGGAGGACACAGGTTCGTATTTTCCTGACAGAGCACTTGGATAGGAACATTGTGGAGGATCAGCCTGCTGTTTTTGGTGTGGGGCTGTTCGAGATGTTTAGTGTCAATTCTAGGAACGCTTTGGTTCAGCATGGTCCTTTTAATTTGCATCTGCCTGGTGTGTCAGTGAGGTTTGTGGAACCAGAGAGAGCTTTGAACCATCGTGCTGAACAGGGATTTAGGCGTGGCTGGCTAATGTTTCTAGGTGTGCCGCCAGATTACAGGAACACGGCGGATATCATCAATGCGGTCTCTACCT
The DNA here is from genome assembly GCA_028641055.1 of Alopecurus myosuroides. Lineage (NCBI taxonomy): Eukaryota > Viridiplantae > Streptophyta > Magnoliopsida > Poales > Poaceae > Alopecurus > Alopecurus myosuroides. The sequence goes on along the minus strand of CM054061.1, from coordinate 181,988,870 downwards.
TTGGCAAATACATCACCTGGAACATGGATGATCCCATTAAGTCACGGATTCTGGTTCTAGCAGATTTCACTTCGCCTGCAAGGGTTCCTCGTGATGTGGTGTTTTGCAAATTTTCCACAGTGGGAGCTATTAAAGAGTCATGGACTGCACCTGTCTATATCCTGTCAGCTGAATTTGCAGACCATTTACCAGCAGATGAAGATGAGATGCCTTTGGATGGTAATCCACACCCACTACCTGGTGGTTTAGTACCCAATGCTAATATGTTTGTGGGACCTCAATTCCCTGAAATTGGATGGGATAATGTGCAGCATCAGCAGGGGGTTGATAACCAGCAGCAACAGGATTTGGGTGAACCTTGGAATATGGTGCAAGAAGAAGTAGAGGATCAATTCTCCATGGTTTTAAATCCTTCTGAGGCCTCTGTTTCTTCAGTCCAATACCCTCCTCTGCAAATCAATCAAGATATTCAGGTTGGGCTGGTACAGACTGTGTTTGGTCCCTGCCTTCCACCTCTGATGGCCTGGACAAGACTTTTTGAGAAGAATATGCCTCAGTTCCTATCTCTCTCAATTCCTGCTTCAGTGAATGGTTCTCCTTTCTGGCTGATTAAATTGAACAAGCGTTCCTGGACTCAAGCTTTTGATCAATTGTTTGATGTCTTTGGTCTGGTGGGGAAGACAGGGCACTCTCCTAGACTGAAATTGTTTAAGGCTAAACACTCCTGTCTACCTAGTGCTGTTCCTATTCAGATGCCTCAATCTGCTATGGATTTTCAGTCCTCTGGCACTGAGAATTTTTTATCTCAAACTGCAAAGCTCAAGGCTAAGAAGGTTGTGTTACTAGGAGGACCTGTCAGACGCAGTGCCAGACAAATGGAGCTACAGAAGGGTTTTAAGCCTTCCCCTATGCTGGATGGCCATACTCAATACAGGAAACGTGCTAAAAAGAGTAACAGTAGCTGTGATCTTTCAGTTTGGAAACCTCTGGCTATGCCCTCCAAGGAACATGAGCAGAATGCTGATGCTAACAATTTCAGTGGTGCTGATGGAGTAAAACCATATACTTCCATCCAAACTTTGCAACAGATTGGGATTGGCTTGGGGATTGATAAATCACTGCTATCTGAGGAGAGGCTTGCAGCTAGGACTCCTTCTACTTCATCAGACAGTTCAGATGTTTAGTTCACCTATGGTACTTGGGGTGGCTGGGTTGGCAGTGCAGTGGGTGTGTTTCTTTTATCCTTGGAGCCGTAATCATGTGGTTGTTGTGGCACACTTTCTGTATCTGTTAACTGGAACTTGTTTCTATGTTGTCAGACTCTATGTGCTTTTGTTACCTCCAATTGTACCAATTGGTGGTTTTCTTTTATTTATCAGTTGTAAGAATAGTACTGGTAATCGTATGTGGAAGGTGTTTGATCTCAATGTGCGTGGACTGAATGGTGAGGAGAGGCAATCTGATGTGCGTGCTAAGATTGAAGAAAGTCAGTGTTCAGTCATTTGTTTGCAAGAAACTAAAATTGAGTACTTTGATCACAGGCTAATTAAAAAATTTTGTCCCAAACGTTTTGACTCTTTTGTATACTCTCCCTCTGTGGGTGCCTCAGGAGGCATCATTGTCATTTGGAATTCATCTATATTAGCTGGGTCATTGGTGGAATTGCAAAGATTTGGTATTGTGATTGATTTTGTTTCTGTGCATAATTCTGAAAAATGGAGATTGGTTAATGTCTATGGACCTTGTCAAGGGATTGAAAGAGACAATTTTGTGTCCTGGCTCTATAATTTGGATATTGGTTTTGTTGATAATTGGTTAATTCTAGGTGATTTCAATTTTTCCAGATCAAGTGATAACAGAAATAGAGGAACTGGGGATGTTAATGATATGTTTCTGTTCAATGATATTATTGGTAATCTTGGATTAGTGGAATTACCTATTAAAGGGAGGTCCTATACATGGTCTAATATGCAGGCAGACCCTTTACTGGTTCAGTTAGACTGGTTTTTTACATCTGTTAATTGGACTATCACATACCCTAATACCTATGTACTTCCTTTGGCTAAGTCCTCCTCTGATCATCTACCATGTGTAGTAGTGATTGGTACTTGCATCCCCAAAGCTAAGATTTTTAGGTTTGAAAGTTTTTGGACAGATCAGATTGGCTTTTTGCAATGTGTCCAAAGCTCTTGGGAAAAAGAAGTATATAAATCTTCCAGTGCTGCAACATTGGCTGCCAAGTTTAAGACTTTGAGATATGATCTGAAAAGATGGAGTACTGGATTATCAAAAATAAAGATTCTGATTGAGCTTTGCAATAAAGCTATCTTTATTTTGGATGAACTTGAAGAGAATAGGGTGCTCTCTATCCCTGAGTCAAACTTCAGAAAGCTGGTTAAACAACACCTACAAAAACTGTTATCAGCTCAGACCAAATATTGGAAAGATAGGTGCACCATACGATGGGCTAAAGTGGGAGAGGAAAATTCCAAATATTTCCATGCCATGGCAACCAATAGATTGAGGAGGAACTCTGTTGCTAGTCTTAAGAGTGAGGATGGCACATTAATTACAGATCATGATCAAATGGCTGGTAAATTTTGGAATGTTTTCAAAGCCAGAATGGGTTGCACTAATGGCATCACCATGAGTCTTGATATTGATAGAATTGTTAAGAGAGTAGATGGACTGCAGGAACTATCTAAACCTTTCACTAAAACAGAAATGGATGATATTATTAAATATATGCCAGGTGATAGAGCTCCAGGTCCTGATGGGTTCACAGGTATATTTCTAAAAAAATGTTGGTCAATTGTTGCTAAGGATTTTTATCAACTGGCTCAGGATTTTCATGCTGGAAAGACAGGGGTTGCTAGCATTAATACATCCTTCATCACTCTAGTTCCCAAAAACTCATCTCCAGAGACTGAGAGTGACTATAGACCTATTTCCTTGACTAATGTTTGCCTCAAATTCCTTACTAAGCTGATTGCTAATAGGTTACAGAACAGGATTCTGGACTGTCTTAACAAGAATCAATATGGGTTTCTCAGAAACAGAACTATACAGGACTGCATTGCCTGGACTCTGGAATATATACATATGTGCCATGCTTCCAAAAGGCCAGTAATTATTTTAAAACTGGACTTTGAGAAAGCCTTTGATACAATTGAGCATGAGGCCATAATTAAAATTCTCCAGTGCAAAGGTTTTGACAGCATTTTCATAAGATGGGTAACAGATTTACTAGCCTCTGGTACTTCCCAAGTTCTACTCAATGGAGTGCCTGGTAAGCAATTTATGTGCAGAAGAGGAGTAAGGCAAGGGGACCCCTTATCTCCTTTGGTGTTCACAATTGGGGCTAACCTGCTCCAGGAAGCTATCAATGATATTTTGGATTCAGGACAGATTGCTCTGCCTATTGACACAGGGGATCCTGATTTTCCAATCATCCAGTATGCAGATGATACTCTTCTTATTGTTCCTGCTGACCAGGAACAAATCATGGCCCTTAAAACCTTGTTACATAAATTCTCAGTCACCACAGGGCTTAAAATTAATTTCCATAAGTCCAGCATGTTACCAATCAATGTGGAGCCTGATGATTTATTGCTGCTAGCTGAGAGTTTTGGATGCCAAGTTGGTTCTTTACCTTTTACTTATCTTGGTTTGCCTGTGGGAACGACTAGACCAAAAATCAGTGATTTAACTCCAATTGTGACGAGATTGGAGAGGAGATTGTGTGCTTCTTCCTGTTTCTTATCACAAGGAGCTAGGCTGCAGCTGGTTAATTCAGTATTCACTTCCCTTCCTGTGCATTTTCTTGCCACTCTGCAGCTTCCTCAGGGGATTGTGGAGCAGTTGAATAGAATTATTAGACAGTGCTTATGGAGAGGAAATGATGATACTCCTAAACAGTCTCTTGCTTCTTGGGATATGATTTCTAAACCAAAAATGAAGGGAGGCTTAGGTATTACTAACTTCTCTATTAAGAATGATGCATTGATGCTCAAATTTGTCAATAAGTTTTACAACAAGTTTGAGATGCCTTGGGTTAAACTAATCTGGGACAACTACTATAGAGATACCATCCCACATAAAGAGGACCCATGTGGTTCCTTTTGGTGGAAGGATAATCTGAAATTAGTGGGAAAATTCTTGGAGTTCACCAAACCAGTGGTTAATAGTGGAAAATCTGTGTGCTTTTGGATGGACTCTTGGGAGATTGGAGGTTCCTCTCTGCCACTACAGTTTAGGTTACCCAGACTTTTTTCATTTGTCAAGGATGAGAAGGCATCAGTGTGGACTATCATGAGCCTAGTGGAGAGGGAAGAGGGGTTTCACCTGCCCTTGTCAACACAAGCTTTTGATGACTTGATTATCCTCTCGGATTGGATGGATTCTGTTAGGCTAGATGCCTCAAAACATGATGAATGGCTCTGTACTTGGCAAGGTGGTACTTACACAGCTGCTAAATATTATGCTCATGTGCATAAGGACATTGTGGTTTGCCCTGTGGTACAGTGGCCATGGAAAAGTAAATGTATGATGAGGATTAAGATGTTTTCTTGGTTACTGATTAATGACAGACTGAATACAAAAGACCTTCTGAGGAGGAGACACTGGGCTGTAACTGAGGATGATAATTGTGTTCTTTGTGTTGGAGACTGCTATGAAGACAGAGATCATCTGTTCTTTCAATGCAATTTTAGCAGCAGAGTGTGGAATTATCTGGGCATTGATTGGTCACAGGGAGTTGATTTGCTTTCAAAGGCAAGGCTTGCTAGGAAGAGTTTTGGTAAACATTTCTTTTTGGAAGTGGCATTCATTGCTTGCTGGAACATTTGGAAGATCAGGAATGATGCAATTTTTAGATTGGATAGACCTAAATTCTCTGTTTGGAGAAATAGATTTGCTAATGACATGCTTCTACATGTACATAGGTTTCAGAAGGAGAAATCCTTGGCTGTAAAAAGTTGGATAGATAGCCTCCCCTAGGGGTCTGGCTGTTGTAAATGGTTGTCCCTTTCCTAACATATCAATAAAAGGCTGTGGGGTTCTTTGCCCTACAGTAGAAAAAGTCAAAAAAAACATCTACACATGAGCCTAGCATATTAAAATGATCAAAAAACTTTTCTAGCTTCTGTAGCAACGTCTCCAAATTCTTTAAGCATGGTTTCTAAGATAAAATTTCTTTTTTCAATATCTGCAATATTATTCAAGTTGAGGAACATTTGCTGCAGTATGGGGTGAAGGTTAACAAAGCTAGCTTCTAACATATGAATTAAAGAAGTTGCAGCAGTTTCATAATTAGGAGCAAGTTCTATGGATTTCTCCTCAAATTTTTCATGCTTACTAACATGATTAAAGAATTATTTAATGGTATCCTTTCCAAGTATAGAACCACTTCAAACTGGAAGATCTTTCAGGGTAAACTTAGGGAGCAACATGATGAATAATAACAACGAGGTAATAAAATTAACAACTAGAATAAGAACTAATTTGTGTGTGCTTTTGATAAAGAGAAGCAAACAAGATAAAATAAAATAAACTAAGCAAAACAAATACAAAGTAAAGAGATTGGAAGTGGGAGACTCCCCTTGCAGAAATTCTCTTCATCCCCGGCGACGACGCCAGAAAAGTGCTGGTGCAAGAGTTGACGAGGGAGTGGTTGCTTCTTGATGACTTTGAAATCCTCGGCAACGACGCCAGAAAAGTGCTTGATGGTGCAGGTCTTGCACTTGTTGGGAGACCCCAAGAGGAAGGTTTGATGAGCACATCAGCAAGTTTGCCTCAAAAAAGAAATCAAGGTTGAATCGACCAGTAGGAGAAAAAAGCAACTTCTGAAGGTTGATGCAGCTGAGATGGTGTCGCACCCTGGTTCCTAGGGGATACTCATCGGGCCGAACTGGATAGCAGATGCTTGGATTATGGGGCATAACTGCTCCCACGTCCCAGCTTCCTGGTAGGCCTGCGCTTATGCGCGACAACACAAGCCCTGCTATTCCACCGTCGATGTAAACTATCCACTAGAGACCATAGGCACTACTGTCGACGTACTTCATATCAATCACGCAGGGTACGTCAACAGCGTTAAACGGAATGATACCACAACATATCTCTAAGACACAAAAGATTGAAATAAGATTGCAAATGGCCTTCACTAAGGCAGAGAATAGCAAATACAATCATCCAGAGGACACATGTCCCAACATAACATCATTACATAGCAGCGGAAGCATTCAACAGGTCTGAGTACAGACAAATCCAAATAGGCCTAAGAGGCCGGCAATGAAAGGAAAACGGAGCCCATCCACGAAATCGTCGGATCCTGCCCGGGTCCGCTATCTACTCGTCAACAGCGTCGTCGTACTCCACGTAGTAGCCTCCATGGGGATCCTCGGAATCGTCGTCTGCGTAAACCACAGCCCCAAAGGGGTCAGTACAACAACGTACTGGCAAGCAAGACTCACAGTTCACCAAAGTGTAACCCGTCAACACCAAGCACAGATGCTTTGGGTTCAACGGAAGGAAGGGTGATATAAAAGATGCGGCAGCGGGCTGCACTAACCAACTACAGAAACATACTATGACTTCCGGCTAACAGAAAGGAGATAAGATAGCGTATCGTAACCAACTATAACTAACCACCAAACAAACCCATCCTGGATCTCGCCCCTTATCCAAAGAAGCAATCCAAGGATAACTCACACAGTTGGATTAATGATGGTTCAGGTTATTGTGTCAATAAACCTATTACTAGTCAAGTTATTATAGTTAGGTGTAAGTTGTCTGAGTACTTGTTAGCCAGTACTTTCACCAAGTCGTCACATAACCGCGGACAACACGGCTTCTCGAGAAGATTCATCCCTGCAGGGTGTGCTCCAGTACCCGTACACACTCAAGCCACCAACTAAAACTTAGGTGGACTCGACACGACTCGAACCATCACTACAGCCTATCCTAGGAGCCACGGAGCTATAAGGTCCCAGCCACGCAGCCGAATACTCAGCGCAGGTGTGCAAAACTCCCGCAGGACACAACACCCCGGCACTACAGGCCTCGCCCTATATGTGTGCGTCATCATCATCATCAGTAACCATGGGAGCGACCCATTTATGCGTATGAGCCAAATGGAACACCCGAACTAAGTGTGGCTCTTCGGACAAACTGCGGATCAGATCAAAGCCGAGGGGGGTTCCATACCACCACCCGGATGCGGTGAGCACGCTCATCATGGATCAGTAGACAAGACCCTTTTCCTAATTAGGGTCGACACTAGCAGGCCTCAAAACCACGACGGGCCTCCTGCCGGTGCCTTAACATCAAATTATTATTACCCAAGCATTAACAGGTTGTTGTTTACACATCGAGCCCATAGAACCTAATAGAAATATGATAACAGAAAGTAACGGGTAACAGACTCGAGCAGAAACAACCCTAAGCATGCTAGTAAGACACGGGCTCAAACAACGGGGTTATAGGACTGGAGGGAGGCAATATCATGGTTTCAGGGTATCATGTGATAGGATCGTAACAGAGGCAACGATACATATGGCTAGCAGAAATAGACAACGGAAAAGTATCGGTAACCAATGTTGAAAGGAACACAGTGGTTCATGTGAGTGATAACTTGCCTGCAAACCCAGTAGCCGGGTACTGAGCTAAATCCTCAGAAGGGGTGTCGTAAGGATCGTCGGACTCAACGTCGTCGTCTATCCGAGAAGAAGCAAACAAACAATGCAGAAAAGGGGTAGACAATCAATATCATGGCATAGTGCACAATCATGGGGATGATGCATGTCATGTTAATAGTTGCATCAAAATAAACTAGTTGACATGGTAACACAAATTAAGTGGACACATATGCAATTTTGAGTTGCATATGAAAAGCCCATGAATTTTGGGTTAGATTATTTGTTTTCCAACTAATCAACAGATGAAGGTGAATTAGTATGATGCATGGATGAGGAAAACAACAAAATAACAACAGTAGAACCAATTTAAAATAGGGTTTACCAATCTAGAAATTTATTTAGTAAGTTATGGAATTTTTGGTTCCTTAAAGGGATTACACAAATAGTTGTTGTTTTCACCAATTTAAATTGTGCAAAACAAATAACAAAATTCATATTTGAAAAGTTTACACTTTTCTAGGTTGAAAACATATTTTGCATGTTCAAAATTAATTTATTTTGGGCAAGTTATGATTTTATCAAATTTAAATGAATTAAACAAGTATTAAATTATTTAGGCAATTTAAATTATTCAAATCATGAAACAAAATTTATATTTGAATTGGTGGTTCAAAATGGTATGGAAAACATATTTTATTTCCATGATTTGGATTAATAATGAATTAGTTATGGATTTTAGCAAATTGCAATTGAATTATTTGAATTCGAATTTGAATTGCATTTTGAAATTTCAAAACAGAAAACAAATGCTATAGATAGATAGACAATTTAATTTAGAGCAGCGTACATATTTTATTTATTTTTGTTGGAGTTGGGATTTAAAAGTTATTTGGGTTTGAAGTTTAGGGACTAAACTGTAATAAAAATTGGACTTAAAATAAAGGAAAACGTGCAGAAAAGCAATTTGCACCACGCAGCGAGCATACCCAGCCACTGACAGTGGGGCCAGGCCTGCGTGGCGCCTAGGTGGCCTCCAGGGTCCATGACAGTGGGCCCCAGCGCTGGGCGTACAGAAGGAAAAAATTGGGGAGGCAAATGCCTCCCCTGGGATTTGATCCCGGGACCTTCCCTTGGGCGCACGGTTCTGCTAGCCACTTGGCTGGTTTCGGTTTCTTGTCAGATACAGGCAGCATAGGAGGTTAAGGTGCAGTTTTTCCGTCATTTAAAATTTTAACTGAACTTTTTTCAGTCGTACAGGTAGAGATCGCGAGCGGACAGAGCGGGGGCGGCCGGCGATGGCGCTGCTCGCGCTGCCCGCGGTGGGCTGCCGCGGGTGGCCGGAGAGGCGGCTGCCGGCGGGTGGCCGGGGCGGCCGTGGGGCCGTGGGCCCGGAGAGGAGGAGGCGACCAGGAGGGAAGGGAGGCGGCGAGGCTTACAGCGAGGGGGCGGAGAGGAGCGCTCGGTGGCGGAATCCGGCGATGGCGGCGGCGATCCGGCGGTCGTCGAGGGAACCCGAGGGCACGGTGAGGAAGAGGGCGCCGCGCCGGTTCCGTTCCCGGCCCTAGCGCGGCCGGGCGGGCACCGTGGCGGCGGCGCCTCGCCGGAGAAGGAGGCGTTGGAGGTTCTCTCGGGAGGAGTTACAGGGAAAAAGAAAAACCAGAGGGAGGAAGAGAGGAAGAAGGAGATGTGCGGCGCTAGAGGGAGAAGAGCGAGGAAGAAGACTAGGGTTAGGAGGGAGGCTTGAGGGCAAGAAATAGGAGGGGGTCGAGCTCGGATCGACCGTTCCCTGCTCGATCATGTCGACGTGGGCACTGGAGATGACTCCGTACAGAGGTAGGAGAAGGACCGTGAGGGGGTACGGGCTTTTGGCCAAAACGGGCTGGCCCCAACGTGGGCTGCCTCCTTTTGCCCCCTCTCCCTCTTTTTTTTGTTTATTCTTTTGTTTATTACCTTTTTTTTTTGCAGCTTTGGGAAAAGAGAGAGAAAACAATGGTCCTAGGGGTTTGCAAACTTTGGAATAAATTTTGTATTGTTTTGTTTTTGGTAACAACACCTTAAAACAAACATTTGTTTTTCCAAATAATATCAATTGATAAAGTTGTTTGGAAAATTAAATGAATTGAGCAATTGTAGTATCAAAAGAAATAATTGAAAGTTAAGCCAAAATTAAGTCTTTGATTCCAATTTTTGGTATAACAAATTATTGTTTGTTTGGTAGTTTTTATTTGACACAATGTAACATAACAAGTATGACAAATAATTGAATTTTGTTTTGGAATTCAAATAGAAATCAGATGGAAACAATTCAATTCAAATGCAACAAAAGGCAATTATGATGACATGATGCAAAGCAAAAATAAAACAAGAAACAAAACATCTAGGGGGAGATTTTCATACTTGGGATGTTACAGATGGCAGGGCGCACTACCGGTTCAGCAGCAACGTGGAACCTACACAACAGAATCAATTCACTTTGCCCCCAATGAAGCAGTGAGGTTGTCAATCTCACCAGTTTTTCTGAACACAAAGAGGTTAAACAAATGGTGTGGAAAACAGTATGAGAACAATATGAAAACAGTGGTAGCAGTGTGAAAACAGTGGAAGCAGTGTGAAAACAGTAATTGCAACGGTTGTATTATCAGTATGAGAAAATGTACCGGGGTCCACGGTTCACTAGAGGTGTCTCTCCATAAAAGATAGCTAACAAGTGTGGCGAACAAATTACAGTTGGGCAATTGATAGATAATGAAACATGCATGACATGATGATTACTATGTGATTCATGCGGGCATTACAGCAAGATACATAGACCGTCATCCAACTGCATCTATGACTAATAATACACCCTCTGAATATCATCCGAACAAACGTTGGGTATTAAGTTACAAGCAACAGATAATTGCAGTAAGCAAAGTGTGTAATTTAAACATCATTGTTTTCTCCCTAATGGTAACGTCACATCCTCCATCTGTCACGTTTCTGTCACTCGACCGTGAGTAAAAGGTAGGCATGAACCCACTATCGAGCATAAATAACATACACATGAAGAAAACATGATAGATTGATAATCAAGAGACATAGCATTCAATAATCATCGGATCCTAGCAAACACAACATGTAGCATTACAATAAGATGAGCTCGATCATGTAGGGCAGCTCACAAGATCTAAACATGAGGGATAAAGAGGAGAGAACAACCATCTAGCTACTGCTATGAACCCGTAGTTCAAGGATGAACTACTCACGCATCACTCTGGAGGCGGGCATGGTGGTGTAGAGCCCTTCGGTGATGATTTTCCCTCCCGGCATGGTGCTGGGGAGAACTCTAGAACCCTCCCGATCTCGGGTTGACGATGACGGCGGTCTCAGGTGTTTTTGTGGAAAAGTGGTCCTTTTTAGGGTTCACGCATCTGGGGGGAATAAATAGGCGAAAGGGCGATGGCGGTGGGCGGGGCCCACACCACCCCCATAGCGCAGCCAGAGGGCGCACCGCCTCATGGTGTGGCCCCCTCCGGGCCTCTTTGGAACTCCGTGGAAACTTCGGGAATTCTAAGAATTCCGGGCTTCGAATTTTCCAATTCCGAGAATATTTCAAGAACAACTTTTGTGAAACTAAAAACAGCAGAAAACAGGAACTGACTCTGTGGCATCTTGTCAATAGGTTAGTCCTAGGAAATCGATAAAAATGACATAAAATGTATGGAAAACATGTAGCATATGGCATGAAAACAACATGGAACATCGGAAATGAAGGATATGTTTATGACTTACAGGCTTAGCTCCAATCTGCTGGCCGCCACCGCCCCGTCTTCCCTGGCCGCTGCCTTGTCTGCCTCCCTGTCCGTCGCCCAGTCTGTCCAGGCTGCCACCACCGTCCGGCAGAGAACGTCGCCACCATCTACCGGAGATTGAAGCAAACATCTCACCTCGTCGCCGCTGCCCTCCATTCGCCATCGTCTTAGGTCATCACTGTTTACCACCTACCGGGCGTTGTAATTGCTCCTCTTATGGATCGAGCGGATCGAGTGTTGACCTAGCTTTAAAAAAATGGATATGTTCTACGTCATGATCCCTCGCTGCTCGGTGTTGTTTGATGGCACGAATTACCCTGATTTCGCTGCCTTTATGTGCATTCACATGCGCGGTCTTCGTTTGTGGGGCGTTCTTTCCAGCGAGGTCTCTTGTCTGTCGCGTCCCATTACTTCTACGGTTCCTACTCCACCGATGCCACCAGTTATTGATGTTGATGCTCCTCAGGCTGCAAAGGATGCAACTAAGGGTGCGGATGATGTTGTCGTTGTTGCGTATGACCAGAAGGTCCAGGAGTACTCTGACGTTCTTGCGACCTATCAGCAGGACATGACTGCTTACACTCGGTGGGTGGATGATGCTCGTGTTGTGGCCATTCTTACTGCCAGTGTTTTACCCCAGTTTGCTTCGGAGTTTATGGGACTCTCTACTGTCGTTGCCATGTGGGCTCATCTTTGTCAGCGTTATTAGTTGTCTGGGGATGCTCTTTATATGTCTGTGATTCCTCAGGAGTATGCTTTACAGCAGGGTGACTCTACTACTAATCAGTTCTACACGCAAAGTTTTTCTATATGGCGTCAGCTCGACTCACTTCGCACTGCTATTTGTGGCGCATGCCCGTGTTGTCAAACTGTGTGCTCCGACTTGGAGTTCCAGCGCATCTACGAGTTCTTCTCGCCGCTTCGTACTGAGTTTGAGGTTCGTCGTGCTCAGTTGCTTGTCCGCGGTTGTATTCCTATGTCGGAGGTGTTGTCTGAGCTTCGTGCTGAGGAGATTCGCCTCCATGGCGTTGGTATGCTTAATGTTCTCTCTGTGCTGGCCGCCCGTGGACCTGCACCGTCGCCCCATGGTCCTGCTCCGTCGCCTACTCCACCATCTCCTCCGCGACCCACTGCTCCACCATTGTTGCCCACTCCTTAGGGACAGGGTCATGACTCTCTTCCACGATCTCACTACACCTACTGTGACCTGGATGGTCAAACTAAGTCTCGCTATGACTTGCGCCAGCAGAGGGCACAGTCTAGGACTCGTCCGTCTCATGTCTCGTCGGGTTCGTCTAGTGGATCAGGTTCTACGGTCACTCCTACCGAGAAGGACATGGTGCGGATGATCAGGAGGTTGCTTGCTGCTTCAGGATCTTCTTTGACTGGTACTGCTAGATCTGTGAATGGTTCTTTTGGCACTGTGGGACCACCATATTCTACACAGTCAGGTACATCGTCGTGGGTTCTGGATTCTGGAGCGTCTTTTCATATGACTTGTGATCCTTCCACTCTCTCCTCTCTTAGACCTATTGATTCTCCTATTAGTGTTCTCATTGTTGATGGTACTCTTGTCCCTGTCTCTGGTCGAGGCAATCTACTTCTTCCTTCTTTGTTCATGATATCTCTCATGTTCCTCGTCTTACTATGAACCTGTTCTTGGCTAGTCAACTGACTGACCCTAGTTGTCGTGTCATTTTTTACGTCGATTCTTGCTCTATTCAGGATCGTCACACCAAGGTTCTGGTTGGAGTTGGCCCTCGCCGCCGTGATTCTCAGGGACTTTGGGAGTTAGACTGGCTTCGTGATCCTTTCGCTGCCACCTCGTCTGCCAGTTCTCCCGCCATCGTCGCCTCCGTCACCAGTTCCTTTCAGCAGTGGCATCATCATCTTGGTCACCTTTGTGGTTCTCGTTTATCGTCATCAGTTCATCATGGTCTTCCGGGACATGTCTCAGGAGATGTTTCTTTGCAGTGTCAGGGTTGTAGCTTTGTAGGCTAGGGAAACAGAATCAATTGCCATATCATATTAGTGCGTCTATCTCTCGGTGTCCTTTCTACTTAGTTCACTCTGATATTTGGGGTCCGGCTCATTTCACTTCGAAAGGGGGCCATAAATAATATATCATTTTGATGATTTCTTTCATAATACTTCTACAACTTCTCGTAGTGAGGTTCTCTCCATATATAAGTGTTTTGCAGCCATGGTTCTTACTCAGTTTTCTACGATGATTCGTGTGTTTCGTGCAGTTTCCGTTGGTGAGTATATCTTTAAGCATTTGCGTGGTATCCTTACTAAGCAGGGAACGCTTGCTCAATTCTCTTGTCCCATGTGCATGCTCAGAATGGCGTGGCTGGGCGTAAGCATCACCATCTTCTTGAGACTACTCGTGCGATGATGATCACTTCTTCTCTCCGCCTCATTTCTGGGCTGAGCCTGTCTCTACCTGGGCTTATCTCATTTATATCCAGCCTTCTACCGCCCTTTAGGGTGCTATTCGTCTTGAGAGACTTTATAATTGTTCTCCTAACTATTCTATGATGCTTTTGTTTGACTGTGTTTGCTACATTCTCTTTGCTACTCGTGAACACACCAAACTAACCGCTCAGTCTGTTGAGTGTGTTTTTCTCGAATATAATCATGAGCACAAGGGCTATGGTTGTTGGGATCATGTGGCTCGTCAGATGTGTATTTCTTGGGATGTGACTTTTGATGAGTCTTGTCCTTTCTATCCGCGATCGACCTCCACTATGGAGAATATCTCTTTTCTTACTCTTCTTGATTCTCCTCACTTTGTTCCTCCTCTTTCTTCTCCTACTTCTCTTCCCACTCCCCCGGTACCGTCTAAACCGACTCTATCCTTTCCTCCTTCGTCCCCGCGTTCTTCACCCTCCTCACTGGTGTCTTCTCCCTCTCTGTCTCCTCCTACTATTCCCTCTTATCCTACTTTTCCCTTTTACAATACTCGTCGTCCGCGTGTTTGTGAACGAGTCCTCTGATGCACCCTCTACTTCTGGTAAATCGTCTCAGCCGACTTATTCTCTTGGTAGTCGGCCTTGTACTACACCTGATTTCTATAATCCCGCCAGTTACGGTGTTACCGCTATTCTGGAGCCAACTAACTACAGTGAGACTGTTGTTCATCCTGAAGGGAAGCTTGCGATGACCGAGGAGATTGTTGCACTCGAGCGCACTAGTGGGTCTATAAGGTGAAGACTCGCTCTCATGGGTCCCTTGAGAATTACAAAGCTTGTTTGGTTGCTCATAGCTTTCAGCAGGAGCATGGCCGTGATTATGATGAGACTTTTTCTCATTTTGCTCACATGACCACTATTCGGACTCTTCTTGTCGGTGCATCTATTCGCCATTGGTCTTTATCCTAGCTTGATGTTAAGAATGCATTTCTTAATGGTGAGTTGCGTGAGGAGGTCTATATGCGCTACCACCTGGGTATTCTGTTGATGATGGCATGGTCTGCCATCTTCGTTAATCTCTCTATGGCCTTAAGCAATACCCTCATGCATGGTTTGAGCGCTTTGCTTCTGTGGTCATGGCTGCTGGTTTTTCTCCGAGTGCTCATGATCTTGCACTATTTGTTCATTGCTCTCCTCGTGGTTGCACTCTCCTTCTTCTATATGTTGATGACATGATCATCACTAGTGACGACCCTAAATATATTTCCTTTGTTAAGGCCCGTCTAGCTTAGCAGTTTCTTATGTCGGATCTTGGTCCGCTTTGTTACTTTCTTGGGATTGAGGTTTCATCTATCTCTAATGGTTTCTTTATATTTCAAGAACGGTATATTCATGACCTTCTGAAAGTAAAGTATAGGCACCTAGAGGGGGGGTGAATAGGTGCTACAACCAATTTTAATTTTTCTTTAACAATTAGGCTTGACACAAAGGTAAATTCTATGCAACTAGGGTGAATTTACCTATATGACAAGGCAAGCACATACGAGCAAGAGTAAAGGAGGAAAGGAACGAGGTAACCAATATGAAGCACACGGAGACACGATGTATTCCCGAGTTCCTCCTTGTTAAGGGAGTACGTCTCGTTGGAGGGCTGTGAGCTCGCCACAAAGGCCTACTCAACGCCACAAAGGCCTCACCCTATTCTCCGATGAACCCCGCCACAAAGGCCTAATTCACCTTCCACTATTGATCCCCTTTGAGGCGGGAATCGAGTCCTTTATAAACAACTTGGGGCACACACCCACAGCCAAATTTGGGGCTCCCAACACTTCTTGAATCACCAACAAGTAGCAAGATGCCTAGGTTATCCACAAGAGGAACCCTAGGCTAGATCACTCAAGCTAGAGAGGGGGAAATGAAGAAAGGCTCGGTGAAGATGTAGATTAGGGTCTTCTCCTTCAATCCTCCAAGTATCAACAAGTTTGGGTGGAGGGATTGGGAGAAATCTAACTTTGGAGGCTCAATAAATGCTTGTCTTTAATGCTGGAGCGAACAACCTCTTGGGGAAGAAGGGGATGGGGTATTTATAGCCCCCTCCCCAAAATAGTCATTTGACCCTTTTTCGTGCCTAGCGGTACTACCGCTGGGGCCAGCGGTACTACTGCTACCAGGCAACATGAGCAGTACGTGGGAGTCCCACACACAGGGCGCGAGCGGTACCACCGCCAAAGTACCGTGGTACTCCAGCAGCGGTACTACCGCGAGTGCACACCGGTACTACCGCTGGCCACAACTTCAAATTAAATCGAAGTGGCTGGCGGTAGTATTAGGGCACTACTGCCCTAGTACCGTAAACGTTACCGTGAGCAAATCCTTGCCAGCGGTAAAAGGGCCGATACTGAGGGCGGTACTACCCCTTCCTGGAGACAGCGGTACTACCGCCAGTCAGTAGAGGTACTACCGTTGAGCAAGGTTTTGCTCGAAGATCAATATGACCACAGCGGTACTACCGAGCCAGTACCGCTGCAGTACCGCTGAAAACAGTACGCATTTTCATACTGGCGGTACTGGGCGCGGTACTACCGCTTGCTGTGCATAGCGGTACTACCGCTGTCGAGGCCAGTACTACCGCTGGATCAAATTGATCTTGGTGGCTTTGTCTTGAAATACTCTTCACCTTTTTGCGTCTAGTTGATATTTCCTGAAATACTTTGACGCACTGTTAGATGCTTAGTAGTGTTGTTATCAACTCCAAAGCCTAAGAGAGATCAAAGATGAAAAATGCACTTTCAATCTCCCCCTTTTTGGAGATTGATGACAACACCACTAAGAGAGGTACAAAGAATTTTGGACGATCACTTCGAGAGAAAGTGATGCATCAAGAAAATTTACTTAATGAGGCAAACTTTGTTCTCTTTTAGAATGTGTGCTCCCCCTAACTCTTTGAGACCTAGCAAGGATACAAAAGATATGATAATATGAATGATTTCTTAACGAATAACGATAATAACCATAAAAACCAAATCCATAACATCAAATGGTTCAACCACACAAACTTAACACCAAAAAGTTCAACACGCAAGCACACACCACACAAAGTTTGACAAAACGAACACAACCCAAGCAAATGAAGCGGTTCTAAATAGAACTCTACCCCCCTTTGGCATCAAGGCACCAAAAAGGGAAGATGCGATGCTAACGTCCCTGGAGGTCACTCGCCAGGGCTAGAGGCACTAGCAGGGCTGCCGAGACCACGCTCATCCTCAGTGTCTACATCTTTGACCTACTCGTCAGTCTCACCACGAGTCCAAGGCTCGTGAGAAGTAGTAGCATCATCTAGAAGATCTGGATCAATCCATGCATTGTCTTGCTTAGACTTCCACTCCCTGGAAGTAGTAATCTTGTCCTCGGACCCTGGAATAACAGGCACCCCCAGATGGGCAAACTTGTCACGAGTGAGCCGCCTCTCCAACTTGCTACACACATGAGCACGATATGCCTTGTCCTCCATATCAAGCTGGCGACAGAAAACCTTCTTCGAGGTTGAGGACATCCACCTGCGAAAGCTATTCTTCTGAGCTCTCCCCTCCATCTCGAAATCCGAGTCACTAGAGCCATCAGTGTCCAGACCAAGATCCTCTGGACCAAGCAAAGGAGTGGCATGCTTCTTGACACGAAGATCCTTGATGGCATGAGTAGTAAGTTCTTCGTCATTATCCAAGAAAGAATCAGAAAACTGGGCATTGCGCCAAGTGGTGGATATGAGCTTGAAAACCAAGGAAGCAAACACGGGCACTCTCCTCCTCATCACACAGCTGTACATATCATTCCAGAGAATGTCCATCACATCTAGCCTTAGGCCATCACCACGACGCCTATGAGTGTATACCACCAAGACAATGAGTGATCCATGGATTTGATCAAAGTTACCAACCCGAGGAGCCAAGGTGTTCCTGAAAATCCTGTGGAGAATGTCATATACAGGCAGCAGGTTCTTGGATTGACCAACCACCGCACGTCCAGTAATATAGAGATCATACATCTCAGTGGGAGCCATGGACTTCTTCGGATAAGGAACCCGGAAGAAGGTATTGTGAAAAGCAGCATCTGGAATCTCCCCAAAGTCCTGTAGACCCAGAATAGTAGCAAACTGACTCCAAGAAGCAGAAAACTTCTGATTCTTGGTCATCCAGGTGATCTTCCTCTCATCGGTGTGGAAATAGAGCGTGGCAAAGAACTGGCCCACGAGATGCTCATCATAATCTTCATTTATCTCAATGAAGTCTAGAAGCCCAAATTCCTCACAAATTTCCAATGCCTCACCAAAATAATCCATCTTTGACCTCATGAAGGAAACATTGATGGAAAACTGAGTGACTACCTTATTTTTGTTGAGTGGGTACTCCTCATAGAATATCATTTCCTGAAAAGAAGTCCAGAAGCACTCGTTTGCTCTAGCTTCCCTTGGCTTGTTATAGGGATTGGTCCTCCTTTCCCCGCGGAATTGATCATCTGACATGTTTACAATTGAGTTGTCATGGGCTTCTTTTGATTTCATGATCACTGATCTCTGCCTCCGAGTCGAGTTCCCTTGTGGAATAATCTCAGGGCTTCATCTTCCTTGGGGTTCTTACGGCCTCCCTTAGCCGTACACTTGCAACCTCCACCCTTAGAGCCACTAGCACCTGCTCCTAAGAAAGCATAGGGGGATAGCAAAAGATAAGAAAACTTCAATCAAAAGGATCTTCGAGAAGACATCACACTAGAACTAGAAGTGTTCAGGCTCCAGGAGGCGGTAGTACCGCTTGGGGGCCACGGTAGTACCGCTGTTCCCAGCGGTTCCAGCCATAGCGGTAGTACCGCTGGTGCCAGCGGTAGTACCACTGCTGGCGGATTCTTCCATGGAACCAAAGGGAACTACTGAATCCAACAAGAGCCAAAAACACCAACAGTTCTAAAAGGATTTCATCTACTAGGGAGCACAACGAACTACTCCTAGACTAGGAGATCTCTAGAACCCTAGGCATCATCATCTCACAAGATTTCTCGAGGGAGAGAGATAGGAAGGGTTACCGGAGCTCATCGTCGTGAAGGAGGAGTTGGGAGCGGTCCCCGGGCGTTCTTCGGCGTGATTGGAGCGCTCAATCACCGGAGAGAGCCATCCCCGGCGGACAGAAGACTTGGCGGCGGTTGGATCCAAATTGGGGAGGAGATGAGGGAGAGGATAGGTTATGAGGTTAACCTCCTCCTCCCAGATCCGTTTTAATCCCCACGGATTTTTCCCGCAACGGTAGTACCGCTGCGCTCAGCGGTAGTACCGCTCACCTGGAACTACCTGGGCCAAGTGGTAGTACCGCTGCAGGGTCTGTGCTGGGCACGAACTCCAGAAGCGATAGTACCGCGCATAGCCACCGGTAGTACCGTGCGCTGGGTACTACTGTCAGTTACAGCGGTAGTACCACTCGTAACTGGCGGTAGTACCGCTGGCCAGGTCTTCATTCCACCAAGGGATCAAAAGATTGAAATTTTCAGAACGGAAATGTCTAAGGGAGGAATTGTTTGGGGCTTGGGATTAGAACACAAACTGTGATGGTACTACACACTCCAACTTTTTGCAAGAAAACACAAAAAACAAGTAAGGAAAAGAGGGAGTGTGATTCCCAAACCAACACCGACACACAAAAACACAAAAGAGAGAGAAGGCAAAACAAATATAACGAAAATACCACATAAAAACCAAACAAGAACCAACTCTTCAACAAGGAAGAGGTTGGTGGCCTAAGCCACCATGTAAGAGATTGTGGTATCTTACCGCGAAGAAATATCTTGGGTACATTGCCAATTCTCGACATTGAAGCTCACAATTCAACATTAGAAAAAGAGATATCACAATGAATATTTGCTTTGGGCATAATGGGGGAGAGAGAACCCAATGTGTTAGGATAACACTCCCCCTATGTCCATGCCTACACCTAAACCCAAACACGTTTCATATATAGGGGTGTGTGCAAGATCTTCAAGTCAAACTCCTAGAATCAATGACATTTAGTTCATTCCTCAAGAACATGAATCTTGCATCGTCAAGTGGTTTTGTGAAGATATCCGCAAGATTGTCCTTGGTGGGCACATAAGATATATCAATATCCCCTCTTGCCACATGGTCTCAGATGAAATGATGGTGAATCTCAATATGCTTCGTTCTTGTATGTTGCACGGGGTTGTAGGCGATCTTGATGACACTTTCATTGTCACACAAAAGAGGCACCTTATCCAAATGAACGTCATATTCCTTGAGATTTTGCCTCATCCAGAGCAATTGAGTGCAAGCACATGCGGCGTCTACATACTCGGCTTCGGCGGTGGAGAGAGATATGCAATTTTGCTTCTTGGAAGACCAACTCACCAAAGACATACCAAGAAATTGGCAAGCTCCGGAAGTAGACTTCCTATCATCTTGATCACCCGCCCAATCGGAATCCGTGTAGCGCTTGAGAGAAAATTGTGCCCCCTTTGGGTACCACAAACCAAACCTTGGGGTATGAACCAAATACCGAAAGATCCTATGGACCGCCGTTAAATGGCTTTCCTTAGGGGGCGCTTGATACCTTGCACACACACCTACACTCAAAACGATATCGGGCCTAGATGCACAAAGGTAAAGCAAAGAGCCAATCATAGAACGATACAACTTTTGGTCTACATCTTTACCCTTCGGGTTACGTGATAGGTGGCACTTGACTTGCATAGGAGATGGCTTGACGTTTTCATTTTGGAAGCTGAACCTCTTGATCATGTCTTGGGTATACTTGGCTTGAGAAATGAAAGTCCCACGGGACAATTGCTTGATCTCAAAGCCAAGGAAGAATTTAAGCTCTCCCGTCATAGACATCTCGAACTTGTCAGTCATAAGCTTTGAGAACTCATTATTGAAATCTTGGTTAGTTGATCCAAAGATGATATCGTTCACATAGAGTTGGCATATGAAAATATCTCCCTTTACTCTCTTGGTGAAGAGAGTGGGGTCGATCTTCCCAAATTCAAAACCACGGTCATCCAACAACTCTCTAAGGTGCTCATACCATGCACGTGGTGCTTGTTTAAGTCCATAGAGCGCCTTATCGAGCTTGTAGACATGGTTAGGAAAGTTGAGATTCTCGAACCCCGGAGGTTTCTTAACATATACCTCCTCTTTTAGTGGACCATTCAAGAAAGCACTTTTAACATCCATTTGTTGCAAATTGAAATTATGTGAAGATGAATAAGCAAGAAGGATACGGATGGACTCAAGGCGAGCCACGGGAGCATAGGTTTCATCAAAGTCAATGCCTTCAACTTGAGTGTAACCTTGAGGTACCAATCTTGCCTTGTTCCTTATAACAATGCCATGCTCATCTTGCATGTTCTTGAATATCCACTTAGTGCCAATAATATTTTGGAAATCTTTGGGCTTCTCAACCAATCTCCAAACCTTGTTACGCTCAAAGTTATTGAGCTCATCATGCATAGCTTCAACCCAATCGGAGTCCTCAAGAGCTTCAAACACTTCCTTTGGTTCTACCATATATATGTGAGCTTGATGCTCACTAAAATGTGTCAATTGCCTTCTTGTGGATCTTCTAGCTTGAATATCTTCCAAGACCTTGTTGTCTTGGGCATAAATATGCTTCAAAGCTCTTCTTATCCTTTTAGCACGACGGGCTTCGATCTCCTCATTATTGCGAGGAGGGATCACTTGATCATCTTGATCATTTGGGTCCCCGTCTTGACCAACTTGGCCTTGATAATCATCATCATCATCATCATGATCATCATCATCACTAGCTTCAACTTGAGGAGAGGATGAAGAGGATGGTTGATCTTGGCCTTGACCTTGACTAGCATGAATGATATGAGTGGTGACATCTTGCGTAGTGGCTTGGTCAATAAGAGGAGGGTCTTCAACATGTTCTTGGGTAGGTGCAACACTTGGCTCCTTGGCCTGTTCTTCTATTGTAGAGGAGGGCTCCACTTGAGTAGAGCATAGTCCTTCTCGAGTCGCCACAAGGTGTCCCTAGACGGGGCGGAAAAATGCCACACCCATCCTTCCTATGGCTTCTTGAGGCATTTCAACATATGCATTAGAAACATGAAATTGTGCCACTTGTGAGCCATCATTTTCCTCGAAAATCACACTACAAGATTCTATGACAATTCGTGAGGCTTTGTCAAAGACTCTATAAGTGTGGGATTCGGCACCGTAACCAACAAATATACCCTCAATGGTTTTGGATTGAAATTTAGACAACCTAACACCCTTGATCAAATAAAAGCACTTACAACCGAATACACGGAAGTAGGAGACGTTGGGCTTGTTTCCGGTGAGGGTCTCATATGGAGTCTTTTCCAAGCTGTTGCGGATGTAGAGGCGGTTGGAGGAGTGACATGCGGTGGATATGGCCTCGGCCATAAATAATGAGGAGAAGAATACTCCGCCAACATGGTCCTTGCCATATCCAAGAGAGTGTGATTCTTCCTTTCGGAAACACCATTTTATTGAGGAGTGTAAGTGGAGGAGTATTGATGACGAATGCCTTCTTCACTAAGGAATTCATTCAAAGTGTAGTTCTTGAACTCCGAACCATTATCACTCCTAATAGCCATGATTTTCACATTGTGTTGCTGTTGCACTTTGTTGGAGAAGTCGATGATGGTTTGTTGAGTTTCACTCTTGCGCATGAAGAAATAAACCCAAGTGTATCTTGAATAATCATCGACAATCACCAAGCAATACTTCTTGCCACCAAGACTTTCTTTGGGCACGGCACCAAAGAGATCAACATGGAGAAGCTCCAAGATCCTCTTTGATGAAATAATAGTCTTGGCCTTGTGCGAGATATCATGCATATTTCCTTCAACACACGACCTACAAACGCGATCTTCGGAAAAGGAAACATTTTCTTTTAGTCCGACAATAAGGCCACCTTTGTGAAGACTTTGCAAAGTTCTCATGTTGACATGGGATAAGCGGTGATGCCACAACCATCCCACGTCCGCCTTTCTCTACAAGACACATTGATTGAGAGTTGGTAGACTTCAAAAAGTCCACCACGAACAACTCATTTTCAACATGTCCCACGTATGTGACGTCAAGAGTCTTTCTCCTCAAAAGGACCACAATATGTTCATCAAAAAAGACGGAGAAACCCATCTTTCCAAGAGAGCGGATGGAAAGTAAATTGAAACCAAGGGATTCGACAAGCATGACGTTCACGATAGTGATATCGGAAGCAATCACAACCTTTCCAAACCCCGATACCTTAGACGAGGACGAGTCTCCATAAGTGACGGTTTCTTAAATATCATTTGGGCGCAACTCCGTCACAAGTTCTTTGCTTCCGGTCATATGACTAGTGCATCCACTATCAATTATCCATTTAGACCCACCGGAAGCATAGTCCTGCAAGAGATCATTGACTAGAGTTAGGACCGAGGAGGGTCCCTTCATGTTAGCAACAAGGGTCTTTGGAACCCAAATAGTGTAGTCAATGTAACCCTCAATAGGACCAACATATTTAGCTTGCACAACACCATAATAATCAACATATAAGAAATGGTGTGGATTGTTAGTTCCCGCGGAGATGCTACGAGTAGTGTTGTCCCTCATGACACTACTACTCAAAGCAACATTGCTTGCTTGTGCGGGAGTGCTACGATTAGTGTTGTCCCTAATGACAATACTACCCGAGGCACCATTGTTGGCCTTCTTCTTGTTCTTCTTCTTGGCAACATAGCCAAGTCCTTTCTTTCCCACTTTTGTCCTTGGAGAACTCAATTGTGGTATAGCAACAACCACATGAGGACTAGGGGCCACCACTTGTGGGGTAGAGACCACAACCTTCTCAACTTGAGGGCCTTTGCCCTTGAGCCTTGCAAGCTCATCCTTCAACCTAGCATTTTCCTCAATAATATTTGCATGATCATAAGAAGAAGTAGATGTGCTAGGGTTGTTAAGTTGATTAAGTTGAGTTTGAAGTTGCTCATGCAACTCTTTGAGGGAAAAATGTTGACTCTCCAAAGCTTTGTGAGCCTCGGTTAGTTTTTCAAACTCCTCGGTTAGTTTACCATGACCAACCCCAAACTCAACCTTATCCTTTTTAGCCTTTTTATATTTAGCAATTGCAAGATCACGTTCCTTAGTGACATTAGAAAAAAATTCATTATGAGTTTCTTCAATAGATTCAAGTTCCTCCTCAAGAGAAACTCTACCATCATGCTCTTCCTCAAGATTCATAGTGAGGGATGCAATTTCATCCGCATCCCTTCTTTCAACCTCACCTTTCTTCTCAAGAGCTTCTTGGGCCTCTCCCAATTGGCTCATGAGATGTTCGAAGTACTTCTTGGTCTCCCCTTGCATGTTAGACATAAAACGTTCCAAAGAGATCATTTCATCTTCTACTCTAAGACTAGCAAGATTTTCTAGTTCACTTGGGGTCTTAGAGTTGAGAGAAGGTGATACCTCCGAGGCCTTAGCCATGAAGCACTTGGCATTTGGTTGAGGATGATTTTCATTGGGGGATTCAAAGAGAGATGAAGACGATGGAGTAGAGGCAATAGCTAGAGCGTCCACTTCACTAGTGCTTTCTTCTTCTTCATCACTCCCGGAATCATATTCCTCTTGAGTCACTAGCACAAACTTCGTGGGAGATTTCTTGTTGAAAGGTTTCTTCTTGAAATGAGGTTTCTTGTACTAAACCTTGGACTTGTCCTTGCGAACGAGCTTGCCACCATGGTGTTCTCTATTCTCATAGGGACACGCAATGAAATGGTGCTTATCTTGGCAATTGAAGCAAGACCTCAATTTTTTAGCCCCATCATTTCCATAGCGAGACTTGGTCTTCTCCTCAACAAATTTCTTGGCCTTGGGAGGATTCCTCCAAAACTTTTGCACGGTGAGAGCAATGATATCCTTGAGCACGGAATCATACTCTTGATCCTTCAATGGAGCCAACACCTCATTGCCTTCTTCTTCATACTCAACTTCTTGAGACACAAGCTTGGCCTTCAAAGCAACCGATGCCCCTTTGTGCATTCCTATGGCCCTAGCACATTTGTCCAGAGCACTCTTGGTTTGCACTTGATAGGAGCACATTTCTTGCATGACTTGAGTTGAGGTCATAGAAGGGAAATAATGTCTTCCTTGAATGCTCTTCAAGTCCACGGGCTCAAATGGCATGAGGGCAATCATGTACTTCCTTTTGATCCAAGCATCATCAATGTACTTGGCACCAACATTAGTGAATGCGGTGGCAAGTGTCTTGAGCCTTCGATACATGTATTCGTGGTTCTCTCCATCATGCATATAGAACCCTTCGGCCTCATTCGTTAAGGCATCATATCTATTCCTTTGCATGCTCTCATTGCCCACAAACATGACGACAAGACCGTCCCATGTTTCCTTGGCGGTGGAATATTGTTGAAGATGCGGCATGTGGTTAGGACCCATGGCTTGTTGAAGAATTGACAAGGCGGTGTAGTTGAGTTGACAATCTATGGCTTCTCTTCTTGTTAGGTTCTTGGGGTCATGAGGTTTGTATCCATCACGAGTGACTCTCCAAAGCTCTATACAAGAAGAGTTTAAGTGAGTCTCCATGTTATATTGCCATTCACGAAAAGAAAATGCATCAATTTTAGGTGGATCTCCCCTAGTATCAACAAGTTTGGGTGGAGGGATTAGGAGAAATCTAACTTTGGAGGATCATTAAATGCTTGTCTTTAATGCTGGAGCGAGCAACCTCTTGGGGAAGAAGGGGATGGGGTGTTTATAGCCCCCTCCCCAAACTAGCCGTTTGACCCCTTTTCGTGCCTAGCGGTACTACCGCTACCTGGCAACGTGAGCGGCACTTGGGAGTCCCAGACACAGGGCGCGAGCGGTACCACCGCCAAAGTACCGTGGTACACCAGCAACGGTACTACCGTGAGTGCACATCGGTACTACCGCTGGCCACAACTTCGAATTAAATCGAAGTGGCTGGCGGTAGTACTAGGGCACTACCGTCCTACTACCGTAAACGTTACCGTGAGCAAATCCTTGCCAGCGGTACAAGGGCCGGTACTGAGGGAGGTACTACCGCTTCCTGGAGGCAGCGGTACTACCGCCAGTCAGTAGCGGTACTACCGTTGAGCAAGGTTTTGCTCGAAGATCAATATGACCACAGCGGTACTACCAAGCCAGTACCGCTGAAAACAGTACACATTTTCATACTGGCGGTACTTCTGGCGGTACTGGGCGCGGTACTACCGCTTGCTGTGCAGAGCGGTACTACCGCTGTCGAGCCCGGTACTACCGCTGTCGAGCCCGGTACTACCGCTGGATCAAATTGATCTTGGTGGCTTTGTCTTGGAATACTCTTCACCTTTTTGCGTCTAGTTGATATTTCCTGAAATACTTTGACGCACTGTTAGATGCTTAGTAGTGTTGTTATCAACTCCAAAACCTAAGAGAGATCAAAGATGCAAAATGCACTTTCACCTTCTTACTCGTGCCACTGTTACTGATGAGCGTACTGCTGAGACTCCCATGGACCTCCATCTCTCTCTTCGTGCTTCAGATGGTGATCCCCTCTCTGATCCGACTCGTTATCGACATCTTGTCGGGAGTCTCATCTATCTAGTTGTTACTCGCCCAGATATTTATTATTATGTTCATATCTTGAGTCAATTTGTTTCTGCTCCTACCTCGATTTAATATAGTCACCTTGTTCGTGTTCTACGTTATCTTAGTGGGACGATCTCTTTTTGTCTCTTCTTGCCTCGCTCTAGCTCGTTACAGCTATGTGGGCTAGCGATCCTATGGATCGCCGGTCACTGTCTGCTTAATGTGTTTTTCTTGGTGGCTCTCTCAATGCCTGGAAGACGAACAAGCATACTGCAGTTTCCCGTTCGAGTGCAGAGGTTGAGTTGCGAGCGATGACTCTTTTAACTACTGAGATGACTTGGTTACGGTGGTTACTTGCAGATTTTGGTGTCTCCGTTACGACACCCACTGATCTATTGTCTGTATAAGTGCTATCAGTATTGCACATGATACGGTGAAGCATGAGCTTACCAAGCATAGTGTCGATGCTTCTTTTGTTCGTGTTAGTGTGCAGGATCAGATTATTGTGCTCGAGTATGTGCCTTCAGAGTTACGGTTGGCGGACTTGCTCATACTAGAGCACAACGTAGTATGTTTCTCTACAAACTCGGTGTTGTAAATCCACCATGAGTATAGGGGGGGGGGGGGGGTTGGTTAGAGAGATTAGTATATAGTCGTAGATCCCCTATTAGCTAGGGGGTTCTCTGCATATTTGCCGTATGTACATGTACTATGTATTGTGGCCTTTGACCCCGTGTAATATATGTTGTCTATTCCTAACAGTTTCAGGAGAGAGTGGGAAAGTCAAGGCAGAGTTGTTTCACACCTAGTATTCACCATTTTATAGCGGATACAAGCTCAACTCGCCTTCTCCATGAGACAGAGACAAGATATAGTACATTTCGCTGCAAGCAAGCTTGTAAAGCTCCACTTACCTCATAATCCAATTCATAGCAATTTACAGAAGATGCACAAGTAGTAAACATCGAGAAGGAAATTGCCACAAATTGTACAATATTGCAATGAATAGGGGAAACTGAACCCACGAACGGGTACAGATTCAGCTTGACTGCAGTCTGTGTCAATTGTCATGGGGAACGATATGCCATGGCGTCAACTTGGAACGTAAAGACGGCGCCTTTCGGTGGCGACAATCCCCGGTATCATGGCCTTTGTATGGTGTGGGACTGGAAAACATTTTGAGGAGAAGTCATTTGTGTCATGTGATGTGGTCGGAGCCCCGCTTGGAATATCGTTTCAGTTTACGGGCGGGAAATATTTCCAGGCGCGTAGCATAAAAGTCCGTAATTTTAGCAGGGCTTGTGGATGTCCGTAATTTTCGACTGCTGTATTCACCTCCGATACGACGAACCAAGCGCGGCCTACAGGTACAAAGTAAACTGGCGTATTCAGTTACAGTACTTTTGTTGGAGTACCAATACACAAGATTATCCCAGGTGATTTTTTTTCCAAATGTCAAATTCATTAAAAAAAGATAGAAATATATTGTTCAAGTACTCTTTATGTGCTTGTGAAGTGTCGTGGAAAAAAGATTGTTTTGCAGTATGTGCAAAAAACAAAGTTTTAGTGGGTTATTTTTTTAACTTTGCCAAATATCAAATTTGTCATTTTCTCTCAGGGCATAATAATACTTTTTTTGACAAAAATTACAAGCAAGTAAAAGACATGAACATTTGTATGTGCAGATATTTAAAAAATAAATTGACACTTTAAAAAAATGCTGTTCATCTTGGGACTCATTTCTCCTCTCTTTGAAAGACTCGATAGATTAGGAAAAATGGCTCCAGTAAGTGCTGGATGGACAGTAAATTCAGGAAAGAACTTTTATGTCAATGAATTCTGAAAAAAAAAATGCACTTATGATATATTTTCATGTCTTCTATTTGCTTGGAAAAAAAATTCAATGCATCTACTGATCTGCTTTCCAATAATCATCACTGACAATCATAAGCTAGTTGTTCGTTAGCAGTTAGCAACCAATGTCAGAACCTTGAGCACAAGCTGGGTCAGATTTCTTGCCTGGCTCGATCGGCTAGTCTACCGTTGAGAAGCTCATGCTAGCAAAATTGGAATCCATTTCCGCTTCATGACTCGGAAAAGATGCTCGGCCATCTTGGGTACATCACAATCAGTGGCTTTCTGGTAACCTGTGGTACCAAGAGAGAAGCAACATGAGTAATCTGGTGGTTTCACGTGAAACAGCATTGCAAAAGACGAAACTGGTAGAGCTAAGGGCATCTCCAGCCGTGTGAACCCCCCAGCACAAAAAAATTACAAGAAGTAGCATAAACGGCGCAAAATCAAAACTTGGGGCAAGGTCATTTACCAGCCGTAGCCCACCCAAGCAGCCAAAATGGGGGGCTTTTGCATGCAAAGTGGGGCAAAAGTAGGAGAGAGAGTCATCTTTGCATTCAAAGTGGAGCAAAAGTAGGAGAAAGATTCCTTTTTGCATGCAAAGCGGCGCATTTTGCCCCCTAGGCCAAACTCAGCCCCTTGGGTTTGGCTTGGGTGCGCCGGCGCAAAAACGGCGCTATTTCAGCTCCTGTGGGGCTGACTCGTAGAATTCGGCGCTAAAACGGCGCTTTTTGACACAAAAAGTGGTCCTGGGGGGGCGTTGGGGGGGACGGCTGGAGATGCCCTAAATCTCCAATGTAATACAAATGTGTTCAGGGCAACTTGTACTAAAACTGAATATCACAAGATGCGAGGTAGGCAGATGATGCAAATTGGCGTTCTGAAAATCTACAGCATGTGACCTTTGGGATTTTTTTGGTAGAGGCTGGTCTTTTCTATAGGAAATGAAAAAGCAGAGGCAAGGCAAAGCGTTTGGAAGGGCACAACCTTATGACAGCAAGCACATACACATGAGTCATGAGGGAACAGGTCATGGGAACCAGTAGTTTAGAATGAAACGTACCGCCATGGAAACTCTGAGGTGTCTATTCCAGATCGATGCAATTGATCAACGTATTGCAGTGCTTCTCGACACTCTTCCCTGTCATCAAAGAACTCCTTCTTATCGCCTTCCATCTGATAGGTATCATTCCCTTTTCCAGTGACAACCTGAAGAATAAACCAAAGTAGTCAGCAATAAGGATCAAAATGGACCAACAGGTGGAAGATGGTTAGCACCTAGAGAGTCAAGCCTTCTATCTCATAAGATGAATGCAACTCATTAGTTGTTAACTAGCACATGAAGTTTGGCCCCATAGTAACACATCAACCTACTCTATAAATCTTCCTGACACTGCTCAGATAGATTGAAGCAGACACGTAATGCGGTTGGGATTAGATCTTTGACATAATTATGCTTGAAACTTGAGAAGATCCAAGATCATCTTCTGTAAGCATTTAAAAAAAAAAATCATATCCATGGAGATTCAAGTGTACCATATTTCAACAATTTCTTCACATAGGATTATCTGGTGACTAAGGACCACAGCAAAGGCTTCCTGAAAATGAAGAACTTCATAGAAAACTTACAACAACATCGCCTTGCTCGCCCATTGCAACAGCAGCTCGCACTGCAACTCTTCTAATATCATGTAAGAAGAGTCTGTGACCATTTGGTAGGGGCGGGTAATAATCATTTGCGCCATACTTCAAGTATTCTTCCATGGTCCATCCTACGCCAGACAACATATCGTCTAGGATATCCACTGCTCAGAGTAGACCAAGAAAAAATGTGTAAAACTTCAGCTCACTCATGTGTTTAATCTAACCAAATATATTAAGAACCATACAGGGATCTTCGTTTGCTGGATTGTCGGATGTCAACATAACAACATCACTTTTCTCAGCGGCAATCTTTGTCATCATCGGCCTTTTCCCTCTTTCTTTCTCACCGCAACATCCAACAACTACATAGAAACAAAGCAGGAGGTTCAATCTGTAATACAAATACCACAATAGAGAACATATAGCAACGATTTACAACAAATTAACAATTTAAAGCCGATATAACTTTGTGGAGAGGGAAACTGGAATACCTGTGACAATACGGCGTGGACCTAGTTCCTTTACACAGTCAAGAAGTTTTGACAGAGCTTCCGGTGTCCTCGCATGATCGATGATCACCCCAAAGGCTTGTTCCTCGTCAATTAGCTCACACCGGCCTGGGATTGCATCCACCTCTTCGATACCCTTTACTATGTCCTCCAATGGCGCGCCAACTGCAACGCCAACTGCCACAGTTGCGAGGATATTGTAGATGTTGTCCCTCCCTAGCAGCCCAGAGGAGATTTCAAGGATTCCATGCGGCGTCTGTACCAGAACCTCTGTCTCAAACAGGGAAAGCTGGTACTTGAGAGTGTGCACATCAGCCTTCTTGTTCTCAAATGAATATGTCACCACGGGGACGCCGTGCCCCCCTTGAGCGGCAAAGAATGGTGCGCTTGGATCATCGATGTTTACGACCTTACGATGGCGCTCAGGGTCCACCATTCTGGAAAAAAGAGAGGCCATGCTGCTCATGTATTCTTCGTATGTCATACCAGCCTCCAAATTGGCATGCCTAACATTGGTCAGCACGGCAATATCGTAATCTATCTCACTGTCCACACCTGATGGTGGCATCCCATCAGTGGTCGTCTCCAACACAACAGCTTCAGCACCATTGTGCAGCATCGTCGCCATCAGCTTCTGCACGGCCATTGGATCACCTGATGCACCAGGTTGCGAATCCAGCTTATTGCTGCCAAAGGCATAGGCCCCAAGAACGCCTACCGTGCCAGTCCTGATACCCATGGCTTCGTACATTGCTTTGACAAGGTGGGACGTGGTGGTGACGCCGTCTGTGCCAGTGACGCCAATGACAGCCATGTCTTTCGAGGGCCGTCTGTAGAGGCAGGCAGGGAGCACACGGAGAGCGGCAGTGATGTCATCGACAATGACCAGCGCGCGACAGGCCAGGGTGCCCTCGATGTCCACGTCCTGGTCGGCCACCACGGCGACGGCGCCGCGCTTGTCAGCCTCGGTAAGCCCAGCAAGCCCGTTCTCTCCAACGCACACGAAGAGGTCCCCCGCCGCCACGAGGCTGGCGTCGCTCTGCACCCCTGCGAGCGCGACGTCCTGGTCGCCCGTCACCGCTAGCGGGACCAGCTTGCTCTCGTCGAGGAGCTCGGCCAAGGTCATGCGGAAGGCCGGGTGCCGCATCCTTGTCCCTTCTAGGCCGAGCTCGTCCGCCACATCAAAGCCTTCCCCATCGTCGTCCAGCGGCAAGCCCTCGTCGCCGTCCTCCTCCTCGCCCCCCTCTGCCTCCTCGTCCCCTTCGTCTGACACGGACGCTACACTTAGGCCCTGCAGCCTCCGAATCTCGTCGAGGTCGATGGCCTCCTCGGGGGAGAGCTCGTCGGCGGGGCCGTCCACCTCGGGCGGCGGAGGCGGGGTCGGCTTAATGAGCCCGCGCCGCGTGAACTCCTCCCTCTTCTCAGCAATAGCGCGGTCGATCTCGTCGAAGAACTCGTCGTCGGGGTCATAGCTCCCGCCTCCGGCGGCCGAGGGAGGGGACGAGAAGAGCGGGTGGTCGGCGGTGACCTCCGGCTGGTCGGCCTGCTGCCGTTTCCGAGCTCTCTCCACGTGGCGCGCGAGCTGGTCGTACCTGTTGAGGCCGTGGGACGAGTCCTCTGCGGCCTCGGGAGGCTCGTCGTCGGCTGTGGGCGGGCGGAAGCGGCGGCCCGCTGCGAGGCGCAGAGGGGTCCGGCGCGGGGACGGCGGGGCTAGGGTTCTAGGCGGCGGGCGGGAGGTGGATGGGAAGGGGAAGGGGAGGTGGAAGGCAAGGTGCGGCGCCGTGGCCATGGGAGGAAGAGACTGGGGGGTTAGTGTTGCTCACACCGTGCTCGCTTGGCCGTTTCGAGGTTTTGGATTGGGGAGGAAGGGGATGAGGACATGAGGCGACGTGCTGTTTCGGGCCGGGTTTGGTGGGCTGTTTTTGAATTTCATTGGCCGGGCTGAGCAATGAACCAAGCATGTGCGACTACATTCTTTCTTGGGGTACCACCGTAAAAAAAGGCTTCGCTCTCCGAAGTAAACTGAACGGAAGAATGGGCCTCAAGTGAGAGCGCTACGTGGCGGACTCGTACGCGAGAAACCACACGGAGGGAGTGCACGCATTTATTTTGAAATTCGTTTTTAAAGTGAAATAACTCGAGAAACATATTTCAAAATTGCGAACCGTTTTCATATTTGAGATCATCGCGTCAAGATCTTCAAAATTAGATCTCATATTGATAGGTTTCGAGAAACTTTTTTTTTCATACTTTATACTCCCTATTTTATACACTTTGTACTTTCAGTAGCAACGAGTGTGTACATTCAGTAGCAGACGCGTGAGTGTACACCATGTACACCGTGTACATCCAGTAGTAGCGTGTTTGTACACCGTGTACTTTCAGTAGCAACGTGGATGTACATCTGTCTGGGTGTACATCCGTCTAGGTGTACATCAGCCCTGACATGGGTGTACAACCGCCTAGACGTAATGAAGGGTACGTTGAATAGAAAACAAAAAAAAGTTCTACGCGAGATAAACCCGAAGATCCAAGATCTAATCTAGAAGATAAAGAGCAACGGGAAGAAAAAGTCTTAGGAAACATACCTTCGTAGATTCTAAGCGTTACGAGATTGAATCTCGTTGTTGGCGTAGTCATACTCACGCCGATCCCGAGAGCGAGAATAGGTGCACCGCAATCCGACGGTGCCTCCATGATCGGTCACACGTTCAGCTCGATGAAGACCTTCGTTCCCTTGATCCATCGGGGTAGCGGGAGTAGAGGATCCCCCGGAACTCCAGCAGCACGACGGCGTGGTGTGGTGAAGAATCCTACGGTCAGCGCTTCGCCAAGCGGGAGACCATGGAATGGAGCAGCGGGTGGAGAGAAAAGGAGGTGGGACAAGTGTGTGAGGAGGAGGAGCCCTCACCCTCCTTTTATCTCCTTTTATAGGGGAGAGGGAGGCAGCCCAAGGGGGGTGCGGCCAGCCATGTGGTGCCCCCACCTCTTTCCCTCTTCATGTGAGTGGAAGCCTCACTGACACCCACTCATGCTCACTTAAAACCCCACTTAGAAAATTCAAAAGTTTTTCTTTAATAAATAAATAAAACATGTTTATTTGTTTATTTTAATATTTGTTAATTCCATTAACAAATATTTGCATATAGCACCTCGAATCATTTGTTAATTCTATTAACAACCATTCGACAAAAACCCCTTGAACTATTTCAATTTTACCCGAAACAATTTCGGTGTTGTCCAAAACATTTTTCGTTCTGTATCCTATCAAATGCGTCATCGAACCTTAAGTATGTCACCCTACGGTTCGCGAATAACATAGACATGATCGAGACACCTCTCCGATCAATAATCAACAGCGGGATCTGGAGATCCATGATGACTCATATATATTCAACGATGACTCTCATGATCGTGTGAACCATCAACTTCGCAACTAATTCCCTGTGTCTCACGATATTTTACTTGTCCGAGATCCGATCATTGGTATCAACCATACCTAGTTTGATCTCGTTACCGACAAGTATTCTTTTACTCTTTCCGTGATATGACATCCTTGTGACCTAGTCACGTGCTTGCAAGCGGTGTCGATGTGATATCACCGAGAGGGCCCAGAGTATATCTCTCCGTCATTTGGATAGACAAATCCCACTCTTGATCCATGAGGCTCAACTAATACTTTTCGAATATCCAACGACGCCTTTATAGTCATCCTGTTACGGTGTGACGTTTGATCACATCAAAGTACCCTTCCAGTATTAGACTGACATGGTCTCATGGTTTAAGGAATAAGGTTACTTCGTACGTAAGACATAATAATATAAACTAAATGACTTAATCGTATTGTTATACTTAGTTTGGCTTTATATTCATCATATCATTTTTCAAATGACATGACCCCGTTATTAACAACATCCAATGTTCATGATCAGAAAATCTTGATCTATTAATCAACGAGATAGTTAAAAGGGAGCCTTTACTAGGAACCATTGTTTGTTTATTAAACACACATGTATCAACGTTTCCGGTTAATACAATTATAGCATGAGAAATAAACATTTGTCATAAATAAGGAATAAGATAATAATCACTTTATTGTTGTCTCTCGAGCATATTCCCTTCACGTACACCCGTGTTACACGTGAGTGTACGTCAGCACTGTACTTGGGACGTACTTCGGTCATTGCACCTGGGCGTACATCTGTGTTGATTCTGGGTGTACAAAAATAAAATTTCTTGAAACCTATGAACATGTGCTCTAGTTTTGAAAAGCTCGACACGAGGATCTCAAATATGAAAACGGTTCGTAATTTTGAAATACGGTTCACGAGATATTTCATTTTGAAAAAAAAAGGAATTCCGAAATAAATGCGTGCACACCCGTCTACACGTCCTTGCGTGCGAAGGGAAAAATCTTACCAAAACTCTCTCGTGGTGACATTTGTCACGCATGCAAGCACCCTTGGAAGGCTAAGGGGAAGTAAAAGGTGACACTTGTCAAAAGGGGGCACACGTTGGGTGACCTTTCGGAAGATTTCCCTTTTTCTAGTGATTTCGCATTCATTGTCGAGGTAATTCTGGTGGGAAAATTCTCGGTATTTCCTATTTGCCGCCCGTTGGCGGCGCATTTTGGCCGCGCCGCCTGCGGGGACGCCATTTTTGGCGGCCGATCCACTTTTTGTTTTTTTTTCGTTTTTCTGTTCAAATTTGTTTTTGATTAAGTTTATTTTTGTTTGAAAGAAAATTTGTGCAAAAAAAAATTGTTCAATTTTTTTTCGTTAGTCGCGGTTTCTCTTTTTTTTATTAAATTTATTTTTGTTCAAACTTTTTTGTTCAGATTTTTATTTTACTGAAAAAGGAGGGAAAATTTAAGTGGGCCGGCACACTTGTGCCGTCCCGCAGGCGGCGGCGGCGCAGTGCCGCCTGCGGGTGGTAAATAGGAGCGCCCGAAATTCTCTATGTGTGGCGTTTGGTAGCCTAGACCAGACCCGTCATGTGCGAAAGTCTGGTGCATGATTGACTGTACGAGACTCTGTCAGGACAGCGCGCTTCTCAGAGAACCCTCGGGCCAGACCCCTATGGGAAGAGCCGAATCGGCAGTTTTTTCTAGGTCCATGCCAAGCATAATAGTACACGCGGGGATTGCTGCGTCCATTCGGGAACACGCTTTATTTATTCCCTTTACCGCTCACTCTCCCACTCAATCCACCCCCTCCATTCGCTCATCTTCCTCTTCTATCTCTCCATCAGTGTTTCCCTTTCCGTCAGTGGATCGAGACCACCGTGTCTGATTTCTTCGCAGGGAGAAGAAGATCGGCCATATTCTCTTCATCCTCGAGCAAGCAGGAACTTCATCGGCACATCCGGAGCACGGCCTCGACATGTCTTCCTCGATTGCTTCATCAATGGTGGTAAGATGGTTTCTTACCCTTGTATGCTTCATACGCCTCGTATATATGTAGAGCGAGCTTGATTTATGAGCGTAGCGTGACGTGCATAGTAGATATGCAAGTTTCTAAATTCAATGTGTGTGTATGATTCGATATGTCGGTTGTAGTAGTCGATTCGGTGTCTCCTTTTGATTTGCGGCATTTTGGTGGCCTGATTAATTAATGAGACCGATGATTACATTGTGTTATGGTTTGATATTGTACCCGATCTGGGTTTCATAGACTTTTGGGTTTGTATTTTCAGATTTGTTGGGTTTCATACATGGTCAATGACGAACACTTGCCTAACATCATCTTAGGGTTGAGGGGTACTCAACCGAAATTGTATATACAATTTTGATGTGCATTTACTTTGCTACAATGGACCTAGATCTAATAATTTTTTTGTGCATCGATTTATCAAGGCAAGAAATACGATGACCCCGTACATTACTGCATGTGTAGTGTACAAGTTGTTGACATAAAACTTATAGAAGTCCTTCTCCATGAATATTACATCCTTCAGAGTAGTACAACAGAAACATTGCGGGTCCACTAGTTTACATTGCTTATTATTACAAGTCAAAAGCGAATAAACTCTTTAAACTCTTCCTCACTATTCTGGGAAGATGGAACAGTTCAAAGTCAACTTGAGACAATTGACAAAACACTTGCAAAAACAAAGAGAAAGCCATGATACCTCAACAGATTAGATCCTAGATATGCTCGACTATGCTTCATTCTAATACTAGTCTAGACTCGCTTAACTAATCTTTGGCCTCGTCTTGTTCATTGTCATCTGCTCCATAGGCGATAATGTAATTGACTTCTTCGATGCCTCCGGATAGGTCTGATGCTTCATACTAGTACTTCTGGCCTTTGGTGCGTTGATCGTTGACGTCATTGGCCTCCTCAAAGTCTAAGAAAAGGATCGACAGAAGGGTTGAGTAACGAGATTTGCTCGGCAAGCTCAGGTAACAAAAGGTTTTGAGGTTTTTCATGCACTATCTAATGTCATGACCAATGGTTGTAGATCTCCCATGCTATCACTGTCAAACGGTGGATTGTTGTAGAACTTATCTTCAGACTTGTAAATATCTTAGATGTCGACGTGGTACTTCTCTGGAATGGTGATATTGGCACGTCCAAGCATAATTATGTCCTGCCTAATGTTCACGCTAGCGAAAGTGATCTCTTTGTTCTGAAAGAAATCGACCAATTTTGGACAAGTCTCCTGCACCTACAGTAGACGTAAATTAACACATGAGTTTTCTTTTAGATGATGTACAATTTGATAACTTAAACGATGAAATTGCAGAACCGTGTGGTGCAATACAAGATTGTCACATTGTACGCATGAAAAGACCGTTGTACCCATGTGTATAACGTGACTAGAAATATGTACAAGATCTACTACCAAGAAATCTATCGTGGGGTCAGACAGCGTTGAGCCTAATTGTCATGCTAGCTAATCCAATATGTTTTGTTTGTGCTAGATGTTTCTATGTACCGTGTGCAGAAAAAAATGTCTGACAGTTTATTAAAATCCAGAAAAGAATACAAATTAATTATTCATTGCAACTGTAATGTATGTATATAATTTGTAGAAACAGCAAGAAGTTAATAAGCAAGACATATAGAGCGGTGGCACACCAGCACTACACATGGGTAATATACACATGGGTAATATGTGATTTTCACGTATACAAAATGCACTGTAGTGTCGTATAGGGAAAAATAAAGACTATAGTTCATACACGGATTTTTTTTCTTCTTCAGTGTTAAATAAGGAACATGATTTAAGGGAAGTGTCAAATAAGTAATTCTTTCATACAACTAGTCTGCACATGCATGCACCGTGTCTACAATCTTATAGGATTTGTTATGCAAAGTTTGTTGATTCCATCATCGGAATTTTGAAAACAAGTTCGAATGGATGCTTTATTTACTGTGGGAAGAAGTACAAAATTCGTATGGGAAAAATCCTATATGAGCCAATCCTAAAAATCAGATGGTGAAAAAATATTTTTTTTGCAAAGGATCAAATCTTCCAAAATTTCGCAAAGGAAGTACTCATACCTGCAGTAATGGAAAAGGAGGACGTGCTGGCGATATGAGATTTGGATGAGGGCGATCTTCTGAGGCGGGTCTTCATTGATGTTCTTCCTTGTGAACTCGATGTCGAGTCCCACAAACCTATAGTCCTCTCACTCGAGCCACTGTTCAAACTTCGCCAATGTGTGATTCATAGTTTGCACCTTGTTGGTGTACACCACATCCAGATGCGTGACACCATAGGCTTTGATGGGGTGGAATTCTATGGTGAGTTTCCCGTCATCAGTCACGGGTCCAAAAGGATCCATGGGTGATGAGTGGATTAGAAAGCTAAGGCATAAGTGGATTCGGTTGTAGATGGAATGGCAAAGAACAAACAAGAGAGGAAGAGAATTTGGGAGATGAGAGGATTTTGTAGGGAGGAAGAAGATAAAGGGACGATGCAGTTGCAGCCCTAAACCTAAAACGACATGTGTATCTCCACAAGGAGCGGAACCACTACGTATCCACAAGCATCAGAACCGGTACGTATGTCCATAAGGAGCAGAACTGGTAAGTAAAGATCATGCTTTCAGTTTTCCGTTTATTTGAGTTATCTGAAAAAATTGTAAAAACGGTCGACATGGACATCAATTCAAAGCAATCGAATTTTCCAAAACTATCGACGATTTTGTGATGTAACAACTACTTGTGCACCTTAAAATATTTGAATACCCAACTTGTAAACATGGGAGCCATTGTGCACCACATTCTTGTACTTGCCTCACAAAAAAGGTTATTTTTTTACACTTTGAAAATGAAAAATGGCCTTCTTGTGTATCAACTTTTTTCAAAGTTTGTCAAATCTAAGGTTTAGCATTTTTCATAGCAACTAGTAGACATAAGAGGGGTCCATAACGAAGGATTTTTTTGAGTCTCTTTGAACTTTTTTCATAGCAACTTTTTGAAAGTGCATGGTGCCCCATGTGTGGTTTTGGTAATTAATGACAATCCTTATGGACTAATGTTTGCATTGAGATATTCTTATAGGTTTGTCCATTGGCACCACTTGAACTCCATGTGCTGGATTGAATGTTGGATGCTACCAAGATCTCTCATGTGTTGAGAACTTCTGGATTCATAATAGCTCTAATCCCAGTTGACTACAGCTACCAATTAGCAACGTCGGAAGATTGTTTCTCTTCGTCGGTGACGAGTCCTAGACGACGGAGCGCTGACGTGTTGACACGAGCGTACGTGTGCACACCATAAGAGGGATTACACGTGTGATCCTTGACGAGAGAATACTCAGCGACGTCCTTGCAACTAGGCCTAGTTGTGAGGATCTACGATTGTTCAGAACTCTTTTGCGACTACATCGAATCCGTTGTTTGGTGAGTCGTGATCCTGATCCTCGCATGTATGGGCATGCCTTGTTATCTGCATAGTAATCTTGGCGGACTACGTAGGGCAAACAAAAAAATTGCAGCGTAGACCAGCAGTGGTATCGGAGTGTACTATGCATAGATACGATTGGATCTAGAGAACAAT
This sequence comes from Alopecurus myosuroides, assembly GCA_028641055.1. Taxonomy (NCBI): domain Eukaryota; kingdom Viridiplantae; phylum Streptophyta; class Magnoliopsida; order Poales; family Poaceae; genus Alopecurus; species Alopecurus myosuroides. Next base: position 181,949,373 of record CM054061.1, on the reverse strand, counting down.
TTTGTGCAGGTATTGCATAACCTCGTGCAGGTATTTTAGAAAGCTCTATAATATTCAGTTTATTTTCGTTTCTTCCCAATAAGCCATGTTTGTTTTGTTTCCAGTGGCATGGTATGAATTTTTACAAACTTCTGACAATCCTAGGACGCTCGAGTTTCCCCTCGCATATCTCGCTTGATCCGAAGAATTGTTTCGGTAGCTTTTGGTCGCACCATAGTTGGTCTCATATAACGGCATGGTGGAAGGGGCATGTGGATTGGATCCACACGGGGGTCATGGTTATGAATAATTTTAGATTGAGGCTCAAGATGTTTCCGTAATGTTTGTGTTTCAATCATCCAACAAAGTTAATCTAGCAATGAGAATTAACATACCTTGAATCGCGTAAGTGACGACGATAGTTGATCATAGAACGTACAACCACGCTAAAAATTTCAAACAAAACTTTAGGGGCATCTAACCTGTTTTTGCAATGTGTGTGTGTGGTTTGTTATAACTATTATGTTACGATGTTTTGACATGATGGCCAATGCCAAAGAATTGTCATTGTTCGACATCGATAATCATGCGTACATCGCGGAGCTCGGAGGAATTACATGATAGGAGAATTTTGTTGTTTCTCCATCATAGAAAAACTTGAAGCAATTTTTACCGTAGCGGAATTTTCTCGGATTTTCCGCTATGGTGAGAATAACGAAGATGGAAGATCCTCGTTGGAGATGCATCAGGAATTCCCTGAAGAACAAACGCAATACGGAATCACATGATTTCATAAATTGCTTGTGATGTTTGTCCTTTGTTATTTGCACCTTGATTGCGCAGTAGTCGTTTATTAGAGTGAGTGATTCTTCACTTAAAAATATCAAGATATTTCATGTTCTCACAATTGTAGCACCCTCAAACCAGTATGGGTACACGTTCATCACTTGGACACAAGGGTCAACATGCCTCTTCTTGCCGGGAGGCGGGTTATAGTTTTCTGAACGGATAGTAAGGGCACCTAGAGGGGGTGAATAGGTGCTACGACCAATTTTATTTTTTCTTCAAGATTAGGCTTGACATAAAGGTAAATTCTCTAGATAATGCAACTACGGTGAATTTACCTATATGAAAAGAACAACAACAAATACAATACAAGCACAAGTAAAGAGGAAGGGAACAAGGTAACCGATATGAGGCACGCGGAGACACGATGTAATCCCGAGTTCCTCCTTGTTAGGGGAGTACGTCTCGTTGGAGGGGTGTGATACGTCTCCAACGTATCTATAATTTCTGATGTTCCATGTTGATATTATGCCAATTGCTACATGTTTTCTCCCTTCTTTATAGCATTTTCACACGTTTTCCGGGACTAACCTATTAACAAGATGCCAAGTGCCAGTTCCTGTTTTCTTTATTTCAGAAAAAATTGTTCTGGAAATATTCTCGGAATTGGACCCCACGAATCCCGAAGTTCCTATTTTCCCTGGAAGCATCCAGAAGTCCCGAAGAACCCCGGAGGGGGGCCACAGGGTGGCCACACCATAGGGTGGCGCGGGTCCCCCCTGGCCGCACCACCTGGTGGCGTGGGCCCCCTGGCCACCCCCTAACATCGCCCTTTCGCCTATTTATACTCCCCCGAGGGAAAACCCTAAAAGCATCGACCTTTTCCACAAAATACATCCGTAGCTCCGCCGCCGCCACCGACAAGTTTCGGGGGACAGATCTCTGTTCTGGCACCCTGCCGGGCATGGGAAGTGCCCCCGGAACCATCTCCATCGACTCCACCGCCATCCCCATCGCCGTTGTTGTCTCCTATGATGAGGAGGGAGTAGTTCTCCCTCGAGGCTGAGGGCTCTACCGGTAGCTATGTGGTTCATCTCTCTCTCCCATGGTGTGATCTATATGTGATCGTGAGCTTTGTAATCTAGTTGAATAAGTAGATGCTACTCTTCATCTTGTGCTACTCAAGTGCTTTATTGATATGAACTTTGGAGTCACCTTATCCCGTGGTGTGAAGGTGATAATGTGCATACCGTGTGTGTCTCCTCTATGAATTGTGGTGTTTTTCTAGTACCTTCTAGGGCGCTCATAGTGAGAGCATGGGGTTCACTAGACATGGGAATTCTTACTTTAAGGAATGCTATTTTTCAGCCCTACGCAATGAATAGTGTTCGTTATCCAACCGGAGAGGGTTAAGAGTAGCATAGTGAAGAGAAGATATTTAGTTATTCAATTATGTGATCATTGTTGAGAGTGTCCACTAGTGAAAGTAGGATCCCTAGGCCTTGTTTCCAAGCATTGAAACACCGATTTCCGCCTGTTCTGCTACATGTTTGCTTGCTTCCATATTTATTTCAGATTGCTATTATTACTTATAACCATCCATATTACTTGCATTTCACTATCTCTTCGCCGGACTAATGCACCTATATACCTGACAAGTATATTGGGTGTGTTGGGGACACAAGAGACTTCTTGTATCTTAATTACAGGGTTGCTTGAGAGGGACATCTTTGACCTCTGCCTCCCTGAGTTTGATAAACCTTGGGTGATCCACTTAAGGGAAACTTGCTGTTGTTCTACAAACCTCTGCACTTGGAGGTCCAACACTGTCTACAAGAATAGAAGTGTGTGTAGACATCAAGCTCTTTTCTGGCGCCGTTGCCGGGGAGGTAAGGTAAAAGGTACTCACATCCTTTGTGAGTGCTCAAAGTTTTTCCTTTAGATTATGCGATTATATATTTTTGTTTCTTGTTTTTATTTTCACTAGTTAGGCCTATTTTTACTTGTTACTTGTTTTTATTTATGCTTAAATGGAAAACAACAAAAATATGAGAGAGCTTTATAATATTTATCTTGAGTTAGGACATGAAGTGTTTGAAGAGAAAAGTAAAAAAACCTATGGAGCTTTATTTGCATGCTAATAGCAATGTTATTAGTATGAATTCTTTGAACACCATTATTGCTAATGCTATGGAAAAGTCTAAGCTTGGGTAAGCTAGTTTATATCAAAATGATCTTTTTAGTTCCCCAAGCACGGAGGAGAATTTTTCTTTGATGATGAGCCTATGCCTGTTACATATATAAGGTGATCATGATTGGGAAAAGCACACTACTTTTGATATTGAAGATGATGATATAGAAAGCTCTAAACTTGTGGATGATGTGTTTGAAAATCCTTTTGCTACTAATGATTATATGCTTGATACATCTCCTCCTAGTAAAAATGATGATATGTTTACTTATGATGATATTATTCCTCCTATATATGATGATTACAATGATGAATATGATATTTTCAGTCCACCTACTATTGAGGAGAAAATTTATTTTGATGATACTGTGCCTCCTATATTTGATGATTATGGTGATGATAATAATAATGATAGCTATTTTGTTAAATTTTTCTCCCACTACTATTAATAAGAATGACTATGCTTATGTGGAGAGTATTAATTCTTTTATGCATGTGGCTCATGATAAGAATGTTTTATGTGATAGTTATATTGTTAATTTTATTCATGATGCTACTGAAAGTTATTATGAGAGAGGGAAACATGGTTTTATGCATCTCAACAATATTAAGTTTCCCCTCTTTATGTTGAAATTTTTGAAGTTGCACTTATTTTATCTTCCTATGCTAGTCACTTTGTGCTTCGTTGACTTGTTTTTTTACAAGATTCTTTTTCATAGGAAATGGGTTAGACTTAAATTTGTTTTATATTTGCTTCTTGATGCTCTCTTATTGTGGTTCAATTTTTATTCTCATGCGAGCATCTTTTAAAAATCATTGTGCCTAGCTGAAAGGCATTAAAAGAAAAGCACTTCCGGGAGACAACCCGTTTTATTTCTCCGTTTTCAACCCGTTTTCCGTAGTTTATTTTTGTTTTCTTTGCACCTGGGTGTTTTATATTTCCTTAGCGACCCCGCTGTATCTTTTCTTTTCTGTCTTTATTGAGCCAAGTAAAGCCTCTAGTGGAAAGTTGAGACTATATTTCGGATTTCTGCGCAGGAAACAAATTTCTGCTGTCCACTGTTAAAATCGTATAACATCACAAAAATTCAAAATGACCTGAGTTTTTTTGTGCGTAATCCTGGGTTATATACGCAACTTTTCTTAGTTGAACAATTTTTGATTTGAGCAACAGAGGATTTTCTAAAAAAAACATATTTACCTGTTGTCCTGTTTTGACAGATTTCTGTCAATAATTGCATTTGCATCTTAATCTCTTTCTTTTGGTGTTATTTTGAGAAAAAGAGTTTTAAAAGAAGTTGTGACAGTAGCTAATGTGTTTATGAGTGTTAGGCTTGTGTTGAAACTGAACCATGTGAATTTATTATTTCTATTGCACTAACGTTGCTAATGAAGATTGTGAGAAGTTTGGTGTGAAGAAAGTTTTCAAGGGTCAAGAGAAGAGGATGATATGACGTGATTAAGAAGAGTGAAGATCCTAAGCTTGGGGATGACCCGGAGGTACATCCCAGCAAATTCCAGGAAGACTCAAGCGTATAAGCTTGGGGATGCCCAAGGCATCCCCTTCTTCATCGACAAATTATCAGGTCACTTCTAGTGAAACTATATTTTTATTCGGTCACATCTTATGTGCTTTACTTGGAGCGTCTTTTATTTTTGCTTTCAGTTTGTTTTTATTTTTGCAATAAGCTTGGTTGGAACCCATCATTCTTTTATTGGAGAGTGACACGCTCCGCTTTTTCATGGGAATACTTTGTATTCTTAATCTTTGTCTGGCTGCTGCATTTATTTAGCTCCTGTTTTAGATTCATCTCTTATTTAGAGTTGTTAGTATTCTCTAGTTTTCATTTCTATATGCTTAGATAGAGTTTTTGTTGTCATATATATGTGCTTGGTTGATAATAGAAATGCTTATGTGGTAGTTGGTATAGTGGAAAAATTCGCATGGTCTTGTAGATCACTAAACTGCTTCACTTGAATCACTGTTGTTGTTTTGAGATATTAATTTGGTTAATGGATAAACGGGAAGGACTAGTAAGTATAAAATTTTAATGGTTGGTCTAAGAAACTTGAAACCGTTCCACACTTAAATTACCAGCTGATAGAAACAATGGTATATGATTTCTACGAGTGATACATTTCTGATCGGCCTTTTGTTACGCGCTACGGTCGGGGTAGCTAACAGTGACTCGTCACTGCCACAGACCCTCTTGGAGTGATTTGCATTGTGCCTTGTAATGATTTACTTGATGCAACCTTTTAACTTGTGAGTCTATGTTGCGGTTCCTGACACTTCCACCATCCATATTTGCTAGCCTCTTCGGTACTGTGCATTGCCCTTTCTCACATTGAGAGTTGGTGCAAACTTCACCAATGCATCAAAATCCCGTGGGAGGACTTTGTTCTCCTACGCATAAGCCCATATATTCTTCCTCAAAACAACCACCATACCTACCTATTATGGCATTTCCATAGCCATTCCGAGATATATTGCTGCACAACATCCACCTCCATTATGTTACTTGATGATGAGCTTCATGGTTATTTATGCATACTGCTACACTGGAAGGAGCATGCAGTTGAATACATCAGAGATATTCCATTATGAGTTATGAGTACTAAAAGTGTGATGATTCATTGTAATATAGGATGTTGCCCCTACCGGTGAGGATATATAAAATAAAAAAATAAAATAAAAATGAAAAAGCCCAAAAAGAGAAAAAAAAAAGGCCAAAGAGAGAATAAAGAGAGAGGGGGCGCATCACTATCCTTTATATACCACACTTGTGCTTCATGTTTAGCACCAATACTTCAGTTTGGAGAGAGTTTTCATATTATCATTCATTCATAACTATGCGGGGAACTTTACATTGTAGAACTTGGCTTGTATATTCCAATGATGAGCCTCCTCAAATGAGCTCTAGGTCTTCGTGAGCAAGCAAGTTGGATGCACCCCCACTAGTTCCATTGGAGAGATTTCATACACTTATAGCTCTATGTGCATCCGTTGTGTGGCAATCCCTACTCCTTGCATAACTTCGGTTGTAAGACTTTCTCTTGTCTAATGACCACTTTCAGCTTTGTGAGCCTTTCTTCCATTGACCTTCCAAACCCCCCATAATTTTCTCTTTGCCATAACATCCCGGTGCCAGGGACCAACGCAGAACACTTGCTTGTTTTTAGTGCGCAAATAGTTTAAGATTCAAGAATTGCATCGTGTGGAAAGCTTGACTTGATCCTAACAGGGGTTGTGAAGATTGTTTGACGTGCATGATATTGTTGTTCTTGAAATCTTAAACCATCTCTAATAAACTTTGCACGGTTGATAGTCTTTTAGTAGTGATTCATTAAAAAAATTTGCTTCTCTCTTCTTATTTGTTTATGCATTACTTGTTGATATCAAATATAGATCACAGCTTTAGTTCATTTGATCCTAGTTTACATGCTCTACTTTCAAATTATGATCAAGATTGTGTGGTAGCATGTCACCTCAGAAAAAAAATCTTATCGTTTACCTACTCGAGGACGAGTAGGAACTAAGCTTGGGGATGCTTGATACGTCTCCAACGTATCTGTAATTTCTGATGTTCCATGTTGATATTATGCCAATTGCTACATGTTTTCTCCCTTCTTTATAGCATTTTTACACGTTTTTTGGGACTAACCTATTAACAAGATGTCAAGTGCCAGTTCCATGTTTTCTGCTGTTTTTTATTTCAGAAAAGTTGTTCTGGAAATATTCTCGGAATTGGACCCCACGAATCCCGAAGTTCCTATTTTCCCCGGAATCATCCAGAAGTCCCGAACAGCCCGAGAGGGGGGTCAAAGGGTGGCCACACCATAGGGTGGCGCGGTTCCCCCCTAGCCGCGCCACCTGGTGGTGTGGGCCCCCTGGCCACTCCCTGACATTGCCCTTTCGACTATTTATACTCCCCCGAGGGAAAACCCTAGAAGAATCGACCTTTTCCACAAAATACATCCGTAGCTCCGCCGCCGTCGCCGACAAGTTTCGGGGGACAGATATTTGTTCTGGCACCCTGCCGGGATGGGGAAGTGCCCCCGGAACCATCTCCATCGACTCCACCGCCATCTCCATTGCCGTTGCTGTCTCCTATGATGAGGATGGAGTAGTTCTCCCCCGAGGCTGAGGGCTCTACTGGTAGCTATGTGGTTCATATATCTCTCCCATGGCGTGATCTATATGTGATCATGAGCTTTGTAATCTAGTTGAATAAGTAGATGTTACTCTTCATCTTGTGCTACTCAAGTGTTTTATTAATATGAACTTTTGAGTCCCGCGGTGTGAAGGTGACAGTGTGCACACCGTGTGTGTCTCCTCTATGAATTGTGGTGTTTGTCTAGTACCTTCTAGGGCGCTCATAGTGACAGCGTGGGGTTAACTAGACATGGGAATGCTTACTTTAAGGAATTCTTTTTGCAGCCCTACGCAATGATTAGTGTTTGTTATCCAACCGGAGAGGGTTAAGCGTAGCATAGTGAAGAGAAGATATTTAGTTATTCAATTATGTGATCATTGAGAGTGTCCACTAGTGAAAGTAGGATCCCTAGGCCTTGTTTCAAGCATTGAAACACCATTTTCCGCCTGTTCTGCTACATGTTTGCTTGTTGCCATATTTATTTCAGATTGCTATTATTACTTATAACCAACCATATTACTCGCATTTCACTATCTCTTCGCCGAACTAGTGCACCTATACAGCTTACAAGTATATTGGGTGTGTTGGGGACACAAGAGACTTCTTGTATCTTAATTGCAAAGTTGCTTGAGAGGGATATCTTTGACCTCTACCTCCCTGAGTTCGATAAACCTTGGGTGATCCACTTAAGGGAAACTTGCTGCTGTTCTACAAACCTCTGCACTTGGAGGCCCAACACTGTCTACAAGAATAGAAGTGTGTGTAGACATCAGGGTGTGAGCTTCGCCACGAAGGCCTACTCAACGCTACAAAGGCCTCACCCTATTCTCCGATGAATCCCGCCACAAAGTCCTAGTCTACCTTCCACTATTGATACAGGCGAGAATCGAATCCTTGACAAACAAGCTTGGGGCACACACTCACAACCAAATTGGGGGCTCCCAACACCAAGAATCACCAAGTGTAGCAAGAGTTCTAGTTTCTCCACAAATGGAAACCCTAGACTCAAATCCCTCAAGAGAATGAGGGGGAAATGAAGAACGGCTCAGTGAATATGTAGATCGCGGCCTTCTCCTTCAATCCTCCGAAGATCAACAAGTTTGGTGGGAGGGATTGGGAGTAATTGAGGATTTGGTGAGCTAAATAAATGGTATTCAATGCAATGGACGAACTAGAGCTCAAGGAGGAAGAGGAGGGGTATTTATGCCTCCTCCCCAAATAGAGCCGTTTGAGCAGGAAAATGGAACCGAAATATCCGGTTCAAACTTGAACCGGAAATTCCGGTTGGCTTCAAATCTTCATATCTGGATTTCGACTGAGTTGACTTATACCAGAATATCCGGTTGGAGCAAATAATCCGGTTTGAAATATCCGGCTCGCTTTTGTGAACAGGCTCCTGAACCGGAATATCCGATTGATACGGAAATTTCCGGTTGATTTCTGTGTCTTCAACCTCCAGTCCTTAGCCATTTTGAGCCCAAACTTCCACAATCGGAATATTCGGTTGTTCAAGAATAATCCAGTTGGAAATTTCTGGCTCATCTCTGTCTCAAACTGGACTAGGATCTTCCTAACCGGAAATTCCGGTTGCCTTGGAATAATCCGGTTAGAAATATCCGGTACCTTTCTGTCCCAAACCTCAGATATCTATCTTCACCAATCTTTTGGTGATCGATGCGGATGTTGAAAATAACACCTGCACACTTAACACCTCGATAAATAATGTACTTAGTATTGTTAACTAACACACAAAAACAACGGGAAAACAAAATGCACTTTCAATCTCCCCCTTTTTGGTGTTAGATGACAATGCTAAGATTTGCAATAAGAAATCGACAAGATCATATTTGCAACAAAATGGAAATTTCTCCCCCTACACATATTCATATCATTTGTTTGCCTCAAATGCAAAAATGCAATTTCCATGAGGAGAGTAATTTTCAACAAGTAACACAGGCATGATAAAGGAAACAACACAACCAATATGTTGAGAAAGTTGAAAGAGATACCTTGTGCATAGAGATAATAGAAATTATACCGAAGCACAATAATAGATAATCCTCAACTTAAAGCATAGATAACCAGATAACCAGTCTCATAGCACATAGTTCACAATGAGATAAAAGACAAATAGTTCACGAAACATAACTCAATGGACACAAGCTCTCAATAAATGATAAAAGCATATGCTTGTGTCCGAACCCATGCAAATCCCGTAGACCTAAGACTATTTCTCCCCCTTTTGGCACCGAGACACCAAAAACGAGATAGGTAGCGGTGCTAACGTCCCATAGACAAGCTAAGCATCCGAGTGCTCTTAGGACTCTCCAGCTGACGTCTCGGAAGCAGCCTCGGCGTCTCTCTCCTGATCTTCATTCACTTCCTCATATTCCTCATCATAGTCATCATCAACAGGAGCACTAGCAGAAGCAGAAGTGACACGAAGAGCCTCCTCAATCTGCTCCCAAGGAGTACAGTCTCTACAAGCCCACTGTGAGTATGAGTCAGGAACCAAGGCAGCAGGGATATCACCAGTAGCACCACTCACATGATGAAGTATCTGATGCTGAGAGATGGACAAAGCAGTGTCCCTGCGGTAGGCCTGATACTTCTCCTTGTGGATATCCACCTTCATGCAAAGCACATTGCGCTGGAACCAGGAAAACTTCCTGACATTGCGCACAGTAGTGGAGGTGTCATCTTTGTGAGCAATAGAAGGGGCATCTCCCATAGAGGAACCACCCTCAGGAGGAGGGGCAGAAGCAGCAGTAACAACCTTCTTCCTCTTCACATACAGCTTCTTGAAGGCATGGTCTTGCACATGCAGCTCACGGAAGTCTCTCCCCATCGTGCCCTTGATCAACATCATAATGTATGGTCCATATGGGATAGTGTTCCCACCAATCATAGCATTTCGGAGCTCGTGGAAGATGACTTCCATGACATCCACAGTGTATGAAGCAGTAGGGTCCTCGTCCTCAATACATTGCTTTGCCAGAATCAGGAGGTTGCAAAGCGGACTGGTGAGAGAATCATTATTGCCACCACTACGAACCAAGAAAGACTCAAAGAGGCGTACCAGCTGATCATAGAAAGGGAGAAGCCCTTCCAACTTACCAATAGTGAACCCAGGTGCATACATATCAGCCATACTCTTCTCACGCTGAGTTCTGTCCACATCATGCATACGGTTACCAAGTGGAGGATGGGAGCGGTACCTATAGCCAAGAGCATTACCCAGCTTGAAAAACTGAGCCTCACAAGGAGTGGACTGGGTCATCCACTTCAAACTGCAAACAACACCTGAATCTAATGCCAATGTAGACATGAACTGGACCACGAGATCGGTGTTGTAGGGGCAACGAGTCTCCATAAGCTTCACAAGACCAAACCTCTCAATAATACTAGCAGCATCAACAAATACATCCTTGTCCTTGATGAACTGGAACTTTGTGGGATTCATTGGGCGGACTGGAAACTTGTATTCAGAGTAGATGTCAGCAAAGATATAGGAATGCTCCTTACACCAGAACCGAGAATCATCAATCTCCAAGTCCCTCGTAGTGTTGTACCAGTCCTTCTGACAAATCTGAGCAAATTCCTGAGTGGTCACATCATGCTTGTAGCTCTTCCTGACTTCCTTGCCTTTCTTCTTCCTTGAGGACGGCTTCTAAGCAACAGACTTTACTCTTCCATTGGCAACATCTTTCCTCGGAGGCCGAGAGTCACCAGGGTCCTCATCGCTAGTGTCCTTGTAGGACGGACGCTTGTGAGTGATCAACTTGTCAACCTGAGAACCACCTGTGAATGAAGCATATAGACGGAAGCAAGGGGGTAAGTGCACACAAGTCAACGATATAGGAACATACATCAATATAATAGAGGAGCATCCACAAACTAATCAAGTGCAGATCCTAGAGAAACTAAAAAACAGTACTAAAACTTGGGACAAAACCCAACCAGAATTTCCGGTTCAGTTCTGAACCGGATATTACGGTTCCACGAAACAACACTAGATCGAATTTTCCACTAGGTTCAAAACTAGATTGGTGATTATGGATGCTAAACTATTATCTCTAGTATGAACAAGATGGCATAGGGAACATCCTCTACCAAGCATTAACCAAGAAAACATGCATCCAAGGAATGGTAGGGTTAGGACACCAAGATCCAAAGAAAAGGAAGATTACCTGCGTCTATAGATGAAAATGATTGGATGGGATTGATCCCAAGGAGATGGAGCACGAGATCCGGCCAAAAGCTTGCAAATCCCGTGGAGGAAGTGGCCTGGGAGGCCAAGAATCAGAGGGGCGGCGTTTTTGGAGGAGGAGGAGGTTGGGGATGAATAGCAAGAACTGCCAATCCATCCCGTGCTCCTCAGATTTGACGTAGATTTGCCGGACCGGATATTCCGGGTCCACCCGGAAATTCCGATACAAAACTATACCGGAAATTTCGGCCGCCTTCTGATCCGAAACTTCCAAGTTTGAAAGGAGTGACTTGAGTGCTAGATAGTGTTTGGTTTTTAGGTAGAAAGTGATGTAGATGTTTGTCCGATCTTTCACCGCAAGAACCACCGGGATAACTATTCTCCCAATCACATGAGAAATACACGTAACCCGGAGAACATAGATAGATTTAGGCGAGCAACACGGTGATGAACACCACGCCTCACGCCAAGCTCGACAACTCTAGGCAGATCCAAGAGCCCCTAGCCACGCACGAACCCCCTTGGCAGATCCAAGAACACTCATGCCTTTATTTCATGTCAAGCTCGATAACTCTAGGCAGATCCAAGAGCCCCCAAGCCACGCACGAACCCCCTTGGCAGATCCAAGAACACTCGTACCTTTATTTGCAAAGATAACTGACGAACGTCCGAGACGCCTCCTACACGTCGATCCCCTAGGGACGGTGGTAATCTGGAACTTTTAGTTCTACATAATTTTCAACCTGTCTAAAACCCTAGGCCTTGGCTCTCTTTATATAAGAGGCCAACCCCTAGTCGGTTGGACAGACCCAAACCGAAGATGACTCGAACCTAAACATAGTTGGACTCAAACTGAATACAAACCGGCCCATTTAGAAGGCTCGGCCAAAACATGCGGCTCACAGGCCTTAGACATTATACATCGTAGTTTATTGTCCTATCGTGCTAACCAGTAGATGCCCATATCATCCTCCCCTTCTTCGAAATGCGTTGTCCTCAACGCTAGAAGGTCTTCTTTGACGCTTGCGGCGTCAAATTATCATATCGCCACGCTTCTACATCCTCGAGTTCTGCTGTCATGCCACACCACATCCTCCCTCTTGCTAGCTAGACTTGTTCTTGATGCCTCCATGTTTAGCACCACCAACTTGAGCAAGACACACAAATTTCGGAATACAAATGAAAACGCACAGTACAAACCACCCTAAACGCAACAAAACAGACTCCTGTACCCCAAGGGTCTAAATAAGCTGAATACGCCCACAGATGCAATCTGAAATAGTGGAGGTCAACTGAGTGCATCAACCAAGATGAACATGACAAATTCTTGCACCCCATGAATCCAAATGAACCAAGTTCACCGCCTGTGAAAATATAAACTAGTGTCCTCTTTTTATTTTGTCTCCCTCCTTATTTCTGTCCACATAACCATAACCGAACAGCACATCAATTAAGTACGTGCATTAGCAGACCTTGAGCAGTCGGCCAATCAATCTATTCCGCTCGGTGTCCCACCCAAACTTCCTTTTGTTCTTTTTACTCCTTCACGGAAAATATATGCACCAAATTCTGGCTGTAAGAAAGCTGTCTCACATAGCCACATAGATGAAAACCAATTCCAAACCCATCTATCTGAACATTGCTTTCCTTATCTCTCTCCTTTTTTTAATATAGAAATGGCACGTGACTTATTTTCCTTTTTGGTCGTGATGTGCAAGAAGCGCAACAACCAGGACGCCGCACCAGGCAGCACCAGGCAGCCGTACGATCCCGCGTTCTAGCTTTTGCCTTCTCCCTTATGAACCAAACAATCCGTTGATTATATTTATATACTCCGTACCTTGGAAACCCATGCTCACGTCCTTATTTAATGATGTATACCAATAAATGAGCTGGACTCGATCCCGCGCATAAAATCAATTATTTCCATGTAAAATGCAACACAGTCACGGAACGCTGCTCCATCTCGTCGAAATAGCGATCACAGCGGACTTCGCCTCATATCAACATATGACGACCATGGCAGCACGATCCCACGCGGCACCTTCAACTCGACGAGATGCAACACATGTCAACTCGTTGTCTCCCAGCAAAAATAAATCTGTCAATCTTTACAAACGTGCAGATAGATCTTGCACCAAACAAATCTCGCGGTGATCAACCTGGCGCTCTGATACCACATGATGTAGACGTTTGCCCGATCTTTCACCGCAAGAACCACCGAGATAACTATTCTCCCAATCACGTGAGCAATACACGTAACCTGGAGAACATGGATAGATATAGGCGAGAAACACGGTGACGAACACCACGCCTCACGCCAAGCTCGACAACTCTAGGCAGATCCAAGAGCCCCTAGCCACGCACGAACCCCCTTGGCAGATCTAAGAACACTCATGCCTTTATGTCACGTCAAACTCGACAACTCTAGGCAGATCCAAGAGCCCCCAAGCCACGCTCGAACCCCCTGGCAGATCCAAGAATACTCGTACCTTTATTTGCAAAGATAACTGACGAACGTCCGAGACACCGTCTACACGCCGATCCCCTAGGGACGGTGGTAACCTAGAAATTTTGGTTCTACATAATTTTTAACCTGTCTAAAACTCTAGGCCTTGCCTCTCTTTATATAGGAGGCCAACCCCTAGTCGGTTGGACAGAGCCAAACCAAAACTGACTTGAACCTAAACCTAGTTGGACTCAAACTGGATATCCCCACATCAGTAGCCCCCGAGTGTTTATTCGACCGATAATCAGTCGGGTAAGCACTCAAATTGAGTTCTTGGATTCTTCGACTGGTCATTCAATCGCTTGATTTCAAGGGCGTATACCATGTGCACGACGCGCTCACGTACTCGCGCATCGAGTGGTAAATGTGCCTTGTGTTGGCTGTTTTTGCAGAAGGGTGTGGCTCAGTCGCTTGGCTCTCCCAAAAGACCAGGGCCAATTAATTGCATCTAGGGCAAAAACAGTTCTGGCCTACACGAATTCGAGACCTCCGACTCGAATCCGGCGAGGTGATCATTACGACTGAGCCGTGGAGGTCTTATTGGAGTTGAAATTAACCTTTAAAAGGGGTACCCGGCGCGTCCGCTAGGATTTTCCTTCGTGTTGTTGACACGGAAAATTTACCCGAGGTCGCAGCTTGAGTGTGATTCCAGGCCCACAGGAGAAATCCTTGGGTCTTACCTTCGTACTCGAAAGAATACGGCATCCAGATGTTCCTAGTCGCCTGAACAATCCAGGATAAAGAAGTACATCGTGAGGTAGAGTTGCGGGAGCCGCACACTCGCGATTTTACCTTAATCACATTTCTGCGATCCTTCGGGTGAAGAAATCTTCCTTTCTCTTGATCTTGTGCAAAGATATTTCGCGTTATGAAGCTTATACGAAAGAATTTTCGTGTCAAATGTGTTTATACGAAAGAAATTTTGTGTTCAAATGGCCATACGAAAGAGTTTTCGTGTCAGGGTATCCATGCGAAAGAAATTTCGCGTCTTGATGCTTGTACGAAAGAGATTTTGTGTGTCGTGAGGTGCGAAGTGACGTCACTGCGCACTCGATCGCTCCGACTGCTCCCGATGGGACGTGACGAAGTGGGGCAGAGCACGCGGGCCCACCGTGTCGGCTTTTTCAACGGAAACGATCGGTCGTGTCCTGGTTTTTCCGCTGGTTGCGCACTGTAAATACGCACGATCTTTTCGTAAAGATCATGCAGGGGTAACTGTCTCCCGCCGCCTTGTTTCCGCTTCGCGCATGGCGGCCGTGATGAATGCCACGTTTGTGGATCTACGGCCCAGATTGTTCTGGCTTGGGTATAAGTACCACGCCTTAGGGGAGAGGTAAATTTCTAGGCTCTTATTCACCTTCTCCTTCCTCGCGCACACCTTCTTCTCCGTGAGCACCGAGCACCCTCCAATGGCGGGAGCGAAGAAACGTGGCGCTCCTTTGGCGTCCTCCAAGGATGTGGCGAGCGCTTCTGCGGCGCCTCCCGCGAAGAAGACGGGCGACTGGCGCGCCGCCAATACCACCAAGAAAAGCATCACCGAGATGCAGAGGGAGGGGTTGCTCCTGCCGGAAAACTCCAGGCGTGTGCGCATGTCTGGGAACAAGGAGGAGACGCCCAAACCCCTCTCCCCCGAGCGCGTCGTCTTCTCGGAGCATGTTTCCCCCTCCACCCATTTCTTGTCGGGCTGTTGTATGTCTATGACATACAGCTGCACGACCTTCCTCCGAACGCGATTCAACACATTTCGTGCTTTATCGTGCTTTGCGAGTGTTTTCTCGGGATCCGTCCGCATTGGGGGCTTTGGAAAGCCATCTTCAAAGTGCGGATCTTTCGGGAGAGGGCGCAGCCAGGCGAGAAGGTGGGCGAGCCGCTGCGGATCGGAAGCTTCGGGATCCAGGTGAATAAAGACATCCCCTACATGGAGATGTACTTTGTCAACTCGGTCCAGGGCTGGCGCCGAAAATGGTTCTACGTCATCGACGACAGCGCGGGTGGCGTCCCCGAGTTCCAGCCATTCACCGTTTTGAAGCGGCGGAAGTCTTGGCTGCACACGCTCTCAGCCGAAGTAGGCAAGATCGTCGCCCCTATTCTTGCAAAGGTGGCGCGCTTCCGCGAGAAGGAGCAGGGGACCCCGCTGAACGGAATACACCTGGCGGGTGTGTTTCTGCGCCGGTGGATCCAGCCTCTTCAGGAGAGGTCGACCACCATGTGGGAATACACGGGCGCCAACGACCAGAGCCGCGTATGCGATGACATTCTTTCGAATGCTGAATTCGATAAGAAGACCGCGTCCTCTCGACCCATTCGAAGCGGGGAATCCTCCCCTGACTGAGGTGAGTCCCTTGTTCCTTTCTTTCGCCTTTTGTTCCTTCTAGTTTGGGTTTTCATCGATTGAAAACTCCTCTTCTTTTTCTCTTTGCTTCTGTAGAGTCAGAGCGTGGCAACGTGCTACCCACCAGTTTCTGTAGACGATGTCTCAGATCTTTTGGCGAGTAACGTTGAAGCCCCTCCCGAGACCAGCGTCGCGGATGCAGATTCGGGCTTCGAGCGGGACGATATGGAGGAGGAGGAAGAATCGCACAACGAGCAGCTTCGCCACCGCAAGCAGGAGGAGGTACATGATCCAGTTGCTTGTGTATTCTGGAGGTCCTGGGGTTTGTAGCTCTGTCCCCTCGCTCAGGAACTGCACGACAACCTAGGATTTTACAGCGTTGCGCCCTGTGTATATTATGTCCCAGGCACCTAGCTTGATGCTCCATTTTGCGATTCTTCCGGATGTCATGAGGTTGTTCATGATAATACCGAGTGATGCGTCGTTTAGCACCGTGACGGTATGCTCCTGGAAGTAGTATTTGAGCTTGAGGGCCGTAAGGACACTCCATACGCGAGCTTCTGGTAGTGGGGGTATCGTTGTTTGCACGGTGAAAACACCTTGCTGATGTAGTATATTGGCCTCTGAACGTCGTATGCTTTTCCGTCCTCTGGCCGCTCGATGACAATTACCGTGTTGACGACTTGGTTTGTTGCGGCTAGGTAAAGGTAGAGGGGTTCCCTTTCCTGCGGTGTTGCCAATATGCGTCTGCTCTGCAGTACTCTTTTCAGGTCGATGAACGTCTTTTTTGCTTCTGGCGTCCACTCGAACTTATCTGTTTTCTTTAGTAACTTATAGAAAGGGAGTGCCTGCTCGCCTAATCTCGCGATAAATCTGCTTAGAGCGTCCAATCGCCCTGCGAGCTGCTGCATGCCACGAAGATTCGTTGGTTCCTTCATCGTCAGGATCGCCTAGATTTTCTCCGGGTTAGCCTCAATTGCTCGGGCGGAGACTAGATAGCCGAAGAGTTGTCCCGCAGGGACTCCGAAGACGCATTTTGTTGGGTTGAGTTTGATTATGTACGCGTTGAGGGCGTCGATTTTCTCCCTGATATCCTCGAGGAGTGTGTCCTCCACTCGAGTCTTGATGATAATGTCGTCAATGTAAACTTGTACGTTCTTGCCAATGAGCTTGGCGAGACATATTTGCATGCAGCGCTGATATGTTGCGCCTTCGTTTTTTAGCCCGAAAGGCATTATCGTGTAGCAGTATACGCCGTGTGGCGTGATGAATGTTGTCTTCTCCTCGTCCTCTTGCTTCATCCTGATTTGATTATAGCCCGAGTAGGCGTCCAGGAAGGAGAGGCGCTGACAGCTGTAACATCCCAAGTATGAAACACCCTTAGAGTGCTTTGCTTTTGTTAACTTAAGTTAAGCATCATTCCATCATGAGCATTGCATTTTTTCAATTGTGTTGTTTTCCATTTCAAATTCAAATCAATTGCAAATCTTTGGTTCATACTTGGTATGTTCCAAAGTTTGAAAACAATTCACAAACATAATCAATTCAATTGTTTTCTTTAAATTTGAATTTTTCTAGTAATTTGACTTGGTTAAATTTCAACT
Source organism: Alopecurus myosuroides (assembly GCA_028641055.1). NCBI lineage: Eukaryota > Viridiplantae > Streptophyta > Magnoliopsida > Poales > Poaceae > Alopecurus > Alopecurus myosuroides. Next base: position 181,931,605 of record CM054061.1, on the reverse strand, counting down.
AATACATTTGATGTGAAATTCAATTGAATTCAATTTTATGTTTATTTTTTCAAACAATGGCTAAACATTTGAATTTTGAAAACTAAAAGTGATTGGGCAGTTACAATGCTTAAGCAATACAAATTAAATTCATGAATTTTGGAATTCAAAAACTCTTTCAAATTCTGTCTTTTGCTTTTTCTACAAAAAAAAATAAAAAAGAAAAAGAAAAACAGTGGGGGAGGCAGGCCAGCCCAAGTGGGCTGAGCCCACCTACTACCCCAAGGCCCAAGCCACCCCCCAGTCGTTGTCGTCTTCCTCCTAGCGTACGGAGACAGAGAGACAGAGAACCTCCCCCACCTGCAGCTCCCCCTCCTCCTATTTCTATCCCCGAAGCCACACCTCGAACCCTAGGCTCTCCCCTTCCCCTCTACTGTTCCTCGCCGCCGCCATCTCTTTCTTTCTTCCCCAAATCTCCTCTCTGTTCCCCTCCTGCATATTTTTTCCCTTTCTGAACCTTGTCCAAGCAGAACCACGTCGACGTTCAGCCCCGAGCGGCCATGGCTCTCCTCCACCCTGGCTAGGCCCGGGAATCGAATCCCCTCGCGTTCTTCTTCCTCTACCTCGCCAAGGAGGGAGCTCTGGACCTACAGATCGACGACGCCGAGCCCGAGTTCTTCTCCGACCGAACCTTCTCCCGCACCTCTCGTCGCGTCTGCTCCTCGTCGCGTCGTTCCTCTACCGCAACCACCCCACGGTGAGCTTCCCCGTTCCATTCCCGCTAAGAAAGCCGCTTGTTGTTTCCGTTTGCCCCTCCGCCTCTGTCGGTGTCCGTGGTGGTCGCCATGAACGCCCTTACAGAGAAGAAAGGCGTGGCCTTTGGGCTTGCCTTCGCACGTCGCACGCGCCCGTCGCACACCGCACGCGCACCTGCACCACGCCCCACAGCGCGCCCCAGCACGCGCACGCTCACGCACGGCCGGCCTCCCCAGTCGCCGTCGTTCCGTCCGTCCGTCCCGATCAAAGATCCGTAACTGAACTTTGCAGTTTCAGTTAGTTCCGCGAGATCTCACCTCAAACAGTTTCCGCATCCTAGTCTAACACGAATCAGCAAAGCAGCCCAGTGGCTAGAGCCCTCTCGCGCGCACACCGCAGAGCGCGGGTTCGAGTCCACCCCCCCCCCCCCCCCCCGCGCATCTTTTTTCTTTTTGGTTTTTATTTTCCTGCAGCTCAGCCCCAAAACAGATCAGATCTTAATTTGTAAATTCCACCAAATATTCATAAATGCTCCAATTTTGGTGATTCAAAATTCTGTAGATTCATAACTGTGAGCACTTTCGAAATATGTAAAGATGTCAACATATTTCTGTAATAAATTTTGCACTAAATAATTAAATACAGAAATGGCTATTAAAATTTGAAACTTTGGAAATTCATAACTTGAGTTCTGTTCACCCAAATTGAGAAAACTTGGGCTCTAAAATTTTGTCTTAACAAACTCTACATAGTGGTATTTTATTTGGTCACAATTGAATTAAATTTGAAACTGTTTCCCTCTGTTTACTAAAAGGGGCAGAATAAAATGCTTATGGAAAAATGCATAATAAATTCAATAATGATCCAAAAATTATGTTTAATATCTCAAAATGTTCAGTGAAACATTGTCCACATGTTTTCAAGTATTTCCCATGCTTTTGTAACTGAAAGTACCTCTTTTTAAATTGTTTACCAAAAATGGCAGAAATGAAAACAATAAGAATTAATTCTTATTTATTATTTTCTTCACCCAAAAATTATGGAAACTATACCAAAATGGAAAGAACTTCAATTAATAACAGAAAAGCATCATTTCATGCATGTGGGAATACTTTTGATGTATTGGTCTTGTTAAAATTAATCATAGGCCACTAAGATAAATATGAGAGGTTTCCAAATAATGCAAACTTATTTGGGACACTCATTTAACTTGATGATCATGTCCATGATCTCTTACTTGCATTAAAATGTCATGCATCATCCTATGTTTGTGAATTATGCCATGTTATTGATTGTTCGTCTCTCTTTGTTGTTTGTTTGCTTCTTCTCGAATAGACGACGACGTTGAGACAGACGAGGTTTACGATACTACTTCAGAGGGGTTAGCCCAGTACCAGGCTACTGAGTTTGCAGGCAAGTATTCACTCACCTGAGCCATTATGTCCTTTCCACACTTGATACCGATACTTTCCGTTGTCTAATCTGCTAGTCTTAAGATTCGTTACTTGTGTTCCGATCCTATCACATGTTATCCTGTAACCCTGATATAGCCTCACCTCCACACCTATAACCCTGTTGCCTGTTGCCTGTGTCTTACTAGCATGCTTAGGGTTGTTGTGCTCGAGTCTGATGTCTGTTATTTCTTTCACCATATTTATTATGTTCTAGGGGCTCGATATTTAAACAACCACCTGTTAATGGTTGAGGTAATAATAATTTGATGATAAGGCACCGGCAGGAGGCCGGGTATGGTTTTGAGGAATGCTAGTGTCGAACTCAGGAAAACTTCTTGTCCTCTAGATCCATGATGAGCGCGCTAACCGCATGTGGGAAGCGTGTATGGACGCCCCCCGCAACTTTGATTCGATTCGCATCTCGTCCAAATCGCCTCATTTAGTTCGGGTTTCCATTTGCCGCATGCATATGCAGTTGCGAACCCTTGGCGCCAGGGTGGTAACTTTTGTAGTCGGCATTTAGGGAGACACGTTCTTAGAGTGCTATGAGGGTCCCCTTTTCTTCGTGGGGCTTGATTAGCCGTGCGCTCAATTGCACGGGGTTCTTTGGGCTTGATGCGAAGAAGAGTTGGGTTGTATTGAGTGGCCTGCTTGGTGGGTTTGATCCCCGCCTGGCGGGTTATTCTTACGTGTACGGCCAAATTGGTGCATCCCTGCAGGGTTAAATCTTCTCGAGAAGCCGTGTTGTCCGCGGTTATGGATGACTTGGTGATAGGGCTGGCTAACAAGGATTAGACAACTTACACCTAAGTAATAATAATTTGACTAGTAATAGGCTTATTGACACAATAACTTGAACCTTCATTAAATCCAACTGTGTGGGTTATCCTCGGATTGCTTCTTTGGATAAGGGGTGAGATCCAGGATGGGTTTGTTCGAGGTTAGTGGTAGTTGGCTCCGATGCGCTATCTTACCCCTTTCTTTTAGCCGGATGTTGTAGCGTGTCTCTGTAGTTGGTTAGTGCAGCCCGCTGCCGCACCTTTGTATCACCTATCTTCCGTTGAACCCAAAGCATTTGTACTTGGTGTTGTCGGGTACACTTTGGTATCTTGTGCGTCTTGCTTGCCAGTACTCGTCCGTACTGACCCCTTTGGGGCTACTGGTTCTGCAGACTACGTTTCCGAGGATCCCCATGGTGGCTACTACGTGGAGTATGACGAGGCCGCTGACGAGTAGATAGCGGACCCGGGCAGGATCCGAGACTTCATGGATGGGCTCCGTTCTTTTCGTTTCCGGCCTCTTAGGCCTATTTGGATCTTGTCTGTACTCAGACACTTTGGATGCTTCCGCTGTGATGTAATGATGACTTGTTGGGACATGTGTCCTCTGCATGACTGTATTTGCTATCTCTGCTCTAGTGAGAGCTTTTGCCACTTATGTCTATTTCTTTGTGTCTTAGAGATTTGTTGTGATATCACTTGTTCAAATGCCGTTGACGTACCATGTGTGTATGTTATGAAGTACGTCAATGGAAGTATTCGGATTCCTATTGGATGGTTTCACAGACGATGAATAGTAGAGGATGGTTGTCATACGTTTACGTGTTGGCCTACTCATATTGAGATGCGGGTGCAGGTAGGCCCCGTAAGCCAATTATCTACTATTTAGCGGGCTGTGGGTATCCTCTAGAAGTCCGGGTGCGACAAATGGTATCAGAGCTTGTCTGCCTGTAGGATCCCTTTTACTGGTCGCAGTTGAGTCTAGAAACTATTTTGTAGCTATATAGGAAAAATGAAACGTGAGAGTAGGAATTATGTTCTTTTATTTCTTTCCCCACCCACCCTCCCTTTTTCTGGTAAGGAAGTCCAGCGTTGTTTTTCTCTTCTCATCTAAACTTTCAAATTAGGATTTCACGTATCCTGGTTTCTCTAGGATGGTTATACCTACAAGACCATAGGAATGGAGGTGGTTGTGACATGATTTTCATGTTGCCTACTCACGATTGAGAACGGAGGCACATAAGCCTCGGAAGCAGATCCTCTATTCCTTAAGCAGTAGATATTGATCCTTTAGAAGCCCGGATGGGTTTTCTGTAGTACCTCAAGAGTGTTTGGTCTCGTGTTTCCCAAATGTTGCTTCGATATCCTGTTCTTCTCAAGATTCTTTTCGTCCGTTGGAATCTTGTTGTTGCTTGCCACTTCAGTTTTTCTACCGGCGTCTAATCAAAGCTTCCCCGATCATCTGCAGATGGATCTCAGGTTCTACCCACAGGTGGTTCGTATGACTCGTTGTGAGAGCACTACCGGTTATCCGGAGATGCTGAGAGACATGGTCACTTTTCTGGGGTTCCGTTGGGCACCAGAGTACCAGGTCTACGAGCAGCAGCGAGAGTTTGAGCAGACCTACTACCAGGCTATCGTCTACATTCTGTCGGATGATGGCATGAGCGTAGTCCACCGCTACGAGGCAGTGGGTTCCACAGTGGATATGGCTGTGCAGCAGGCAGCTTATGTGAGCCTCACCGTCCTTCGTGCTGACTACTGGGGATTTGACGATTCTATTTATCGCCACATCCCCCGTGGTTACATCACTTCGGAGGGAGCTCACTTCACTCTCTACGACAACTTGGATGTTTACGAGCATGATAACTCCAGGCTGCACACCACCGCTCAGTTTGTGAGACACAGTGACGCAGTTGCCCGCAAACTATCTCAGGAGTTGGCTTTAGTCAGAGAGCAGCTTTACCTTGCGTTGACTCGTCTGGCGACTTACACCACAGACTTTGTTGGAGACGAGCGCTTTGCACGTTTCGATCAGCCAGTTGGGCGTCGTTTGCCAGATGCTGGAGGTTACGAGCCGATCAGAGGTCCACTCCTTAACCTTGGTGCTGGTTACACTGGGATTCCCCGATTTGGAGCACAGGGAGTCGACGCTATGTACTTCACCACGCCTAGAGTCGGTCTCAGACCACGTCAGATCTACGTGGATCGTCGTTCCACCTACTTTCGTGGGCGTACTCCTCACCGTACCTCTCGCCGTACGCCTCGCCGCCGTCCTGCGTGATGAGCATGGGAGTACCGATGTATCCATTCTTAGCTATGTTTAGTTATCCTTCGGTATTCGAACCATTTATGGTGTGTTGGATATTCTGATGTACTTGAACATGTGATGGTTTACCTTTTGGTTATCTATTCTTGCGTCAGAGTAATCTCTCTTTCGGTTGCCAAGTCTATCCTTTTCTACTGTTGTGCTAAAATGCATTTCCATTCAGGATGCCGCCAACAAGGAACACCACGCCTGAACCACCGCCGATCACGGAGTTGTTGACTCAGATGACCCAAGTCATGACACAGATGGCTCAGTTTCAGGCTAATCAGCACATCAACCAGACAGCTCCACGAGTGAGCATCAAGGAGTTTCTAAGTCTGGGCCCAAGAGCTTTCGTGGCCACACGCGAGCCTCTGGACGCTGATGACTGGATCCGTGAGATAGCCAAGGCTCTGGATATTGCACACGTAGCTGAAGAAGACAAGGTCAAGTATGCCTCCTATCTACTGAAGGGTCAGGCAGCTTCTTGGTGGGAAAACTTCCAGGCCATGAGAACCGGCATGCCAGTCACGTGGGACCGTTTCAAGGAAGCCTTCCTGAAACACCACATTCCAGATGGTCTCATGGAAAGAATGCGTGAAGAGTTTTGCTCTCTTAGGCAGGGCAAGTTGGATGTCATCGGGTATCAGAGTGAGTTCAATCGCCTCGCTCGATACGCTGGAGATGAGGTGTCCACTGAAGCTAAAAAGATGGCAAGGTTCCGCAGAGGCTTTAACCCGGAACTCAAGTATGCCCTCACCAATGTCAAGGCCGACAGCTTCGAGGATCTCGCTAACACCGCGCTCAATGAAGAAAATGGGCGCAAGGCGTTCGAGGAGTCTCGCAAGCACTCGCGTGAGGGTGGTTCCTCCTCCAACATGACCACCCCTCCGCAGAAGCGCCGCATCTGGGTACCAAATGGTGTTGTCACTCGGGCTCCATATGCCCAAACTTCTCCAGGCTTCGCTCCCCGCCCACCCAACCCTGCTCAGGTGCATGATCAAAGGGCTTCGATGGGGCAGCCAAGGCCAGGGCCTCCTCGTGTCGTCACATGCTACAAGTGCAAGCAAACGGGACACTACGCCGACAAGTGCACGCAGAGGCAGCTACCTCCACCACCACCTCGTCCTAACACAAACCAGGCAATGGTGCGCGCTCCCCCGCCTAAGGCCTTCAACTCCAACAGCAGGCCTGTCGGGAGGACCGCAAGGGTGAATCATGTCAAGATCGACAAAGCTGAGGAAGCTCCTGACGTCGTTCTCGGTACATTTCCCGTAAACTCTATTCCAGCTAAAGTGTTGTTTGATACCGGAGCATCACATTCTTTTGTGCCAAAGACCTTTGCCACAACAAACAACCTAATTGTGGTTCCACTAAGCAATCAGATCACTGTTCACTCCCCGGGATCTCAAATGTTAACTTCCAAGATAAGTAAGGAGAATCAAATCTTAATTGGAGGCCACATATTCCTTGCTTCTCTCATGTTGCTTGGAAATTCTGACATTGATGTCATTCTTGGTATGGATTGGCTGAAGGCCAATAAAGCAAGAATTGACTGTGCTCAAAAGTCAATAACTCTGTCCCACCCTTCTGGCCAGATAATCTATTTTCCACATGAATCAAGTTCCATTCAGCTATGCACCCTCAAGCAAAACCTCTACCTTCACTTGAAAATGTTCCGGTGGTTTGTGACTTCCCTGACGTCTTTCCAGAAGAGTTGCCAGGAATGCCTCCGGACAGAGCTGTTGAGTTCGTGATCGAACTTGAACCAGGTACTGCTCCAATCTCTAAGCATCCCTACAAGATAGGAACTCCCGAGCTGAAGTTGTTGAAGGAACAAATTGATATGTACATGGAAAAAGGTTACATTCAACCTAGTTCCTCGGCTTGGGGATGCCCAACTCTGTTCGTTGCGAAGAAGGATCAAACAAAGAGACTCGTTGTTGACTATCGTTCTCTTAACGAGAAGACCATCAAAAATAAGTATCCAATTCCTCGCATCGATGATCTTTTTGATCAACTTGCTGGAGTCTCAATATTCTCCAAGTTGGACTTGAGAATGGGTTACCATCAAATAAAGATCAGAAAAGAGGATATTCCAAAGACAACCTTCACCACTCGCTACGGTCTATATGAATTCACCGTCATGTCCTTTGGTCTCACCAATGCACTGGCGACCTTCTCTCGACTCATGAATTCTGTCTTCCATGAATACCTAGACAAGTTCATTGTGGTATATCTTGATGACATTCTTGTCTACTCCAAATCCGAGGAAGAGCATGAAGAACATCTTCGTCTCACTCTCATGAAGCTTCGCGAGCATCGTCTCTATGCCAAATTCTCCAAATGTGAGTTTTGGATTTCCGAAGTCGTTTATCTTGGTCATGTCATCTCTGCCAAGGGCATAGCCATTGATCCAGAAAAGGTTAAAGCAATTGTTGATTGGAAACCTCCAAAGACGGTGAAGCAAGTAAGAAGTTTTCTTGGCTTGGCTAGCTATTGCCGTCGCTTCGTCCCAAACTTCTCCAAGATTGCAAAACCTCTCACTGACCTCACAAAAAAGGACAAGAAGTTCGTCTGGTCTCCACAATGTGATGAAAGCTTCAATATCCTGAAGACTAAACTCACTTCTACACCAGTTCTGGTTGGCCCAGATCCTTCCAAACCTTTCCAAATATTCTGTGATGCTTCTCTCCAAGGTCTAGGTGCAGTTCTCATGCAAGAACGTCAAGTTGTGGCTTATGCTTCACGTCAGTTGAACACACATGAGCTCAATTATCCCACTCATGACCTTGAACTTGCAGCTGTTGTGTTTGCCCTCAAGAAATGGAGACAATACTTGTTGGGTAATCGCACTGAAATCTTTTCCGATCATAAGAGTCTGAAGTACATCTTCACTCAACCAGATCTAAACCTCAGACAAAGGAGCTGGATTGAAAAGATCAAAGACTTTGATCTTACCATTTCTTACACTCCAGGCAAGGCTAATGTTATGGCCGATGCTCTCAGTCGCAAGTCGTATTGCAATAATCTCATGATCATGGAAAGTCAACCTCCTCTTCATGAAGAATTCCAAAAACTGAATCTTGGTCTTGTTCCTCAAGGCTATCTTGCAAACTTGACAGCCAGTCCAACTCTCGAGGACAAGATTCGTTCTGAACAACTTCGTGATGCTGAAATCAAGAAGATTGTAGAGAACATCAAAGCAGGCAATGAGAAATTTGAGTGCTTCTCAATTGATGACAAGGGAACTGTGTTCTTCGAAGGACGCATTGCAGTTCCTCAAATTCAAAGTCTCAAAGATGTCATTCTCAAGGAGGCTCATGAAACTCCTCTCTCCATACACCCTGAAAGTACAAAGATGTACCAGGATCTCAAGACACTGTATTGATGGCCTAGCATGAAACGTGAAATTGCTCAATACGTTTCTAAATGCGACGTATGTCAACGTGTCAAGGCAGTTCATCAGAAAACAGCCGGTCTTCTCCAACCTCTGAAAATCCCTGAGTGGAAGTGGGACATGATTGAAATGGACTTCGTCACTGGTTTTCCAAAGTCCAAGAGGAGCAACGATGCAATCTTCGTTGTCATTGATCGACTCACTAAAGTCGCTCACTTCTTTCCTGTCAAAGAGACAATCTCAGCTAGTCAGTTAGCAGAGCTCTACACAACAAAGATTGTTCCTCTTCATGGTGTTCCGCTAGAAATAAGCTCAGACCGTGGAAGCATCTTCACTTCTCATTTCTGGAAAAGCTTTCAAGAAGCCTTGGGCACCAAGCTTCTGTTCAGCATAGCCTATCACCCTCAGTCTCAAGGGCAAGTCGAAAGAGTCAATCAGATTCTCGAGGATATGCTCAGAGCATGTGGTCTCTCTTTTGGCATGAAATGGGAGGAATGTCTTCCATATGCTGAATTCTCCTACAACAACAGCTTCCAGGCAAGTCTAGGCATGGCACCATTCGAGGCTCTCTATGGCCGCAGATGCAGGAGTCCAATCAATTGGTCTGGAGCTGGTGAACGTTCACTCTTAGGCCCTGACATTGTTAAGGAGGCCGAAGAGAAAGTTCGCATCATTCGTGACAATCTGAAGATTGCTCAGTCTCGTCAGAAAAGCTACTATGACATTAAACACGGGGACATGGTCTATGCAGCTGGAGACAAAGCATATCTCCGTGTAACTCCCCTCGGAGGCACTCATCGTTTTGGTGTCAAAGGAAAGCTTGCACCAAGATATATTGGTCCCTTCAACATTCTCTCAAGGCGTGCAGAAAATGCCTATCGTCTTGAACTTCCAGAAAAGCTATCCAAGGTGCACGATGTCTTTCACGTGTCACAGCTCAAGAAGTGCTTCAAAGATCCAGGTCGTGCAGTTGATCATGATTCCATTGAACTGCAAGAAGACCTCTCTTATGAAGAGCACCCTATTCGCATTCTCGATGAGACCGAGCGTAAAACTCGCAACAAGAGCACCAAGTTCTTAAAAGTGCAGTGGTCTCATCATTCCGATAAAGAGGCAACGTGGGAGACCGAAGAGGATCTTCGCAAGAAGTATCCGGACCTTTTCTCTTATCAGTAGGAATCTCGGGGCGCGATTCCTTCAAGGGGGGGCGTTTTGTAACATCCCAAGTATGAAACACCCTTAGAGTGCTTTGCTTTTGTTAACTTAAGTTAAGCATCATTCCATCATGAGCATTGCATTTTTTTTAATTGTGCTGTTTTCCATTTCAAATTCAAATCAATTGCAAATCTTTGGTTCATACTTGGTATGTTCCAAAGTTTGAAAACAATTCACAAACATAATCAATTCAATTGTTTTCTTTAAATTTGAATTTTTCTAGTAATTTGACTTGGTTAAATTTCAACTAATACATTTGATGTGAAATTCAATTGAATTCAATTTTATGTTTATTTTTTCAAACAGTGGCTAAACATTTGAATTTTGAAAACTAAAAGTGGTGCAACTGGGCATTTACAATGCTTAAGCAATACAAATTAAATTCATGAATTTTGGAATTCAAAAACTCTTTCAAATTCTGTCTTTTGCTTTTTCTACAAAAAAAATTAAAAAAAACAGTGGGGGAGGCAGGCCAGACCAAGTGGGCTGAGCCCACCTACTACCCCAAGGCCCAAGCGACCCCCCAGTCGCTGTCGTCTTCCTCCTAGCGTATGGAGACAGAGAGACAGAGAACCTCCCCCACCTGCAGCTCCCCCCCCCTCCTATTTCTATCCCCGAAGCCACACCTCGAACCCTAGGCTCTCCCCTTCCCCTCTACTGTTCCTCGCCGCCGCCATCTCTTTCTTTCTTCCCCAAATCTCCTCTCTGTTCCCCTCCTGCATATTTTTTTCCCTTTCTGAACCTTGTCCAAGCAGAACCACGTCGACGTTCAGCCCCGAGAGGCCATGGCTCTCCTCCACCCTAGCTAGGCCCGGGAATCGAATCCCCTCGCGTTCTTCTTCCTCTACCTCGCCAAGGAGGGAGCTCTGGACCTACAGATCGACGACGCCGAGCCCGAGTTCTTCTCCGACCGAACCTTCTCTCGCACCTCTCGTCGCGTCTGCTCCTCATCGCGTCGTTCCTCTACCGCAACCACCCCACGGTGAGCTTCCCTGTTCCATTCCCGCTAAGAAAGCCGCTTGTTGTTTCCGTTTGCCCCTCCGCCTCTGTCGGTGTCCGTGGTGGCCGCCATGAACGCCCTTACAGAGAAGAAAGGTGTGGCCTTTGGGCTTGCCTTCGCCCGTCGCACGCGCCCGTCGCACACCGCACGTGCACCTGCACCACGCCCCACAGCGCGCCCCAGCACGCGCACGCTCACGCGCAGCCGGCCTCCCCAGTCGCCGTCGTTCCGTCCGTCCCGATCAAAGATCCGTAACTGAACTTTGCAGTTTCAGTTAGTTCCGCGAGATCTCACCTCAAACAGTTTCCGCATCCTAGTCTAACACGAATCAGCAAAGCAGCCCAGTGGCTAGAGCCCTTTCGCGCGCACACCGCAGGGCGCGGGTTCGAGTCCCCCCCCCCCCCCCCCCCCCCGCGCATCTTTTTTCTTTTTGGTTTTTATTTTCCTGCAGCTCAGCCCCAAAACAGATCAGATCTTAATTTGTAAATTCCACCAAATATTCATAAATGCTCCAATTTTGGTGATTCAAAATTCTGTAGATTCATAACTATGAGCACTTTCGAAATATGTAAAGATGTCAACATGTTTCTGTAATAAATTTTGCACTAAATAATTAAATACAGAAATGGCTATTAAAATTTAAAACTTTGGAAATTCATAACTTGAGATCTGTTCACCCAAATTGAGCAAACTTGGGCTCTAAAATTTTGTCTTAACAAACTCTACACAGTGGTATTTTATTTGGTCACAATTGAATTAAATTTGAACATGTTTTCCTCTGTTTACTAAAAGGGGCAGAATAAAATGCTTATGGAAAAATGCATAATAAATTCAATAATGATCCAAAAATTATGTTTAATATCTCAAAATGTTCAGTGAAACATTGTCCACATGTTTTCAAGTATTTCCCATGCTTTTGTAACTGAAAGTACCTCTTTTTAAATTGTTTACCAAAAATGGCAGAAATGAAAACAATAAGAATCAATTCTTATTTATTATTTTCTTCACCCAAAAATTATGGAAACTATACCAAAATGGAAAGAACTTCAATTAATAACAGAAAAGCGTCATTTCATGCATGTGGGAATACTTTTGATGTATTGGTCTTATTAAAATTAATCATAGGCCACTAAGATAAATATGAGAGGTTTCCAAATAATGCAAACTTATTTGGGACACTCATTTAACTTGATGATCATGTCCATGATCTCTTACTTGCATTAAAATGTCATGCATCATCCTATGTTTGTGAATTATGCCATGTTATTGATTGTTCGTCTCTCTTCGTTATTTGTTTGCTTCTTCTCGAATAGACGACGACGTTGAGACAGACGAGGTTTACGATACTACTTCAGAGGAGTTAGCCCAGTACCAGGCTACTGAGTTTGCAGGCAAGTATTCACTCACCTGAGCCATTGTGTCCTTTCCACACTTGATACCGATACTTTTCGTTGTCTAATCTGCTAGCCTTAAGATTCTTTGCTTGTGTTCCGATCCTATCACATGTTATCCTGTAACCCTGATATAGCCTCACCTCCACACCTATAACCCTGTTGCCTGTTGCCTGTGTCTTACTAGCATGCTTAGGGTTGTTGTGCTCGAGTCTGATGTCTGTTATTTCTTTTACCATATTTATTATGTTCTGGGGGCTCGATATTTAAACAACCACCTGTTAATGGTTGAGGTAATAATAATTTGATGATAAGGCACCGGCAGGAGGCCTGGTATGGTTTTGAGGCCTGCTAGTGTCGAACTCAGGAAAAGTTCTTGTCCTCTAGATCCATGATGAGCGCGCTAACCGCATGTGGGAAGCGTGTATGCGCGCCCCCCGCAACTTTGATTCGATTCGCATCTCGTCCAAATCGCCTCATTTAGTTCGGGTTTTCCATTTGCCGCATGCATATGCAGGTGCGAACCCTTGACGCCGGGGTGGTAACTTTTGTAGTCGGCATTTAGGGAGACACGTTCTTAGAGTGCTATGAGGGTCCCCTTTTCTTCGTGGGGCTTGATTAGCCGTGCGCTCAATTGCACGGGGTTCTTTGGGCTTGATGCGAAGAAGAGTTGTGTTGTGTTGAGTGGCCTGCTTGGTGGGTTTGATCCCCGCCTGGCGGGTTATTCTTACGTGTACGGCCAAATTGGTGCATCCCTGCAGGGTTAAATCTTCTCGAGAAGCCGTGTTGTCCGCGGTTATGGATGACTTGGTGATAGGGCTGGCTAACAAGGATTAGACAACTTACACCTAAGTAATAATAATTTGACTAGTAATAGGCTTATTGACACAATAACTTGAACCTTCATTAAATCCAACTGTGTGGGTTATCCTCGGATTGCTTCTTTGGATAAGGGGCGAGATCCAGGATGGGTTTGTTCGAGGTTAGTGGTAGTTGGCTCCGATGCGCTATCTTACCCCTTTCTTTTAGCCGGATGTTGTAGCGTGTCTCTGTAGTTGGTTAGTGCAGCCCGCTGCCGCACCTTTGTATCACCTATCTTCCGTTGAACCCAAAGCATTTGTACTTGGTGTTGTCGGGTACACTTTGGTATCTTGTGCGTCTTGCTTGCCAGTACTCGTCCGTACTGACCCCTTTGGGGCTGCTGGTTCTGCAGACTACGTTTCCGAGGATCCCCATGGTGGCTACTACGTGGAGTATGACGAGGCCGCTGACGAGTAGATAGCGGACCCGGGCAGGATCCGAGACTTCGTGGATGGGCTCCGTTCTTTTCGTTTCCGGCCTCTTAGGCCTATTTGGATCTTGTCTGTACTCAGACACTTTGGATGTTTCCGCTGTGATGTAATGATGACTTGTTGGGACATGTGTCCTCTGCATGACTGTATTTGCTATCTCTGCTCTAGTGAGAGCTTTTGCCACTTATTTCTATTTCTTTGTGTCTTAGAGATTTGTTGTGATATCACTTGTTCAAATGCCGTTGACGTACCATGTGTGTATGTTATGAAGTACGTCAATGGAAGTATTCGGATTCCTATTGGATGGTTTCACAGACGATGAATAGTAGAGGATGGTTGTCACACGTTTACGTGTTGGCCTACTCATATTGAGATGCGGGTGCAGGTAGGCCCCGTAAGCCAATTATCTACTATTTAGCGGGCTGTGGGTATCCTCTAGAAGTCCGGGTGCGACAACAGCCTGCTGTAGAATCCACGATCTGGTCAATTTGTGGTAATGGGAAGTTATCCTTGGGGCAGTGTTTGTTCAACGACGTGTAGTCGATGCACACGCGAAGGATGCCAGCATTTTTCTTTGGGACTAACACCGGGTTTACTAACCAGGTGGAAATCTTGATTTCCCTAATGAACTTGGCGGATAATAATCTGTTCACCTCTTCTCCGAGTGCTCTCTGTTTTGGCTTGGGACAATGTCGGGTGGTTTGCTTGACTGGCTTTGCGTCTTTAAACACTTCAAGTGAGTGCTCGGCGAACTCCCTTGGTATTCATGGCATATCTGAGGGCTGCCAGGCGAAAATCTCCCAGTACTCACGAAGGAGTTCGACGAGCGCGCTTTCCTATGCGGGTGATAAGGTGATGGACACCATCGCTGTCTTCGCGGATTCTGTCGGGTGCACTTGATGTTTTCGAGTGTCGATGTTTGGGCTGAACTCAAGTTTCGGGGCGTTCTTTTTGGTGAGTGCCATCATGGAGTGGTCCGTGGTTTTTGCCAGCTCTTCCAGCTCCTCCTGCATCCCGAAAGATTTCGCGATTTCGTTGAACTCACTGTCGCATTTCTCCGACTTTTGGAAGTCGCCGCTTATGGTGATTGTGTCGTATTTTCCAGAAAGTTTGAGCTTCAGGTAGGCGTAGTGGGGTACTGCAATGAATCTCGCAAACGTTGTTCAGCCGAGAATGGCGTGGTACTGTGATGGACAGTCGACTACCTCGAAGTCGAGAAATTCTCTCATGTATTTCCTCGGGTCTCCTAGTATCACTTCCAGGTTGATTGTTCCGAGTGGCCGAATGGCTTTCCCTGGTACTATCCCGTGGAAGGATGTTTCTGATTCTGCGAGTCCATCCAGGTGTTTGTTCATCTTGCGGAGTGTGTTCGCGTATATGATGTTGATTCCGCTGTCGCCGTCCATGGACACCCGAGCAAGGTCGTAGTTTCCTATTTGCGCCTGAATGACGAGCGCGGCGTGCCCTGATTGATATACTCGTGGAGGGTGGTCCTCTCGGGAGAAAGTTATCGGCTGCTCTGACATCTTCATATATTCGGTTGAGGAAGGTGGAGCTTGTACTGACATATTACTTGGCGTGTGTTTGTCTTCTGGACTCTTCGGGACGGGCAGACCTTTTGTATCATGCCTAGGAGCCCCGCTGGGTTTGGGTATCCGTTGGCTCCCTGGTTTGCAGCGGGTGGCGCCGGTAGCGCGGCTAGAGCCACGTTCTTGTGTCCTGGTGGAGGCAGGGGTGGCGGCTGGTATCCGGCAGCTCCTCCTGGGAGTTGCGGGTATCCCTGTACTTCTTCGTGTAAGCCTCGTTGATGTCCTAGAATTTTCGGCAATCCTTGAGGAGATGAGATGGATTAGTTTTTCCCGTTCTCTTATATGTGAATAGATATAGCGAGCAGTATCCGTCAAGATCTTCCTCTGGAGTTTTATCGTCTGGCTTTGGTGTCCAGTCGCGATTTCCGCAGGACCCGCTGTCGCGATTTCTTGTGAACTCCGCTGTTACCAGTTCATCTCGATCGTCATGATCATAGTATTTCCTCTTCTTCTTTCGGCGGTCGCCGTTGCGATCCTCTTCAGGCGCAGGTGAAGATGCTTTTTCATTGCGCAGAGATTCTTCGCCATTAGCCCATATGTCGGCTATTGCCATTAGCTCTCCGATAGTTTTGGGCGCAGCTCGTCCCAGTTCTTCTCGGAAGGCGGTGCGTCGCGCGCCTTCGGTGAAAGCTTCAACTGCAACCTCTTATGACATATTTCCCTTTGTGTTCTTGAGTGTGGTCCATCTCTGGATATACTCGCGGGTAGATTCGCCGCTCTTCTGCTTGCAAGCCCGCAGTTCCTCGATAGATGCTGGCCGCTTGTATGTCGCCTGGAAGTTCTTCCGGAAGTCACGGCTGAGATCGTCCCAAGATCCGTAGTGCGCACGCGGTCTTCCTTCAAGCCATTTGCGGGCAGCGCCTACCAGGTGTAGGTTTAGGTACTGCATGACCGTTGTCTTATTCCCACGTTGGCATTTTACTGTGGTGAGGTAATCTGACAGACATGATTTGGGCTCTTGCGAGCCGTCATACTTCGGGACCTCCGTTGTAAGCTTGAATCTCTTGGGCATCAACGCCTCGCGGATACTGCAGGTGAAGCATAATGCGCCGCAGGCTTCCTCGTCGGAGGAAGTGGATAGCGATCGTGTGCGGTTCCTGATAGCTCGGGCCCAGTCGACCTTATTTTGCGCGATGTCTCCACGCGCGTCGTACTCGGGCCGGTCGTGGTTGTCCTCCTTCCGCAGTTCCCTGCTGCGATGTCGCGATCGGCTTCTGTGATGCCGTGGGCTGCGGTCGCGAACTTGCGGGCTATCGTCATCGCTGCGCGGGCAGTCGCCGCGACGGCGGGCTTCCTTTCCTCGGGGGTGGCAAGGTTATTCCCTGTCTCCCCTTCTAGGCGACGTGCTTCCGCGTTTGCGAGGTGTTTTGTCTGCCCGAGGGGTTTTGTCGGCTTCTGGAGTAGTCGCGTTCCCGCGGTTCTGGGCGGCGAGTCTTGCGGCTGCCATGCCTAGCCCTTTCTGAACCTGTTGATGCTGCTCCGCGCGGGGGTGGTTCTCGGGCGGCTTGTTCGCCTGCAAGTATGTGGCGGCTGCCAGGAGAGCCGCAACGGGGGTTGTCGGGTGCATGTTGCCCTCCTCGTCGACGTGCATGAGGGATGTGTCGAGTGATCTGCTGATCCCGCAGAGGGACTCGTGGTCCATGCGAGCAGTCTTTGAGACGTACTTCTTCTTTGGAGGTTGGCTACATGTCGATTGGGTCCTTGAGAGTGCTGCACGACGCGCGCTTGAAGCATCCGCCGCTTGTTTCTGTGTGTCCAGATCTCTGCGGGCTTCTGCGATCAGTCGACCTGTTCGCACCAACTGGTAGTGGTACACGGTCAGATCATCTTGAGAAGCTCCGTCTTCTATCGGCTGGCCAGATTGCACCTCCGCCTTTGCTTTGAGCCAAGCGACTCGCGAGACTTTGATGCGCTCTCGCTCCTTTCGACTCGTCTCCGTTTCTTCGGGTTGTTCAGTTGATCCTGCCATGCAGACTTGGGCCAGATATGGCTCGTGAGTCCTAGGCGTGGGTCGACAACTTTCACCGAATCTGGGGGGTTCCTCAGCTACGATTGTGTGGAGATCGCGTGTGTTGCGGCGGATGAAGCCGCTGTTGGGCGCTAGGTCGCGACCAGCGTCATCAGGTGGCGACTCGAGGGTCACCGTACTGGAGACGGATTCCGAGTCCGACTCACCGATCCCGATCTGGTCGGGGAAGTGCAGGATCCCCGCCTTGCTGGCGTGGAAGTGGAAGCTGCCGAACGTCAGGCTGACGCTCTTCTCGAACTCGCTGAATACCGGGCGTGATTCCGGCGAGTAGGGCGCGTAGATGAGCGACCCGAAGCGAATCGGCTCCGATGGAGTCGACGATCCAGGGCTCCAGCTAAAGTTCGGTGAAGATGAGGCCGAAGACGACGTGGATCCAGCGCCCGCCGTTTCCACAGACGGCGCCAATTGTCGATTACTCATATCAACAAGTCCCTCGAGTGATCCGATAGGGTTTCAATTAAGAGAACGAGTAGGCGCTAACGACAATCGTCAGCTAGCAGGGGGCACCGTTTTACCCAGGTTCGGGACCCTTGTAGAGGTAAAAACCTTTACTCCTGCTCTTGAGATCTGTATTGGCAGTAGATCGATTACAAGGTGGGTGTGCAAGCCGAGAGATTGATCTCGAGCTTATGGATATGGTGGTGAAAAGTAGATTGGATCCCCCTGGTGGTTCTCCTAGCCCTTTATAGGTGGCTTAGGTCCCAAACCGTGTCCGGGGGGTTACAAACCCTAGCTCTAAGTCGGTAGAAGCTTTCATTCTTGACCTGCAAGTCTTTGCGGGTGGGCTTCTGTTGGGCCTTCTAGAACCGCGGGGTAGCACCTCTCTTTGGGCATAGGTCTTGGGCCTTGGACTGGGTAGGCTCACCCGACAGGTCCGGGAGTCATCCCCACGTCACCCATCATGGACATCTCAAACCCGTCAGTCATAAGCTTTGAGAACTCATTATTAAAAGCTTGGTTAGTTGGGCCAAAGATAATATCGTCCACATAGAGTTGGCATATAAAAGCTCTCCCTTTACCCTCTTTGTGAAAAGGGTGGGGTCGATCTTCCCAACTTCAAACCCACGGTCTTTCAACAACTCTCTAAGGTGTTCATACCACGCACGTGGTGGTTGTTTAAGTCCATAGAGCGCCTTATCGAGCTTGTAGACATGGTTAGAGAAGTTGGGGTTCTCGATCCCCCGAAGGTTGCTTAACATATACCTCGTCTTTTAGTGGACCATTTAGAAAAGCACTTTTGACATCCATTTATTGCAATTTGAAATTATGCGAAGATGCATATGCAAGAAGGATACAGATGGACTCAAGGGGAGCCACGTGAGCATAGGTTTCATCAAAGTCAATGCCTTCCACTTGAGTGTAGCCTTGAGCCACCAATCTTGCCTTGTTCCTTATGAAAATACCATGCTCATCTTACTTGTTCTTGAATATCCACTTAGTGCCAATAACATTGTGGCAATCCTTGGACTTCTCAACTAGCTTCCAAACTTTATTGCGCTCAAAGTTGTTGATCTCATCATGCATAGATTCTACCCAATCGGAGTTCTCAAGAGCTTCAAACACCTTCTTTGGTTCCACCATGGATATGTGAGCTTGATGCTCACTAAAGTTTGCCAATTGCCTTCTTGTATATGTTTTAGCTTGAATATTTTCCAACACTTTGTTGTCGGATGCATCAATACGCTTCAAAGCTCTTCTAATACTTCTAGCACGACGGGCTTCGATCTCCTCATTATTGCAAGGAGGAATCACTTGATCATCTTGATCATTTGGGTCCCCGTCTTGACCGAAATGTTGGCCTTGATCATCATTATTATCATCAACACTTGCTTCAACTTGAGGATATGAGAATGAAGAAGGTTGACCTTGGCCTTGACCTTTACTAGCTTGAATGATAGGAGTGGTTGCATCTTGCATAGTAACTTGGTCAATAAGAGGAGGGTCTTGAACATGTTCTTGGTTAGGTGCATCACTTGGCTCCTTGGCTTGTTCTTCTATTGTAGAGTAGGCTCCACTTGAGTAGAGCATAGTTCTTCTCGAGTTTCCATAAGGTATCCCTCAATGGGGCGGAAAAATCCCACACCCATCCTTCCTATGGCTTGTCGAGGCATTTCAACATCTACATTAGAAACATGAAATTGCGCCAACTGGGAGCCATAATTTTCCTCGAAAACCACACTACAAGATTCTATGACAATCCGTGAGGCTTTGTAAAAGACTCTATAAGTGTGGGATTCGGCACTGTAACCAAAAACTATACCCTTAATAGTTTTAGATTGGAATTTAGACAATCGAACACCCTTGATCAAATAGAAACACTTACAACCGAAAACACGGAAGTGGGAGACGTTGGGTTTGTTGCCGATGAGGATCTCATATGGAGTCTTGTCCAAGACCTTGCGGATGTAGAGGCGGTTGAAGGAGTGGCATGCGGTGGATATGGCCTCGGCCCATAGATATTGCGGAGAAGAATACTCCGCCAACATGGTCCTTGCCATATCCAATAAAGTTCTATTCTTCCGCTCGTCTACACAATTTTGTTGAGGGGGGTAGGTGGCAAAATATTGATGGCGAATCCCCTCTTCACTAAGGAATTCATTCAAAGTGCAGTTCTTGAACTTTGAGCCATTGTCACTCTTAATAGCCATGATTTGGACATTGGGTTGACGTTGCACTTGGCTGGAGAGGTTGATGATAGTTTGTTGGGTCTCACTCTTGCACTTGAAGAAATACACCCAAGTGTATCTTGAATAGTCATCGACAATCACCAAGCAAATACTTCTTGCCTCCAAGACTTGCCTCGGGCACGACACCAAAGAGATCAACATGGAGAAGCTCCGAGATCCTCTTTGATGAGATAATAGTCTTGGCCTTATGGACGGCATCATGCATCTTTCCTCCAACACACGACCTACAAACGTTGTCTTTGGAAAAGGAAACATTTTCTTTTAGTCTGAGGATAAGGCCGCCTTTGTGAAGACTTTGCAAAGTTCTCATGTTGACATGGGATAAGCGGCGATGCCACAACCACCCCACGTCCTCCTTTCCGAAAAGACACATCTATTGAGAGTTGGTAGACTTCGAAAAGTCCACCACAAACAGCTCATTTTTTACATGTCCCACGTATGCGACGTCAAGAGTCTTGCTCCTCAAAAGGACCACAATATCAGGATCAAAGAAGACGGAGAAAGCCATCCTCCCTAAAGCACAAACTGAAATTAAACTGTAACCAAGGGATTCAACAAGCATGACATCCATGATAGTGATATCACGAGCAATCACAACCTTGCCAAACCCCGATACCTTAGACTTGGACTTGTCTCCATAGGTGACGGTTGCATCAATAGTATTTGGGCGCAACTCTGTCACAAGTTCTTTGCTTACGGTCATATGACTAGTGCATCCACTATCAATAATCCATTTAAACCCATCGGAAGCATAGTCCTGCAAGAGATCATTGACTAGAGTTAGGACCCGAGGAGGGTCCCCTCATGTTAGCGACAAGGGTCTTTAGAAGCCAAATGGTATAGTGAATGAAACCTTCAATAGGACCAACATATTTAGCTTGCACGACACCATAATAATCAACATATAAGAAATGGTGTGGATTTTTAGTTCCCGCAGAAATGCTACGAGCAGTGTTATCCCTCATGACACTACCACTCGAAGAAGCATTGTTGGCTTGTGCAGGAATTCTACGAGTAGTGTTGTCCCTAATGACAGTACCACCCGAAGCAACATTGTTGGCCTGCTTCTGGTTCTTCTTCTTCTTGCTATTGTTCTTCTTCTTGGCAACATAGCCAAGACCTTGTTTGCCAACTTGTGGCCTAGGAGCACTCACTTGTGGTCTAGATGCAACCACTTGTGGGCTTAAGGCCACAACCTTCTCAACTTGAGGGCTCTTTCCCTTGAGCCTTGCTAGCTCATCCTTCAACCTAGAATTTTACTCAATAATATTTGTATGATCACAAGAAGAAGTAGAGGTGCTAGGGGTGTTGAATTGGTTCATTTGCGTTTGAAGTTGTTCATGTAACTCTTTGAGGGTAGAGTGTTGACTCTCCAAGGCCTTGTGAGCCTTGGTGAGCTTTTCAAACTCCTCGGTTAGTTTGTCATGACCAACCCCAAACTCAACCTTATCGTTTTTAACATTTTTATATTTAGAAATTGCATGATCACGTTCCTTAGTGATATTAGCAACAAGTTCATTATGTGACTCTTCAAGAGATTCAGTTTCCTCCTCAAGAGAAACTCGATCCTCATCCTCTTCCTCAAGGGTCATAGAGAGAGATGCCTTTTCATCCGCATCTCTTCTCTCAACCTCACCTTTCTTCTCAAGAGCTTCATGGGCCTCTCCCAATTGGCTCATTGGGAGTTTAAAGTACTTCTTGGTCTCTCCTTGCATGTTAGACATAAAACGATCCAAAGAGGCAATTTCATCTTCTACTCTAAGACTAGCATGGTTAACCAATTCATTTGGAGTCTTAGAGTTGGGAGAAGGTGATACCTCTGAGGCCTTAGCCATGAAGCACTTGACATTTGGTTGAGGAAGATTCTGATTGGGGTATTCAAAGAGTGATGAAGATGATGGATTTGTAACAATAGCAAGAGTGGCCACTTCACTTGTGGTTTCTTCTTCTTCATCACTTTCGGAATCATACTCCTCTTAAGTCACAAGCACAAACTTGGTGGGAGACTTATTGTTGAAGGGTTTCCTCTTGAAATGAGGCTTCATGTACTCAACCTTGGACTTGTCCTTGTGAATGACATTATCACCATGAATTAACGAAATGGTGAGAGTATGAACAATTGTAGCAAGACCTCACTCTTTGAGTCCCTTCATTTCCATAGAGAGACTTGGTCTTCCCCTCAACATATGCCTTGGCCTTGGATGGGTTCTTCAAAAACTTTTGCACGGTAAGAGCAATGACACCTTTGAGCACGACGTCATATTCTTTATCCTTCAACGGGGGCAAGTCCCCAATGAAATCTTCTTGATAATCAACCTCCCTTGACACTACCTTGGCCTTCAACGCAACTGATGCTCCTTTGTGCATTACTATGGCTCTAGCACGGTTGTCAAGAGCATTTTTGTTTTGCACTTGATAGGAGCACACTTCTTGCATCACTTGAGTTGAGGTCAAAGAAACGAAGTCATGTCTTCCTTGAATTCTCTTCAAGTCCGTGGGCTCAAAAGGCATGAGAGCAATCATGTACTTCCTCTTGATCCACGCATCATAAATATACCTAGCACCAACATTGTTGAAAGCAGTGGAAAGAGTCTTGAGCCTTCGGTACATGACTTCATGATTCTCACCATCATGCATATAGAATCCTTCGGCTTCGTTGCTCAAGGCATCATACCTATTCCTTTGCATGCTCTAATTTTCCACAAACATGAAGACAAGAGCGTCCCAGATTTCCTTGGCGGTGGAGTATTGTTGAAGATGAGGCATGTGGTTTGGACCCACGGCCTGTTCAATGATGTACATGCCGGTGTAGT
The DNA here is from genome assembly GCA_028641055.1 of Alopecurus myosuroides. Classification (NCBI taxonomy): domain Eukaryota; kingdom Viridiplantae; phylum Streptophyta; class Magnoliopsida; order Poales; family Poaceae; genus Alopecurus; species Alopecurus myosuroides. The sequence continues at coordinate 181,908,913 of CM054061.1, read as the reverse complement.
TGAGTTGACAATCTACGGTTTCTCTTCTTGTCAAGTTCTTGGGGTCATGTGGCTTGTATCCATATCGAGTGACCCTCCAAAGTTAAATACAAGAAGAGTTCAAGTGAGTTTCCATGTAATATTGCCACTCACCAAAAGAATGTGCATCAATTTTAGGAGGTTCTCCTCTAAGAATTATACGAGGGCGTGGACAGGAGGATCGGGAGAATAGTGTCCTTCGACGACGTGGAATTCTCCTTTTCCTTCCGTACCCTTATCGATGGAGTTGTTAGCGGAAGCATCTTTAAGTGGTTCACCATTTGCCCCATTCTTGGCACCCTCCAGACTTTCAACCGAAGGAGACAAAGTGGAGGTCTCCGGTTCCTTGGGTTTCATGAATTGCAACATGAGTGTTTGCAATTCATCAATTTTTTCCTCCATGGATGAGATCAAGGAATTTTTCAAATCCTTGAAATCATCCATAGTGACATGCACCACGGAACCGGTGACGTCCGGATCATCGGCCATACTAAACTCTTAGGCGGTTAAGCCCGATAAAAGAGTCGAGGCTCTGATACCAATTGAGCGGATAGTAAGGGCACCTAGAGGGGGGTTGAATAGGTGCTATGACTAATTTTAATTTTTCTTCAAGATTAGGGTAAATTCTCTAGATAATGCAACTATAGTGAATTTACCTCTACGACAAGAACAACAACAAATACAATACAAGCACAAGTAAAGGGCGAGGGAACGAGGTAACCGATATGAGGCACGCGGAGACACGATGTAATCCCGAGTTCCTCCTTGTTAAGGGAGTACGTCTTGTTGGAGGGGTGTGAGCTTCGCCATGAAGGCCTACTCAACGCCACAGAGGCCTCACCCTGTTCTCCGATGAACCCCGCCACAAAGCCCTTTTCCACCTTCCTCCATTGATCCCCTTTGAGGCGGGAATCGAATCCTTTACAAACAAGCTTGGGGCACACACCCAAAACCAAATTGGGGGCTCCCAACACCAAGAATCACCAAGTGTAGTAAGGGGTCTAGTTTCTCCACAAATGGAAACCCTAGACTCAAATCCCTCGAGAGAATGAGGGGTAAATGGAGAATGACTCGTTGAAGATGTAGATCGGGGCCTTCTCCTTCAATCCTCCGAAGATCAACAAGTTTGGTGGGAGGGATTGGGAGTAATTGAGGATTTGGTGAGCTCAATAAATGGTATTCAATGCAATGGACGAACTAGAGCTCAATGAGGAAGAGGAGGGGTATTTATACCCCCTCCCCAAATAGAGTCGTTTGAGCAGGAAAATGGAACCGGAATATTTGGTTCAAACTTGAACTGAAAACTCCGGTTGGCTTCAAATCTTCATATTTAGATTTTGACTGAGTCGACTTCTACCATAATATCCGGTTGGAGTGAATAATCCGGTTTGAAATATCCGACTCGCTTCTGTTTCGAACAGGCTCCTGAACCGGAATATCCGGTTGATACGGAAATTTCCGGTTGATTTCTACGTCTTCAACCTCCAGTCCTTAGCCATTTTGAGCCCAAACTTCCACAACTTTAATATCCGGTTGTTCCCGAATAATCCAGTTGGAAATTTCCGGGTCATCTCTGTCTCAAACTGGACTGGGATCTTCCTAACCGGAAATTCCGGTTGCCCTGAAATAATCCGGTTAGAAATATCTGGTACCTTTCTGTCCCAAACCTCAGATATCTATCTTCACCAATCTTTTGGTGATCAATGCGGATGTTGAAAATAACACCTGCACACTTAACACCTCGATAAATAATGTACTTAGTATTGTTAACTAACACACAAAAACAACGGGAAAACAAAATGCACTTTCATTTCTCACTTGGTTCAAGTTGCATTCTATAACACACACATTGAAAGATGAGCGAGAATCACATGTGTGATTGGCATGGGGGCCTATTCTCTAGGTTATGGTTGGTTGAGGTGGATACATCCTTCTAATAATAATCTATTGGGATCCCGTTGCACTGAAAGTTGATCTTGAGAAATATCAGTTTCAGTGGGAGCATATCTTAATTTCAATTTTACTGAATTAAGTAGTGCAAATTAATTTTAAACTACAATATCTAAATAAACTTATTTTCTTGTATGATGGATCCCATTGAAAACATAAGTCTGAGTGAGTTGTTGGGGCTTAAACCATTTAACTAATGAAAGCGTGAACTTCTGTGATTGGATTCACGATCTAAGAGCTACTCTCAGAAGTCTTGGGGTACAACATGTGCTGGACACTGAAGCCCCGACACCTGATGGAGAATATTCTCCATTGGGAGATGAGGAGTATCAAGTTTATATGGTCATGATGGAAAGTCTAAGTTCTGAGTTGAGTGATAGTTATCCACACTATCGCCCCTTCCATCTGATGGAAGGTTTGAAAGCTTGATTCTATATGCAACTCTGTCATGGTCATCACAAACTTCATGCTGAACTGTTAAGGTGCAAACTCAATTGCCTTGGGTCTTTGAGGGAGCACAAGGACAAGTTCACATGGATACTGAATAAGCTTAAGGACATTGATTTTCCAATTTTAGATAGGTTAGCAGCTGACACACTCCTCATGTCACTTCCACCACATTACTTCAAATTTGTGGTTTGCTAAAACCTGCTAGAAATGGAGAAGACAATTGAAGAATTCTTCTAGATGCTCATGTTAGCTAAGGTGGATGTTTTCATTCACACCGTGGGGGCAGCTCATGTCAGCTGAGTTGAAGAATCCTTTCGAGAATATTTCTTTAAGAACTTTTCTGAAATAGAAAAACAACAGAAAACAACAACTAGCCAGGGGCATCTCGTTAATAGGTTAGTATATGAAAACATTTGTAAAACGAAGGAAAACATGTAGAAAACATAAAGGCATTGGACAGAAAACAAGCATGGAGCATAAAAAATTATATATATGTTTGCAACATATCAGACTACACCAAAAGACAAAGACAAGTGGCAAGCCCACACGAGGTATGAGAGATATACCAGTTAATGATTTTTGTTTGTCTCAAAAATATTTTGGTATCGGATAATAAAATTTCTCAATTTGCAATTTATTACATAGTGAGAAGGAAAAGAGGCAAGATAGGTGGGAAGCATGGAAGGCGTAGTGGAAAACACATTAATGGCGCCACACGAGCTGCATCATCTTTGAAGTCCTAAGTCAATAAAGAAGATCAAAACTAGGACTTCAAAATAATAGTTATTTTGAGTTTGATCGTTATGTAATGAATATTTTATGTTCGTGAACCCTGTTGAGTTTGAATTATAAAATATGTGTGGGAATTCCAAACTTGGGAATTCAAAATTTATAATTTTCTGTACTGTGTTATGTCAATTAGTTTTATTACTAAGTCTTGAATATTTTGATTCAAATTATTGTTCAAGTTTGAGTAATAGTTTTATGACTTGTTAAATAAATTGGAGATATGTCTTTTATTTGATTTATCAAGATTAAAAGACCGCATCCAAAATATTGTTTCACCACTTCAGCATTGTAGGCTTGTTCAAATTACATGATCTTCCTAACCCCATGGTCTCCCAGAGGAAAATGAGATTTTTAAACTGATAACCATAGCCCTTAATATACTACAAATCTATGTGATTCTAGCTCACAATCTCGGCGCTCTTGATTTGAATGACAACCTCAAATACAGTAACTTGTTTATTCAAAAAACTACTATTGTCTAGATTCTCGATGAGTGATAAATAAGGGTCATACTTCATTCTAGCCTCTTCCCATTCATGCAAACCCATGTTCATGAAATTTTTAGCTTTCACTTTCTTTCCCTTTGAAGTACTTGCCTTCATTTCTATGCATTGTTTTGCCCTTGTTAGGATTGGAGGCATCATCCTTGCGTTTTGTTGACTAGGTCATCTAACAATACAAATACCAAAGTGTCATATTAACATAACAAAAGTGTAATTCCATTTGTTCAAATAAAATTTGGCAATTAAATAATCATTCCAAACAAAATGTGACTATAACTCTATTTTCTTCATTAATTTTGAACCCTATGGTCAATGTTTCTCAAGTTGGTTTGCACACAAATTCTCAATTCCTAATCCTAAATAAATATACCTACTTCACTCCCTAGTTGGTTTCATATATTTTTGACAAACTCTTCAAATCAAAATTGAGATAACAAAAACATCCCATAACGATAACTCCTATGCAACACCACACCAACAATAACATAATTACCTGAAGGGAATATGTCCGAGAGGCAATAATAAACTGTTTATTATGTTATTTCTTGTTTATGATAGATGTTTATTTCTCATGCTAGAATTGTATTAACCAGAAACTTTAATACATGTGTGATTAATAAACAAACCAACGTTCCTAGTGAAGCCTCTCTTTTAACTAGCTCGTTGATTAACAGATGATCAAGGTTTCCTGGTCATAGCCATTGGATGTTGTTAATAACGGGGTCATGTCATTAGGAGAATGACGTGATGAACTTAGACCCTAACTAATTATAACAATATGATCAAGTCATTTAGTTTTGTTGTTATGTCTTACATTCGGAGTAACATTGTTCCTTAGACCATGAGATCATGTTAATCACTAATACCGAAAGAATACTTTGATGACATCAAACGTCACACCGTAACAGGGTGACTATAAATGTGGCGTTAGGTATTCGGAAAGTGTTAGTTGAAGCTCATGGATCAAGAGTGAGATTTGTCCATCCAATATGACGGAGGGATATACTCAGGGCCCTCTCGGTGATATCACATCGACACCACTTGCAAGCACGTGATATGATAACAAGAATGTTATATCACGGGAACGACAAAAGAGTACTTGTCTGGTAACGAGATCGAACAAGGTATGGTTGATACCGATGATCGGATCTCGGACAAGTAAAATATCGCGAGACAAAGGGAAATCGTTACGACGTTGAAAGGTTCACACGATCACGAGAGTCATCGTTGAATATATAGGAGTCATCACGGCTCTCCAGATCCCGTTGTTGATTATTGATCAGAAGGTAGTCTCGATCATGTCTATATTATTCGCGAACCGTAGGATGACACACTTAAGGTTCGATGAAGCGTTTGAGAGGATACGGAATACCAAAGAATGTTTTGGGCAGCTCCGAAATTGTTTCGGGGAAAATTGAAATAGTTCAAGGGGTTTTTCGTCGAATGGTTGTTAATAGAATTAACAAATGATTCAATGTGCTGCTTGCAAATGTTTGTTAATGAAACTAACAAATATAAATAAAGAAATAAAAATATTTTATTTATTTATTAAAGAAAAACCTTTGGATTTTCTAAGTGGAAAATTAAGGGAGCATGAGTGGGTGTGAGTGGATCTTCCACTCACGTGAAGAGGGGAAGAGGTGGGGGCACACCATGACTGGTCGCACCCCCCCTTGGGCTGCCTCCCCTGCCTTATAAAAGGAGGGTGAGAGCTCCCTCTTCCTCACACACTTTCCCACCTCCCTTTCCATCCACCCGTTGCTCCATTCCATGGTTTCCGGCTTGGCAAAGCCCTGATCGTGGGATTCTTCACCACCACCACTCCGTCGTGCTGCTGGAGTTCCGGGGATCCTCTACTTCCTCTACCCCGCTGGATCGAGGGAACGGAGGTCTTCATCGAGCTGAACGTCTGACCGATCACGGAGGCATCGCCGGATTGCGGTGCACATCTTCTCGCTCGGGATCAGCGTGAGTACGACTACGCCAACAACGAGATTTTATCTCATAACACTTTGAGTCTTCGAGGGTATGTTATCTCAAGACTCTCTTTCTCCCCGTTGCCTTCCATCCCCTAGATTAGATCTTAGCCATTCGGGTTTATTGCGTGTAGGAATTTTTTTGTTTTCTGTGCAACGTACCCTCCAGTGGTATCAGAGCCGGATCTATGCATATATGATTTGTACGGGTAGAACTCATAGGAGTATGTGGGCGTTGATGATCATGTTTTTGCCTCTTTGAGTATTTTATGATCTTAGTGGCATAGTAGGATGAAGCTGCCCTAGACTAAGTTTACGTGTACTATGTACGCGAGAATTGTCTCACTTGTGACTGAGGGGGTGTCCGTTTCTCCTACTATAGTTAAGATCTAATCTACAAAGGGTTGTTAAAAATATGTTTTATCAACGTTGTGACTCTTGTACGTAGGTATGAACGGTTCTATCCTCGTAAGCCTAAGCCACGTAAAATATGCAAAAATAAATTAGAGGCGTCTAACTTGTTTTTGCAGGGCATGTGATGTGATATGGTCAATGTTACAAACGTTATGTATGAGATGATATCTTTTGTAAATTATGACATACCGGCTGGAGCCATATGGTTGTCTTATTTTTATGGTCTGCGTGATGTATATCATATCCATGTGATATGTTGTAATGGACAATCAAGATGGAGGTGCCACAGACCTTGGTGCCACGCCGGTGGAATGATGGAGATCATACCATGATGCACAAGATGGAGATCAAGTGCAAGAAGGACCATATCATATCACATTATCCATGCATGTGATGTTAATCCTTTTATGCATCTTATTTTGCTTAGATCACGACGGTAGCATTATAAGATGATCCCTCTCACTTAATATCAAGATAATAATGTGTTCTTCCTTAAGTATGCACCGTTAAGAAAGTTCGTCGTTTCGAGACACCACATGATGATCGGGTGTGATAGACTCAATGTTCGCATACAACAGGTGTTTTTAAGCCTAGCATGTACAGACATGGCCTTGAAACACACACAATACTACGGTGCTACTTGGCGAGCCTAGCATGCACATACATGGCCTCGGAACATGTAACCGAAAGGTAAAGCATGAGTCATATGGATGATATGATGAACATGTTGATGTTCGCCTTTGCAACTACACTGTCTCACGTGATGATCGGTTTCGGTGTAGTGAATTTGGTTCGTGTAATCACTAAAGACGACTAAGAGGGATGTTGTTTTTGAGTGGGAGTTCACGGGATAATTTTAGAATTAACTTGAACTTAATTTATTATAAACCTAGTCTAAATAGTCTTTGCAAATATGTTGTAGATCATGGCACCACCCACCTTCAATTTCAATATGTTCATGGAGAGAGAAAAACTAGCGAACAATGGAAGCAAATTTACCAACTGGGCACTTAACCTGAGGATTCTCCTCATCGCTTGCAAGAATCTCTACGTGCTTGATGCACCGCTAGGTGACCCGCCCACTAATGATGTTTTTGATGAAGATAATTTTTTTTATCTGACTCAACAAGAAGACCACGGTATAGTTCATTGCGGCATCCTCCATGGATTAGAGCCAGAGCTGCGAAAACGTTTCGAGAACAACACTGCTTATGCTACAATGGGAGAATTGAAAATGATTTTCGATAGCCATGCAGTTGAGAGTTATGACGCTTCAGAAAAGTTCTTTAGCTGCATGATGGAAGAGAATAGCTCCGTTAGTGAGCACGTACTCAAGATGTCTGCGTACGCTGATAAGCTCATAGCCTTGGGAATATCGATTCCCATTGAGCTAGGGATACATCGTGTTCTCCAATCTCTGCCACCTAGTTACAAGAACTTCATGATAAACTATAATATGCAAAGCATGAAGAAGTCTCTTCCTGAACTTCTCTCGATGCTTAAAACTGCTAAAGTGGAGATCAAGAAAGAACATAAAGTGTTGATGATCAATAAGACCACTAGTTTCAAGAAAGTCAAGCCAATGGTAAACTTCAAGAAGGATGGAAAATCTGTTTCTGATCGTGAGAAGAAAACAAAGAATGGCCCTAAGCCTGAGACTGAGTGTTTTTATTGCAAGGACACTGGCCACTAGAAGCGCAATTGCCCCAAATATCTGGCAGATAGGAAGGCCGACAAAGTGAACAAAGGTATATATGATATACTTGTTATTGATGTGTACCTTACTAGTACTCGTAGTAGCACCTGGGTATTTGATGCTGGTTCGGTTGCTCACATATGTAACTCGAAACATGAGCTGCGGAATAAGCGACCACTAGCAAAGAATGAGGTGACGATGCGCGTCGGCAATGGATCAAGAGTTGATGTGATCATCGTCGGGACGCTACCTCTACGTCTACCATCGGGATTAGTTATAAACCTCAATAATTGTTATTTGGTGCCTGCATTAAGCATGAATATCGTTTCTGGATCTTGCTTAATGCGGAATGGTTATTCCTTTAAGTCTGAGAACAATGGTTGTTCGATTTATATGAATAATATCTTTTATGGTCATGCACATGAGAAGAATGGTTTATTTGTTTTGAATCTTAATAGTATTGATACACATATTCATAATGTGAATGCCAAAAGAATTAAGTTAAATGATGATATTGCTACTTACATGTGGCATTGCCGCTTAGGTCATATTGGTGTTAAACGCATGAAGAAGCTCCATTCCGATGGACTCTTAAAATCACTTGATTATGAATCATTTGAAACATGTGAACCATGCCTTATGGGCAAGATGACTAGAACCCCGTTTTCTGAAACCATGGAACGGGCGACAGACTTACTGGAAATTATACATACTGATGTGTGTGGACCAATGAGTATATCGGCGCGCGGTGGATATCGTTATTTTGTCACTTTCACAGATGATTTGAGTAGATATGGGTATATTTACTTAATGAAACACAAATCCGAGACATTTGAAAAGTTCAAAGAATTTCAGTGTGAAGTTGAAAATCATCGTAACAGAAAGATTAAATTTCTACGATCTGGTCGTGGAGGTGAATATTTAAGTTACGAGTTTGGCATGCATATGAAACAATGTGGAATAGTTTCACAACTCACACCTGCCGGAACACCACAGCGTAATGGTGTTTTCGAACGTCGTAATCGTACTTTATTGGACATGGTTTGATCTATGATGTCTCTTATAGATTTTCCACTATCGTTTTGGGGTTATGCACTAGAGACCGCTGCATTCACTTTAAATAGGGCACCATCTAAATCCGTTAAAACGACACCGTATGAATTATGGTTTGGAAACAAACCTAAGCTGTCATTTCTAAAAGTTTGGGGATGCGATGTTTATGTGAAGAAGCTTCAACCTGATAAACTCGAACCCAAAGCGGAAAATGCATCTTCATAGGATACCCTAAAGAAACAATAGGGTACACCTTCTATCACAGATCCGAAGGCAAGATTTTTGTTGCCAAGAATGGATCCTTTTTGGAGAAGGAGTTTCTCTCGAAAGGTGTGAATAGTAGGAAGGTAGAACTCGACAAAGTTATTGAACCTTCTCTTCTTGGAATGGCGAGTAGCGCAGCGCCGGAAGTTGTTCCGGTGTCGACCCTGTCAGTTGAAGAGAGAGCTAATGATCAAGATCACGAACTCCAGAAGAGGAAACTACCGCACCTCGCAGGTCAACTAGGGAACATACAACTCCTAAACTGTATGGAGATCCCGTATTAAACTTCATGGTAGATGGAGGTGATGGCCCTGCAACGTATGATGAAGCGATGATGAGCCCAGATTCCAACAAATGGCTTGAAGCCATGAAATCCGAAATAGGATCCATGTACGAAAACCAAGTTTGGACTTTGGTGGACTTACTCGATGACCGCAAGGCCGTTGAGAACAAATGGATCTTTAAAAAGAAAACTGGCGCTGATGGTAATGTGACCATCTATAAAGCTCAACTTGTCGCAAAAGGTTCCCGAAAAATTCAAGGAGTTGACTACGATGAGACTTTCTCACCAGTAGCGATGCTTAAGTCAGTTAGGATTATGTTAGCAGTTGCTGCATTTTTCGATTATGAAATCTGGCAGATGGATGTCAAAATGGCGTTCCTTAATGGTGACATTGAGAAAGAGTTGTATATGATGCAACCCAAAGGTTTTGTTGATCCTAAGGATGCTGACAAGGTGTGCAAGCTTCAACGTTCCATTTATGGACTGAAGCAAGCATCCTGGAGTTGGAACCTCCGTTTTGATAAGGTGATCAAAGAGTTTGGATTTGTCCAAACATACGGAGAAGCTTGTATTTACAAGAAAGTGAGTGGGAGCTCTGTAGCATTTCTAGTACTATATGTGGATGACATATTGTTGATTGGAAATGATATATAACTTTTAAAAAACATAAAAGGTTATTTGAACAATAATTTTTCGATGAAAGACCTCGGCGAAGCAGCTTATATATTAGGCATCAAAATCTACAGGGTCAAGAATATCTGTAAGTACTTAAGAAGAACTAAGGATATGTTTCTCATATATGGCGGTGAAGAAGAGCTCGTCGCAAGATGTTACGTCGATGCTAGCTTCGACACTGATCCGGATGACTCAGTCTCAGTCCGGGTACGTATTTGTTATGAATGGAGGAGCAGTAAGCTGGAGGAGTTCCAAGCAATCTGTGGTGGCGAGATCATCAACAGAAGCAGAATATGTTGCTGCCTCGGAGGCAACACAGGAAGAAGTTTGGATGAAGGAGTTCATATCCGAACTAGGCGTGGTTCCGAGTGCGTTGGATCCAATGGTTATCTATTGTGACAACAATAGTTCCATAGCCAATGCTAAGGAGCCAAGGTCTCACAAGAATTCCAACCATATCAAGCGCCATTTTCACTCCATCCGTGAACATGTCACATATGGGTATGTGAAGATTTGCAAAGTACATAAGGATCTGAATGTGGCAGATCCATTGACTAAACCTCTCTCAAGGGCAAAACATGATCAACATCAGAACTCAATGGGTGTTAGATTCATCACTATGTAATATAGATTGTTGCCCCTAGTTCAAGTGGGAGACTGAAGGGAATATGCCCGAGAGGCAATAATAAAATGTTTATTATGTTATTCCTTGTTTATGATAGATGTTTATTTCTCATGCTAGAATTGTATTAACTGGAAATGTTAATACATGTGTGATTAATGAACAAACCAACATTCCTAGTGAAGCCTCTCTTTTAACTAGCTCGTTGATTAACAGATGATCAAGGTTTTCTGATCATAGCCATTGGATGTTGTTAATAACGGGGTCATGTCATTAGGAGAATGACATGATGAATTTAGATCCTAACTAAGTATAAAAATACGATCAAGTCATTTAGTTTTGTTGTCATGTCTTATATTCGGAGTAACATTGTTCCTTAGACCATGATATCATGTTAATCACTAATACCGAAAGAATACTTTGATGACATCAAACGTCACACCGTAACAGGGTGACTATAAAGGTGGCGTTAGGTATTCGGAAAGTGTTAGTTGAAGCTCATGGATCAAGAGTGGGATTTGTCCATCCAATATGACAGAGAGATATACTCAGGGCCCTCTCGGTGATATCACATCGACACCGCTTGCAAGCACGTGATATGATCACAAGGACGTTATATCACGAGAACGAGAAAAGAGTACTTGTCTGGTAACGAGATCGAACAAGGTACAGTTGATACCGATGGTCGGATCTCAGACAAGTAAAATATCGTGAGACAAAGGGAAATCGTTACGACGTTGAAAGGTTCACACGATCACGAGAGTCATCGTTGAATATATAGGAGTCATCACGGATCTCTAGATCCTGCTGTTGATTATTGATCGGAGAGGAGTCTCGATCATGTCCATATTATTCGCGAACCGTAGGGTGACACACTTAAGGTTCGATGAAGCGTTTGAGAGGATACGGAATACCGAAGAATGTTTTGGGCAGCTCCGAAATTGTTTCGGGGAAAATTGAAATAGTTTAAGGGTTTTTTCGTCGAATGGTTGTTAATAGAATTAACAAATGATTTGAGGTGCTCCATGCAAATGTTTGTTAATGAAATTAATAAATACAAATAAAGAAATAAAAATATTTTATTTATTTATTAAGAAAAACTTTTAGATTTTCTAAGTGGAAAATTAAGAGAGCATGAGTGGGTGTGAGTGGAGGTTCCACTCACATGAAGAGGGGAAGAGGTGGGGCACACCATGGCTGGTCGCAACCCCCTTGGGATGCCTCCCCCTCCCTTATAAAAGGAGGGTGAGAGCTCCCTCTTCCTCACACACTTGCCCACCTCCCTTTCCCTCCACCCGCTGCTCCATTCCATGGTCTCCGGCTTGGCGAAGCCCTGACCGTAGATTTCTTCACCACCACCACGCCGTCGTGCTGCTGGAGTTCCGGGGATCCTCTACTTCCGCTACCCCGCTGGATCGAGGGAACGAAGTTCTTCATCGAGATGAACGTGTGACCGATCACGCAGGCATCGCCGGATTGCGGTGCACATCTTCTCGCTCGGGATCGGCGTGAGTACGACTACGCCAACAACGAGATTTGAGCTCGTAACACTTTGAGTCTTCGAGGGTATGTTATCTCAAGACTCTCTTTCTCCCCGTTGCCTTTCATCTCCTAGATTAGATCTTGGCCATTCGGATTTATCGCGCATAGGCATTTTTTTTGTTTTCTATGCAACGTACCCTTCATTACCAATCTAACAAATTCTAATGAATTAAGCATACAAATCGTCTACTTCATATAAATCTAACACCAATCTACTATTTCACCAATCTACTAAATAATCTAGATATCCATACACTAGGGTTTCCAATCTAACAAAACTAGCCAAAATAACCAACTAAACCACTAGTCTGCTACTAGATGGCTAATACTAACAACCTACATAGCAAAGAGACTAGATGAACTAGGGATTGGAATACCTAGAGAATTAAATGTGAGGATTTGAACCAACAAAAAGAGGGGAATACCTTGAGATCTCAAAGGGGAACTAAATCCCCATAAATAGGCCCCCGATCTGTGAAATTTGTGAGGATATTTGAGAGGAGAAGGTGAGAGACCACGGGAGAGGCCTCTTTTCGTGAATAACAGAGGAGAGGAGAAGATAGGACGGTTTAGAATCGGGAGGGCGTGGGCGCCGATTAAGTTCAGATGTATAATGCCCCAGACCGGGGCCTTATGCGACCAGCGTATAACACCCCGGTCTGCTGCGTTATGATGCCAAGGACGTGCCCCCCTCTGACATGGTCAGGTCAATAACGTATTTGACCAGACGTTATGTAAGAGACCATAACGCCTATATAAGGCGTTATGCTAAAAAGTCATTTTGTGAATGTTTTTTTATCGAGGTCAGTTTGTGAATTTGCTATGCTAAAAGGTTATATATGTAAAATTTTACCTTTCTCGGTGGGAGTTGAATGTGAGTTACACGTGACATGGAGGTCTGGCGTGAGTGCATCGGACAGGGATTAAGCAAAGTTACACCGTGACTTTCCCTAGGTGGGAGCCATTGGATAAAAATCTAACGGACATTCGTGGCCCAAATTTTGAGCTCAAATTTAAAACTGTCCAGAAAAAATTGAAAAAATTCAGGCATGCCATACATGTTCCGTTGAGTATTCTGGATTTTTTTTTTCCATTTTGATAAATGGTTTAAGAGTTAATTACGTTTTGAGCTCGATACATAAAAACCTATTTAATCATAAACTGTTTATCCAAATGACGCGGAACTTTCACAGAATATAGAGATGAACATATATGACATGTCTGAATTTTTTCAATTTTTTCTGAACAGTTTTAAATTCGAGCTCAAAATTTGAACCAAGCATGTCCGCTAGATCTTGATCCGATGGCTCTCAGCTAGGGAATTTGACTTTGCTTAGTCACTGAATCCCTGTCCGAGTGCAGCGAGGTCCACCTCTAGCGACCTCACCGTACGCCGCCGCCGCGAAACCCTAGACCACCACAGGCGAGCGTGAGCTCCATTACCGAGCGTCATACAGGATGGGTTGCGGCACAGCCTCGCACGGTGCTCTGCTCGCCGCGGCGCCGCTCGCTGGGCGGCGGCCCTGTCTGCCCCCGCCGTCAACGGTGTCTATTCATGTCCGTGTTCAGCTCTCACGGGCTTTCTTCTTCGCGGGTTGATTGCTAGTTTATGTTGATTCGTAGATGACGGGACTAATTAGCATGGGGGATTAGATTGAAAAGTTGGGATAAAAAAAAACTTTTTTTTTAATCTTAAGAGGAGGATCTGGCGATATTTTTAGAGCTGGAGATGGGAAAGTAAGGAAGCGTTGTTGTTTCTCATGTAGATTTGTGCTGAATATTCTGATGTCTGGTACTTTATCGTTGATGCAGATTCAGAATCGAATTTATTCTATGTCACAGCTTCCGCTACTAAAGGCTCGAGGCAAAGGAAGATGCGAGGCTTCTCTAGCAAGTAACTACACGTATGTTATTTCCACTTTGATCTGCACGCATGCCTTGTTAGACCGTAGCCCACCATGCAGAGCGCGCGCGCACACACCGGTCATGGCGATTTGCTTGTACCAGATTGTTTGCGATGATGGGTTTAGCAGTGTCAAAATAGTTCTGATGACTATCTTACGTCTTACCAGGCAGACATCGGAGTTTGCTGATTTGGACTGGGAGAACCTTGGTTTTGGACTAGTACAAACTGACTACATGTATATCGCAAAATGTGGGCCAGATGGGAACTTTGACAAGGGTGAGATGGTGCCGTTTGGACCCATAGAGATGAACCCATCTTCTGGAGTCCTAAACTACGGACAGGTTTGTATGGGAGGCATCGTTTTGAAGGCCAAAATCTTGCTGTTCTCAAATTGTACTGCTTCTGGTTTGTAGGGATTGTTTGAAGGCCTAAAGGCGTATAGGAAAAGTGATGGCTCAATCCTATTGTTTCGTCCATTGGAAAATGCGACGAGGATGCAAACTGGTGCCGAGAGGATGTGCATGCCTGCACCTCCGGTCGAGCAATTTGTGGATGCAGTAAAACAAACCGTTTTAGCAAACAAGAGATGGGTGAGTTGTTTATCTAAAATGTTGGGTCACTTCCGTCATGGCTATGTCACTGTTTATGTGCATAATTTAATCATTTATCAAATATCTTATGCATCCAGGTGCCGCCTACTGGTAAAGGTTCTTTGTATATTAGGCCACTACTTGTGGGAAGTGGTGCTGTTCTTGGTCTGGCACCTGCTCCTGAGTATACATTTATTATTTTCGCCTCCCCTGTAGGAAACTACTTTAAGGTTTGTATCGGAAGTGTAAGCTTGTTTGTCCACTATTTTTATGAGATATTTTGCCACAAGCCCACAATAAAGTATCATTGGGCTGACTGTAGTATATATATTGTTGTAATTTCCACTCTGCATGACACTACATTTTGGACTAAACATTATGTAGCAACTATAATTACAACTAGATGATTCCCCGCCCATTGCTGCGGGGATATATAATAGAAAATGTGTCAGCAATGTTTTTTTAAATAATGATGATAATAAATTTCGCATTTACAGTTTTACACGTTGATTTTGTGAGGCAAACCAACATGCTTAAATCATATGATACTTTCAAAATCTTCATTCGCATGATAAACAACAAACGGATAACATATTTTGCACTAATAAAGCTTGATTATGTGGTATGACACAAAAATACGCCTATGTGAATGACATAATCTAAAATTTTAACTAATAAAATTGATCGAACTACTAGTACATAAAAACATTAATTTTTTTGGGAAAAAAGGAGATGAATATATGTAGATAGTCTCAACTGTTCCTGGTAGTCCTTGCCAATCTGCAACAGAGACCAACAAATTCATTCAAATCACAAAATGAGTCGCAGCCTCAAAAATAAAAGGAAGACCTGTACCAAATTCGAAGACATAAATCAGGAGAGGTGACTAATGGAATCGATAGACATTTTAGAGAATATTTGGTTCATAGACGAATGGAGGACCGTCTAAAAAGCATGTAAATTTGATTTAATTAAAATTTATAAAGCAGATGGAGATAAATGAAGAAAGCAAGAAAAAAATCTCACCATTAAACGCTGCTCTCTGAATGGTTTTCTCAGTCCCACCCATACCTTTTCCTCTTCATGTTAGGTGCTTGTTTTCTAATACGTTTTCCTTTTTCCTCTCGATCGATCTCTAGTCGGTGGCCCTTGTAGGAAGACAAAGGAAGAAAGAACATAGTCTAATGGAACGCCAAGAGCCTCCGGATTGTTCTTTTTCCACACACTTTGCATCAAGCTCGACAAAACAGCCTGTATAGCTCGAAGGACCGAGATGTCGAACTCAACAGGCATATTAAATATTAATTTAAGGTGGAGAGAAACAGAGAAACGTACCTTTAGTTGGTTGATTGGAAGGATGTGACTATGAGCTGCTCTGCAAGACTTGGGTCACCCATGGATGGTAACACTTCGGCATTCTGACGAACAATTTGCGGACACAATATTTAACTGAAGCCGAGTCATAGTTCCACAGCTTGAAACGACGCCATCATTATTCACTTAACATATCAAACTGAAGTACAACGAAGGAAGATTAACCAATCAAAACATGAAATAATAATCAAATCAAGAACGTAGTGGAGGGACTTTCGGGACTATATATGGATGATCTACGACGCCGAAAATTATCGGAAAGTTCGAGTGAAGGTTCCTCGAGCAAGCTGCAAGACATGTCTCCACTCTGGCGAACTACGCCGCGAGGAAAGGGAAAATACTACCAAGCCAATAGGCGCTTCAAGGGACTAAAATTTCTCACACCCCAACATTAAATAAAAGCCACCGGTTGTCAGTTACAGGAGGCCAAAGGCAAGGGGCCTAGTGGAGGCGAAGGGAAAGAAATAAGGGAAGACAGGCGGGCTGAAAATAATTGGTCGTGGCTGACGATGATGAGGTTGACTTGGAGGAGTATTTAGTTCCACGGAAATTGACAGCAGAAGACAAACTGATAGAAGACATGGTCAGGTGAAAGACTAACAGGTAGCGGAAAAGTGGATCTCCTAACCATTGACCCTAAGAATAAAAATAATGACATAGACAATGGAGACCCGAGGATGTGGTAATGTGCTGATGTGGATAGCTTGCATGCTAAGAGAAATGAATTAGTGGGTTGATCCTTTTTAGATATTATAGATTATTTGTGGTACTGTTACTATTTGACATTTTGATGATACACAGTTTGATGACTGAGATATAGACCTCCAAAATATTTTTTGTATGATGGTGTGCCTGTTTAATTTGTTTGGTGATATCTGCAGGAAGGATTAGCTCCAATAAATTTGATAGTTGAAGATAAGTTTCATCGGGCCACCCCTGGTGGAACCGGAGGTGTGAAGACCATTGGAAATTATGCCTCGGTAATTCTGTAATTTGTTAGCTTGAATCTATAACAACTTTGTCATTCTGATTTATATGTTTCTTGCGCCTTGGTTTGATGATTTTGGGCTTTCAATGTTAAAATTTCAAAATACAAGAACAATGTTATGATGATAAAATAGGCTATGCCATCAAGTGCAATTATTTCAATTCCTTTTACCTGAAATAGAATAACTTATACTTGAAATGGAATGGTGTCGTTGGAGATATTTTTTCAAAGTGGACTATTATAGCCTAGATAATTAAATCATGCATCTTCACTCCTGAAACATGTTGTATTTGCTTTTATAGGTATGTTGTTTTAGCATTCACTAGCACATGTCAAATTCTTCTGCAGGGACTTCAAATTTACAAATTTTTTTACTTATCTTATAGTAAAATAGTTAATGGATAGAATATATGTATTAGGAAGCCTATCTGTTATGGAGTAAAGCCTATTTTGTTATGGCAGTAGATGCTCATTTCATCCATTAGGGCACTATCTTCTGCATGTTTTCATTGAGGTGTTGACCTATATAATAAAGATGTAATGGGTTATATCCTGGGTTGTGGTCAATCTTTTCACTACTTGATATCCATGATAAAAAACATCTTCTGCTGTCCTCTTTGTTAAAAGGTTCTGTTAACTGGCTTTATCTTGTGTTTATGGCTTCTTCATTACCAGCATGTGTTCTTTTTGTTGCATAGGTTTTGATGGCTCAGAAGATTGCAAAGGAGAAAGGCTATTCTGATGTTCTCTACTTGGATGCTGTTCACAAAAAGTATCTTGAAGAAGTATCTTCGTGCAATATTTTTGTTGTGAAGGTAAGACATTGCTGTCACTATCAGTTATGCTTGCTACTGTGGATTAACAAAATCGTCAAGGAGTTAAGATAACGCTGTTTAGTTCTGAAAGCTACTAGTATGGTGACCATAGATCATCCTAGCTAACCTAGTACCATGTTCAATTTTTCGAACTTAACATGTTTTGCTTGAATGGAAAATCCGTCTCTTGTATGTTGGTGAAAGGAAAAAAAGGCGAAAATAAAATTGTAAGGAAATGGTTAAACTGGAGTAGATATCCTTGATTTCCAAATGTTCTTGTCTTCATCCACACGTGCTTGCCACAGCAACTAT
Source organism: Alopecurus myosuroides (assembly GCA_028641055.1). Classification (NCBI taxonomy): domain Eukaryota; kingdom Viridiplantae; phylum Streptophyta; class Magnoliopsida; order Poales; family Poaceae; genus Alopecurus; species Alopecurus myosuroides. Next base: position 181,890,693 of record CM054061.1, on the reverse strand, counting down.
GGCAACCAAAAACATATATATTGTCTATGATGACGTGGTTGATAGCAACATCCATTAGCATGGTACCTCCACTTGCGGAATATGAGCTTATAAAGGGATGAATTTTATACCTTTGAACAGATTACTTTGTAGGAGTGGTCAGCAGATTAGCAATTCAACAACAACAACAATCAAGCCTTTCAGTCCCAAACAAGTTGGGGTAGGCTAGAGTTGAAACCCATAAGATCTCGAAGCCAAGTCATGGTTCTGGAACGTGGATAGCTAACTTCCACGCACCCCTGTCCATGGCTAATTCTTTGGCGATATTCCAATCCTTCAGATCTCTCTTAGCGGACTACTCCCATGTTAAGTTTGGTCTACCACGACCCCTCTTAACATTCTCAGCACGCTTTATCTGTCCACTATGCACACTGGCGCTTCCGGAGGCCTCCGTTGAATATGTCCAAACCATCTTAGACGATGTTGGACAAGTTTCTCTTCAATCGGTGCTACCCCAACTCTCACGTATATCGTCATTCCGGACCCGATCCTTTCTTGTGTGGCCACATATCCTCTCATGTCACAGAGGACGCCAGAAGCTTGGCACCACTTCATCCAACCAGCCTTGATTCGGTGGCCCACATCTTCATCGATATCACCATCCTTCTGAGCATAGACCCCAAATATCAAAACGTGTCTCTCTCCGGTACCACCTGCACATCAAGGCTAACCTCTCCCTCCACCTGCCCATCAGCAATTCAACTCTCCTTAATAATAGATAGCGATTTAGATTCACTAGTAGTGTAGTGAAATCATGACTGTTCCTCAGGATGTAGGACCATCTGGCCGATCTACACCTGTTAGGTTTGGCAAGATTGTCTATCACTTCGTTTCTTATAAATGTTGCAGAACTGTACCATCTTTGGAATGACGAGACTGAGTTTGCTTAAGGCTACCAGTTATTTCAGCATACTATTTCATGCATGTTGTTTGTAACTTAGATATTTTTATTTATTTTCTTGCCATTTGCACCAGGGCAATGTTATTTTAACACCAGCAATAAAAGGAACAATATTGCCGGGCATCACAAGGAAAAGCATAATTGATGTTGCTCTGAGCAAAGGCTTCCAGGTATTATTTGTCAATCCCATGAATCACCAGTCGAGATTGTTACCATTATTTCTAGATAGTTGCCTGTGTGTGGATAGCTTTTTATGCCTCTTTGACAGTATACGAGTTAACAATAGAATTGAGCAGTAAAGAGTGAGCATACTTAAGTGTGTTAGGTAGTGCTAATTAAGGGTGGGCCTAATACGGTTAAGGTTCTTTCTGTGCTTCCTAATTTCAGTTTCTCAATATTAAGCACGGATTTTCTCAGATTATTAATCACCACTGAACCTAATTCACCGAAAAATATCGTTTCGGGTTTTCAATTCACCAATTTACCAAAATTGGACAGATGCAACTTTCAGTCCCACTCAAGATACAGACAAGATCTTCAAAAAAAAAATACTACCTCCGATCCGAATCAAGTGTCGTAAGAATGCTGCTAGGCTAGTATAAAAATCGCGCACAACCGGCGACAGATATTACGGATCGGAGGGAGTACCAAGTTCTACAATCGTAGAGGAAGTCTTTTTGTATGACGATCTTCTAAAAAACTAGCCTAACTGGGGGAGGATCCCCCGTGGATTTAATTAAGAGAGAGGTGAGTCTCGAGCTCCGGCTGGCTAGCTCCGCATCACATGGGCTAGCCAATAAGACCTGGGGCCTTTCTGGTATATGATGATGATCTCAACAGATAAAAAAGTGGAGATAGCGCAAATAATAAGCAAGCTAGGCAATGGAACCAAGAAAATTGAGGAGCCAGACCAGCATCACATAACAAAACGGGATCAGAACCAATTTGAATAATAAAGCTGTGGCGGAGCTAGCAACGGCGAAGGAGCGGTGGGGCCGTGGCTTCTCCAGATCAATCGCTGGTATCGTGCTGGTGATTGCTGAATGAAAATACGGCTCATTTTTTGCTAGTGATGTCGATCCAACCAGAAGAAGCAAAATGCTGCTCAGAACTGCTAACTAAAAATATCTGAAACCAGCAATGAAAACCATTGCATCCGTTCTCAATTTCTGTTCAATATTTGTGCGTTATCTAATTTCTTGGTAGGTCGAGGAGCGCCTTGTGTCCGTGGACGAGCTGCTTGACGCTGAAGAAGTGTTCTGCACGGGGACCGCTGTAGTGGTGTCTCCCGTGGGGAGTATTACATACCAAGGGAAAAGGTAAAACTAGACTTCCGTTGTTCCTTGAGACTTGAGCTTTTAGGCTTTCAGCTGAAATGTGTGTGCAGTTCAATCAAAAGACCCAACCTGTTTTCTGAACAAAATCCCTCCCATCATATTTACATGTCAGCTCTAAAACGCCTACCGGCTTCTACCTCGCAGGATAGAATACGCCGGCAAGCAAGGAGTGGGCGCCGTGTCTCAGCAGCTGTATACTTCTCTGACAAGCCTCCAGATGGGCCAGGTGGAGGACTCGATGGGCTGGACCGTGCAACTGGTTTAGCAAAAATGTCCTGGCATGGATGGTTTTCCTCTGGTCTCAGCCTAGATTAATAAACATGATCATGGGCTCCCAGGATTGAAAAAGCATGATCATGACCGTGTGCGCCTTCAGTTTTGTAGGCTCTTTGTCCAAGTGGCGTCGTGGTACACATCTGTAGATGGCCGTTCCGTCTTTTTTTAGATTTATTTACTTTTGTGGATACAATATAACCTTTTGCTGGCTAGCGAGCGATGTAAAGTAGGATGAATCCTCACTTTTCATATGGAGGTTTATGATGATGATGATGATGATGATAAGGCCTGAGAAACTTGGGAAGTGTGATCCTTGCTAGAAACGGGCAGCCTGAGGAGTGGTAAACCAGAACCATGCGCGCACGTTGCAGCCCTGAGTGCATACATGGTAGCCACGTTCCAGCCTGGGAAGACGATCTACCCGTCAAACTGAGGCCTCGAGCGAGCAGAGAAGTGGATAAGGCAGCGGCAGCAAGGTTGGTTGGTACTGCCCTTGTATTATGGTGACGCTGTTCGTTTCGTGTGCCCATCACAGGTCCAGCCAGCTCATCGGGACCCGGGGTCCTGCTTCGGATAACTAAAAGCAGCTCAATGTATCCTTCATTCTTGGCACTGTCGAAGACATTCTCCAGTGAAATGGGGAGCAGAGCCTGCACAGCTGCACTGCTAGTGCTACCACTTGTTTTTCATCGTCTGAGCGGCACGGGCGTACGTTCATCACGGCAACGTAGGCAGCACAGCAACATCATGCGAAATGTTTACTTTGCTCGCCGGACCTACAACGACTTTTCCCGCGTCCAAAACGCGGTTGCCGTCCCTGGTCGACGCGCGCTCGGATTAATTACGACGTTGCTGCCGGTCGACATGTTTTAGATCAAAACAGGGAGCTGCCAATCGTTCTACGAAAGCAAGCTGATAATTAACCCCACTAACTAATCTTGTGACGTGGCTCCATCCTGTCCGTTGGTACCGCTGTTCTGGTTTAAGATCCTACCAAACTTTACGACTCTTCAGGGAAGGACCCTACTGGGGGGCATGTAGACGGAAATGTATTCCTCTTCCGCTACCTTTTAGATCTGAGCCTGATCCAGTGACTTCAATGCTGGATGAACTGATTGCTAAATTTGGGTAGGTGCAGATCGAGAATGATACCCCAAACAGCTGTGCCGTACACTATGCCAAGTAAGGAACGACAGTACAGTACGTACTACAGTACCTAGTCCAATCCATCGCACATCGTCCAATGCCAGAACTAAATTTTATCGTTTCATCCAGCGTTGTAAAGTTTTTCTGTTTTGTTATACACAATGCAACCGCAAAAACTACTCCTTTCTATCTACTGTTATGCTCCATGTACACAGCCTAAACTAGCCAGTCATATTCATTACGAAATTGACAAACTAAATATTTAATTGAATCACCGAACTGCTACATACTCTATTATCAAACAAGCGTCACCTTAAATATGATGACTTACGGTCCCGGGGGAGAATCCTTGTGTTTCACACGGGAAAAAATGGGGAAAAAATCTGCTAAATAGGTGTCTTGGAACAAAGACCACGCAGCAGTATATAAAGCCTAGGGGCCTCTCCGTAGGAATAAAAAAACAGAAGATTCTCATATGTTTACAGGTGAGAACGGAGGACTGCAAAAACGCGTCGGAATAGTCGTTTGGAGGGAATGCATGAAAAAAAACAAAAAAAATCTTTATTCTAAACAACCGAGTCTTAAAAAATACGTTGTAGTGGATGTCGAATTCTTTGAGACATAGAAATCTAACCCATAGCAATTTTGGCATCATCATTCTTTTCAACCAAAGACAATCTGATTTTTTTTCCAAGAAATGCAATCATAAGAAATCCTATATAAAATTCCTGCAATCCAAAATAGAGCCTAATCAAGAGCCACAATTTCGTTTGGCTTGGTAGCGTAAATCAACCTAAAATGGTGAGGTGACGCAAAAAAGTGACGAGGCTTCTAGACCCCTCGCTGTCTCCGAGCAAGTGCAGCGCAAGGTGGTATTCAGATGAACTAATCAAAACCCCTAACCAAACCTAACGACCCCTGCTGGCTGTCGCAATGCCTCCACTGTCAGGTGGGCCCCGGCTCCTTTCTGAATCATACTCGAGTTGTAAAGCTCACTGCTTGCTAGGCCCACCCGATAGATCCCATCTGAACCACCACCTCTTGTCTCTAGTAGTTAAATAACAAAACTCATCTGGCAAAATGAGGAGTGTATTTTAGTTTCATTCTAGCCTAGAAAGAGAAAGACGAGCTGTGTGGTGTCGAGTCGACCGGTCTTCGATATACACCATCTCTATTTCTTTGAAGGTTTGAAATTCTTCAGGCAATAGCTCTGTTGAAAAAAAAAATCTTCAAGCAGTATAAAATATAATATCTTGGGATTTTGTGTAGCTCGTATGCTTCAAAACACAAGGCTTGCATATATTCGTTTCAGACGGTTAAAGTAAAGTACTAAACCACGTGACGATCGTTTCATCGATTACAGATAGGGTTGGCAAACCAAAGAAGCCACGTTTTATTTCTTTATAAACCTGAGAAATGGAGTGGGAGGGCACCTCTTTCTCTGCATAAAAGTCGGCGGTTTGCGACAGATGCCGTCAGCGACTTGGCGGTAGTTTACCATGTAAACCTGTTCGTCATCTGGCAGATCATAGTTTTTGACCGCAGCAGGAGAGACATCTTTCTGCCTTTTCAAAAGAGCAACTCTAATACATGCCTGAAAACTACCACCTAATATAGAAACCAGGTGCTAAAAAACTGCTCTAGCATATGTGTCGGCTGGTTTAGGCGTACTCCTAGTTAGTTTTGAAATTTCATTTGTTTTTTGTGTTTGACTATAGGGATGATGAAGAGGAAACTACGGATTTTAATTTGTTTTCTTAATTTAGAAATTGCTAGGTTAACAAGCTATATGATGAGCAAAATACTAGCTAGCAATATAGTATAAGCATGTAATACTAGCAACAAACATGTAAAGGGAGGTAAAGAGATAACCACAAAGATTTATCCCGGAGTTTACTTTTTAAAGGAACCTAGTCTCCGTTAGAGCAGCGGGGAGTCACAAAGTGATCCCGGAATAGCCGTCAATGGCACATCGTATCTCCTTTGTGCCGTCACAATTGTGGAGTCCCACGAGCCACTACATTGCCCTTGAGGTTGACAACCAAACCTTTAGAAGGGTGATGTACACTCCTAACTCACTTGGAGGTTTCCACCAAATCCAACGAGCTCCCGAAGCTCCGAGAATCATCAAGGTTGGGGCACACTCCATAACTCAATTGGAATCTTCCAACAAATCACAACCTCTACTAAAATCCACGGCTTGACCACTTCCGTATGGGGTTCCAATGAACCCAAGAGGTAACAAGTTCCACAATGGAATGAAAAGGGAAATCAAATTCCTTCGATCAAAATGTAGATCTAGGTAAAATCTCTCAAGTTTCGAAGGACAAGGTGTTTGAGTGGGTAGAGATAGATCTAGCCAATTTGAGCTCTGAAACAACGGTGGGTGGGAAAATTCTGGTCGCGGTACCCTCCTAGAGTTAGAAGAAAAGTGTATATACGAAATCTTATACCTGTGTGTTACCACCTGGTATGGATCCATCGTCGTCTTCGGTGTAGCGTGAAAACCTTCCTAGGATCTTCGAGTCGTTCTGGACTGGCTAGCAACTGAAAGTGCATCTTGCATTTGATCTCTCGTATGTTTTGGAGTTGATAACAACACGATTAAGTTTCTAACCGTGCGTCTAACTTATTTCAGGAAACATCGTTTCGACGCAAAAAAGAAGAGTGCAGAATACCAAAGCCATCAAAATCAACCTTGTCCAGCGGTAGTACTGGACGAGTCAGCGGTAGTACCGCTCCCTCCAGCGAGCGGTAGTACCGTTGGTAGTACCGCCAGAAGTACCGCCGAAATGAAATTGGATACTGCAATCAACGGTACTGGTCCAGTAGTACTGATGGTACTTAGACGATTTTGGAGCAACACTTCCCACGACGGTAGTACCGCTCCTTCCAGGAAGCGGAAGTACCACTGACATTACCGGACAAAGTACCGCTAGGGAAGTTTTGCTCACGGTAATCGTTACGGTACTAGAGCGGTAGTGCCCTAGTACTACCGCCAGTCACTTTGATTTATATCGAGTTCGTGGCCAGCGGTAGTACCGGTGGGCCTAGCGGTAGTACCGTTGCTGGAAGTACTACGATACTTCCGCGGTTGTACCCCTCCAACGAGACGTACTCCCTTAACAAGGAGGAACTCGGGAATACATCGTGTCTCCGCGTGCTTCCTATCGGCTATCTCGTTCCCTTATCCTTTACTTGTGTTTGTATTGCATTTATTGTTGTACTTGTCATATAGGTAAATTCACCTTAGTTGCATTATCTAGAGAATTTACCTTTGTGTCAATCCTAATCTTGAAGAAAAATTAAAATTGGTCGTAGCACCTATTCACCCCCCTCTAGGCGCCCTTACTATCTGTTCAATTGGTATCAGAGCCTTGGCTCCTTTATCATGCTTAACCGCCTAAGAGTCTAGTATGGCCGATGATCCGGATGTCACCAGCTCAGTGGTGCAAGTCACTATGGATGATCTCAAGGAGTTAAAAAATGCCCTGACCTCATCCATGGAGGGAAAATTTATGAGTTGCGAACACTCTTGTTGCAACTCATGAAACCCAAGGAACCGGAGACGTCCACTTCATCTCCTTCGGTTGAAGTTCCGGAGGGTGACAAGAATGGGGCAAATGGTGAACCACTTAAAGATTCTTCCGCTAAGAACTCCACCGATAAGGGTACAGAAGTAAAAGGAGAATTCCACGCCGTCGAATGACACTATTCTCCCTATCCTCCCATTCCACATCCTCATATAATTCCTAGAGGAGAACCTTCTAAGAACATTCTTTTGGTGAGTGGCAATATTACATGGAAACTCACTTGAGATCTTCTTGTATTGAACTTTGGAGGGTCACTCGAGATGGATACAAGACACATGACCCAAAGAACTTGACAAGAAGAGAAGTCGTAGATTGTCAACTCAACTACACCGCCTTGTCCATCATTCAACAAGCCATGGGTCCTAACCACATGCCTCGTCTTCAAAAATATTCCACCGCCAAGGAAACATGGGACGATCTTGTCGTCATGTTTGTGGGAAATGAGAGTATGCAAAGAAATAGGTATGATGTCTTGAGCAATGAGGCCGAAGGATTCTATATGCATGATGGTGAGAACCATGAAGACATGTACCGAAGGCTCAAGACTCTTGCCACCGCATTCAACAATGTTGGTGCCAAGTATATTGATGATGCGTGGATCAAGAGGAAGTACATGATTGATCTCATGCCTTTTGAGCCCACAGACTTGAAGAGCATTCAAGGAAGACATGACTTTGCATCCTTGACCTAAACCCAAGTGATGCAATAAATGTGCTCCTATCAAGTGCAAACCAAGAATGCTCTTGACAACCGCGCTAGAGCCCTAGGAATGCACAAAGGAGCATCAGTTGCTTTGAAGGCCAAGGTAGTGTCAAGGGAGTGTGATTATCAAGAAGCTTGGATTGGGGACTTGGCTCCTTTGAAGGATCAAGAATATGACCCCGTGCTCAAGGATGCCATTGCTCTTTCCGTGCAATTTTTTTGGAAGAATCCATCCAAGGCCAAGACATATGTAGAGGAGAAGACCAAGTCTAGCTATGGCAAAGAAGGGACTCAAAGTATGAGGTTTTGCTTCAGTTGTCAAGATAAGAACCACTTCATTGCGGAGTGCCCCTATGAGAATAGAGAACTTCATGGTGGCAAGCTCATTCGTAAGGACAAGTCCAAGGTTGCTTACAAGAAACCTCACTTCAAGAAGAAACCTTTCAACAACAAGTACCCCACCAAGTTTGTGCTAGTGACTCAAGAGGAATATGATTCCGGAAGTGATGGAGAAGAAGAAACCACAAGTGAAGTGGACGCCCTAGCTATTGCTTCAACTCCATCATCTTCATCACTCTTTGAATCCCCCAATGAAAATCTTCCTCAAACCAATGCCAAGTGCTTCATGGCTAAGGCCTCGTAGGTAGCATCTTCTATCATCTCTAAGACTACTAATGACATGAATAACATTTTTAGTCATAGTGTAGAAGATGAAATTGTCTCTTTGGAACATTTTATGTCTAACATGCAAGGTGAGACCAAGAAGTACTTTTATCTCCTGATGAGACAATTGGGAGAGGACCATGAAGCTCTTGAGAAGAAAGGTGAGATTGAAAGAAGAGGTGCGGATGAAAAGGCATCTATCTCTATGACCCTTGAGGAAGAGCATGAGGGACGAGTTTCTCTTGAGGGGGAACTTGAATCTACTGAAGAGTCACATAATGAACTTGTTCCTAATATTACTAAAGAACGTGACCATGCTATTTCTAAGTATAAAAATGCTAAAAAGGATAAGGCTGAGTTTTGGGTTGGTCGTGATAAACTAACCGAGGAGTTTGAAAAGCTCACCAAGTCTCACAAGGCCTTGGAGAGTCAACACTCTACCCTCAAAGAGTTACATGAACAACTTCAAACTCAACTTAATCAATTCAACACCCCTAGCACATCTACTTCTTCTTGTGATCATGCAAATATTATTGAGGAAAATTCTAGGTTGAAGGATGAGCTAGCAAGGCTCAAGGGAAAGAGTCCTCAAGTTGAGAAGGTTGTGGCCTCAAGGCCACAAGTGGTTGCTTATAGAACACAAGTGAGTGTTTCTAGGCCACAAGTTGGCAAGCAAGGTCTTGGATATGTTGCCAAGAAGAAGAACAAGAACAAGAAGAAGAAGAACCAAAAGAAGGCCAACAATGTTGCTTCAGGTGGTATTGTCGTTAGGGACAACACTAATCGTAGCATTCCCGCACAAGCCAACAATGTTGCTTCGAGTGGTAGTGTCATGAGGGACAACACTACTCGTAGCATTTCCACGGGAACTAATAATCCACACCATTTCTTATATGTTGATTATTATGGTGTTGTGAAAGCTAAATATGTTGGTCATATTGAAGATTTCATTGACTATACCATTTGGGTTCCAAAGACCCTTGTTGCTAACATGAGGGGACCCTCCTCGAGTCCTAACTCTAGTTAATGATATCTTGCAGGACTATGCTTCCGATGGGTTTAAATGGATTATTGATAGTGGATGCACTAGTCATATGACCGAAAGCAAAGAACTTGTGACGGAGTTGCGCCCAAATGCTATTAATGCAACCGTCACCTATGGAGACAAGTCCAAGTCTAAGGTACCGGGGTTTGGCAAGGTTGTGATTGCTCCTGATATCACTATCATGGATGTCATGCTTGTTGAATCCCTTGGTTACAATCTACCTTCAGTTCGTGCTTTAGGGAGGATGGGTTTCTCTGTCTTCTTTGATCCTGATATTGTGGTCCTTTTGAGAAGAAAGACTCTTGACGTCGCATACGTGGGACATGTCGAAAATGTGTTGTTTGTGGTGGACTTTTCAAAGTCTACCAACTCTCAATCAATGTGTATTTTCGGAAAGGCGGACGTGGGGTGGTTGTGGCATCACCGCTTATCCCATGTCAACATTAGAACTTTGCAAAGTCTTCACAAAGGTGGCCTTATCCTCGGACTAAAATAAAATGTTTCCTTTTCCAAAGATCGCGTTTATAGGTCGTGTGGTGAAGGAAAGATGCATGATGCCGCCCACAGGGCCAAGAGTTATCACATCAAATAGGACCTTGGAGCTTCTCCATGTTGATCTCTTTGGTGCCGTGCCCGGGGCAAGTCCTAGAGGAAATAAGTATTGCTTGGTGATTTTCGATGACTATTTAAGATACAATCGGGTTTATTTCTTCAAGTGCAAGAGTGATACCCAACAAACTATCATCGACTTCACCAACCAAGTGAAACGTCAACGCAATGTTCAAATCATGGCTATTAGGAGTGACAATGGCTCCGAGTTCAAGAACTACACTTTGAATGAATTCCTTAGTGATGAGGGTATTCGTCATCAATATTCCGCTACCTATACCCCTCAACAAAATGGTGTAGCCGAAAGGAAGAATATAACTCTATTGGATATGGCAAGGACCATGTTGGCGGAGCATTCTTCTCCTAAATATTTATGGGCTGAGGCCATATCCACCGCATGCCACTCCTCCAACCGCCTCTACATCCGTAAGGGCTTGGACAAGGCTCCATATGATTTCCTCACCGGCAACAAACCCAATGTCTCCTACTTCCGTGTTTTCGGTTGTAAGTGTTTCTATTTGATCAAGGGTGTTCGGTTGTCTAAATTCCAATCTAAAACTATTGAGGGTATATTTGTTAGTTACGATGCCGAATCTCACACTTATAGAGTCTTTAACAAAGCCTCACAGATTGTCATAGAATCTTGTCATGTGGTTTCGAGGAAAATGATGGCTCCCAAGTGGAGCAATTTCATGTTTCTAATGTAGATGTTGAAATGCCTCAAGAAGCCATAGGAAGGATGGGTGTGATATTTTTCCGCCCCATTGAGGGACACCTTATGGCAACTCGAGAAGGACTATGCTCTACTCAAGTGGAGCCATCCTCTACAATAGAAGAACAAGCCAAGGAGCCAAGTGATGCACCTAACCAAGAACATGTTGAAGACACTCCTCTCATTGACCAAGTTCCTATGCAAGATGCAACCAATCCTATCATTCAAGCTAGTCAAGGTCAAGGCCAAGATCAACCTTCCTCATCCTCCTCTCCTCAAGTTGAAGCAAGTGTTGAGGATGATGATGACGATGATGATCAAGGCCAACAATTCGGTCAAGACGGGGACCCAAATGATCAATATGATCAAGTGATTCCTCCTCGCAATAATGAGGAGATCGAAGCCAGTCGTGCTAAAAGGATTAGAAGAGTATTGAAGCGTATTGATTCTTCCGGCAACAAATTGTTGGAAGATATTCAAGTTAAAAGATATACAAGAAGGCAATTGGCAAACTTTAGTGAGCATCAAGCTCACATATCTATGGTGGAACTAAATAAGGTGTTTTGAAGCTCTTGAGGACTCCGATTGGGTAGAAGCTATGCATGATGAGCTTAATAACTTTAAGCACAATAAAGTTTGGAAGCTAGTTGAGAAGCTCAAGGATTTCCACAATGTTATTGGCACTAAGTGGATATTCAAGAACAAGCAAGATGAGCATGGTATTGTCATAAGGAACAAGGCAAGATTGGTGGATCAAGGCTACACTCAAGTGGAAGGCATTGACTTTGATGAAACCTATGCTACCCGTGGCTCACCTTGAGTCCATCGGTATCCTTCTTGCATATGCATCTTCGCATAATTTCAAATAGCAACAAATGGATGTCAAAAGTGCTTTTCTAAATGGTCCACTAAAAGAGGAGGTATATGTTAAGTAACCTCCGGGGTTCGAGAACCCCAACTTCCCTAACCATGTCTACAAGCTCGATAAGGCTCTCTATGGACTTAAACAAGCACCATGTGCGTGGTATGAGCACCTTAGAGAGTTGTTGGAAGACCGTGGGTTTGAAGTTGGGAAGATCGACCCACCCTTTTCACAAAGAGGGTAAACGGAGAGCTTTTCATATGCCAACTCTATGTGGAAGATACTATCTTTGGCTTAACTACCCAAACTTTTAATAATGAGTTATCAAAGCTTATGACTGACAGGTTTGAGATGTCCATGATGGGAGAGCTTAAATTCTTTATTAGCTTTGAGATCAAGCAATTGGCTCGTGGAACTTTCATTTCTCAAACCAAGTACACCCAAGACTTGCTTAAGAGGTTTAATTTCCAAGGTGAAAAAGAGAAGCCATCTCTTATGCAAGTCAAATGCCACCTCAAGCGCAATCCGGATGGTAAAGATGTGGACCAAAAGTTGTATCGTTCTATGATTGGTTCTTTGCTTTACCTTTGTGCATATAGGCCCAATATCGTTTTGAGTGTAGGTGTCTGAGGAAAAGAGGGAAGTTCTGGATAAATTGACAATGCTGAATCGAATTGACTAATTTAAGTTCCTCTTATTCCACATTAATGGGAGTACATTATGTTTCTGCTTCACGAATATGATATTTTTTGGACATTTCTAATAATAGCAAGCCTTATTCCTATTTTGGCATTTTGGATTTCAGGGCTTTGTGTGCAATGTATCAAGCGGCTCCTAAGGAAAGCCACTTGGTGGCGGTCCATAGGATCTTTTGGTGTTTGGTTCATACCTCAAGGTTTGGTTTGTGGTACCCAAAGGGGGCACAATTTTCTCTGAAGGGCTACACGGACTCAGATTGGGCCGGTGATCAATATGATAGGAAGTCTACTTCTGGGGCTTGCCAATTTCTTGGTAGGTCCTTAGTGAGTTGGTCTTCCAAGAAGCAAAATTGTATATCTCTCTCCACCATTGAAGCCGAGTATGTGGCGGCCGCTAGTGCTTGCACCCAATGGCTATGGATGAGGCAAACCCTCAAAGAGTATGATGTTCACTTGGATAAGGTTCCTCTCATGTGTGACAATGAAAGTGCCATCAAGATCGCCTACAACCCCTTGCAACACACAAGGACGAAGCATATTGAGATTCATCATCATTTCATCTGGGATCATGTGGCAAGAGGTGATATTGAGCTAGCATATGTCCCCACCAAGGATAATCTCACGGACATCTTCACGGAGCCACTTGATGATGCAAGATTCATGTTCTTGAGGAATGAGCTAAATATCATCGATTCTAGGAGTTTGACTTGAAGATCTTTCACACACCCCTATAGTTGATACGTGTTTGGGTAGGTGTAGGCATGGACATAGGGGGAGTGTTATCCTAACACATTTGGTTTCTCCCTCCCCCCATTATGCCCAAAGCAAAAATTCATTGTTATCTCTCTTTTTCTAATGTTGAATTGTGAGCTTCAATGACGAGAATTGGCAATGCACCCAAGATATATCTTCGCGGTGACATACCATAATCTCTTACATGGTGGCTTATGCCACAAACCTCTTCTCTTGAAGAGTTGGTTCTTGTTTGGTTCTTAATTGGATTTTATTTGACTTTTTTCTCTCTTTGTGAGTCTGTGTTGGCTTTTGGGAAACACACTTTTTTTTAGTTTTGTTTTCCTTGCAAAAGGTTGAGTGTGTAGTACCATCTCAGTTTGACCTCTTATCCCAAGCCTCATGTCTTCCCCCTCAAACAAATTCTGTTCCGAAACTTTTAATCCTATGATCTCTTGACGGAAGGAAGGAAACCTGGCTAGCGGTACTACCGCTGTAACTGATAGTAGCACCCAACGCACGGTACTACCGGGCATCGCTAACGGTACTACTGCTACAAGAGTCCATGCCTAGCACAAACTCCCGGAGCGGTACTACCTCACGGTACCGGTAGTTCCAGGTGGGCGGTACTACCGCTGCGGTCGAAATCGTGGGGTTAAATACAGATCTGGGAGAGGGAGTTATTTTGACCTCCTTTCTTCCTCATTCACCCCCCCCCCCACAAAATCTCATCGCCGTCGCTCCTTCCATCTGCCGGGGAAGGTCCTCTCCGGCCGCCGAGTGCTCCTCTCACACCGGAGGAAGGCCGAGGATCACCTCCAACCTCTTCTCCACGAAGATGAGCTCCGGTAACCCATCCAATCTCTCCCCCTCAAGTTGATTTTGTGATATGAAGTTGTTTTAGGGTTCTAGAGATCTCCTAGTTTAGAAGTGGTTCGATGTGTTGCCTAAACGTTTAGATTCCTTAAGAATTTTGAGCGCAATTGATCTAGATTGGAATCGGTGGTACCTTGGGTACTATGGTAGATCCGCCACAAGCGGTACTACCGCTATGGCTGGGACTGCTGGAAACACCGGTACTACCATGGTTCCCAGCGGTACTATCGCTTCCTGGATATTTTTGCATTTCTAATTCTTTTGTGAATCTTCTCTTAGAACATTTGATTGAAGGTATCTTTCCTCATTGCTACCCCCCTATGCTATCTTAGGTGCAGGTGCTAGTGGTTCCAAGGGTGAAGGTCGCAAGCCCCTGGCTAAGCGGACTCGGAGGAATTCCGAGCAAGATAAGACTCCAGAAGTGATGCCCCAGGGAAATATGACTAGGAGGCAGAGGTCAATGTTGATGAAGTCTCAGGCTGCCAGGGACAAGTCCGTCGCTCTCATACCAGATGAACAATTCCGTAGAGATAGGAGAACTAACCCCTACAGCAAGCCTAGGGATGCCAGGGCCAATGAGTGCTTATGGACTCGCTTCGAGGAGCGCATCTTATATGAGGAATACCCACATAACAGGAACAAGGTGGTAACTCAATTCTCTATCAATGTGCCTTTATGAGATCCAAGATGGATTATTTTGGTGAAGCTCTGGAGATTTGTGAGGAGTTTGGTCTTCTGGATTTCACTGAGATCAACGAAGACTATGATGAGCATCTTTTGGGCCAATTCTATGCCACTCTCTATTTTCACACTGGTGAGAGGAGGATCACATGGACGACCAAGGATCAGAAATTCACAGCTTCTTGGGTTGAGTTTTCCACTCTGTTGGGTCTTCAACAGTTTGCAGAGGTTCCCGATGCTTCCTTCTCCACTACTTACTTCCGGGTGCCCTACCCGGAGAAGTCTATGCCTCCTCAATACATGTATGATATCTACATCCCTGGACGTGCTATGGTTGGTTTCTCCAAGAACCTGTTGTCTGTGTACGACATTCTGCACCGGATCTTTCGGAACACTCTTTCTCCTCGAGTTGGGAACTTCGATCAGATCCATGACTCACTCACTGATTTGATGGTCTATGCCCATAGGCGCCGTGGTGATGGTCTCAGGCTTGATATTATGGATATCTTATGGAACGAGATGTACAACTCTGTGATGAAGAGAAGGGTTCCAGTGTTTGCTTCTCTTGTGTTCAAACTCATTGCCACTACTTGGCGCCGTGCTCAACTTCCTAATGCTTTCTTGGATAATTACCAAGATCTCACTACTCACCGCATAAAGGAGCTTCGTGTTAAGAAGCACTTGCATCCTCTGCTTAGTGCTGATGATCTTGGTGCCGACACCGATGGCACTAGTGACTCTGACTTTGAGATGGAGGGAAAGGCTCAAAGGAATGGGTTTCGCAAGTGGATGTCCGAGACTCTGAAGAAGGTTTTCTGTTGTCAGATTGACATGGAGAACAAAGCTTACCTTTCTACCTCCAACCTCTTCTCCACGAAGATGAGCTCAGGTAACCCATCCAACCTCTCTCCCTCAAGTTGATCTGGTGAGATGAAGTTGTTTTAGGGTTCTAGAGATCTCCTAGTTTAGAAGTGGTTCGATGTGTTGCCTAAACGTTTAGATTCCTTAAGAACTTTGAGCGCAATTGATCTAGATTGGAATCGGTGGTACCTTGGGTACTATGGTAGATCCGCCACAAGCGGCACTGCCGCTATGGCTGGGACTGCTGGAAACAGCGGTACTACCATGGTTCCCAGCGGTACTATCGCTTCCTGGATATTTTTGCATTTCTAATTCTTTTGTGAATCTTCTCTTAGATCATTTGATTGAAGGTATCTTTCCTCATTGCTACCCCGCTATGCTATCTTAGGTGCAGGTGCTAGTGGTTCCAAGGGTGGATGTCGCAAGAGCCCGGCTAAGCGGACTCGCAGGAATTCCGAGCAAGGTAAGACTCCAGAAGTGATGCCCCAGGGAAATATGACTAGGAGGCAGAGGTCTGTGTTGATGAAGTCTCAGGCTACCAGGGACAAGTCCATCGCTCTCATGCCAGATGAACAATTCCGTAGAGATAGGAGAACCAAACCCTACATCAAGCCTAGGGATGCCAGGGCCAATGAGTGCTTATGGACTCGCTTCGAGGAGCGCATCTTCTATGAGGAATACCCACATAACAGGAACAAGGTGGTAACTCAATTCTCTATCAATGTGCCTTTATGAGATTCAAGATGGATTATTTTGGTGAAGCTCTGGAGATTTGTGAGGAGTTTGGTCTTCTGGATTGCATTGAGATCAACAAAGACTACGATGAGCATCTTGTGGGCCAATTCTACGCCACTCTCTATTTTCACACTGGTGAGAGGAGGATCACATGGATGACCAAGGATCAGAAATTCACAGCTTCTTGGGTTGAGTTTGCCACTCTGTTGGGTCTTCAGGAGTTTGGGGAGGTTCCCGATGCTTCCTTATCCACTACTTACTTCCAGGTTCCCTACCCGGAGAAGTCTATGCCTCCTCAAGACATGTATGATCTCTACATCCCTGGACGTGCTATGGTTGGTTTCTCCAAGAACCGGTTGTCTGTGTACGACATTCTGCACCGGATCTTTCGGAACACTCTTGCTCCTCGAGTTGGGAACTTCGATCAGATCCATGGCTCACTCACTGATTTAATGGTCTATGCCCATAGGCTTCGTGGTGATGGTCTCATGCTTTATATTATGGATATCTTATGGAATGAGATGTACAACTCTGTGATGAAGAGAAGGGTTCCAGTGTTTGCTGCTCTTGTGTTCAAACTCATTGCCACTACTTGGCGTCGTGCTCAACTTCCTAATGCTCTCTTGGATAATTACCAAGAGCTCACTACTCACCGCATCAAGGAGCTTCGTGTTAAGAAGCACTTGCCTCCTCTTCTTAGTGCCGATGATCTTGGTATCGACACCGATGGCACTAGTGACTCTGACTTTGAGATGGAGGGAAGGGCTCAAAGGAATGGGTTTCGCAAGTGGATGTCCGAGACTTTGAAGAAGGTTTTCTGCTGTCAGATTGACATGAAGAACAAAGCTTACCTTTCTCATGTTCGTAGCAAGAAGGAGCATCAGCTGACACGTGATAGATTTGCCCATCTTGGGGTGCCCGTCCGTCCTGGTTCTGAGGATAGGATCACTGGTTCCAAGGAGTGGAAGTCCAAGAATGGTGGTTCTTGGGGGGACCCTGATCTTACTGATGATGCTACCACTTCTCATGAGCCTTGGACTCGTTGTGCCACTGATGATGAAGCTGAAGATGTCAACACTGAGGATGAGCATGGTATGGGGAGTCCTGCAAGCGCCTCTAGCCCTAGCAAGTGATCCCCGTGGGACGTTAGCATCGCCTCTTCCCTTTTTGGTACCTTGATGCCAAAGGGGGTGAGAGTTCTATTTAGGCTCGTTTTATCCTTGCTTGGGTGCTTGTGTCAAACTTTGGTGTCGTTGTGTCGTACTCGTGTTATTTGTGTTTAACCCTTTATCTTGTTGTGATTTCTTGTTGGATTTTATCGTTTTTATCTATCTTGTGTGGCAAGTGTTATTATTGTTATATCTTTTAATCTTGCTAGGCCTCTAAAATATAGGGGGAACACACATTCTAAAAGGGAATAGAAGTTTACCTCAACAACAAATATTCTTGATGTATAACATGGTCCACTCAAGAAGTGCTCCACCTAAATTTTACGAGCTCTCTTAGTGGTGTTGTCATCAATCTCCAAAAAGGGGGAGATTGAAAGTGCATCTTTCACTTGATCTCTCGTATGTTTTGGAGTTGATAACAGCACGATTAAGTTTCTAACCGCGCGTCTAAGTTATTTCAGGAAACATCGTTTCGATGCAAAAAGGAAGAGTGCAGAATGCCAAAGCCATCAAAATCAACCTTGTCCAGCGGTAGTACCGGACGAGTCAGTGGTAGTACTGCTCCCTCCAGCGAGCGGTAGTACCGTTGGTAGTACCGCCAGAAGTACCGCCGGAATGAAATTGGCTACTGCAATCAGCGGTACTTCAGCGGTACTGGTCCAGTAGTACCGCTGGTACTTAGACGATTTTGGAGCAACACTTCCCACGACGGTAGTACCGCTACCGCCAGCGGTAGTATCGCTCATTCCAAGAAGCGGAAGTACCGCTGGCAGTACCAGACAAAGTACCGCCATAGAAGTTTTGCTCACGGTAACCGTTACGGTACTAGAGCGGTAGTGCCCTAGCACTACCGCCAGCCACTTTGATTTATATCGAGTTCGTGGCCAGCGGTAGTACCGCTGCTAGAAGTACTGCGGTACTTCCGCGGTTGTACCGACCGTGTCCTTTTGCTGGGACTCCTCAGTCCCGTGCTGGTTGCTAGTGGGCGGTAGTACCTCTACCTCCAGCGGTAGTACCTCCATGCGTAAAAAGGGTCAAACGGCTAGTTGGAAGAAGGGGGGTATAAATACCCCATCCCCTTCTTCCCCAAGGGGTAGCTCAAAAAGCATCGAAGTCCAACATTTATTGAGCCTCCAAAAGCTAGATCTCTCCCAATCCCTCCACCCAAACTCGTTGATACTTGGAGGATTGAAGGAGAAGTCCCCGATCTACATCTTCATCGAGCCGTTCTTCATTTCTCCCTCATTCTCTTGAGCGATTTGAGTCTAGGGTTTCTTGTAAAACCCAGACTCCATTGCTACACTTGTTGGTGATTGGTGATTGTTGGGAGCCCCCAATTTGGTTGTGGGTGTGTGCCCCAAACTTGTTTGTAAAGGACTTGATTCCCACCTCAAAGGGGATCAATAGTGGAAGGTGGACTAGGCCTTTGTGGCAGGGTTCATCGGAGAATAGGGTGAGGCTTTTGTGGTAGAGTAGGCCTTTGTGGCGAAGCTCACACCCCTACAACGAGACTTACTCTCTTAACAAGGAGGAACTCGGGAATACATCGTGTCGCTGCGTGCTTCCTATCGGTTATCTCGTTGCCTTATCCTTTACTTGTGTTTGTATTGTATTTATTGTTGTACTTGTCATATAGGTAAATTCACCTTAGTTGCATTATCTATAGAATTTACCTTTGTGTCAAGCCTAATCTTGAAGAAAAAATAAAATTGGTCGTAGCACCTATTCACCCACCTCTAGGTGCCCTTACTATACGTTCAGCAACACCAATTGAACTTAACCTAGATCAATGCCTTCTCTTATTTTGTGCTTTAAGTGTTCCCATTCAGTTCTAATACCAAAGCCAGTAGTACTTTGACCTTACTCAAGTAGATAACGTCACTCCGTCGCTTCTTTATTAAGTTCACGTTAGTTAGGAAAGCAAAGAATAAACAAATGTTTCTAGAACAAAAGAATGTTGAAGTAAATTGAGAAAAGTAAGTCAGAAGTGTTAGTTTCGACAATAAGCAATTCTTTCTATAAGAGGTAACAATTAGAGAGTGGTTACAACAAGCAAGGTGCGGGAGGAATCCATTTTATCTGCAAATTAAAGTAAAAAATGCAGGGGATGCACAGATTTTTATAATATGGGTCGCTTCCTTTTAATAGAGCCACTTTGGCCATTGAACTAGCCATGCCAAGAGGAATTGACCAAAGAGAGCAGTGCTCAAAAGGCCCTGGTTGGTTTGTTTGGCTTCCTCTCTTGATCCACCTTCCCGACCTTACTTCCGCAACACTCTCACTCCAAGCTACGCCTGCTGAGCAAGATGCATTGCGATTTCCTCTTATGTGGATGCACCTTCGCCTCACTATGACCTGGGACTGGAAGAGAAAGACTTGGTTGCACGTGTTTTTCGCTAACCTATAGATAATAACAACAAGCTAACCACTCCAGGCGCAGGAGAAGATTCGAGAAGACTCGGGTCCGATGGATTGCAATAGCACTAAGAGAAAACAACTCATCAAGTTCTTGAAGGAACTAAGCAGTAGGTTATTAGACCTTTTTGGAAGTGTCGTTTTACCAAAGAAGTGGAATCGAGACCTCAAGCACAACTCCAGTCATCGCACTAATAATTGACCTCATAATCGGAAAGATTGACAACTTAACGATCTCAAAAACTATTAAAAGAGTTACTTTTAAGCCCCATTGGTTCGCTTTATTTTCAATGGACATTTTCTCACTCGTTAGCAGCTTCATTACCTGCTAAGTCTGGAAGGGTAGTAAAATCACTCATAACAATCAATCTTTTCTTATGATACCGATACGATGCAAACGGTGACACCCCCGGATAATGTGTTTGTGCATTTGTGTATGTCTTCCCTATATGTGTTCTATACCTGCCTTTTGGTAGTATGGGTCTTGTTTAGACGGAACACCTAAGTGCACATCTCCTAGTAGCTCATACCAATCATAGGTATCTTATCTTCTCCTTCAAATTAAGGGCTAGCTGCAAATAAATAGGCAATCAACAGAATGTATTATTAAGCGAACGTCTCGGTTTTGGAAAGTGTCACTTCTTTAGCTCGCGGGTTCGGTTGGTCATCTCCTACTGATATTTGCGTAAGTAACACGCTTTCCGGAAAGTGAGAGAGAAGAAGCACATTGGGCTTTCAAATGAGAGATTTTTCCCGTGGAAGGAGAGTGTCATGAATCAATGAGCTAAGAGCTTAGTACTTAGAGGTATTCAAGCACTACTTCCGCCTTGCCTTGAGAAGGATTTATTTAAATCATTAACGAATACAGATCCACATCAAAAAGAAAGGAATAAGAATACGAGGTTCCAAAAGGAGCGGCATCTACGCCAATGTTATCCCAAGCCATTGGATATCTTCTTGGCATATTGAAATTTGAACTCTCTTCAAGCCAACTAGGACAAAAAATAAAGCAAACGGATTGCTAAGGGGGATTGGTATTTTTTAGCCTCCTTTTAAAAACAAAGTGGAAGCCAGCTAGAACGAAAATCTTACTTTTTTTCCAAGGGTGGGTCAATAAAGTGAAAACTTCTGTCTCATATAGCTGCAAAACCTCATATTTTACAGATCGAATTGATTAACGGAAAGGCTAAACCTAATCTTGATACTTCTTGTTCTGAACGCATAATGAAAGTGCATGAACTCGAATCAATGGCTTCAGATCGATAGGAATACAGGTTGTAATTAAATAAATGAGGCCATCTTTCCTCGCCCCGCGAAGGAACAAAACCAACTCAAGTCAACAGTCCCGTCGATCCGAAGTATGAATCGGCCGAAATAGATACCAAGCTTCATTGAACAGAGGACTAGATGAGATGAGGCCGGCCTATCCACACTGTAAGTAACGACAAGTGCTAATCCCTTTGAGCTTGACCTGGAAAAACCCCTTTTGTGAACTTGAAAACCGACATGGTCAAAGCACGGAAAGGAAAGTATTGGAAAAGCTAAGCTACATCAACATAGGTCCTATTATGCTACATTCATTTCTAACTTCACTCCCGTCTATTGATATTGATCTTACCTTACCTCGAGAAGTTATTCGTTTAGGTCTCGATTACCAATTGATACTAGTGTTTATCTAGTCCAACTTGAATGAAGGAAGAGGTTCACTACTGACTTTAAATACGCCAGAAAATATATTTGTCCAAAGCAGAAGGAAAAGATAAACTCGGATTTTTTTAAGGGAAATAGGACCTAATTTGCTTTCCAAAGTCCGCAAGGGATGGGTTTGTTTGCCAACTAGAATGAACAAGTATATAGTTTTCGCTTGAAATAAAGGGCCAAATATCATAACATCTTCAAAAGCTTCTCATCGGTATTTATGCACAAAACACGGGGTTTATGTTTATAATTTTTTTTAAAAAAAATTCCAGGGCCTAGACCAATTTACCTGCTTTCCGGAACAGTCAACTATCGCTTGAACTTGCTTTGATGATAACTTATCAGCTTCTCCCTCCCTACGTGGAAAACCTTGATCTTTTAGGTTTTTCTTGTGTGGATCGAAAACAGAAACTTTTAACTACGTGTGCCTCATACTTTTGTCAATTCATGCCAATTTAGGATTCCTATTTCTCTTATTAGGTGGGATGGTCAAGGAAAAGAAAAGAACAAGCTGGTAACGAGTTTCGGCAAATCCTCTAATTGAGCATTTCTTCAAAGGCAAAACCTGAGAAGAAAACTATAACTATTTCCGAACAGTTAAAGCAAAGAGTTACCAGATCCTAAAGCTCCAGTCCAGGTTGAGGCAAAAGTAGGATACACGAAGCTAAGTATCACCAGGCGGGAGAAGGAGCCTTGCTTTGATGGTTTGCGAATCTTGAATCCAATCATAAAATACTCTATCTTCATCGGCTAGATCCCCCCAATCATGCAATCCGAAGTCGTGTCTCCCCAGTTTCTTGGCACGTGCCCTGCTCCTGGTCTTCGAACTAGTCATTAATGGTCGGCAACATAGGTACCTTTTTTGGGTATGGGTTGCGAACACTTCACTTGCATTTTTAGCGTCTCATCTTCTCTGGAGAAGCTCAAACCGAACGGATAGAGCAGATAGTCCAACTACATAACTTTTTCTTTTTCATTACTTCCATGGTCGTGCCCCGTGGCGCGGCAATACCCATACTATTAAAATGGTTCGTCAGTAGAGATGTTCTCATTGGTGCCTCTTCTTCCAATGGTACTATAATTCTTATTCCTATCCCTTTATTCCTTTTTTTGGTCTATCTACATTTAAGGAAATTCATACGCTCCATGGATAGAGCAAAAGGTGGAGTGTTGGTCAAACCAAGCTGCCCTATTCTATTACCAGACAAAATTGCGAGAAGCTCATCCGCTAGAAATGCTAGCCCCGGGTGAACATAGGCTGAAACATGATTGAAGGGGTCCTAGGTATGCCATGCGTTCAATACAAAAAAAAGCCTCCGGGAAGCTGCATGGATTACAAAAAGAGGGTGCTTTCCTGTGTTGCACTGAAAAAAGGACAAAGGAGAAGACGCTCTTCTACTTTTTTTCTTCCTCCCGTGCCCGCCTAACCCGGACTTGGGCCACTTCTTTACCTTTATCAAGCTTAGAAGGAGCATTAGTCTTTGACACATCAATCAACCCGACGTAGGAGCATGGGATTTTGACACATCAGCACTAAACTGGTTGTTGAAGTCGAGTATGGTATGAACTTCTATTCTATCCAATCGAAAGAAGAAGCAAAGGATTTTCACCTTATATTTGCATTTAAGTTCTTGAAAGGAGAATCAGAGACTTTACACCTATCTTTTCTACTTGTTTTTCGTTTTCTAAGGCAGCACTCTATCGAGAGTTAGGTACAGTAATCTTCAGATATGACAATACCACCCACAAAGCATTGTCAAGTGTTGGAATTAGGGCACCAACCACGCCTTCAATGAAGTTCAATTGCTCTTACGAGTGAGTCTGATATCTGGAATTTACAAGCGGATTATGCATATGTAAACAGCCTTCTCGCCTAGTTTGAATGAGGAGAGGAAGGCCGGGGTATGTAAGATCTAAGTCGTCGAGCTCTAACACTTCGTTTCTGCCGACCTCTCCCCAAGTTGGGTTAATGATATAGTTGCAGGGAAACAAGCCTCTCGAGGGCGCGAAGAGTTTGATCGACAAGCTCGAAGAAGAAGCGACTAAAATCTTTGATTCTCTGATGGCGGAGTCGGTGATGACGACCGGAGAGGCTATAGGAATTCTTCAATATAGAATTATTCGCTCCCGTGATCCCTTGGGCCCAGAACTTGTTTTATTACACGATCTGCCGGGCTTAGAACTTGTTTCCTTTGTACACAAGATTGCGCTCTGCTGCTTTTCGGTTGCCTCTAACTTCAGTTTATCCTTCCCGAGATTCTGCTAATTCGTACTTTAGCACATCCGGTCCCTTCCTCCGGGCACGGTTTGCTCTAACCGAACACTAGTGTTTCTATCGAGCATCACTTCCAATCAAGAAACTACTGCTCGCTAGTCAAAGAGGAATAGAATGACAATTAGCCCATTGAAGTTGATTTCAATGTCGATCACTTCCCTAACTAGTGAGTTGACTTGGCTCTAGCTTGCTTATGTCCTGTTTGCTTATATATTTCCTGCAAAGCAAAGATGGAAGTAATTATTTTTACTCTATTCATCAGTTGGCTAGTCGATGAAAGACTATATGTCGAGACATCGTAATAGAATTCATAGACGGGGGTGCCATGAGACTACCGATAGAGATGTGGGGGGACGTGATCGTATGATGAACAATGACACCAGGGTTTTACCCAGGTTCGGTACGTCGCAACTAGGCGGCATTCCTACTCCTGCAATCTCACTAAATCAGGGCTGAAGACTGAACTATACAAAGTACAATGTGAGTTAGGTTTAGCTACTCGACAAGGATCAACCTCTCAGCGAGTTAGCTTCTAGCTTATTGTCTATATATTTCTTATCTCCCGTCCGGCTTTATATAATAGCCGGGCTAGGGCTTACAGAAAAGGAAACCTGGAAGACTACGGTAAGGTCTAACTTGGAAGGCAAGAATCCGCCTTCTACCCCAAGCTGTACCACGTGGGCCGTGGTCCGGGTTCTTCTAGAATCCGGCTTCTGCGCGTTAGGTTACTGGGCCGCCTAATGGACCGTAATCCATTACCATTCAGGCCACCCTGGTAATACGACACTTTAGGACACCATCTGATATACCCTAATTGGTATATATCCGACAGTAGCCCCCAAGAAGGATTAAGACTCCGAATCGCCGTCTTTCGTCAAATTGCATTCTTTCCGAGAAACGTTGGCTCTTCCTCTTGATTCTTCTTTTCCTTCAAATCATGCTTTAACACGAAACTCGGATTTCAGGAAATCCGGCTTTTTCTTCCACGAGCCTTCGTGGAGAAGGAACTTCCTACGTCAGCGATGAAATCGTGCTGACGTCAGGGACGTTTGGGTTTCGAGTGTGAAACCATGAAACATATCTCTGACAGATTCTCGCGGGAAACGAGGAGATAGCCATAATAACCTGCCGATTCTTTTCCCGGATTTGCCGGCGAGTGATACGCGTTGATCATCCAACGGTCAAAAGTGCCGTTAGCGCGCATTGTAAAGGATTTCCGGCTATAAATAGCCCACTTCATCCCCTCCGGCAATCCTTCCGCTCTCCTCTCACCTTCCAGCTCAAGAGCCATTGCCCCAGAGCCTCAGTCCAGTGAGAATCAAAGCAGAGCCCGTGCTTGCGCAGCACCGTTCCCGGACTTCTCGTCGGAGAGCTCGAGGTCCTCGTCGCGCCGCCAAAGAATGGACTCACCACGCGAGTCTCAGGAGCACTCCGTTGCCACGGACATCGACGACATCATCAACTCAATGGATCCGCTGCTCGACTCCCCGAGCCGCGCCATTGTCGACGTGCTGGAGAACATCTCCGGCGGCCAGGCCCGCGAGGATCCACATCTTGCGGCCGATAACCTGGCCGGGTCTTCCTCTGCGCCGCCTCCGCCTCTCGCTCTCGAAACGACGGAGGAAAAGATCACTCTCGTTGGAGAGGAGCTCGCCGCCACGGCCGCCGCCGCCGGAGCAGAGGAAGAAGGCGAAACTTACGGCAATTGGAGCCGGTGCAATATTCCTCCTTCCCTTCTTCCGACAATGGAGAAGGAGGGGTTGATAGAGAAAGGGAAATGGCGGTGTGAGGAGGAAGAGTCTGAGCCCTTACCTAGGGACGGAGAGTAGGTTCTTCTCACTTCTCATATCTCACGAGGTATGGGATTTCCGCCGTCCGCCTTCTTCCTCCAGGTACTCAATCATTATAACATCCAGCCTCACAACTTGCCACCTAATTCCATTCTCTACTTATCCGGTTCCAGGCCCTCTTCGAAGGGTATTTAGGAATAGCCCCTAGGTTAGATTTCTGGATGTACTATTTCGGGGTTAAGCGAAATCCCTGAGAGGGCGCACTTCCGACTTGCAGAACCATTTCTTTCACCCTGCGTAGATTCAGGGAAGATTGGTTCCCCAAGATAAAAACTTCGGAATCCATCAAATTCTGGACGGGTTCCTTCTTCTACCACCCAGACGTCCCATTCCCTAGAAAAACAACGGGGATTCCACCTTTCGCCAACACTGCCGCCACTCCCCAGGAAAACTGGGCGATTGAAGCAGTGCAAAACCTGCCGCCAGATCTTCTTAGAATTAAGCGGCGCATCGCCAAACTCGTCACTTCCGATCCACCTCTGGCCGACATGGATACAGTTCTATGCTGGTTAGAGAGGCGAATCCAGCCTTTGGCTGACCACGGTCCCCGGCTCTTATGCGACTACACGGGAACCGCGGACGCCATGCGGACGACAGAAAAATCCTTGACGGCGAAGGATTTGCGGAAGCGTGTGAATCAGTTGGTTGCAGCATGCGACCAATATGAAGAAAGTCGGCCGATGTACACGGTGACTAACCCGGCTCCAAAGGTACGTCTTTTACATTTTGGGTTTCACGTTATTTTCTTTCTCGGATAATTGTCTTAACCCGGACTTTGTCTTTTTTGACAGATCTTCGATCTTCCTAAGTCGGACCTTGCATCCGATGCCGAGTTGGATGCATTGCGTGCCACCTTCGCAGGTCGACGGAAACGCAAGAAGATTTCCGCCTTCGAAGAAGTAATCGATCTTGAAGGTGTCCCCGTCGCTACCTCCAGGTTTGACTTCCGTGTTTGCTATTTTTTGTCGGAATTTATTTCCTTTGTCTCGTATTTTTAATTCTCTGGTACTTCTCTTTTTAGCCTTCCTCCCTCAACCTTGAAGCCTAAAAAGCTAAAAAGGTTTAA
Organism: Alopecurus myosuroides; assembly: GCA_028641055.1. NCBI lineage: Eukaryota > Viridiplantae > Streptophyta > Magnoliopsida > Poales > Poaceae > Alopecurus > Alopecurus myosuroides. Next base: position 181,863,752 of record CM054061.1, on the reverse strand, counting down.
GTATGTGGCCAAAAGAGGTCCACACCCTTCTCCTACAACTGCCCAGATACTCCAGTTGCAGCTAAAGAAGAACATGTTGCTACTACAAACGAAGAAACCCAGCAGACCAGCCATCCCATTGTGCCGGAAACGGACACGAGGGAAAGGGCGGCCCCGGAAATGGGAGGTCCTTCTCAGCCAGCTGAGGAAGATCCCATTCCCACTTTTGACAAGGATTTCAAGGTCATTCATGAGGGCCTTAGCAATGTCAGGACTCTTTTTGCAGAGTTTGCAAAAGAGTTTAACGAAACCTGGTGAGGTTTGCAGCGGATGAGCTAGGTAATACCTCTAGCCCCCAAGCAATAAGTCAAATACATGCTTTTTCCTGAATGCTTTTTCGCTTTTATGCTTGTTTTTAACTTAAGCATTTTTTGTCTCTTTTTCGTGTTTCAGCAAACCACCGAAAGCATCAATACGGAAGTTTTCAACAAACTTACCATCAAGAACAAGGAGGTGAAATCCCTTCTTTCGATTCTTGAGGGTAAGGAGGCGGAACTGGCATCCACTCAGCAGCAGCTGAAGGAATCAACATGCAAGAAATTTCTCTGCTTCCAGTTGTGTAAATTTTTTCTAAGTATTTTTCCGAGTTTTCTAACTCGCCTTTTTACTTGGTTTTGAGCTTCTTTGGCGAAAGCCAAACAAATTGCTGAAGATGCCGACAATGCCGAGAACCTGCGCCGGGAAAACCTGGATCTTCATAAGCTCAATATGAAGTTGCAGCAGAACCTGGAGGCCAGCCAATTGGCCGTTGGCATTGCCGAGTCCAACGCCTCCAGCCAAGCAGCCAAGGACAAGGACACCATCCAAGATTTGGAGAATGCCTTGAACCAGCGCGTGGAGGAGGACGCCGAGATGGACAAAATTCTCGGTAAGTACTTTACCATTTTACCGGATTTCCCATGTTTACATCTTTCTCTGTTTTGCTAACACTTTTTGCATTTTGCTGAAACAGGAGATAGCCCCCAGCTTACTCGGATTGAGAAAATCCGATCTTTTGGGAAGGTATTCACCGCAATCAAGGCTGCAGGGATGTTGCTGGTCAACAAATGCCTTCCCTCCAGGTCTGGGGAGTTCTCGGAAGTTGCAAAACTTCCGGAATCTATCGTGGAGGTGGCGGAGTCCAGGGAGTCCATCCTACGCTCCGCGGCGCGTGGTGGTGCGCGCATGGCTCTAGGGCTCATGCGCATGCACTACCCTGACGCCAAATCTTGGCGTGTGGCATCCGACATTCCGCAAGGATACACGGAGGCGCAGCGGGCCAACATTTTTGAAGACATCAAAGGCCATGCCACCAAGATCTCCACCATGGTCAACATCTCCACCTTCTACCTGGAAGAAACTATTCCGGAAACTCCCAGGGAATCCAGCAGTGAAGACGACCCGGATGCCTGAAGGGAGATGCCTTGTCCTGGGTAGAAGATAGGAAATAGAAGCATTACTGATCTTACAATGTAAACTTATTGTAATGCATTCTATTCTTTTGTATAAACAAGTACTCCACTTTTGCAGCAATATTTATTAATTCTTTTGCAAGTTTTCCGGGTTTTTATTCCTTTATCTTCTAAGTTCTCTAGTTTATATGCTTTAATTGTCCTTAGTGTTTGAAATGGCTCGATAGTATTTTAATCTTCATGCCAAGTGACTGAGTGTAACCAATCAGTCGAAACTCGGAAACATGGATCATACTAAAGGCATTTTTACTTGCTACCTCCAGTGACCCAACATAAAAACAATCAGATAATACTTAGAGAACAATAAGGAATTTTTTGTATGAAACTCAGGCACGCAGGCACAATCTGGGTTTTCCTAAGCCCTTTTTAGGCTGAAAAACATTCAGTTTTTTAACACCGAGCACGCAGGCACAATTCGGGTTAACATTGAGTATTTTGAAAGATCATTGGGAAATAGATAAGACGGAATATGCTTTATACTATAATAAACATGTAAAAAACACAGACGTATGAATTCCGACAACTTTATTTCATGATCTCAAAGATGTTTACATAGAAATTGAACTAAGTATAGAAGGGACGTAACTGCTGGATACTCTAGGGTCTTTTGGTCTCCCCTAGTTCGTCATCTATCTTTCTTTTTCTTTTGCGATTCGGCTTTTCGGGATCATCTTCCGTGTCTTAAATATCTACAAGATAGTATGATCCATTTTTCATAGCTTTACTAATGACGAATGGTTCTTCCCAAAATGGGGCCAATTTGTGCTTTCTTTGCTGTACCAATCTTAGCACTAGGTCATCTTCTTTAAAAGAACGATGCCTGATTTTCCGACTATGGTAACGTCGTAAACCTTGATGATAAATGGCGGATCTTTGAAGCACAAGTTCTCGTTCTTCCTCTAAGAGATCGACGGCATCCTGTCGTGCACTTTTGGCATCCGAGTCATCGAAAGCCTGCACTCTTGGGCTATCATGGATCATGTCCGTTGGAATGACTGCTTCCGCGCCGTAAACTAGGAAAAACGGGGTTTGCCCTGTTGACCTGTTTGGCGTCGTTCGAATACTCCAAAGCACAGAGGGTAACTCTTCCACCCATGCTCCAGCTGCTCTATGAAGAGGAGATTCGAGTCTTGGGCGTATTCCTTGCAGGATTGAACTGTTCATTCTATCAACCTGTTCATTGGATTGTGGATGTGCCACAGATGCGAGTTCTAGGCGTATTCCCGTTTATCGGCAATATTTTGCCAACTCTCCAATAGAGAAATTTGTCCCGTTGTCGGTTATTATGCTGTGTGGAACGCCGTATCTCATGACTACGTCAATGATGAAATTTCTGGCTGTTACACCGTCAAGCTTTTTGATGGGTTTTGCCTCCACCCACTTGGTATACTTATCCACTGTAACCAGTAGATGTGTAAGTCCGCCTCTTGCAGTTTTGAATGGTCCCATCATATCTAGTCCCCCAGACCGCAAATGGCCATGTAATAGGGATAGTTTTGAGTGCTTGGGCTGGCATATTCGTCTGCTTGGCGTAATACTGACATCCGGCACATGTATTGACTATGTGTTCGACGTCTGTCTTGGCTGTTAGCCAGAAGAACCCTGCATGGAATGCTTTCTTAACTATGCTTTTTAACTGAGCATGATGTCCGTAATCTCCAGCATGGATTTCTTGCATAATTTCTCGGCCTTCTTCCGGCGAAATACATCGCAGAAAAATTCCGGTAGTGCTGCGTTTATACGGGGAACCATTGATTACCGTGTATCCTTTGCATCGACGTTTTATTTGTCTTTGCAAGACCTCGTCTGCTCCCTCCGGGTACTTCTGATCTACTAAGAAGTTTAGATATGGAATTTTCCAAACCGGGTTAACGAACAGGACTTCGATTGACTCGGAAACGAGAGGATAGTCGACATCTCCACCTTTTATGGATGGTCCGTGCAAATGCTGGACAAACACACCTGGTGGTAGGGTTTTCACTCTTTCCGAGCCCATGCGGGCTAATGTGTCCGCGTTCCAATTTTCTTCCCTTTTGACATGAAGTACTTCAAATCTCAGGAAGCAAATTGCAAACTCGTCCACCGTTCTCCGATATTTGGCCATGATGGGACTTTTGGCGTTCCATGTTTGGTTGAGCTGATGCCGTACCAAATCTGAGTCACCATAGCATAAGATGCGTTTGACACCTATTTCTTTTGCAATGTGCAAGCCATGAAGCAAAGTCTTGTATTCTGCCACATTGTTGCTGGCGTTGAAGTGTATTTGTAATACATACTCCATTGTATCTCCCTTGGGGGATTTTAGGACTACACCAGCTCCAGCGCCTTCCTTTATCTTGGATCCATCAAAGTGCATAACCCAGTATTCCGACTCCGGCATTGGTGTGTTTTCCATTGCTTCTGTCCAGTCAGCGATGAAATCTGCCAACACCTGGGATTTTATTGCCGTCCGGGGTTGGTACTTAATGTCGAACGCAGCCAACTCGATGCTCCATTTGGCTACTCGGCATGTTGCGTCCGCATTGTTGATTATATCTCCTAGTGGTGCTTTGCATACCACTGTTATGGAATGCCCTTGGAAATAATGACGGAGTTTTTGATATGCGAAAAATACGCCACATGCCAGTTTTTGATAGTGCGGGTATCTTTGCTTGGACTCGGAAAAAACTTCACTTACATAATACACCGGATGTTGATCTGGTATGGTTTGCTCGTCTTTCCGTCTTTCCACAACTATTACCGCACTAATAACCCTGTTTGTTGCTGTGAGGTACAGTAATATGGATTCTTCGTATTTTGGCGATGCCAAAATCGGAGCTTTTATCAAGGTTTCTTTTAACTGGGTTAATGCTTTGTCCGCTTCTTCTGTCCATTCAAATTTGTCGGATTTCTTCAACAATTTGTATAATGGCAGAGTTTTGTCTCCTAGCCGGCTTATAAACCTGCTGACAGGAGCTACAGAACCCGTCAATCTTTGTACATCTTTTAAGAACGTAGGCCTCGAGATGTTTAGGATTGCCTTGATCTTTTTCGGGTTTACCTCTATTCCTCTGTGAGAAACGATGAAACCCAGATGTTTTCCTGAGGGAACCCCGAATACACACTTCAATGGATTCAACTTCATTTCATAAGTGCGCAAATTTTCGAAGGTTTCTCGGGAATCTTCAAGGAGCGTGTCCTTTTCCTTGGAAAGGACGGCAATATCGTCCACGTAAACGTGAACATTTTTGCCAATCTGACTATGCAACCATCGTTGCATGCAACGTTGGTAGGTTGCACCTGCGTTCTTCAGGCCGAAAGGCATGGTTATGTAGTAGTACGTTCCATATGGGGTTATGAAGGAGGTTTTGATTTGGTCTTCTTCCATCATGCGTATTTGATGGTACCCGGAATCAGCGTCCAGAAAGCATAAAAGCTCAGAGCCAGAAGTGGCATCTATTATTTGATCGATTCGCGGGAACACAAATCTATCTTTTGGACACAATTTGTTCAAGCCGGTGTAATCTATACACATCCTAAGAACAGTACTATCTTTCTTCGGGACTAATACTGGGTCTGCAGACCATTCAGTATGTATAACTTCCCGGATAAAATCAGCTGCCAATAGCCGGACAATTTCCTTGCCAATAGCCTTCTGTCTTCTTCCGTCAAATCGACGAAGACCTTGTTGAAGGGTTTAGATCCTGAAATTACCTTGAGTTGGTGCTCATCAAGTTCCCTGGGTACGCCTGGCATGTCCGCTGGACACCATGCAAAAATATCCCAGTTCTCACGGAGGAACTTGATGAGCTCGCTTTCCTATTTGTCGGTCATGCTAGTTCCCACTATGACAAACTTTGTCGGATCTTTGGGATCTAGGATAACCTGTCTTGTATTCTCGGAAGATTTGAAGTTGTCTGTCGGCTTCCGACTTTCTTTTCCTTCCTGCATTTCTGTCGGCGATACTTGTTTTGCCAGCTCCTTCAGTTCTTCCTTTGCTATCACTTTTTCTGCGCAAAGGACGTTTTCTTATTCCAGCTCGTTGGCCAACTTGAAGTCTCCATTTATGGTGATTACTCCTCCTTTTGTCCCTGGCATCTTCAGCTTGTTATAGATATAACATGATATTGCCATGAACTTGGCGAAAGCTGGACGTCCGAGTATTGCGTGATACACGCTTTCGAACGACACAACCTCAAAGGATACTTTTTCCTGCCGGAAATATTCTTTCTCTCCGAAGGTTACATCTAGGGAAATTTCTCCTAGGGATCGTGCTTGCCTGCCAGGGACGATGCCGTGAAAACGTATGTTGCTATGATTGAGCTGGGTCTCGGAGATTCGCAGATGCTTCAATGTATCCAGGTACATTATGTTAATGCTGGATTCTCCATCCATCAACACTCTTTTTAGCCTAGTGTTTTGAACAATAGGATTTACAACTAGAGCTTGTGTGTCGGGTTCTGGGATATTTCCGGGATGATCAGACTGATCCCAGGTAATTGGTATATTTGAGTACTTCAAGAATTTCGGAGTTGGTGGGACAACCGCGTTTATTTCTCGAAGTGTTCTATTTGCCACCTTTGCTGATGGAGTTGCCAGGAAAGTTAGGTTGCATTCTCCGTCAACTCTCGGAAACTTAGGCTCGCCTTTTCGCTGTTGTTCCTGGATTTTTTTCATCAGTGTCCGATTCACTGTCTTCTTTTTTAGCTTCTGGCTTTTGCTTGGAGAATTTCCTCTTGGAATTTTTCCCTTTGCTTCCGGATCCTGCACTGCCTTTCATATGCTTGTTGAGCCGGCATTGTGCGTTCGTATGGGTGGGTTTCCCAAATTGCGAATGGTGGACACAGTTTTCCGACTTTATTCTTTCCCACTCTTCTTTTGTGTAGTTGATCGGTTCTGTGCTTCGTCCTTTCCATTTGCTCCCATTTTCTCTTCCAAAGGCTATGTTAACTTCTTTGGGTTTTTGCTGTGCTTCTGGAGTTGCTTTTTTCTCAGGACGAGGGGTCTTTTTGGCTTGAATCAAAGTGTCAATATTGCCACCTCTCGCTCTGATGTCATCTTCGGGCGTTGCGTGCTCATTTGCGGTTGTAAGCATAGATCCGAGATCTTTGTGCTTTTTGGAACCACTCATGAACAGTACGAGTCCGGGTTTTAAGCCATTGACGAAAGCATGCATTGCTTGTACGTCAGTTACTCCAGAGCAGCTATTTTTCATTGCAGTCCACCTTGAGATAAAGTCCACGTATGCCTCATCTTCAAACTGGGTGCAGCGGTTTAACTGGTTGATGCTGTTGGGGCGTTTGTACGTTCCCCAAAAATGCTGAGTAAAAACTCTAGCCATATAATCCCAGCTATCGACAGTTCTTGACGGAAGCCCGTTGATCCAATCTCTGGCTCCATCCAGTAACATAAGGGGGAGGAATTTTACTGCCTCTAGGTCTGTCCCATTGTTAATCTGGACGGCTGTGTGATAGTCTGAGAGCCAGGTATCCGGGTTTGTACTGCCGGTATATTTTTGATATGTTGGACCAACTTTGGCGAAGCCAGAATGTAGAGTTATTCTTTGGATCCTGTCAGTGAAACACTTAGGTCCGAAGTATAGGTCATCTCTTTCCGCTCTATCAATGTGTGCGGAGTATCTACCGGCTGAATGGATAGAAGGGGACTGCTCCTTTATTTTCCATTGTTGCGCGAACGCGCTTTTCCGGGATTGTCTCTATTTCCTCCGTTATCGTGCCCTTTGGGATAAGGTGGAGTTCTACTCCTGTGTCTTTCCTTATTCCTAGGGGGTGTACGGGATCTCTCACGCCTGTGAGGAATGTCGTGTCTTCCGGCTTTCTCAGCAGGGCGTCTCGGAGGTGGCATTGCTTTTCCGTCCTTCCGGTTTTGTTCTTCCCGGTCTCGGGGATTAATTCCATCTTTCGGCAGATGGGATCCGGTTCTGGACGTTGCGTCCTTGTTATCGGGTTTTTTCTTGTCCTTTCTCGGATCGTCTTTCTTCTCTTTCGAATTACTTGAATCTCCAGGTTCTTCAGATCCAGGTGCTCCAGCAGCGCAAGTAGCTGTTTTGCATAGGGCTGAGTTGTCATGCAACTTCCCTGATCTTGATTGTCCTCGCTGTTGCTGTTGCAATGCCTTTCCTAAGAAAGCATACACCCCTTGAAGTTTTTCGCCATTGGAGTACATGTCATTGTTGAGGATGGTGAACGCAGCTTCCGCATTTTCTGCTGCGGTTTTGTATATAGGTTCGCCCCTGGCATCTGTGCCGTTTACTTGCTTTTGCCAGGCTGGGTTTTGAAACCGTTCCTTTGGCGGCAGTACTTCCGGTCTTGCGATTCCGGGTAACCGTGTAAGTTTAATGCCAGATCTATTCCTTCTCTCGTACTCCTCGATTTCTTCCTGCTTTAACTTAATGTCAGCTTGGTTTTCTGGAGGTGTTCTCGAGTTTTGAATAGATGTTGCTGTTGCCGTTGGAGAGCTTGTCTCCTGGCTTCCAGCACTTCAGGGGGTTCATGAGGTCCCACTGGTGTTGAAGTAAATCATGTTCGTCATGTTCTGACATTGGCGGAACAGAGATTTCCTTCGCTTTCTTCTCCGCAGGCTTAACTCCACTTCCTCCTCCTGCTTCCAGGTTTTCGTTGGCTGTATCAGCCAATTTTTTTTTTCTTCCGGAGCTTATACTGGAGTTTCTTGGAAGCTTTGTGTTTTTTCTTGGAAGAGGGAGGTTTTTTACCAGGTTCATCTTCTATCAATTCCTTGTCATCCGGGTATGTTGGAGTGGTTTCCCCCTCTCTTTCCTCATCTGGCGGAGGTGTTATAGGGCTTTCCTAACTTCCGGCATCCGTGTTTTCAGCCGGTTTTGCCATCAGTACTTCATGGAATCCCTCTTGAAAGGATTCGACCTTTCTTTCGAAAGCGTCTACATCTTCGTCTTCGGAATCGAACTGGTCCGATCTGGGTTCCGACTCTAATCTCGCCTCAATGGCGGCTAACACAGAATCAACTTCCGAGTTCGTCGTCAGATTGACGGATGTCGGATCTTCCACCTCTATTGTGGGATTGTTGTTTTCTGCCTCTTCCACGGGATTGCTTTCATCCCTGTTTTCGGTGATCTCGGATTGCACCATACCGATAAAGTGCGATTCAGCAGAGTATCAGCGATCTGAGAAAAATCCGGCGTCGTAGTCTTCTTCGACTGGGTATAGGGCGGGTGGGATAAATTTGCTTTCACCACAAAATCCCATTGCCTCTGCAGTTAATCCGATAAAGATGTTTGCAGATCCAATCGATAAAACGCAGGCACTTACCAGATGATTCCGCGCTGGCATGTACGATCCGTTGTCGAGGAAGCGTTCAACGTCGTTGTCGAATTCCAGACTTCCGACAGTTATGGTACTGCCAATTCCGCCGAGTATCCCCGATCGAAACATAACGCCTGACGTCGCTGGCCCCATGGTGGGCGCCAACTGTCGAGACATCGTAGTAGAATTCATAGACGGTGGTGCCATGAGACTACCGATAGAGATTTGGGGGGACGTGATCGTCTGATGAACAATGACACCAGGGTTTTACCCAGGTTCGGTACGTCGCAATTAGGCGGCGTTCCTACTCCTGCAATCTCACTAAATCAGAGCTGAAGCCTGAAGTATACAAAGTACAATGTGACTTAGGTTTAGCTACTCGACAAGGATCAACCTCTCGGCGAGTTAGCTTCTAGATTATTGTCTATATCTTTCTTATCTCCCGTCCGGCTTTATATAATAGCCGGGTAGGGCTTACAAAAAAGGAAACATGGAAGACTACGGTAAGGTCTAACTTGGAAGACAAGAATCCACCTTCTACCCCAAGCCGTACCACGTGGGCCGTGGTCCGAGTTCTTCTAGAATCTAGCTTCTGCGCGTCAGGTTACTGGGCCGCTAATGGACCATAATCCATTACCATTCAGGACACCCTGGTAACCCGACACTTTAGGACACCATCTGATATACCCCCAATTGGTATATATCCGACACTATACTTTTAGTTCCCGGCCTGGTACGGGAACTCCAGCTAGCCTCCGGACCAATTACGGATGAGGTCTCTGCCTGGTGGATGCATCAGCACTAACCCTGTATAGGATGGACACCGGAGTCTCTGACCCTGCCGGGGTCAAAAACTCCGATCTAGAGGTAGGGACCGGGATCTCCGGTCCATCTCTGGACTTGTGTTCTGTCTGGTGGCCATCTCAGTGCTGCCAAGTCCAAGATTGGACACACCAAGAGATAACTCGTGAAGTCTACGAGAGATCGCAAACCCAATTCAACTGCACACTTGATGTAACAGATTCACCTTCATAGCCGGTTCAATGTGCCAATAGAATCTCAAGGATTAGCTGAGAGAGATTGGCGTGACACTACTAGAATATCAAGGAAAAAGAATATCAATCACCAAGGAACCTTGATACAATCAAATAGATGAATATATGAAGTGACCATAAATCTCATGGGGGAGGTTCTCCACATAGGAGCGGGAGCAAATGCCCAAGTCTATCTCACATCAGCTCTATCTTCTCTATGAGGGAGGAAGTGTCTATATATAGGGTTGACCACAAAGGGGGTAGGTAAGGGGGTTGGTGAGAGGGATAAAAGAGAATATTCCCCTTTCCTACACGTAGGCAGCGCAAGGCCAGTCTGACTGGGCTGTAGGCCAGCCTGACCAGCCGGTCTTCGTATTCACGTAGGCTAGACTGGAAGCCGTCCTGGGCCCGGGCGGATGAAGAGCCGGGCAGGCGCCCGAGAGTGGTCGGTCTGGAGGTTGGCCTAACCGCGTGTTTGGTCTAGGGGCCGTCCTGGCCGGGTTGTCTGACCGGCCAGCTTGGACCCATCTTCGGCTTCGACTTCTCTTTGTCTTCTCGCTTCTTTCTCCTTTTCCCGCGTACACCTTGAATGACCTTGAGTCTTGGACTTCCTCGGCATCTCTTTTTGCGTCTGTACTCATCGTGTCATACCTATCAATGCAAAATGGTAGATTTTCAAGTAGTATACCATCCAAAGACGTGCAATATGAGGGCTCGTAAAGGATTGAGTTCACCTTTGAAGTCCATGGTGACTTGATGTATGATGAAGTGCGAGACATTCCCGTTTGGATGGGTTGGGCTGCATCACTAAGCAACCCCGACGCTCTCCTCACGCTCCCAAGCTCGCAGCTGTACCTTCAAAGGAGCATGTCTTTCGACGCTTGGGAATGATATCATTCCGGTTTGTGGAGTACATGAAGAACAAAACATAGCCATTTTGGTAAATGAACCATGTTTATGTCCTTTAAATTATGTAATTTGAACTACGTTATCTTCGTTATGTAATTTGAACTATGCTATTTTTTGTTTAACTTTTCTGAAATGGAGTTTGCTTGATAAAAAAATCGGGAAATACGGGGATTTTCTTTAGAGGCCCCAAATTTATGACGTCAGCCTACAAACTAGTTTTTAGACCCTAAAATTTTGAACATGTGCTAGAATTGCTCTAAGAGATTAAAAAGACATGTACAGATCATTGTGTTGTCGTATTTTGAAGCCGAAAACCCCACAAACAATCACCCTCTTTACTTCTTTTAAAAGACCAGACTGTGTAATACGCGGTCTAATACTAGAGCCAGCTACCAGATCAGAGTTAGGTCTCCGGCTTTCCGTAGCAAACTTGCTTGCAGGCATCGCCTACCTCCACTCCCCCTTTTTCTCCGAGACCAGAAAATGCTGGCGCACTCGCCGAAAGTGGCATGTGGTGGGCTGCCTGCTCAGCTGCCGTAGCCTGGTGTGGTGCGCTCCATTCCATTCCACCAAGCAGCCAAAGCCGAAGCTGATGCTGACCTGGGGCTCGTTGTAGCTTGGATTGAGCGAGCTGATTCCCGCTCCAAGGAAAGAAAGCGAAGCCTCCCGCCGATTCCTTTCTTCCTCGCCGAAAGGACCCGGCGACAGCGCAGGGCCGCGTGTTCACATGGCCAACGCCAAGACCAAGAAGATGCTGTGAGGAGCGCTGTTTTTCTGTGCGGGAGGGAGACTGGAGAGGGGATAGAGGGGGGAAAGCACCCGGCTGCTGAAGCTTCTCCTCGCTCGTGATCCGTGAGTCGTCAGGTTAGTTCCTCGCGTGATCTGTGATGGGTCATGGGTGTGTATGTGTGTTGGTTGGGATCTGCGATGTTTTCTGCCGGTTAAGATTTGTTTGGTTGTTCGGGTTTACTTCCTGTATTAATCAATTGGACAGTTTGGTGAGCCCCCGTGCTTGCACGATGGAGATGTGAGCTTGTCATCTGATACAGTTGTCGAGCAGCTGATTAGTAGGATTTGTTCCAGCAGAGTTTTATCATAAACATTCATTTGCTTGATTCGGGGGTTCATTAGACACCTGCCAATCTCCCTTGTTCTCCCTTTGTTTTTGCGCCTGTAAAAGTCCCAGTTCTACTCTTCTTTGCTTTAGAGTTCAGAGAGGCATCCCTTCCTTTGCCATTGGAAACCTTCCTGGTAGCTTATCTTGTTGCACTCCTTTCGTGCAGCGATCCAAGAGATTGTTATTTGTAGAAAACAACATAAGTGATAAGAAAGAACAAATTGATCTGAAATGGGGAAGCGAAGCAACAGGCGGTCCGTGGGACAAGATGATAGTACCAATGTGGGCTGCGTCTGGGGCCTAATGCGATTGATCTATTTCCGCCGTGATCCCAGATTCTTGATGGATGCGAAGCAGGCCAACAAGGGGCATACGCTCCGGGAGATCGCAGGTAAATTTATTTCTTTTACTAATCATAACTCATTTCTTGGTTCAAGTTGCTCTGGAACTTCACATGCTGTCACTAAATTTATATGAAAACCACACAGCGATTAGCAAGTCTTGTAGGAAAACAAAAAATGATGCTAATAATATCAGTTTCTTGGTCATTTGCTTGGTTGCTTTCACTGGCTTGCTCAGGGAATTGTATTCACAGTTTAGAAGTGCAACTTGTGCGGCTGGATGAGTCTTTCATTCACTGTGCTATTATTAGGCTAAGTTAAAATAAAATTGGTTGCTTGCATCTTATGCGCAATCTAGAACTACTAAGCGGTAGCTGTTACAATGTCTCAGCAAAATACTGTGCAATGCAAGATTTCTCTTGACTTGTAATTTTATTGCACAATATTCTGATGATGGAAATTGTATTTTATTTTTCTCAGACGGAGGGCACTCAATGAAGATGCCTAGGAATTTTGAGGAAATAGATGAAGATGATGTAAGTTACATGAACTAAGAAGATTGAAGTTTCCGGAGCAAATTCACTGTCATATTTTATTGAATACTGTGTGTAACTGAAACTGTTATTGAACTGCACCGCAGACTCTACAACTATCATGCATTCATCCAGAAAACATCGATTTTCCTAAAGCGATGCTGTTTTACTTTTTTTTTTCCAGAACATAGAAGATGGCACTTCGCGGAAATCAACCGTCAAAAAACTTATGGAGGACGAGCTGGGGCTTGTGAATCTTTTGGGGACAGTTCCAAACAATGAGGTTCAGAGAAGATTAGCTGATCCGGGAAACGATCTATCTATTGATGGACATTCGGAGCAAACAAATAACAGAACAGGAACCACAAATCATGACACGCACTTCTCCGCGTCTCATTTTTCTGGATCAGTGGGTTCTGAGGGTTCCAAGAGCTTGAACCACACTGAATATGATCTTGAATCTGCCTTGGCAAGTTTCTTAGGTGAGATTTATAGGTGCCACAATGAATGTCCACATGGTGATTGTAAGAGTAACAGTGAATTGTGTCCTTCGTTGAAGTCCTTAATCCATAAGAAGCTCAACGATTTAAGCAATCCTCATTGCAATATTGATTGTGAGCAATCTCAAGAGAGCAAGGGAGAAAAGCTACTGGATGATAATGGTATTTCTAGCAGCGGGGCAGTTCAATCCAAAGAATTCAAAGATGCATTGGAGATAATGGGTTCAAACAAGGACCTCTTTCTTAAGCTGCTTCAGAAGCCGAATTCACATATGCTGGAAAATATCAAAAACCACCAAAATAGTAGATTGACAACCAAGTTAGAGCCTGATAAAATTCTTGGTGAAACTAATGGCCTCGAAGAGACAAAAGGCTCAAATAATCATGACTTGTCTGCAGAGGCACATGCTAAGGAGAGCAAACATATGTTCTTCTGGAGGAAGGATTGGTCAAAAAGAAATAAGATGCTGCCAGAAGGAACCAACAGATCTCAGCCTGTTAGCAAAATAGTTATTCTAAAGCCAAATCCAGGAAAAGGGATTGATCAAACAGTCACAACCAGTGCAAGATATTTACATCAGCAACCTAGTACGTCTCAAACTCCAGAGTACAGTGGGAGAGAAAGTTCAAAATTTTCAATAAAGGAAGTCAGGAGGAGGTTCAGAATTGTGACCGGTGAGAGAAGAAGAGAAAGAAATGCAGTACCTGCAGATGACCTTCAAAAAGTTTCACGATGGCATTCCATGATTGCAACCAAGGATGATTCTGGTAATCACACCCAAGGGAGTTTGCCAGACAAATCTGCATCAACTTTTAAGAATGACATTGTCAGACCTTCAACCAGCAGCAAGCAAAAGCAACAAAATTGCAGCGAGACTCGAATCGGTGATCCTATAGCAGCATCACAAGATGGTTCTATCTTCTACAAGGAGGCCAAGAAGCATTTAGCGGATATGCTAAAGGATAATGATGGGTCCAGCAACTATCCAACAACACAGGTCTCTAAATCCTTGGAAGGAATGCTTTCGCTCCCTCACTGTGATGTGTCATCTCCTAGGAGTAGCCCTAGTGGAAAATGCCACATTGATCCTGCACTTGAAGATGCACATGTTTGGCTTGCACCCATGGTTGATAGAGAAGAATCCACACAAGAGATGAGCCAATCACGGAACGACTCAGGGAGCAGCGCTGCAGTTGATGATCAGGTGGTTGTTCAGGACAATTATAGCATGAAAGAAGAACCGCAAGAAGGTAACCTTCTGTACTTGCATGAATTCGTGGTGAACTAATCAGTGCAGTTTTTATCTTTTAAATAGGAATAACTCTAGAATCTTGTGCAGGACAAATAGATGTTACCGATGTGGTAGACACCATAAGTTTAGAAGGAACTGACAAAATGGACTGTTCTGAAACAATGTGCAACACAGATTCCATCCCAGCAGAACAATGCAGAGACAACCCACAGCCAGTAAGCTCCCCCGAAAAATGCATAGCGTTGTTTCATCTTTTCGCTGTGATTATAACTGATGTATGTTCATTAATAGGATATATTAGAGGAAGCAGAACAAGGAAAAGAACCTGTTCACATTTTGTTGAGCTATCCTGAGAGCATTGTTGAATTGGAGCAGCAAGAACCAGAAACACCTGAACCAAGAGCATCAATTAAATTTATCTCTGATTGTTCCCCCGAGCTAAGCCATGACAAGCAAGAACAGCCCAGTCCTATATCTGTTCTTGATTCTTTCTATGAAGATGTTGCTGATATTGATTGCGAAACCATTAAACAATGTGAGCCCAATTTATATAAATTAATTTAACTATTTTCCCTTTCCCAGTAATTATAATCTGTTCTGATGACATCACTGTGTTGTGACGTACAGGTGATCTGCATGAAGGCTTGCGTGCAACCCTGTATTTCCCAGATAGTGAATCAGATCTAAAGGTCTTTTGGGAGGACAAGAATGTCCGGTTAGACTACATAAAGTTGGTTTTGGAGCTTTCAGAATTATGTGATGAACAGAATTTAGAGGTATGGTATCTAGAGGACGAATTAATCAGCCCTTGCCTGTTGGAAGAACTACCGAATCAAGATGGTCAAACAGATGAGCTGAAGATTCTGTTTGACTGTATCTGTGAAGCCCTTACAGAGATCCAAGAGAGATATTTTAGACTCTCTTCTTGGTTGTCATTTCTGAAACACGACATACGGGCACCTCCAATAGGAGAAGGCCTCATCTCAGAAGTTGACAAATATGTCGATGATTATCTCCGGCATAGTTTTCCAAGTACATTAGACCATACAATTAAAAGAGATTTGGAAGTTCGGACATGGATGGATATTCGCTCGAAAACTGAAGGGATTGTTGTGGAGATATGGGAGTTTGTATTAGATGAGTTACTTGACGAGGCTGTTTTTGACTTGTGGATGTGAATCTCTGATCAGATCCCTTGTCGGTGGTGCTTTGTGATGAGTATATACATTAGGTATAACTGTAGAGGCTTTCGTGCTGACAATAACACATTTTACGTGACAGAATAACATGGGCTGTTTTGTTTGGCCTATTATGCAAGTATCATGTGATTGTGAATTTCGACGACATTTTGCTTGTCGAAGTTCTTAACTGCGGAGGAAACTTACCTGATCCACGGCAGCTAAAGTTTCTAGCTACCTGCAAATCTCCCAGCTGTGCAGTTTTTGTCTAGATGAAGTCTGGGCAGCTTGTCACAGCCACCATGCCTCTTGGACAGCTCAAATGCACAGCAGTCTGAAGGCCTTGAGTTTTCCTTTTTTTTTTCTTCCAGTGTGATCAGAGGTGATAACACTTGATGTATACTTTTTCTGTATTTGTGTGTACATGTGTAATTTTTTTCTGAGAATAACAGGTTGTAAAAGGTATCATATATGAAAGATCAAATGCTATTGCATCTTCTTCTCTTAGAGAAACACATGGATTTGCTGTTACTCAAAGTAGCTGTCAACTTCATATATATGTGAAGTGCAGTGCATTTGATCACCGGATGTTATCGCGTACTTAAGTCTGAATTTGGCAAACAAAAAATAACCAAGGTGGATGTTTTTCAAGAGTTAAGTTGAATGGTCTTGAATGTGCCTGAACATCTTCCAAGTATTTTGAGTTTTTTTGTGAATGTGCCTGATTATCTTTTTTTAGTGTTAAGCGATTTTCTGTGAATCTGCCTGAACAACTTTTTTAGTGTTAAGACATGCCTGCATGAATTAAGAACATGACAGCAAGAAAAACATAGTACTTGCCAGTGATACACACAAGACTCACTGTTGGTTGGTCAGACACACCCTGCGTATGTATACTCTTTGTAAGACAAAGCTTACAATTCCTCCAATACGTCAGTAGAAAAAAGTTCAACTAGAGCGGATGTTTGTTTGAGAGTTGAGTTGTATGATCTTGAATCTGTCTGAACATTCTTTTAGTGTTATAAGTAAGATGTTTGTGAATATCTGAATAGATGTGCGCCGCATGTATTAACAACGTGCCTGCGTGAATTAACAACATGCCAGCAAGAGCAATTCAGAACAATAGTTTGGGTGTTGAGGATATACTATATCACAAGCTTTCTGGCAGTCCTGGGCACCACAACATTTTCACTCGGTTCTACTACTACCAAGCTGGATAAGCAAGAAAGGGAGTACTAAAACAAAGTGCTTTCCGCACACACTGCTGGTCAGACACAACCTGCTTATATTCTTTGCAAGATAGAGTAAATCTTACAAATCCTTCACTACGTCAGTAGAAATCTTACGGTAAAAAAGTTACCCTAAGATCGTCCTAACCTATCCCAACTCCAGCAACACAGAGAGTTGGGAAGCTCGGAGAATACATTCTAAGAGAGTGCTCTCGCCGGATCCGTCAGGTTTATCGTTCACTATTTCCTGGCAGTCTTGTCCGCAAAAAGAACTTCGTCTGTCCAGGAGACGATGTTGAACGCCAAGCTCTCCAGCACCCTTGAGTAGCTCTCCAGGATCGCCTGCCCAACATCCTGCACACACGAAAAAAAAAATGTATCATTCGATCAGAACCAGAATTTTCGTGGTTTATTTTGTGAGATGCCAAGTTCAGATAAAAAAGACCGTGTCAGATTCAGGAAGGAGATAATGCAATGCTGCTCTTGATTGTTTACCTTGTTGAACTGTATCTTGCTGGTGTCGAGGGTGGTCTGCGAGAGGCCGGGGAACCGGTGCTTGATGCAGAGCAGGAGGCTCTCGGCCCTGCTCGCCAGCGCCACGTTCTTGCCGCCTTCGCCTCCGTCGTCGGCGGCCGCTGCGAGCTCCTTCACCCTGCTCCACTGCGCCGACCTGCCGCCGCCGTGGCTCACGGTGGCCTTGCGCCGCCACACGTACATGGCCGCCTCCACCCGGTCGGCCAGCGCCAGCGCCTCGTGCTCCGACGACACGTCCACGCAGTCCAGCAGGTAGTCCGGCGAGAACTTGTCGCCGCTGTGCATGGCACGGTACACCGAGTCCCCCACGCTCGCCTTCCCGCTCTTCGGGAGCAGCGCCATGAACGATTCCGGCACCTCCATGTCGCTCAGCACGCCGCTGTTGATGGCCACGGCGGCCTTGTGGATCTGGTTGGCGCAGTCGCGCCTCTGTCGGAGCTCCTTGCGCGCCTTCACGGAGAGGCCGCCGTCCGGGACGCACGGCACTGGTACCCACCACTTGTCCTCGTTCCGGTGGGTCGTCGTCGACCGCCGGAACGATGACGACGGAGACGACGAGGATGTCACCGACCCAAACGATCGCGTCCCGGCGTCCGCGTACCAGAACTCTGCTTTCTGAAAGCTGTCCATGATCTCCTGCACGCACGAAAAACAGAACACATGCAATTTGTTGGCATTGATCAGAAAACAATCATCATTGTCAGAAGAAGAAGTATCAATTGATGGATGAAGTTGCTGGTAATTACGATGAGCATGGCGTCGAGCTTCTCGAGGGCGGGGAGATTGATGTAGATGTCGGATCTTGGCCTGGTGGCCATGACCTCGACGCGGGTGCCGTCGGAGAGCGGCTGCGTGGAGGGGTAGAACTCGACGATGTAGTCGCAGACGGCGAGGAGGCAGTCCATCTCCCTCCGCCACATCGTTTTCTTCCCCGCTGGCAGCGGCTCCAGCTTGTGGCAGCTCCCGAACACCGTCGCATACAGGTTGGTGATGGCGTTCGAGATGGCCACGGCAGTGCACACGCCCTTGCCGCCGCCGGACATGTCCTCGCCGAGCAGGAGCTTCGAGAACCTCTCCTTCACCAGCTCCATCTCGTCCTCGGTTCCGCGCCGGTCGAGCACGTCGGCGCGGGGCTTCATGCTCAGCCGGCTGAGCGCGGGGGAGCCGCGGCCACCGATCAGCTTGGACACGGCGGCCGTCCCGAAGGGCCCGCTGAGGTCAACGCTGTGCTCCGAGAAGGTGGACACGTCGGAGGCGGTGCGGCTGAAGTCGACCGCGTCGAGCAGGCTAGGCGCCGTCGACGACGAAGAGCAGCACCGCGCCTCCGCCTCCGAGCTCTCGTCGGACACCGAGACCGACGGGCTGCTGCTGCTGTCGGCCATGACGGCCAGCGGTTTGTTCTTGGTTTCCTTCCTTCCTTCGTGTACTAGCTAGCTAGTCCTGCTTTATATGGAAAGGGTCCCGGTGAATTCTCGCAGATGGCACGACAAATCCATCGAAATAAGAGCACCAAGCCAAATTTTGAACTCCTGTGCGTTAGTACAAAATCTAGGCACATTTCTCGAAATTTGAGAAATTCTTGTTTGTTTAACGGCTTAATTTGCTGCTTTTTAGTTGATCATGTCATGCAGAGATCGCAAGAAAGTAGTAGCTACGAAAAATGGGAACAGTAAATCTGTAGATCCTTTTGCTTTTGAATCTTCTTTAGATGCAACAAGCGCATTGGAAGAAAACAAGCACAGCTTTTTGTAAATTCACCACGCATTCTTCTTGATTGCTGGATGCAAATTAAGGAAATCAAGGGGGGAGGAAACTACCTTTCGTGCTCCTGATTTGATCCTAAGACAATGATCTCCTTGTCCTTGCCATATGCATTGGAAGAAGAAGCTCTTGTCTCTCTCCAAGTGTTCCTGTGTAAACTTTCTCTTGGTTTGGGAGGTTATCGTTTCTCTCTCAACAATGGCAAAAGCAAAAGCACAGAGGAAAGAAGTGGCAAGGATGGTATGTTTTTCCTGGTCATGGAAGGTGGTCATGCCATAGGGGAGATTAGTGATTTCTTCCCCTTATTTTATTGGGCGTGGGATGGAAGTGTCTGTCTAAAGAAATCAATCGCAAGATTATGTTTGCGTGTATGAAATTAAGGGATAGTCAACCATGGTGTTGATGGGCTGGATCATTGGTAATCTCTCTGATCAAATATTCTAAATATTTTGGGGGAATATGTGTGTCCAAGTTGGCTTATGCTCGGTTGAGTTTCCTTCGAAAAGATTCATCGATATATTAATAACCATGTACAAAAAAGACAAAAAGTAATAAAAAAGTTATATTTCGACCGCCTAGCGACGACTGCAAGCACTAGAGCCAACCGAAGATGCCACCATCCTCACCCTTCCATCACCGGAGTCAGGCAAAACTTGTTGTAGTAGACACACGGAAAATCATCATGCTAAGCCCATAAAAGACTAGCGCACTACATCGTCAAACATCACCAATGATGAAACCCTAAACCGGAAGAACCATACCTATAATCACACTAACAAATACAAAAACCGATCGGATTCCAAAAGATTCGCTGGACACTCTGTCGGCACTAGGTGCACCGCCGGAGCGAGGATAGGATGGGGAGGAAATTATTCTGACTTCACGAGATCATTTCCGCCTCACCATACTAAAGAAGACACTGAAACTCCGAAAAAATAAGAACGAAAACAGTCCCGCGGCGATGGCCGTGTTCTGTCGCATCTCCAAGGCCCCAAGGGCCTCCAAAATCAAGCGGAACAACAACGTCGCCGACAAGGGGAACAAAAAACTAGCTCCCTCTCTCTATCTCTTCTCCCCCCTCTCACTCTCTGTCTCTCTCCTGGCGGTTGTACCAGTTCGTCTAGCCCCTATGCTCGGTTGAGTTACATTTGAAGCATTTGATAACAAATTTAAAATGATACACACATCACACATATATCACACAAAGATGTCACCAAAATATTTATGTCACGAGGTTGCAAAGAACAATCAAGCAATATTTCTTCTCATGTACATTCGCTAGTTAGTATAGCAATAAATATGAACAAGAGAAAATTGCAGCGCGGACCCACTGATGACCCACAAGTATAGGGGGTGTATCGTAGTACTTTCGATAAATAAGAGTATCGAACCCAATGAGGATCAGAAGATGTTGACAAGCAGGTTGGATAGAGGATTCACTTTAAACACTAGCAAACGGGTTTTTGGAGGTTTTGATATACCAGATAAATAAAGTGCGAGTAAATAAAGTGCAGTAAATAATATTGCAGCGAGTGGCCCAATCCTTTTGAGAGCAAAGGACAAGCTGATTGTGTTACTTATGACTACCAAACGTTCTCGAGGACACATGGGAATTTCGTCAAGCGCTTTCGCTTCGTTACGGTTGATTAATATCCATTGATTCATGAAGTGTTGTGTGGGTGAACCTATACTAATGCACCGCCCAACTAGGACTAATAAATACTCGTGATTATACCCCTCGTAAGCATCCGCAAATACAAGAAAGTAATTAAGATAAAACTAACCACAGCCTTAAAACCCTTGGATTCTACGCTCCCTCGTGCATTGGTTTCCTAATGGGGTTTAGGTTTCTGTCACTCCGGTAATCCCACAATTAGTAGGTAAATACACAATGCATCCTTCTAGGGCCATAAAGGTGAAGTATCATGTAGTCGACGTTCACATGACACCACTAGAAGAATAGCACTACAACTTACCAAACCACAGGATATTACTTCAATATAACTTCACTACTAACATCATGACTTCTCCCATGTCCTCAAGAACTAAACGAACTACTCACAAGACATCACATGGATCATAATCAGAGGTCATATAATGGATGATAACAATCTGGTCATAAAGTGCTAACACCAATAAATATCACAAGCATCAACTACTAACAAGTAATCCACACCGAGAGAGATCTAATGTAAAACAACGATAGATGCCCCTAATTGTTACAATGGGATGAAGGTGGATGATGAGGGTCATGGTGCTGGTGGTGATGACGATGATGATGCTCGGAGAGATGACGGTGACGGTGGCGGTGATTTCCCCTCTCCGGAGAGGAATTTCCCCGGCAGATTTCTTCCTGCCAGAGAGCTTTTCTCTCTCGGGTGTTTTCCGCCCCGAGGCGGCGGCAGAATAATTCTTCGATGATGGACTGGGGCTTAGGGTTCCCTGGGGGTCAAGTACGCGAAAGATGTCGACCAGACGTGGGCCAGGGTGGCCACACCATGTGGCGGAGCGGCCAAGGGGGGGCGCGCCACCCCATGGTGTGGGCCCCTGGTGGCCCCCTCCGGCTCTCCTCGTGGCTGGATCCCTCTTCTGAACTTCTAAGATGCCTCCAGTGTCCCCCCTCTTCTTCTGATCTTCTGAAATAGGGTATCTCGACGGTGCTTTTTCCATTAGATTTCTGGACCCGGTGTTTATTCTCCAAAACTTATGAAAATGCAAAATAGGATAAAATAACATAAGGGATGCATCATAACATGAAATATATCGATGAATAACAGAAAATAACAACATAAAATGGTGATGCAAAATGGACGTACCACCCACAAACTTATGTCTGAGTACATTTTAGCCTGACTGATATTTGGTAATATTTCTAATCAAATAGTCTAGATATTAGACAGAGAGGAGAGGGGAATTGCTGAAAGTGCATATCCCGCCTAAATCTTGTTTTATGTATTTGTTAACAACACTAGTATTATTTTAACGTGTGTTGATGTTCTAGGGTCAAATGTCAATTTTATTACTGGTGGTGAGTCCTCCAAAAATATCAAAGAGAACTACAAGAGCTGGAGTTTCTAGAATCCATTTCTTGGCCGGAGTCTCCGAGGTCCCAGACCGGAGTCTCCGGACTCGGGATTTCCAGCGAAGAAGACCAAGTGGTTTCACCCATTACCATCACTCCGGAGAGTTTCCGGAGTATGTGCGGAGTATCCGGCCCTTACCGGAGTCTCCGACTCTCCGGACTCAGGGCATTTTTTCCAGCGCATAAAGGAAACGGTGACAGTCTCTGAGCTCTAACGAGATTTTAGGCCCAGAGTATTTGAGGAGTCTCCGGCATGGACGGAGTCTCCGGCCTTTGAAGATTGGAGTCTCCGCCCTTGAAGATCTCTCAGCGTGAAGTCAAAAGTGCTGTCACCCACTACATAGGGTCCGGAGAGTGCCCGAGTCTCCGGTGTACTATAAAGTTTCCGGCCCTCCGGATTGTTGCCCAAGATTTTGGCAGACCGGAGTCTCCGACCTTTACACCAGAGTCTCTGGTGTGAATTTTGCAGAAAGGTCTCAAAAGGCTAGAAATTGGGGTGTGGGTATAAATACCCCCTCTCCTTCTTCTTCCTCTAGTTAGCTCGACCAGAATTGGATGCTCCATTAATTGAGCTCACCCACCTTGCTAGATCTCCCAGTCCCTCAACCCAAACTTGTTGATCTTCGAAGGAGTGTATGAGAAGGCCTCGATCTACATTCCATTTCCCCCTGATTTGCTTGAGGGATTCGAGTCTAGGGTTTCCTTGTGGAAAACCTAGACCCCAATGCTACTCACTTGGTGATTGTTGGTGATTATTGGGAGCCCCCAATTCGGTTGTGGGTGTGTGACTCAAGCTCATTGTAAAGGACTCGATTTCCGCCTCAAAGAGCATCAATAGTGGAAGGTGAACTAGGCCTTTGTGGCGAAGTTCATCGGAGAATAGGGTAAGACCTTTGTGGCGTTGAGTAGGCCTTCATGACGAAACTCACACCCCTCCAACTAGACGTGCTCCCCTCAAAAGGAGAAACTTGGGATTACATCCTTGTCTCCATGTGCTTCCATTATCGGTTACCTCATTACCTCTCCTTTACTTTGTGCTTATATCTTGTTTATTGATGTTCTTGTCATATAGGTAAATCACCGTAGTTGCATATCTAGAGAATTTACGTTTGTATCAAGCCTAAATTGAAAATTAATTAAAATTGGTCGTAGCACCTATTCACCCCCCTCTAGGTGCCCATACTATCCGTTCAATTGGTATCAGAGCCTCGGCTCTTATTTTGGTCTTAACCGCCTAAGAGTTATAGTATGGTCATCGGAGAGGAAGCTTCCCAGGCCACGACACCGACCACCATGGAAGATCTCAAGGAAGAAGTTGCAATTCCTTGAACTCCTCCATGGAGGCCCAAATGAAGAAGTTGCGTGAGTTGATGGCGCAACTCTTGAAAGCCAAGGGTCCGAAAAATTCATCTTCTATTCCTTCGGAAGAAATTCCGGAGAATAAGGAAGATGAGGATAAGGGCAGAGGAACTAAAAATGTACCTCATTCCTCTAAGGACAACACTTCTAAGGGAAAGGATGGGAGGGAAGAGTACCACAATGTCGAAGGACGGTATTCTAACGATCCTCATATCCCACATCCTCATATTAACATAAGAGGCGATCCTCCTAAACTTGATGCACATACTTTTGGTCAACAGAAATATTACATGAAACTCACTTGAACTCTTCTTGTATTGAGCTTTGGAGGTTTGTTCAAGATGATAACAAGCCTCATGACCCCAAGAACTTGAAAAAAATAGAAGTGGTAGATTTCCAACTCAACTACACTGCTTTGTCGATGATTCAGCAAGCCGTGGGTCCAAACCACATGCCTCACCTTCAACAATACTCCACTACCAAAGAAACATGAGATGCTCTTATCTTCATTTTTTAGGGAAATGAAAGCATGAAGAGGAATAGGTATGATACCTTGATCAATGAGGCTGAAGGTTTCTATATGCATGATGGTGAGAACCATGAGGACACCTATCGGAGACTCAAGACCCTTGACACCGATTTTAATGGTATTGGTGCCACTCACATTGATGATGCTTGGATCAAGATAAAGTACGTGAGTTCCCTCATGCCATTTGAGCCCGTGGACTTGAAGAGCCTTCAATGAAGACACAAGTATCACCTAATGACCTCAACCGAGGTTATGCAAGAGATGTGCTCTTTCCAAGTTCAAACAAAAAATTGCTCTTGAGACTCGTGCTCGTGCTATTGGAATGCACAAAGGAGCCTCCGTTGCTTTGAAGGCCAAGGTAGTGACCAAGATGGTGGACCATCATGAAGAGTTGGAACCCATTGAAAGTTCAAGAGTATAATCACGTGCTTAAGGACTTCGTTTCTCTTGTCGTGCAAAGGTTTTGGAAGAATCCTCCCAAGGCCAAGGCATATGTTGAGGAGAATACGAGGAAAGGAAGGGACTCAAAAAGTGAGTGATTGTTACAATTGTCAAGACAAGCATCATTTTGTTTCCGAGTGCCCGTTTGAGAATAGAGAAAGTCAAGGAGGGATACTTTTCCCCAGGGATAGGTCAAAGATCTCTCACAAGAAACCTCTCTTCAAGAAGAAACCTCCTTCAAGGTTTGTTCTAGTAACTCAAGAATGATGAAGAAGAAACCACAGGTGAAGTGTCCGCTATTGCTATTGCATCATCATCATCATCATCTCCATCACTATTTGAATCCCCTAATGAGAATCTTCCATAATCCTCTGCCAAGTGCTTCATGGTTAAGGCCTCGGAGGTATCATCATCTATCATCTCTAAGACCCCAAATGAAAAGAATAACCTTGATAGTCTTAGTGTAGAAGATGAAATTGCTTCCTTGAGTCGTTTTATGTCTAACGTGCAAGGGGAGACCAAAAGATACTTTGATCTCCTCATGAGCCAATTGGAAGAGGCCCAAGAGTCTCTTGAGAAGAAAGGTGAGACCGAAAGAAGTGATGCTATTGAAAAAGTATCTATCACTATGTCTCTTGAGGAAGAGCATGCAGTTCGAATCTCTCTTGAGGAGGAACTTGAAACTATAGAAGAGTCGAATAATAAATTAATTTCTAAACTCACTAAAGAATGTGACCATGCTATTGCTAAATATAAAAGGGCTAAAAAGAAGAAGGTTGATTTTGGGGTTGGTCATGAAAAACTAACCGAGGAGCTAGAGAATCTCACCAAGGCTCACAAGGCCTTGGAGAGTGAACGCTCTACACTCAACAAGTCTTGTGAACAACTTCGAACTCAACTTGATCAATTCAATGTGACTAGTACTTATACGTATTCTTGTGATCATGCAAATGTTATTGAGGAGAATCCTAGGTTAAAGGAAGAGCCAGCAAGAATCAAGGGCAAGGGCCCTAGTGTTGAGAAGGTTGTGGCTCCTAGGCCACAAGTGGATCCTAAGCCACAAGTGGTTGATCCTAGGCCACAAAATGGAAAGCACGGTCTTGGCTATGTTTCCAAGAGCAAGAACAACGAGAAGAAGAACAAGAACTAGTCCAAGTATGCATAAGCAAAGAAGAATTTTGGTGCGAGTGTTATTGTCATTAGGGACGACACTACTCGTAGCAACCCCGCGGGAACTAACAATCCTCACCATTTCTTATATGTTGATTTTTCTGGTGTTGTGCAAGCTAAATATGTTGGTCCTGTTGAAGGTTACATTGACAATACTATTTGGGTTCCAAAGACCCTTGTTGCTAACATGAGAGGACCCTCCTCGGGTCCTAACTCTAGTCAATGATCTCTTGTAGGACTATGCTTCCGATGGGACAAAATGGATACTTGATAGTGAATGTACAAGTCATATGACCAAAAGCAAATAGATTTGACGGAGTTGCGACCAAATATAAATCAAGCAACCGTCACTTATGTAGATAAGTCCAAGTATAAGGTAACAGGGTTTGTCAAGGTGGTTGTTGCTCCTGACATCACTATTGTTGATGGCATGCTTGTCGAATCCCTTGGTTTCAATTTACTTTCAGTTCGTGATTTAGGGAAGATGGGTTATTTCGTCTTCTTTAAACCTGACATCGTGGTCCTTTTGTGGAGCAAGACTCTAGAGGTCACATACGTGGGACATGTAAAAAATGAGTTGTATGTCGTAGACTTTTCGAAGTCTACCAACTCCCAATCGATGTGTCTTTTTGGAAAGGCGGATGTGGGATGGTTGTGGCATCGCCTCCTATCCCATGTCAACATGAGAACTTTGCAAAGTCTTCACAAATGTGGCCTCATCCTCGGACTAAAAGAAAATGTTTCCTTTGCCAAAGATCGTGTTTGTAGGGCTTTTGTTGGACAAAACATGCATGATGCCTCCCATAAAAGCAAGACCATTATCTCATCAAATAGGATCTTGGAGCTTCTCCATGTTGATATCTTTGGTGCCGTGCCCGAGGCAAGTCTTGGAGGCAAGAAGTATTTCTTGGTTATTGTTAACGATTATTCAAGATATACCTGGATTTATTTATTTAAGTTGAAGAGTGAGACCCAACAAACCATCATCGACTTCTCCAACCAAGTGCAACATCAACACAATGTTCCCATCATGGCTATTATGAGTGACAATGGATCCGAGTTAAAGAACTGCACCCTAAATGAATTTTTTAGTGAAGAGGGTATTCGTCATCAATATTCTGCTACATATACCCCTCAACAAAATGGTGTAGCCGAAAGGAATAATCGGACTCTCTTGGATATGGTTAGGACCATGTTGGCGGAGTATACTTCTCCCCAATATCTATGGGCCGAAGACATCTCTACGGATTTCCACTCCTCTAACCGGCTCTACATTTGCAAGGGCTTAATGAAAACCCCATATGAGATTCTCACCAGTAACAAACCAAATATCTCCTACTTTCGTGTCTTCGGTTGTAATTGTTTCTATTTGGTGAAGGGTGTTCATTTATCTAAATTATAACCTATATCTATTGAGCGTACATTTGTTGGTTACTGTGCCGAATCCCACACTTATAGAGTCTTTGACAAGACCTCTCGGATTGTCACAGTATCTTGTAGTGTGGGTTTTGAGGAAAATGATGGCTCCCAAGTGGCACGATTTCATATTTCTAATGTAGATGTTGAAATGCCTCAAGAAGCCTTAAGAAGAATGGGCGTGGGATTTTTCTACCCCATTGAGGGACAACTTGTGGCGGATCAAGAAGAACCATGATCTATTCAAGTGGATCCCTCGTCTACAATAGAAGAAAATACCAAGGGAGCAAGTGATGCACCTAACCAAGAACAAGTTCAATACCCTCCTCTTGTTGACCAAGTAGCTATGCAAGATCCAAGCACTCCTATCATTCGTGCTAGCCAAGGTCAAGGCCAAGATCAACCTTCTTCATCTTGTTTTGTGTGTTTGTTAACAACACTAGTATTATTTTAACGTGTGTTGATGTTCTAGGGTCAAATTTCAATATTATTAATGGTGATAAGTTCTCCAAAAAGATCAAAGAGGACTACAAGAGCTGGAGTTGATGGAATCCATTTCCATGCCGGAGTCTCCGGGGTCCCACACCGGAGACTTCGGACTCAGGATTTCCAGCGAAGAATACCAAGTGGTTTCACCCACTGCCATCACTCCGGAGAGTGTACTGGAGTCTGTGCGGAGTATTTAGCCCTGATCGGAGTCTCCGGTGTGCCAGAGTCTCTAGACTCAGGGCATTTTTCCCAACGCATAAAGGAAATGGTGACAGTCTCTAAGCTCTGGCGAGATTTTAAGCCCAGAGTATTTGCGGAGTCTCCGGCATGGCCGGAGTCTCTGGCCTGTGAAGACCAGAGTCTTCACCCTTCAAGATCTCCCAGCGTGAAGTCAAAAGTGGTGTGACCCACTGCATAGGGTCCGGAGAGTGCCCGGAGTCTCCGGTGTACTGCAAAGTTTCCGGCCCTCCGAATTGTTGTCGTAGACTTTTGCAGGTCGGAGTCTCTAGTGTGACTTTCGCAGAAAGGTCTCAAACGGCTAGAAATTGGGGTGTGGGTATAAATAACCCTTCCCCTTCTTCTTTCTCTAGATAGCTCGACCAGAATTGAATGCTCCATTAATTGATCTCACCCACCTTGCTAGATCTCCCAATCCCTCCACCCAAACTTGTTGATCTTTGGAGGATTGAAGGAGAAGACCCCGATCTACATATTCACCAACCGGTTTTCCATTTCCCCCTCATTTTCTTGAGAGATTTGAGTCTAGGGTTTCCTTGCGAAAAACCTAAACCCCCATTGCTACTCACTTGGTGATTGTTGGTGATTCTTGGGAGCCCCCGATTCGGTTGTGGTTGTGTGCCTCAAGATCATTGTAAAGGGCTCGATTTCTGCCTCAAAGGGAATCAATAGTGGAAGGTGAACTAGGCCTTTGTGGAGAGGTTCATAGGAGAATAGGGTGAGGCCTTTGTGGCTGAGTAGGCCTTCATGGTGAAACTCACACCCTCCAACGAGACGTACTCCCCTCAAAAGGAGGAACTCAGGATTACATCCTTGTCTCCGCGTGCTTCCGTTATCGGTTACCTTGTTCCCTCTCCTTTACTTTGTGTTTGTATCTTGTTTATTATTGTTCTTGTCATATAGGTAAATTCACCATAGTTGCATATCTAGAGAATTTACCTTTGTGTCAATCCTAAATTTAAAAAGAATTAAAATTGGTCGTAGCACCTATTCACCCTCCTCTAGGTGCCCATACTATCCGTTCAATTGCTATGCTTGCTTTAGGACAATACAATTTGTAATAAATACTTGTTTTCAATAAAAAAAATGTTGTGTGCATCACTCAATGCAGATGTAGGAGTTCTCTCTTGTTTTTCCAACAAAAAAGTCTAGAAAATTATGGAACGATAAACATAAATATAAATATAATGCACTAGCCCAAATGCCCAAACACGAAAAATGATGTTATTATTAGAAGCGAATAACTATGCTAGGTTTAACCCTCGATGCCCCAATTTGTTTTTACCGACCTTCATGGCTGCCTTCTCTACCCCTTCTAGTTTTCCAATGCCCATCTCTCAATCTCCTACCATTTTGCATTCTTCCTACCCTCTGTAGTTTGTCTTGCTCGCATACTAATTTCTAGCTAGCTTGCCACCTTTCTATCATCTTTCAACCTCATCAAGTAGGTTGTGGTTGGAGTAAAGTTACTCACCCCACCCTGATTATGCGCTCTTTTGACCCTTGTATGTCACACCCACAACCGCCAAGTACTACGAAATTTGATGTTGAGGCCATACTCCCTCTTACACTTCCTCTTTATATTCTTTCTCGTTTTTCTCCTTTCATTTGTTCTTCTCGTTTCTCCTTCCACTTCTTCTTATACCTATTTGAGGGTATATCCTAATTTATTTTGAATTCGATAATTTTGTAATGAATATTTTATATTTCATGAACCACCTGAGTTTGAATTATAAAATATGTGATGATATTCTTTATTGTATTATGTCATTAAGATTTGTTATTAAGTCTCGATTTAAGTTATTACTTAACTTTGAGTAATACTTTTATGTATTGTTAGATAAAATTGGAGATAAGTGTCTTTTATTGATTTATCAAGGTTTATAGATTGTCTCCAAATTATTTAATAAAGCTAAATATCCAAAAGTTGTAAATTTCAAAATTCACATAAATGCCGAATGTTCTCAATTGACTGAATTCCATTGAAGCCTCAATATGATAAGTTGATCATATTGATGTAGTGGAATATATGAAATAATTGAAATCTCAATGTTCCATAAAATTTAGTGAGAGTACTTTGAATCAAAAACTGTGATCAAAGGAATTAGATTGAAGTAGAAAAAAAATACTTACTAAGAATTATAACATGATTGACAAAAGAAACCTTTCTTAGTCAATGTTACTCATGATTAATTTTGGGAGACTCAAAATTATCGTGATAATGAAATCTCCTAGGGTCCATAAAGGTGAAGTATCATGTAGTCGACGTTCACATGAAACCACTAGAAGAATAACACCATAACTTAAATATCAAACCATTAAACATTAATCAACGGAATATGATTACTTGCAACAAGACTTCTCCCATGTCCTCATGAACTAAATGAACCACAATACATCATATGGATCATGGCCAGAAGTGATCTATGAATGAATAATAATCTATACATAACAATAATTCACCGATAAAACTCAACAACATCAACTACAACATGGTAATCAACACCGGTGGAGAGATACCCAATGAATATAGCAAGCTACAACACTAGATGTTATAGCAGAGTGAGATGGGATGATGGTGATGATGGTAATGGTAGTGGATACGATGTTGATGATGATCCTAAAAATGTTTTTGATGATGATGATGTCAATTTCTCCCCCTGGGAAAGAATTCCCCTGATAGATTTGTGCATGCCAGACACCTTTGTTCTCTCTGTATCGTTTCCGCCCCAAGGCAACAGCGAAAATAATTGGAAGTTCCCCCCGATAGTTTTAGGTCAGTGGGAAGAAGTACGTCAAAGGAGAGTAGAGAGGAGCAACATGGGGCCCAGGCGAGTCGAGGGCGCGGCTAGACCGCAGGTCACCTCCCATCCAGAGATTTTTGGGCTCCCCCAGTGATTTCTCCCGAAACTGACTTTTTGGTTTTTTTTATTTTATTTATTTATTGAGTTTGGGGAATGGAGTGTCCTCACGGGTGTTTTTCCTCCTGTTTTATTACTCTGATAAACAATTCCTGAATACTTCAAGACATGCAAAATAACATAATCATTGCATCCCAACATGAAATATATCAAAGAATGGGAACAAACTAACATATAAAATAGTGATGCAAAATGGACGTATAACTATCGGGTTTTATCATCTGGAACTATCGGGGGAATTACTTTTTCCTCTTATAGTTAAAATTTCACCTTTTCGTATATATACCCCTCCACATCCCATGGCAAAGTGAGGGAGTTGAGAAGAGAGGAAACTTTTTCCTGAGCTTAAAGTCTCACCTTGCTATCGTTCACACATACTCCATATTATCCACTCAAATACTTTTGAGTTATATGATACTTTGAGAGAACTTCTTTGTGAATATTTTCAAGGGCTTCATGGAAGTACGGTATGGTAAAATAGAGGGCGAGGGTGAATAAGCGAATAACAATTTTATATATTTGTCTTTAATTATGGCTTAGCAAGGAATCACAAGGATGAATAGATGTGAAACTAAATGAGCAACCTATGTGAGTCGAGACAAAGTAATAAGAAAAATAGAGTACAAGTAGTAAATGATAGAGATAACCACCACACGGTGGGCACAAGGAGATATTTCTCGTAGTTCTTTCCCAAAGGAAGTATGTCTATGCTGGAGGGATGTGGAGTCACCAATAAACCCCAATAGCACGGATGTGCTCACCATATTCTCCGCGAGCTTCTCCCATGAGGGATTATCTTCTTTCACTATGAGGTCGGCTTAAAGGCGATGACCAAACCTTTACAACAAGGTTGGGGCTCACTCCACAACTTAATTAGAGGCTCCCAACTCCACCACGAACTCAGAAGCACCAATGAAGAGCTCCAAAGCGGCAATCTTCTGTCTAGGGTTCCAAGAACCCACGAATAACAAGTTCTACAAGGTAATGAGGGTGAATCCACTTTTTACCTGATGAAAGGGTACATCTAGGTCTTATCCACTAAATCTCTGGAGGGCATCAAGTTTGGGTGGTTGGGGAAGGAGATCTATGCATTTATGGCTTGGTATTAATGGAGGAGAGGGAGAGAGAGAGATTTTTGGGCTCCCATCCGAGAGATTTGTGGCCCCCCCCCCCGGGTGATTTCTCCCGAAACTGACTTTTTTTTTTGTTTTTTTTTGTGATTTATTGAGTTCAGGGAGTGGGGTGTCCTCACAGGTGTTTTTCCTCCTGTTTTCTGACTCTGATAAAAAATTCCCGAATACTTCAAGACATGCAAAATAACATAATCATTGCATCCCAACATGAAATATATCAAAGAATGAGAACAAACTAACATATAAATAGTGATGCAAAATGGACGTATAACTACCGGGTTTCATCATATGGAACTACCGGGGAAATTACTTTTTCCTCTTACAGTCAAAATTTCACCTTTTTCGTATATATACCCCTCCACATCCCATGGCAAAGTGAGCGAGTTGATAAGAGAGGAAATTTTTTCCTGAGCTTAAAGTCTCACCTTGCTCTCCTTCACACATACTCCATATTATCCACTCAAATAATTTTGAGTTATATGATACTTTGAGAGAACTTCTTTGTGAATATTTTTAAGGGATTCATTGAAGTACGGTATGGTAAAATAGATGGCGAGGGTGAATAGGCGACTAACAATTTCATATTTTTGTTTTTAATTATGGCTTAGCAAAGAATCACAAGGTTGAATAGATGTGAAACTAAATGAGAAACCTATGTGAGTCGAGACAAAGTAATAAGCACAATAGAGTACAAGTAGTAAAGGATAGAGGTAACCACCACACGGTGGGCACAAGGAGATATTTCTCCTAGTTCCTTCCCAAAGGAAGTACGTCTACGCTGGAGGGATGTGGAGCCACCAATAAACTCCAATAGCACGAATGTGCTCACCATATTCTCCGCGAGCTTCTCCCGTGAGGGATTATCTTCTTTCACTATGAGGTCGGCTTAAAGGAGATGAGCAAACCTTTACAACAAGGTTGGGGCTCACTCCACAACTTAATTAGAGGCTCCCAAATCCACCACAAACTCAGAAGCACCAATGAAGAGCTCCACAGCGCAATCTTCCATCTAGGGTTCCAAGAACCCAAGAATAACAAGTTCTATAAGGTAATGAGGGTGAATCAACTTTTGACCTAACGAAAGGGTACATCTAGGTCTTATCCACTAAATCTCTGGAGAGCATCAAGTTTGGGTGGTTGTGGAAGGAGATCTATTCATTTATGGCTTGGTATTAATGCAGGAGAGAAAGAGAGAGAGAGGAATGGACGAGAGAGCTGCCGCAAGGAAGGGATGACAATTTATAGATCCCCATATTTTATGACTGTGACAACCGTCGAGGACCTGCATTCTGGAACTAACCCCGGTATTTCTGGCCTCCAAAGGCCGGAAGTTTTGTCCCTCAAAAATTTCTAGGCAAAGTTTCTGCCGAACTTCCAGCACCCTGATACATCATAAACGTATCCTTAATTTCTGATATTCCATGTTGTTTTCATGCCATATGCTACATGTTTTCCTTACACTTTATGTCATTTTTATTGATTTCTTGGTACTAACCTATTGACAAGATGCCATAGAGCCAGTTCCTGTTTTATGCTGCTTTTAGTTTCAGAAACGTTGTTCTGGAAATATTCTTGGAATTGGACGATTCAAAAGCCAGAAGTCTTAGAATTCCCGGAGGGTCCATGGAGTCCCAAAGAGACCTGGAGGGGGGCCACAGGGTTGCACACCATAGGGTGGCGCGACCTACCCCCTGTCTTCCCCACTAGGTGGTGTGGGCCCCCTGGCCACCCACCGACATCGCCCTTTCGCCTATATACGGACCCCGATGCATAAACCCTAGATCAATCGGCCTTTTACACCAAAAACATCCGTAGCTCTGCCGCCGCTGCCGACAAGTTTTGGGGGACAGAAATCTCTGTTCCGGCACCATGCCGGACAGGGAAGTGCCCCCGAAGCCATCTCCATCGACTCCACCGCCATCTCCCTCGCCGTTGATGTCTCCTATGATGAGGAGGGAGTAGTTCTCCCCCGAGGCTAAGGGCTCTACCGGTAGCTATGTGTTTCATCTCTCTCTCCCATGGTGTGATCTTTATGTGATCGTGAGCTTTGTAATCTAGTTGAATTAGTAGATGTTACTCTTCATCTATTATGCTACTCAAGTGGTTTTGTTATGAGATCTCCGTAAACACTTTGATCACGGTGTGAAGGTGACAGTGTGTGCACCGTGTGGTTTAGCATGATATTTATATCCTGTGTTGGATGACCCTATGAAATTGTGGTGTTTGTCTAGTACCTTCTAGGGCGCTCATAGTGACAGCGTGGGGTTAACTAGACATGGGAATGCTTACTGTAAGGAATGCTTTTTGCAGCCCTACGCAATGATTTGTGTTCGTTATCCAACCGGAAAGGGTTAAGAGTAGCATAGTGAAGAGAAGATATTTAGTTATTAAATTATGTGATCATTGTTGGGAGTGTCCACTAGTGAAAGTAGGATCCCTAGGCCTTGTTTCCAAGCATTAAAACACCGTTTTCCGCCTGTTCGTCTACATGTTTGCTTGTTGCCATATTTATTTTCAGATTGCTATTATTACTTATAACCATCCATATTACTCGCATTTCACTATCTCTTCGCCGAACTAGTGCACCTATATACCTGACAAGTATATTGGGTGTGTTGGGGACACAAGAGACTTCTTGTATCTTAATTGCAGGGTTGCTTGAGAGGGATATCTTTGACCTCTACCTCCCTGAGTTCGAGAAACCTTGAGTGATCCACTTGAGGGAAACTTGCTGATGTTCTACAAACCTCTGCACTTGGAGGCCCAACACTGTCTACAAGAATAGAAGCGTGCGTAGACATCAAGCTCTTTTCTGGCGCCGTTGCCCGGGAGGTAAGGAAAAATGTTCTCACATCCTCGGGTGTGAGTGCTCAAAGTTGTTTCCTTTAGATTTCGCAATTATATCTTTTTGTTTCTTGTTTTTATTTTCACTAGTTAGGCTTGTTTTCACTTGTTGCTTGTTTTTATTTTTACTAGTTAGTATTAATGGAAAACAATGAAAATATGGGAGGGCTTTATTTTCATGCTAGTAGCAATGTTATTAGCATCAATTATTTGGATATCATTATTTCTAATACTATGGAAAAGTCTAAACTTGGGGAAGCTAGTTTTTCTAAACTTTTTAGTTCCCTAGCTCTAGAGGAGAAAATTTGCTCTAATGATACTTTATCTCCCATATGTGATAAATCTAATGATGCTTGTGATATTTTAAATCCTCCTACTAAAAATGTTCCTTTTAACTACCTATGAAAATTGTTGAACGTGTCACGAATAACTGATATTCTGGAGATGGAACTGTCCATCCTCGTGATCATTTACTCTTTATACATGAATTATGCGGGTTGTTCAAGTGTGCAGGTATCTCAATGGACAAAGTTAAGAGGAGTCTATTATCTTTGTCACTTAAGGACAAAGCAAGGGAGTGGTATGAGCTACTAGATGATCCTCATCATTTGGAGTGGTAGGAGCTTGAATCTCTATTTTATTCTTCTCATGAACTGTATTTAGATAGGAATTACATTTATAATTTTTGGCCTCGTGATGGAGAAAGCATTGCTCAAGCTTGGGAAAGACTGAAAACATTAATACTTAAATGTCCTAACCATGAGCTTCCTAAGGAAATAATTGTTACTAATTTTTATGCAAGGCTTTCAGGACATTACAGAGATTATCTAGATGCATGTTCAGAGGGTTCTTTCTCAAGCAAGAAGGTTGAAGCTAAATGAGATCTTATTGAAACAATTCAAACCAATAATGAAGGTTGGAATAACGACAAAGGTAAAGAATCAGGTATAAACTATGAGTATGATTGCATTAAGTCTTTCGCTGAAACTGCTGATTTTCAAGAGCTTAGTGCTAAATATGGTCTTGATCCTCAAATGATTGTTGGTTGGTATAGATTCTTTGCTTCTTATATTAATTTTCCTAAAGCAAATGGGGACATATATCATGAACCTTTTAAAGACACTTGCATGAAAAATTAAATTGTTATTAATGATTGCAATGAACATGCTCAAACTTCTAAAAGTACTATTTCTTATAAGCATGTTAATTTTTGTGGAGCACTTAGACCTTGTGAAAAGAATCAAATCAAAGAAGAATATTGCATAATTTGCATCCATCATAGGAATGAAAAAACTAGAAAGTGGGATAGGGCTTTAGATGATCTTGGTAAAAAAGTGTGTGCCCTCTATCCTTTTATTTGTGAACTTTGATGTAAAGTGGGTGATTTCAATTTTCAATGTTCAGGATGTAATAGCTATCGATTACTGCAAGTTTGCATTGTGATGACATGATCACTCCTAATCAGCATGATGAACTTACATTATTTTTTGGGGTGTGAAGAGTTATCAAGAAAAACTTCTTTGGTAGATATGAGTGCTTTTGATATGAATAGTGTCCTGCATGGTTGTCATATTTATTGTGTTAATAATTGGCACACAAATACTTACATACAAAATATTATAAAAGAGGATACTTTACCAAAATATGACAGGGCTAATATTTGTTTTGATCTTATTAATGAAGAGGAGGAATCCTCCAAGGTTTTTTCTATTGTTTCTGACAATAAACCAGGGTATGTGGAGGAGCTTCCTTTCAAGCCTCTCCCTCCTATAGAGAGGAAGATGATGAAGAAGAAGAAGAGGAGTAAAAGGAGAGAGGTAACAGTATCTCCCCCTAAGCATGTTGCTCCTCTCATGGTTATTCCTAGTTAGTATGATTCGAAAATTAGTATTTAAGATGATATACATGATTGTTATATTGGTTATTATTGTGATGTTAAGTCTGTAGGAACTATTTAAGATGAATATTTTATGCCTACTACTGAATTTGATGATCATGAGTGGGACAATGATGATACTACTTATAATCTTGAAATTATCTTTGGTACCAATTCTGAAAATAATAATAATTGTTGTACTATTAGTACCATCCATGTTCCTTCCAATGATGATATAGAAAGCTCTGAGCTTGTGGATGATGTGTTTGAAAATCCTTTTGCTACTGATGATTATATGCTTGATACATCTCTTTCTAGTAAAAATGATGATATGTTTACAAATGAATGCACTTTGGAAGATAACTATCCTATTGCCTATGATGATACTATGCCTCCAGTCTTTGATAACTATTATAAAAGATGCTATATAGGCTATGATTAGAATTATCCTTATGAAACTTGTCATAGTTATGGATGGATTACCCAAAACCATCTCCCTAATATACAACGTGTCTATCATGTTGGAGTTCTTTATGATGATTACAATGATAAATATGATATTTTCAGTCCACCTACTATTGAGGAGAAAATTAAT
Organism: Alopecurus myosuroides; assembly: GCA_028641055.1. Classification (NCBI taxonomy): domain Eukaryota; kingdom Viridiplantae; phylum Streptophyta; class Magnoliopsida; order Poales; family Poaceae; genus Alopecurus; species Alopecurus myosuroides. The sequence goes on along the minus strand of CM054061.1, from coordinate 181,826,501 downwards.
TATGATTCAAAATGCCTCCTATATTTGATGATTATGGTGATGAGAATTATAATGATAGCTATTTTGTTGAATTTGCTCCCACTACCATTAATGAGAATGACTATGCTTATGTGGAGAGTATTAATTCTTTTATGCATGTGGCTCAGGATAAGAATGTTTTATGTGATAGTTATATTGTTAATTTCATTCATGATGCTACTGAAAGTTATTATGAGAGAGAGAAGCATAGTCTAATGCATCTCAACAATATCAAATTTCCCCTCTTTATGTTGAAATTTTTGAAGTTGCACTTATTTTGTCTTCCTATGCTAGCCACTTTGTGCTTTATTAACTTGTTTTTCTATAATATTCTTTTTTATAGGACGTGGGTCAGACTTAAATTTGTTTTACATTTGCTTCTTGATGCTCTCTTTTTCTTCATTTCATATTTCCCATGTGAGCATCTTCTCAAATTATCATGCCTAGCTAAAAGGCTTTAAAGAAAAGCACTTCTTTGGAGATAACCCATGGTTTTATTTTTGCTTTGTATTTCTATGTTTTCTTTGAGTCAAGGGGTTGTATACTTATGTATAAACTTCTTTGTATCTTTATTTTCATGTTTTAGTTGTGCCAAGTAAAGATTCTGACAAGAATTGGAGTTGGTTTTGGATTTCTGCGCAGGAAACAGATTTCTGCCGTCCACCGTAAAAAATCGTATAATTCACAGGAAAATCAGAATGGCCTGAAATTCCTTGTGCTTATTCCTCATCTAATTCCAAAATTAGTATTTAAGATGATATACATGATTATTATATTTGTTATTATTGTGATGTTAAGTCTGTAGGAACTATTTAAGATGATTATTTTATGCCTACTACTGAATTTGATGATCATGAGTGGGACAATGATGATACTACTTATAATCTTGAAATTATCTTTGGTACCAATTCTGAAAATGATAATAATTGTTGTACTATTAGTACCATCCATGTTCCTTCCAATGATGATATAGAAAGCTCCGAGCTTGTGGATGATGTGTTTGAAAATCCTTTTGCTACTGATGATTATATGCTTGATACATCTCTTTCTAGTAAAAATGATGATATGTTTACAAATGAATGCACTTTGGAAGATAACTATCCTATTGCCTATGATGATACTATGCCTCCAGTCTTTGATAACTATTATAAAAGATGCTATATAGGCTATGATTAGAATTATCCTTATGAAACTTGTCATAGTTATGGAGGGATTACCCAAAACCATCTCCCTAATATACAACTTGTCTATCATGTTGGAGTTCTTTATGATGATTACAATGATAAACATGATATTTTCAGTCCACCTACTATTGAGGAGAAAATTAATTATTATTCAAAATTCCTCCTATATTTGATGATTATGGTCATGAGAATTATAATGATAGCTATTTTGTTGAATTTGCTCCCACTACCATTAATGAGAATGACTATGCTTATGTGGAGAGTATTAATTCTTTTATGCATGTGGCTCGGGATAAGAATGTTTTATGTGATAGTTATATTGTTAATTTCATTCATGATGCTACTGAAAGTTATTATGAGGGAGGGAAACATAGTCTAATGCATCTCAACAATATCAAATTTCCCCTCTTTATGTTGAAATTTTTGAAGTTGCACTTATTTTGTCTTCCTATGCTAGCCACTTTGTGCTTTATTGACTTGTTTTTCTATAATATTCTTTTTTATAGGACGTGGGTTAGACTTAAATTTGTTTTACATTTGCTTCTTGGTGCTCTCTTTTGCTTCATTTCATATTTCCCATGTGATCATCTTCTCAAATTATCATGCCTAGCTAAAAGGCTTTAAAGAAAAGCACTTCTTTGGAGATAACCCATGGTTTTATTTTTGCTTTGTATTTATATGTTTTCTTTGAGTCAAGGGGTTGTACACTTCTGTATAAACTTCTTTGTATCTTTATTTTCATGTTTTAGTTGTGCCAAGTAAAGTTTCTGACAAGAATTGGAGTTGGTTTTGGATTTCTGCGCAGGAAACAGATTTCTGCCGTCCACCGAAAAAAATCGTATAATTCACAGGAAAATCAGAATGGCCTGAAATTCCTTGTGCTTATTCCTAATCTAATTCCAAAATTAGTATTTAAGATGATATACATGATTTTTATATTGGTTATTATTGTGATGTTAAGTCTGTAGGAACTATTTAAGATGATTATTTTATGCCTACTACTGAATTTGATGATCATGAGTGGGACAATGATGATACTACTTATAATCTTAAAATTATCTTTGGTACCAATTCTGAAAATGATAATAATTGTTGTACTATTTGTACCATCCATGTTCCTTCCAATGATGATATATAAAGCTCCGAGCTTGTGGATGATGTGTTTGAAAATCCTTTTGCTATTGATGATTATATGCTTGATACATCTCTTTCTAGTAAAAATGATGATATGTTTACAAATGAATGCCCTTTGGAAGATAACTATCCTATTGCCTATGATGATACTATACCTCCATTCTTTGATAACTATTATAAAAGATGCTATATAGGCTATGATTAGAATTATCCTTATGAAACTTGTCATAGTTATGGAGGGATTACCCAAAACCATCTCCCTAATATACAACTTGTCTATCATGTTGGAGTTCTTTATGATGATTACAATGATAAATATGATATTTTCAGTCCACCTACTATTGAGGAGAAAATTAATTATTATTCAAAATTCCTCCTATATTTCATGATTATGGCGATGAGAATTATAATGATAGCTATTTTGTTGAATTTGCTCCCACTACCATTAATGAGAATGACTATGCTTATGTGGAGAGTATTAATTCTTTTATGCATGTGGCTCAGGATAAGAATGTTTTATGTGATAGTTATATTGTTAATTTCATTCATGATGCTACTGAAAGTTATTATGGGAGAGGGAAACATAGTCTAATGCATCTCAACAATATCAAATTTCCCCTCTTCATGTTGAAATTTTTGAAGTTGCACTTATTTTGTCTTCCTATGCTAACCACTTTGTGCTTTATTGGCTTGTTTTTCTATAATATTCTTTTTTATAGGACGTGGGCTAGACTTAAATTTGTTTTACATTTGCTTCTTGATGCTCTCTTTTGCTTCATTTCATATTTCCCATGTGAGCATCTTCTCAAATTATCATGCCTAGCTAAAAGGCTTTAAAGAAAAGCACTTCTTTGGAGATAACCCATGGTTTTATTTTTTCTTTGTATTTCTATGTTTTCTTTGAGTCAAGGGGTTGTATACTTCTGTATAAACTTCTTTGTATCTTTATTTTCATGTTTTAGTTGTGCCAAGTAAAGTTTCTGACAAGAATTGGAGTTGGTTTTGGATTTCTGCGCAGGAAACAGATTTTTGCCGTCCACCGTAAAAAATCGTATAATTCACAGGAAAATCAGAATGGCCTGAAATTCCTTGTGCTTATTCCTCATCTGATTCCGCAACTTTTGTCGTTATTTAAGTTTTTAGATCTGAGCAACATAAGTGCCCCCAAAAAAAATCGTCTTTACAAACTGTTCTGGTTTTGACAGATTCTGCCATTTTTCTTGCATTTGCTCTTTTACGATGTCAAGTGGATTTATTTGCTTCACGAAACATCAGTGGCTGTAGCTAATGTTTAAAAGTATCAATAGAACTCATCCCATACAGTACCCATGGATTTTTGATTGTTGCACTAACCCTCTAATGTTAATTACTCTTTGAGTGTGGTGTGAAGGAAGTTTTCAAGGGTCAAGAGAAGAGGGTGATATATGTGATCAAGAAAAGTGCAAGGTCAAAGCTTGGGGATGCCCCCTGGTTCATCCAAGCAAATTTTAAGAAGACTCAAGCATCTAAGCTTGGGGATGCCCAAGGCATCCCCTTCTTCATCAACAATCTATCAGGTCACTTCTAGTGAAACTATATTTTTATTCGGTCACATCGTATGAAGTTTACTTGGAGCATCTATTTGTTTTTATTTGTTTTCTTTTGTTTTCCTTGCTGAAATAATATAGTTGTAACCTATCATTCTTTGTGTGGGAGAGAGACACGCTCCACTTTTTTGTTTGAATACTTGCTATGCTCGTATTCTTAGTTTTTCTTCTAGCTGCTGCAAAATTCTTTTTTAGCTCCTGTTTTTCTTGCATCTCTTATTCAGAGCTATTAGTTTTAGTAGAGTTGTTTTAGTACTCTCTTGTTTCATTTCTATATCTCTTGGAGAGTTTTTGTTGTTTGGTGTTTGATATAAAATGCTACATGTGGTAGATAGTATAACGAAAAAGCTTGCATATTCTTGTAGATCATTAAACTGATTCACTTGATTATTTGTTGTTGTTTTGAGATATTAATTTGATTAATGTTAAACTTTCTGGCCTATTAGAGTAAAAACAATTAATGGTTGGTCTAGAAGATTTAAACTGTCCACACTCAAATAACCAGTTGATAGGATAATGGTATATGACTTCCTTTGCTGATAGCAATGTAATGACTTTTTGTTACGCGCTACGGTCGGGGTAGATAATAGTGACTTCTCACTGCCACAGACCCTCTTGGAGTGATTTTCATTATTCCTTATGATATCATGATTTTATTTGGAATATTTTAACTTGTGAGTTCAATGTTGCGGTTTTCTGACACTCTGACCATCCATATTTGCTAGCCTCTTCGGCATTGTGCATTGCTCATTCTCACATTGAGAGTTGGTGCAAACTTCGCCAGTACATCCAAACCCCGTGGGAGAACTTTGTTCTTCTACACATAAGACAAAATTTATCTTCCTCAAAACAGCCACCATACCTACCTACCATGGCATTTCCATAGCCATTCCGAGATATATTGCCATACAACATCCATCATCATCATGTTACTTGTCATGCTTCATTGTTATTTTGCATACTGCTACACTGGCAGGAGCATTTAGTTTTATTTATATCAGAGATATTTCAGTTTGAGTTATGAGTACTAAAAGTGTGTTGATTCATTGTAAAATAGAGTGTTGCCCCTACCATTGAGGTTATATATCAAAAAAATAAGAAAAAAAGAAAGAAAGAGGCAAAAGAGAGAAAATAAAGAGAGAGAGAGAGAGAGAGAGAGAGAGGGAGAGAGAGAGAGAGAGAGGGCAGCACTACTATCATTTATTCCACACTTGTGCTTTGTTTAGCATCATTACTTCAGTTTGGAGAGATTTTTCATATTATGACTTGCATAACTATGTGGGGAACTTACATTATAGAACTTGGCTTGTATATTCCAATGACGAGCCTCCTCAAAAGAGCTCTAGGTCTTCGTGATCAAGCAGGTTGGATGCACCCCCACTAGTTCCATTGGAGAGCTTTCATACACTTATAGCTCTATGTGCATCCGTTGTGTAGCAATCACTACTCTTTGCATAACTTCGATTATAAGACTTCCTCTTGTCTAATGATCACTTCCAGTTGTGTGAGACTTTCTTCCATTGACCATCCAAACCCCCCATAATGTTATTTTAGGCACAACATCCTGGTGCCAGGAACCAATACAGAACGCTTGCTTGTTTTGAGTGCACAATTATTTGAATGATTTTCCTATGTGCATATTGTTGTCACTTGACTTCATCCTAACAGGAGTTGTTGTGAGAGTTTGATGCCTTGGATGATTATATTGTTGTTCTTGAAGCTTAAATCATCTTTAATATACTTTGCACAGTGGATTGTCTCTTAGTATTGATTCATTGAAAGGTTTTACTTTGTTATTCCTAATGGTTTATACATTACTCTTTGGTATCAACTATAAACCACAAACTTTATTCATTTGATCCTAGTTTACATGCTTTACATTACTATGATGATCAAGTTTATGTTGGTAGCATGTCACCTCAGAAATTATTTGTTTTATCGTTTACCTACTCGAAGACGAGTAGGAACTAAGCTTGGGGATGTCGATACGTCATAAACGTATCCTTAATTTCTGATGTTCCATGTTGTTTTCATGCCATATGCTACATGTTTTCCTTACACTTTATGTCATTTTTATCGATTTCCCGGGACTAACCTATTGACAAGATGCCACAGAGCCAGTTCCTGTTTTCTGCTGTTTTTAGTTTCAGAAAAGTTGTTCCGGAAATATTCTCGGAATTGGACGATTCAAAAGCCAGAAGTCTTAGAATTCCCGGAGGGTCCATGGAGTCCCGAAGAGACCCAGAGGGGGGGGGGGCACCGGGTGACCACACCATAGGGTGCGCGTCCTACCCCTTGGCCGCCTCGCCAGGTGGTATGGGCCCCCTGGCCACCCACCGACATCGCCCTTTCTCCTATATATGCCCCCCGATGCATAAACCCTAGATCAATCGACCCTTTCCACCAAAAACATCTGTAGCTCCGCGACCGCCGCCGACAAGTTTCGGGGGACAAAAACTCTGTTCTGGCACCCTGCCGCGGGGAAGTGCCCCCGGAGCCATCTCCATCGACTCTACCGCCATCTCCATCGCCGTTGCTGTCTCCTATGATGAGGAGGGAGTAGTTCTCCCCCGGGGCTGAGGGTTCAATCGATAGCTATGTGTTTCATCTCTCCCTCCCATGGTGTGATCTTTATGTGATCGTGAGCTTTGTAATCTAGTTGAATTAGTAGATGTTACTCTTCACCTGTTATGCTACTCAATTGGTTTTGTTATGAGATCTCCGTAAACACTTTGATCACGGTGTAAAGGTGACAGTGTGTGCACCGTGTGGTTTAGCATGATATTTATATCTTGTGTTGGATGACCCTATAAAATTGTGGTGTTTGTCTAGTACCTTCTAGGGTGCTCATAGTGACAGCGTGGGGTTAACTAGACATGGGAATGCGACTTTGACGAGTGCTTTTTGCAGCCCTACGCAATGAATTGGTGTTTGTTATTCAACCGGAGAGTGGTTCAGAGTAGCGTAGTGAAGAGAGATATTTATGCATTCAATTATGTTATCATTGTAAGAGTGTCTACTAGTGAAAGTAGGATTCCTAGGCCTTGTTTCTAAGCATTGAAACATCGTTTACATTCAGTTCTGCTACATGTTTGCTTGCTGACATTTTTATTTTAGATTGCTATTATCACTTATCATCATCCATATTACTTGTATTTCAGTCTCTCTTCGCCAAACTATTGCACCTATGCAACTGACAATTGTATTAGGTGTGTTGGGGAGTCTTAATTGCAGGGTTGCTTGAGAGGGATATCTTTGACCTCTACCTCTCTGAGTTCGATAAACCTTGGGTGATCCACTTAAGGGAAACTTGCTGCTGTTCTACAAACCTGTGCACTTGGAGGCCCAACATTGTCTACAAGAATAGAAGCGTGCGTAGACATCACACCCCATCTGTTCCGAACACGGGCACAACATAAAATTCCAGTGCCTGATATTTCCAAGGTCTAGTGGCTAGAAGTTCCGGGGTTTAACCCACTGGAAGTTCCAACCTTAGACACTGGTATTTCCGGCCCAAAACTGGGTGTCTGTAACAGGGATAAAATATAAGGTCTCTCCTACACAAAGACTAGAATGGTTGGTGAAAGCAATATGGTTTGTTTTCATGCAAAGTATGATTCCACCATACTTTTCATCATCCAACCCCTTTTGAAAATACGGTTTTGCTATTTACGCAAAATAAAGGAAATCCATCTTCAATCTCTTCAATTTTGGGGGGTCACCAACCGTCTTGTGCAACCATCGACATCATCCAGAAACACTTAGCACACGGTTAGAACACCAATTGTGTTGTCATTACCACCAAAACCTATTTAGGAGAGAAATGCTCTTTCACTTCCAGATCCAAGTGCTATCTCCTAGCCAAGTGTTGTTACCTTTTGAAGGGTATGCACCTCCTAGATAGCTATGTATTAATTGAAAACCTTCACGTTGATTGTGAATGAATCAACAGATGTGGTGGATGAAGATCTTCTAATCTGTGTGGAGATCTAGCATTATTGATTTGGAATGGAATTGGTATCCTTGATCAATGAGGGATAGGTGTGGTCTATGATATTGGGTACTTTGTGTCCGAACCTCCTCTAACGAGGATGCATGACATCTCCAACAATCTAAACCCCGGGGGAATATATCTCGTGTTTAAGATTCTATGTCCCTAGATCCTTTAGTTTCTTACAATATGCTTTTCTACAAGTTTATCTTTGTAGTTTGTATTCTTAGTATGTTTTAGCCAACAGGTAGAAAATAGTTTGTTAAAATCAACCAACCTACATTAAATTTGCCACATCGTCTATTCAACGTGCCTCCTTGTTTTTAGAGGACACAACGGAAATTGGCGACCGTTGATGTGTTTTTCATGTTACTTTCGCTTTATTTTGTAATAAGGTGGATGCACAAATATATGCATCCTCTAATTTCTAGCGTCATGTTGTTGCAGAGTCACACTCTCCCCTTTTTTGTATTAGTAACTGACGACTCTTGGTGCATGTCATGTTCACCGCGGCATAATTATTGTCATGTTATATGTCTTTTTAGCTCTGTGTCTTGTGATAGGGTAGCGTGGGTGCACAAATGCATCCTCGAAATTTGAACATCATATTGTTGAAGAGTCCAAGCATATTTGTGCCTCACTTACGTTATACTCCCGCTGACTCATATTAATCGTCTCAAAATTGGACAACAGTGACGAGGGGAGTAGTTAGACATTGCAGGTGTTAGAAAGCAAAGTAGGCGTTGTTGACAATTTTGAAGCAGGATGGAGGAGCGGCCGTGGCAGTAGTAGGAGAGGTCGCTAATGCAGAGCGGCGTGATTTATGCGATGAAAGAGATTCATTTATGTATGGATGTGGCTAGCTGTAGCGATAACTTTGCGTGCTGAGTGACCAAAGCTCGCTTTAACCATTGCGCGACGCATTGCAAGGACACGGTAGATTTTTTCTTGAGAGGGAAAAAGTAATCTTGCGACGGATCAACGGGAAACTTCTTCGCTAACCGTACTGTTGGAGTACGATGTTAGCAATAGCCGGTGCAATCAGCTAGGAGTACTAGCTGTTTATTAGAGCATCATCAGTACCAGTCACTAGGGTGGGTCATAGGGCCTTTTCCAACAAGGACGTCAAGAAGTTGGAAGCAAGCCGTTTAGAAAAAAAGTTATTATTGTGGGAGCCGAATGTGAGATCCGCCGACCGGAAGCTCAGCTTGTTTTCTTAACGAGTTGCTGATAAAAGTATAGCGGTTTGTGCAGGATATTCTTGCAAACTCGCACGTACAGCAGGCTTCGCTTCTTCTTGGTTGGATTAATGATTAATCAAGTAAAACGTGCGTGCACTGCAAACCAAACGTGCCTCGGTCTGGCCACCACCGAGAGCGTAAACGAGCCGCGCGGTCAACGCGGCTGAGCCAGCCATGTACACACGTACGGGGAGCAGAGCACCCCCGAATGGTGTACGAGCAGTTTGTTTTTGTTGCAAAACCGGAGGTTGATGCCAAAACGGTGTCCGCATCTCCGTCTGATTAGCAAGTGCGAAATACTACTAGACAAATGTTCTCTCGGGTAGCTAGTCGTGGGCTCTGCGTGGCCGTCACGATGCTCCTTGCATGTTACCGGGTAGGTGTACGTGCATGGCACGTAGCCGCCATTAATCCGCAGGATAAGCAGGACGTCTTGTGTTACCAGCTGGCTCGTGAGCCGTGTCCCTGGCTGGCTGCCTAGAATTTTAAAGGAGTTGACATTTTTGGTGTGGTGTCGTTTGTTCAGCGCTAGCTACTCTGTTTGCTGGGATTGTGTTTCCCAGGGGAGAACTTCACCCTTGCACAGAGCACGAGTGCAGTGTACGAGGACCTACGTATCCAAACGAGACAAAAGTTTGTACTGTAGTAGTCTACAAGCAGCCTGCTTACCTTTGAGAATTGGGATTCTTTTCTTTTTTTCCTTTTTTTTTTGAGAATTGGGAGTATGTTTTTTTAGGGACAGCGTAGACACGTCTTCGTTTTTCATCCCATCGGAGACGGGAATCTCAAAAAAAATACAGGTTGGGCTTTTGGGCGCCAGATTGGGCTTCGAACAGACAGTGGCTTAGCCTAGAAAATGTCTCGTTTTTATTTCTGCTGGAAAAGAAATCTGTTCCGTAGGTACTAGATGGGCTTCTTCAGCACGTAGCAGAAGGGAATGGCCTGGGAAGTACTGAAGTGGACTCGGGAACTAGCCCAGTTAAAGTCCAGTCTGCCGTTCTCTGCTGGGATGGGCAGCTGATAAACTCTTCCCAGCGCATGTAAATTTGGCCCTAACCATTCAGAAGACAACTAGAAACCCCTATCTTCTTTCTCCCCAATACAACTTGCCGCATCATATGAGGCGTTCTGCCCGGTTTGTCTCAAGGAAAGGAAAAAACCAAATAAAACATATTAAGGAACCTAAAAAATCCAACAAATATTCTTCACATAATTCTGAAGCAAGTTAAATTCCTCCTACCTACTGCTACGATCTACTTCCCAATGATATGATGAGTACTAATCTTTTGATTTTCTCTACTTTCCCTATTCATAATCATGCATCGTTTTGCAAAAAAAAACATATGGTTTTCAAATTACAGGATATACGAAGAATATACTTAGCACACAAATAGAAATAGTAGGCCAAGTATGACATAGTACTAAGATGGGTTCTCCACAACACAAAAAAAGCAAATAGAAACAACTAGCTCCTCTAAATTAAGAAGTTTAGACAGACATCTAGAAGACCATGACTTGATTTGCAAAGCACAGCTTGATGTTTTCCCTTTAATGACAGAATTTGTGTACCATTGTGGTTAATTCGTAACCTGTTGCAAACAAAAACTTTCATTAGAGGCACTAATAAAATCTCCACAACTCTAAAAAATTGCATTTACAAAAAATAGATGTTGCTGAAGATTTACCACATGGTGGATCAAACCAAGCAAACTTGATTCTTCCCATCTTAGATAACCAAGGTAACTTACCAGTTTGTTTACAACCTGGCTATCCATCATGCATCCATATCTAAAAGTCCACCTCAATAAATCTATCCAGCAAATCCCTTGGTATTAAGTTGCAGCAACGAAGTGATTGCTATGTGTGCAACACAAAAATGCATTAAGATCAATATGTAATGTAAGCAGTGGTTCCCATCTGTAGACAAGAGCACCGATGTACTGTACTACTCTACAAGCAGCCTGCTTACCTTAGAATTTTTTTGAGGATTGGGATTCTGGCAGAGCTCAGAGCTAGCTTAGTTCTCAGTCATACTTGTAACCGTTTGATACGTCTGTGCGGAGATTTGCGCAACTGGTCTTTTTGTTTTTTTTTGGTCTAAGCAAGGGGTGGCCAAATGGGATGAAATGGGCCGCATCAGTTTAGGCTGATTTTTTTTTCTCCATCTGTTTTGTGGCTGCTAGGAGTTAGGCCCTTTTCTTTTACGGTTTTATTTATAGTGAGCTAAGTTGACTATGTCCTTGTGGGTTTTGTGTGTGAGTCCTCTCTGCCGTTCTCTGCTGGGACGGGCGGCTGATAAATTCTTCTCAGCCCACGTAAATTTGGCCCTAACCATTTTTTCTCCATCAAATCTTCTGTTCTCGCATAAGAAAATCTTTCCTCCCAAATAGAAAGATCGTCCTCGTGTTTGGAAGCTTTGATGGACGCGACTACGCGGTGGCATCGTACGAAGACTGCTCCCAGCAAAGGTAAAACATGTACACGAAAGATCGAACGAGGAAGGGGTCCCCCTATGTAGTGCTTATAGCACTACGTATTAGGGATCGTCCGTGCTCTTAGCGAGCTGGAAGGCTCATCTCGCCCGCATCAGGAAAACCGCACGGTATCGATAGTTAGAGATGGGCCGGCCCATTTCCCCTGGCGAATTGAATCCTGTACCTGTACGTGCGGAAACACACCATCAACCGATCGAATCCTGTACCTGCTGCTAGCTTCTTGGACACGTAGGGGTAGACCCATGTGGAACGAATAAAAAAATTCGAGCCTAATCTAGTACTAGTCACTATAAGCAGTACATTTTTTGGTGCAGAATTTTTTTTTTGGTCAAACTGAAAAGGTATAAAATTTAAAATGTTCATATTTATATTTTTGTTCAAATTCAAAATTTGTTCACATTCGAAATTTTTTCAAATTCTAAATTTAAAAAGAATAATTTTGAACATTTTTTAGTTTGAACAAAAAAAAATCTAAACAAAAAAATTCGGTGAACATTTAAAAAAAAATTAGAACAGATTTCAAAACAAATAATAAAAAGAAAAAATACAGTAATGGAAAAGAAAAATGGAAAAAACACGAGACAATAAAAAGATAAAAAGGGCATCCTAGACATGAACCACTATCTAGCTTGGTGGTTGCTCCTGTGAACTCCCGCGTTGAGGTTGCAGGCTCGAATCCCAAGACACTCCCACGTTATTTTCTCCTGTAATTTGCCTTAATGGGCCGGCCCATTTCGAAATCCAACGCGGGCGTGCTATAGGCGCTATATAGTATTTCCGCGAGGAAGCGCGCCATTTCGTGCTGAGTTTTCATGGGCCGAAAACGGAAGAAAAGCCCGGTAGCAGACTTTGGCCACCCCGCTTGTTTATCCCCAGATAAAACAGGCCGACGTCAGAAGATAACTAGAAAAGTCTGACTTACCTCCATCTTCTCTCCCCACGAAATTTTGCCGCATCATATGAGGCGTTCTGCCAGTGTCTTAGGAAAGGAAAAAACCAAATAAAACATATCAGGAAACCCAAAAAAATCCAACGAAAATTCTTCACATAATTCTGAAGCAAGTTATGCACCTCCTACCTACTATTATGATCTGCTTCCCCATGATCTGATGACAAATATTTTGATTTTCTCTACTTTCCCTACTCATAATCATGAATAATCATGCATGGGTTTGCACAAAAAACATGTGGTTTTCAAATTACAGGATATACGAAGAATATACTTAGCACACAAATAGGAATAGTAGGTCAAGTGTGACATAGTACTAAGATCGGGTTCTCCACAACACAAAAAAGCAAATAGAAACAACTAACTCCTCTAAGTTATGAAATTTATATTGGAATTTTGGCCCATTAATGGCCCAGCCTATTTTAGTGTTCCACAAATTCCTGAAAATCCTATAGGCCCATGTGGCCCATTTGTGTATGGCAAGAGGTAGGAAATGTTTAGTCTCACATTGCCAGTTGAGTGGAAGTTTTACCTGTTTATAAGGGAGGCCTTTCCACTTGTTGTATGAGCATGAGAAGGAGATGACTACACGCGCGCTTCTCCTCCGCCGCCCGCCTCGCCTCGCCTCGTCACGACGCGCGCGCTACGGATTACGCATGAATTAGAATATGAATAGGCGCAAGAATCTAAAACGTTTTGCTCAGTGGGTTTTGATTACGGAGGCTACTCAGCTTCGGCTGCTGCCTGTCTGCCCTTCCTGACTCTTCGTTTCAGGTCGCTCCTCTCCAGAGATATGCACAACAGATCCACACCTCTGCCTCATATTTCGAGCACTGCGCCCACCGCGGGACGGGACAGTAGGCCTCCGGAACCGCGTCTCTTCGGATCCTGTACGGGAGAAGGGCGGTAAGGTTTTTGGGGAGCGCTGCGGCGCGACTACTGACGTCATCGTCATCACGGACGCCGACGACTACTTCCCGAACGACGACTTCTTCCCAGACGTCGACAACCTTTTCGGCGACATGTCTGACGCGCCCAACGTCAACGGTTCTTCGTATGCACCGTACGTGTTCATGTTTTTGCTTCATGTCTCAATACATGTTCTTCTAATACCGATCTATTTGAATCTGTCTATGTCACGTTTTCATCATATGACTACTTTATTTCTAGTTATTCTAGCCATATGTTATTTATCTTTTTTATGGATTAAATCTTTTGGAAAATTGCTCATATATTCAACAATCCAAAAACCTTATTTTAGGCAATTTTCAATCGTTGGCTTTGCTGCTTCTATGAAGCCCCATGTTTTCAAAGGGAAAGATTTCAAGCGGTTTCGTGCGAGAGCCACTCTCTGGTTTCAAACCATGAGGTGCTACGACGCCGCTAAGGGCAAGCCTAAAGGAGAGCTTTCTGCTGCTGATGAGAAAGCTTTCGAGGAAGCCGACACCCTTCTGAGATGAAGAATTGCAAGAATGTCAAGAATGTCAATGTTGTCATTGGGGATACTGAGATGAAGGATGTTGGGTACGGTAAATTCCCTACTATTCTTTCAGTATGTCATTCTCCTGATTGGTGGATTGACACTGGTGCCAATGTACACATATGTGCTGATATCTCATTGTTTTCTTCATACCAGTTTGCATGGACTTCCTCCGTGCTGATGGGAAACGGGTTGCATGCTTCTATTCGAGGTGTTGGTACAGTGGATCTGAAGTTTACTTCAGGGAAGATCGTGCGCCTGAAGAACGTTCATCATGTGCCCTCTATCAATAAAAATCTTGTTAGCGGATCTCTCCTGTGTCGAGATGGCTACAAGTTAATGTTTGAGTCCAATAAATTTATAGTATCAAAGTTTAGAACTTTTGTTGGTAAAGGTTATGATTGCGGAGGCTTGTTCCGCTTATCTCTTTCAGACGTTTGTAATAAAGTTGTGAATCATATTTGCACCAATAGTGAATCAAATGTCTGGCATTCACGTCTTTGTCATATTAATTTTGGATGCATGACTCGGTTGGCCAAAATGAATTTAATCCCAAATTTCACTACTGTCAAGGGCTCTAAGTGTCAAGCATGTGTGCAAGCAAAGCAACCTCGCAAGTCTCATACGACTGCGGAGGTACGAGACTTGGCACCACTTGAGCTCATACATTCAGATCTTTGTGAGATGAATGGAGTGTTAACAAAAGGTGGAAAGAAATATTTCATGATGTTGATTGATGATTCCACTCGTTATTGTCATGTGTATCTCTTAAAAACAAAAGATGAAGCTTTGAACTTCTTCAAGATCTATAAAGCTGAAGCAGAAAATCAACTTGATCGGAAAATCAAGAGACTTAGGTCTGATCGTGGTGGAGAGTATTTTTCCAACGAGTTTGATTCTTTCTGTGCGGAACATGGTATAATCCATGAGAGGATGCCTCCCTATTCACCTCAATCTAATGGGGTGGCTGAAAGAAAGAACTGTACTCTAACAGATTTGGTTAATGCCATGTTAGATACATCAGGACTTTCCAAGGCATGGTGGGGGAAGGCGATATTGACTGCGTGTCATGTCCTAAACCGAGTTCCCACAAAGAACAAAGAAATAACTCCATTCGAGGAACGGGAGAAGAAAAGATTAAAAATCTCTTACTTACGAACTTGGGGTTGTTTGGCGAAAGTCAGTATACCAATTCCCAAAAAGCGCAAGCTTGGACCCAAAACCGTGGACTGTGTTCTTATGGGCTACGTGTTCCGTATCATTGGTTATAGATTCTTGATAATAAAATCTGAGGTACCAGACATGCATGTCGGTACAATCATGGAGTCGAATGATGCAACTTTCTTTGAAGACATCTTTCCCAAAAAGGAGATGCCTAGCTCATCGAATCATGAGATACCTAATTCATCTACTTAGGAATTGTCTGTAATTCCCGAATCCACCATTCCGATAGATTATGTTGAGAATCCCGTAGAGGATAACAATGAAGTCCCTTTAAGGAGCAAAAGACAAAGGACTGCAAAGTCCTTTGGTGATGATTTCATTGTGTATCTCGTGGATGACACACCCAGGATTATTTCAGAAGCATATGCATCTCTTGATGCTGACTACTGGAAGGAAGCTGTCCGTTGCGAGATGGATTCTATCCTGGCTAACGGAACCTGGGAGATCACTGACCGTCCTTATGGGTGCAAACATGTAGGATGCAAGTGGGTGTTCAAGAAAAAGCTTAGGCCTGATGGTACAATTGAAAAATATAAGGCCAGGCTTGTGGCTAAGGGTTACACCCAGAAAGAAGGAGAAGACTTCTTTGATACCTACTCACCTGTGGCTCGACTGACCACCATTCGGGTACTACTCTCATTGGCTGCCTCACACGGTCTTCTCGTTCACCAAATGGACGTTAAGACGGCTTTCCTTAACGGAGAGTTAGATGAGGAAATTTACATGGAGCAGCCAGATGGCTTTGTAGTACCGGGCCATGAAGGCAAGGTTTGTAAGTTATTGAAGTCACTGTATGGCCTCAAGCATGCTCCTAAGAAATGGCATGAAAATTTTGAGAGGACTTTGACTGCTGAAGGCTTTGTTGTAAACGAATCTGACAAGTGTGTATACTATCGTCATGGTGGGGGGCGAGGGAGTTATTCTGTGTTTGTACGTCGATGACATACTGATATTTGGAACCAACCTTGACGTAATTAAGGAGGTCAAGGATTTATTATCTCGATCCTTTGATATGAAGGATCTTGGAGTAGATGATGTTATACTAAACATCAAACTGCTAAGAGACGACAATGGTGGGATCACTCTGCTTCAATCCCACTATGTGGAAAAGGTCTTGAGTCGTTTTGGGTATAGCGACTGCAAGCCTTCTCCAACGCCGTATGATCCTAGTGTTTTACTTCGAAAGAATCGACGGATTACTAAGGATCAGTTGAGATATTCTCAGATTATTGGCTCGCTTATGTATCTAGCTAGTGCCACGAGGCCCGACATTTCGTTTGCTGTGAGCAAATTGAGTCAATTTGTTTCAAATCCGGGAAATGATCACTGGCATGCGTTTGAAAGAGTTATGCGCTATTTAAAATGCACTATGAGCTATGGAATTCATTATACCAGGCACCCAAGGGTACTTGAGAGATATAGTGATTCAAATTGGATTTCTGATGCTGATGAGATTAAAGCCACAAGTGGTTATGTTTTTACACTTGGTGGTGGCGCTGTTTCTTGGAAGTCTTGCAAGGAGACCATCTTAACGAGGTCAACTATGGAAGTAGAACTCGCAGCATTAGACACAACCACTGTTGAAGCAGAGTGGCTTCGTGAGCTCTTGATGGACTTACCTGTGGTTGAAAAACCAATACCCGCTATTCTAATGAACTGTGATAATCAAGGTGAACAGTTCCAAGGATAATATGAAGTCATCAAAACATGTGAAGAGGAGATTAAAATATTTCAGAAAATTGAAAAACTCCGGAGTTATTGCGTTGGAATATATCCAAACATCTATGAACTTGGCAGATCCCTTCACAAAGTGTCTTTCACATAATGTGATCGATAATGCATCGAAGGAGATGGGAATGAGACCCACTGCATGAGTTGTTCACAGCGGCAACCCACTCTATGTGATCGGAGATCCCGTTAAGTAGAATTGGGAGACAAAACTGTTGATCAACTGAGAGGAGAGTATCCTTACATTTATTTAATACCATTTCTTGAAGATGCAATACTCTCCTATACTGCAAGGTAGGCTGATATAAATCTTAATATTTTCCAAGAGGCTTCATTGTAAGCAAAGATGCTGACCTGCAGGACATCTTCTGAGGAATTCACCTATATGAGTTCGACTGTTAAACGTCGCAGTCTATGAGAATTGGGTTCTCTCTAGTAAACTCATGAAAGGTCTTGGAGTATGACGTATAAGCTCCACCCGCGGGGAAGTACCACGGTAGTCAAGTATCGGTCAAGACTTTGTGTGAAGCAAATTCGCAGAAAACTTGCAGTTCAAGGCACAGTCCACTGTTCAAGTTGCAAACCAGTGTAACACAGAGTTCTTGGTGGAGTTCAACTTAACAGTCTCCACTGTAGAACCGGTATATAAACAGTGTTTTCGAACCTAAGGAAAATTTTGTGTGCCTCTATGATCTTGTGGGGGATTGTTGGAATTTTGGCCCATTAATAGCCCAGTCTATTTTAGTGCTCCACAAATTCCAGAAAATCCTAGAGGCCCATGTGGCCCATTCGTGTATGGCAAGAGGTGGGACAAATGTTTAGTCCCACATTGCTAGTTGAGTGGAAGTTTTACCTGTTTATAATGAGGCCTTTCCACTTGTTGTATGAGCATGAGAAGGAGATGACTACACGCGCGCTCCTCCTCCGCCGCCCGCCTCGCCACGACGCGACCGCGCGCGCGCGCCGCGGGTTGCGGGAATGCCTCGAGCCGAGAGCCCCTCTCTCTTTATTTTGCCACATGCATGAATTAGAATATGAACAGGCGCAAGAATCTCAAACGTTTTGCTCAGTGGGTTTTGATTAGGGAGGCTGCTCAGCTTCGGCTGCTGCCTGTCTGCCCCCCGACTCTTCGTTTCATCTTCTCGCGTGGCATGTTTGGCTCCTGCTCTGTGCCTATAAAACAAGAGGTCGCTCCTCTCCAGAGATACGCACAACAGATCCACACCTCTACCTCATATTTCGAGCACTGCGCCACCGATCAGGACATCTCCATCCCATGCCGCGGCGTGCACCGCGGGACGGGACAATAGGCCTCCGGAACCGTGTCTCTTCGGATCCTGTACGGGAGAAGAGCGATAAGGTTTTTGGGGAGCGCTGCGGCGCGACTACTGGCATCATCGTCATCACGGACGCCGACGACTACTTCCCGAACGACGACTTCTTCCCAGACGTTGACAACCTCTTCGGCGACATGTCTGACGCGCCCAACGTCAACGGTTCTTCGTCTGCACCGTACGTGTCCATGTGTTTGCTCCATGTCTCAATACATGTTCTTCTAGTACCGATCTATTTGAATCTGTCTATGTCACGTTTTCATCATATGACTACTTTATTTCTAGTTATTGTAGCCATATGTTATTTATCTTTTTCATGGATTAAATCTTTTGGAAAATTGCTCATATATTCAACAGTTTAGGCACGCATCCAGAAGACCATGACTTGATTTACAAAGCACAACTTGATGTTTTTTAATGACAGAATTTGTGTACCATTGTGGTTAATTTGTAACCTGTTGAAAAAAAAAATCATTAGAGGCACTAATAAAATCTCCACAACTCTAAAAATTTGCATTTACAAAAAATAGATGTTGCTGAAGATTTACCACATGGTGGATCAAAGCAAGCAAACTTGATTCTTCCCATCTTAGATAACCAAGGTAACTTACCAGTTTGTTTACAACCTGGCTACCATATTATTTCACCACAACTAGGAGGTTCTTTTTACCAAAATATTTTAACATACCTACCTGGTTAAACTAAGTTAGTTACCAACTACTTTCTATACATAAGGCAGTATTCTTACCTGTTATAACACAAAGTTTGCTATGTTCTACTTGCCAAGTCATTTTTAAGAAGTTAACTATTAGATAGTTTCAAAAGAGCTAGCTATCAAATTAAGTAATGCTAGATATCATGTTGATTTAATGCAGCTGTCCGTTTAAGAAAAGCATGCTCCCTTTGATCTTTTATCTTAAGTATCACTTTAATTCTAGTTGCCAGAATGAATGATAATGGTTACCAAGTTGTTTACTGATAGATGCGATGTAAAAAATATAAAGACTTCATAATTTGTTTTCCAAACTATATGAACTGTAGTAACAAATAGAGTGATCAAGCTAAGCTAGGTTTTGCAATAGTTACCAAATTATTTAGTAATAGCTACACTGATCAAACTAAGCTAGGATTTTTCCTAATCTCCGAGCACCATGCAAGAAGCTCATGGGTGCGACACTTGTGTATTTATGACTATCATGTTAAATCATGGTAGCTACAATGTTAGGAAAAATCATGCTGTCGAGATTAAAAACATTCTTGGTTTATTTTAAGAAGGTAGCTATTAGTTAGTTTCAAAAGAGCTAACATGTTAAGTAATGCTAGATATCAAGTTTATTTAATGCAACTATCATGTTAAGAAAATCTAACATCCTAGATTTTTTTTAAAAAAAATATAAAACCAGCATGCATACATCTCATCATGGCATGATTACACAAAGGTGCATTTAAAAATTTAAACATCACAAAACAAAAACCCTAATTGAATTTATCACCAAAAATAATACCTTTATTGACCCATGCTATTTTCCCTATAATAAAATTTATGTTGATTTTACAAAAGTACCAAAACATTTTTAAATAGTTTAAACTTTGCAAACTATATTTTTACATGTCCTTATAAAATGGTTCAGACCAATTTTAAATTTGTTTGGGGTTCCTTTCATTAAATAAAATAAAACAGAAAAGAAAAACAAAACAGAACAAAAAAAGAGAAAAGAGAAAAAAAAACAGCAGCCCAACCCATCTCTCCCTCTCTCCCGCGCAGCAGCCCGTTGGGCCGAATCTTATCGCTCGTGCGCGCAAAAACCAGCCTAGCCGCGCCCCTCTCTCTCTGCCATGTGGGCCCCGAGTGACGTCAGCATGACGCGAACGCGTCCCTAACCTCCCTGTCGATTAGTCATCTCGACAAGTCCCTCAGATGATACGGTAGGGTTTCGATTAAGAGAACGAATACGAGGTCGTGACAATCGTCGGTTAACACGGGGCACGATTTTACCCAGGTTCGGGGCCCTCGTAGAGGTAAAACCCTTACTCCTGCTCTTGAGATCTGTATTATGAGTAGATCGATTACAAAGGGGGTGCGCAAGCCGAGAGATTGATCTCGAGCTTATGGCTATGGTGGTGAAAATTAGATTGGATCCCACCTTGATGGTTCTCCTAGCCTTTTATAGGTGGCTACGTCTCAAACCGTGTCCGGGGGGGTTACAAACCCTAGCTCTACGTTGGTAGGAGTTTTCCTTCTTGACCCGCAAGTCTTGCAGGTGGGCTTATACTGGGCCTTCTAGAACAGCGGGATAGCGCCTTGCTTTGGGCCTTGGTCTTGGGCCTTGGACCGGGTAGACTCACCCGACAGGTACAGGAGTCATCCCCACGTCAGTAGCCCCCGAGTGTTTATTCGACTGAGAATAGTCGGATAAGCACTCAAAGTTCGTTCTTAGATTTTGCGACTGGCCATTCAATCGCCTGTCTTCAAGGGTGTATACCCTTCATGCGAGGTGCTCGCGTACTCGAGCATCGAGTGGTAAATGCGCCTTGCGTTGGCTATTTTCGCAGAAGGGTACGGCTCAGTCGCTTGGCTCTCCCAAAAGATCAGGTCCAATTAATTGCATATAGGGCAAAAACAGTTCTGGCCTACACGAATTCGAGACCTCTGACTCGAGCTCGGCGAGGTGATCGTTGCGACTGGGCCCTGGAGGTCTTATCGAGTCAAACTTAACCTTTAAAAGGGGTACTCGGCGCGTCCGCTAGGATTATTCTTCGTGTTGTTGACACAAAATGTTTACTGGAGGACGCAACTCGAGTGCGATTCCAGACCCACAGGAGAGATCCTTGGGTCTTACCTTCATACTCGGAAGAATACGCCATCCAGATGTGCTTAGTCAGCCGAACGATCTGGGATTAAAATGATGTGTAATTATATCGTGAGGTAGAGTTGCGGGATCCGCATACTCGCGATTTTACCTTAGTCGCACTATAAGTGCTATCTTATGAAACTCTTCGAGTGAGGTAATCTTCTTTTCCCTGATCTTGTGCTAAAGAGATTTCGTGTTATGAAGTTTATGCGAAAGAAATTTCGTGTCAATGTATTTATACGAAAGAGATTTTGTGTTGAAATGCCCATACGAAAGAGATTTCGTGAAAGGGTGCCCATGCGAAAGAAATTTCGCGTCCTGATGTTCATGCGAAAGAGTTTTTGTGTCGTGAGGTACGCAGTGACGGTACTACGCACTCGACTGCTCCCGATGGAACGTGACGAAGTGGGTCAGAGCGCGCGGGGCCCATCTTGTCAACTTTTTTTACTAGAAATGAGTGATCGTGTCCCGGTTATTCCGATGGCCGCGCTGTAAATTCACACGATCTTTTCGTAAAGATCGTGCGGGGTAACCGCCCCATCTCTCCGTTTCCGCTTCACACGTGGCGGTTGCGATGAGCGCCACATTCGCGGATCAACGGCTCAGATCGTCCTGGCGCGGGAATAAGTATTGGGCCTTAGGGGAAAAGTAACTTTCCCGGCTCTCATTCGTCTTATTCCTCCCTTGCGCACACCTTCTCCTCTGTGAGCACGAAGCATCCTCCAATGGCAGGAGCCATGAAGCGCGGCGCAGCGGCGTCTGGTAAAGAGGTGGCGAGCGCCTCCGCGGAGGCCCCGGCGAAGAAGACGGGCGATTCACGCCCGTCGAACACCAAGAAGAAGAGCATCACTGAGATGCAAAGGGAGGGGATGCTTCCTCCCGAGGTGTCGCACCCTGGCTTCTAAGGGATACTCATCGTACGAACTGGATAGCAGGTGCTTGGATTATGGGGCATAACTGCTCCCACGCCCCAGCTTCCTGGTAGGCCTGCGCTTATGCGCGACAACACAAGCCCTGCTATTCCACCGTCGATGTAAACTATCCACTAGAAGTCATAGGCACTACTGTCGACGTACTTCATATCAATCACGCACGGTACGTCAACAGCTTTGAACGAATGATGATCACAACTTATCTCTAAGACACAAAAGATGGAAATAAGGTAGCAAATGGCCTTCACTAAGGCAGAGATAGCAAATACAATCATCCAGAGGACACATGTCCCAACATAGCATTCATTACATCAGCGGAAGCAATCAAATGTGTCTGGGTACAGACAAATCCAACAGGCTTAAGAAGCCGGAGAAAATAAAGGAGACGAAGCCCATCCACGTAGGTTCTGGATCCTGCCCTGGTCCAGCTAGCTACTCGTCTGCAGCCTCGTCAAACTCCACGAAGTAGCCATCCTGGTGGTCATCGTAGCCGTAGTCGTAGTCTGCGTAAACCACAGCCCCAACGGGGTCAGTACATCCAAGTACTGGCAAGCAAGACTCACAGTTCACCAAAGTATACCCCGTCAACACAAGCACAGATGACTTGGGTTCAACGGAAAGAAGGGGATATAAATAATGCTGCAACTGGTTGCGCTAACCAACTACAGAGATTCTAGCTCTTCCAACTATCAGAAGGGGATAAGATCGAGGGTTGTAACCAACTGAAAGATAACTTCAAACAAACTCATCATGGATCTCGCCCCTTATCCAAAGAAGCAATCCGAGGATAACTCACACAGTTGGATTAAGATGAACCAAGTTATTGTGACAATAATCCTATTACTAGTCAAATTGTTAATCATGGGGTGTGAGATAGTGAATCATTAGGTTTAAGTTGTCCTGAGTACTTGTTAGCCAGTACTTTCACCAAGTAGTCCATAACCGCGGAAAACACGGCTTCTCGAGAAGATTATCCCTGCAGGGTTGCACCAATTTGGCCGTACACGTATGAATAACCCGCCAGATGGAATGCCTCCCACCAAGCGGGGCACTCAACACAACTCAACTCTTCTCCGCATCAAGCCCAAAGCACCTTGGGCGCACGGCTAATCGAGCCCAGAAGAAAATGGACCCTCATAGCACTCTAAGAACGTGTCCCCCTATATGCCGACTACAAAAGTTCCACCCTGCGCTGGGCTCGCAAAAACATGCATGCGGCAAATAGAAAGCACGAACTAAATGAGATGATTTGGACGAGATGCGAATCGAATCAAATTGAGGGGGGCGCCCATACTCGCTTCCCACATGCGGGTAGTGCGCTCATCATGGATCAGTAGACAAGACCCTTTTCCTATTAGGGTCGACACTAGCAGGCCTCAAAACCACACAGGGCCTCCTTCCGGTGCCTTATCATCAACTTATTATTAACAGTAATAACATTAGCATGATTGATTGATTGATTAAACATCGAGCCCCCAGAACATAATGAAATATAGTAACTGAAAGTAACGGGTAACAGACTCGAGCAAAACAACCTAAGCATGCTAGTAAGACACTGACTCAATCAATGGGGTTGTAGGAGGGGTGATGAGGCAATATCAGGGTTAAAGGATTCATGTGATAGGTTCGTAACAGAAACAACTACCACTAAGGCTAGCAAGATATAGACAACGAAAAGTATCGGTAACCAGGGTTGAAAGGAACACAATGGTTCATGTGAGTGATAACTTGCCTGCAAACTCAACAACCGGGTACTAAGCTAGATCATCAGAAGGGGTGCTGTAAGGGTCGTCTGCCTCAACGTCGTCGTCTATTCGAGAAGAAGCAAACAAACACAACAGGAATGTAAACAATCATTGCCATGGCATTGTGCACAATCAATATGATGCATGACAAGTTAATGGTTGCATCAAAATAAATTAGCTAACATGATAACACAATTTAAATGGACCCCTATGCTAAAGAGTTGCATATGGGAAAAGGTCCATAATTAAGTGGGACAAGTGATTACAATTAATTATTATGTGATAGTTGTTATCATGATGCATGCATGATGATGATGACAAGATAACAACAAATAACAATAATAGATGCAAAGGAAAAGGAATAAAACAAGTTTGGGAAATTTGGTTACTTAAACATGTCACACAAACAAATATTGTTTTCATCAATTTAAAGTGTGCAAAACAATTAACAAAATTTATATTTGAAAAGAACATCCAATTTTAGTTGGATTACATGTTTCAAATATTGAAATTGGACTTTGGATTATTTAATTATGAATTAAACAATATTAAACAAGTTTTAATTGAATTTAAAACAAGCTTAAATATTATTGGAATTTTATTTGTTCAAATCATAAATTCAAATTCACATTTGAAAAGTTCACACTTTGATGGTTTGAAAACATATTTTGCATGTTCAAAATTATTTTATATTAAGCAAGTTATGATTTTATCAAATTTAATTGAATTAAACAAGTATTAAATTATTTAGGCAATTTAAATTATTCAAAACAGAAAACAAAAATCATATTTGAATAGGTTAGTTAAAATGGTATGGAAAACATATTTTATTTGCATTTATTGGATTAATAGATAATTAGTTATGGATTTTAGAAATTTGCATTTGCAATATTTAAGTTTGAATTTTAAATACATTTGGAGTTTCCAAAACAGTACACAAATTGAATATTTGGAAAGATTAGAAAATTTGGATCAGAAAACATATAAAGTTTTTATTTATTGGAATTACAGAATGAAAGTTATTAAATTTTGAAGTTTTGTTTTAAATCTGTTAATTAAAATGAATTTTGGAATTTCCAGTAATTCGCAGAAACATTTGTTACAGAGATGCTCTCTACCCCTAGCCACTGTCCCGTGGACCCCCTAGCCAGCGTGGCGCGCGCGCGCACGCGTGGCAGAGGAAGACAATGACAGTGGGCCTGCGCAGTGGAAGAAATTCCACCAAAAAAAGGTGGCGCTGCGGGCTCGAACCCGAGACCTGCGCGAGTTTCAGAAGGAACGCAACCAGTGCGCTAGCTGCAGTCGTTTGTTAGGGATACAGATGCAGTGAGGTTATCTCTTCAGTGCGAGATAACTGAAACTCTGACGACGAAACACTTGCTCGTCCGTCAGAACAGAGACTCGCCGGAGTTGATCCACGGCCGTGCTCGTTGCGGTTGGTGCGTGGACGCGCACGGGACGTGCACGGGTGCGAGAGGAGGGAGAGATGGAAGGGAACGGTGCTCACCACCCGTTGTAGAAGGAGGCAGCGGCGCGGGGACGTTCTGCTGACGGAGGGTGACGACGGTGGCCGCGGAGACGACGTGGACGGCGGCGCGGGTGTGGTGCTCCTCCGGTGGCGCTCCCGTGTCCGCAACGTAGAGGAAGAAGAGGGCTAACGGTTCCAAGTGGTGGGTGGCTAGGTAGGTGCGGGAGGTGGCGGCGCCATGGTGATCTTCAGAGGAGGTTGTCGCCGGCGAGAAGAAACAGAGAGGGGAAAAGCGGCGACAGAGAGGGAAAGTGGCGGCGCTCGCGATGGGAGGAGGAAGACCTAGAAGCTAGGGCATCTGCCAGGGGGCTAGGGCTTGCTTTATAGGCGCGGAGAGCGACTGGTGGCCGCCGGCGTCGCCGCGCGGTCGCGGTGGATGCCTCCGATTGCCTGCCGTACTTCAGAAAGAAGATCGGCACGAATCGCGAAGCGGTATGCGAGGGTTTAGTTGGGCTGGGCTGGCGCGCGCGGTAGAATAGGTGGGTTGGGTAGTGCTAGCTGCCGCGCGCGCTGCAGGTTTCTATTCTTTTTTTTTTCTGTTTTTTTTTTGCTGAAACAGAAATTGGAAGAAATTGTTAAGGTTTTGGTTGATAAAAAATCCAGAAAAATTAGGTTAAGCTATTTAGGTAATTAGAAACCATATTCCAAGATTGGATTTCAAAAAGTTGAAATTTAAAATGGGGTTTGTATTTGAATCCAATTTGGAGGAACTTTAATATTAATAAACCCTTATGAAAACATGCATTTGAATAGGGTTACCCCTAGGGTGTTTGGAATGATTTAGAGAGTACAAATGTGTGGTGAATTTTATAGATTCACAAAGGTACTGATTTGAAACTTGGTTTGAATTTGAAATGATTTTAGAGTAATTGCTTGAATTAATGGTTTGATTAAACCAACAATTTAATAAGTGAAACAACATGGAATAAAATGGTTGTTTTTATTTGTTATTTTTATTCCAAAAGTTGTAACAGATCAAGTATGAAAATAACCATTTGAATTTTTTTGAGTTTGATTATGAAAACAAGATAAAACAGATGCAAAACAAATAATAACAATTGCAAACAAAATAAAACAAATGCAATGAAATGATGACATGATGCATTGCTTGAAATAAAACAATAAATCAAACATTCTAAGGGATGTTTCATACTTGGGATGTTACAAAACGCCCCCCCTTGAAGGAATCGCGCCTCGAGATTCCTTACTGAGATGTGAAAAGGTCCGGATACTTCTTGCGAAGATCCTCTTCGGTCTCCCACGTTGCCTCTTTATCGGAATGATGCGACCATTGCACTTTCAAGAACTTGGTGCTCTTGTTGCGAGTCTTACGCTCGGTCTCATCGAGAATACGAATAGGGTGCTCCTCATAAGATAGATCATCTTGCAGTTCAATGGAATCATGATCAACTGCACGATCTGGATCTTTGAAACACTTCTTGAGTTGTGACACGTGGAACACATCGTGCACTTTGGATAGTTTTTCTGGAAGTTCAAGACGATAAGCATTTTCTGCCCGCCTTGAGAGAATGTTGAAAGGACCAATGTATCTTGGTGCAAGCTTTCCTTTCACACCAAAACGATGAGTGCCTCTGAGGGGAGTTACACGGAGATATGCCTTGTCACCAGGTGCATAGATCATATCCCTGTGCTTGCTATCATAATAGCTCTTCTGACGAGACTGAGCAATCCTGAGATTGTCACGAATGATACGAGCTTTCTCCTCGGCTTCCTTAACAATGTCAGGGCCCAAGAGTGAACGTTCACCAGCTCCAGACCAATTGATTGGACTCCTGCATCTGCGACCATACAGTGCCTCAAATGGTGCCATGCCTAGGCTTGCCTGGTAGCTTTTTTTGTAGGAGAATTCAGCATATGGAAGGCAATCCTCCCATTTCATGCCAAAGGAGAGACCACATGCTCTGAGCATATCCTCGAGAATCTGATTGACTCTTTCGACTTGCCCCTGAGACTGAGGGTGATAAGCTGTGCTGAACAGAAGTTTGGTGCCCAGTGCTTCTTGAAAGCTTTTCCAGAAATGAGAAGTGAAGATACTTCCACGGTCTGAGCTTATTTCCAATGGAACACCATGAAGAGGAACAATCTTTGCTGTGTAGAGCTCTGCTAACTGGCTAGCTGAGATAGTTTCCTTTACAACAAAGAAGTGAGCGACCTTAGTGAGACGATCAATAACAACGAAGATTGCATCGTTGCCCTTTTTGGACTTTGGAAACCCAGTAACGAAGTCCATTTCAATCATGTCCCACTTCCACTCAGGAATTTTGAGAGGTTGGAGAAGACCGGCTGTTTTCTGATGGACTTCCTTAACACGTTGACAAACGTCGCATTCAGAAACGTATTGAGCAATTTCACGTTTCATGCCAGACCACCAATACAGAGTCTTGAGATCCTGGTACATCTTTGTACTTCCAGGGTGGATGGAGAGAGGAGTTTCATGAGCCTCCTTGAGAATGATATCCTTGAGACTTTGAATCTGAGGAACTGCAATGCGTCCTTCGAAGAACACAGTTCCCTTGTCATCAATTGAGAAAGACTTGAATTTATCATTGCCTTCCTTGATGTGCTCTACAATCTTCTTGATTTCAGTATCACGAAGTTGTTCAGAACGAATCTTGTCCTCGAGAGTTGGGCTGGCTGTCAAGCTAGCAAGGTATCCTTCAGGGACAAGACCAAGGTTCAGCTTCTGGAATTCTTCATGAAGTGGAGGTTGGCTTTCCATGATCATGAGATTATTGCAATAGGATTTTTGACTGAGAGCATCGGCCATAACATTAGCCTTGCCTGGCGTGTAAGAAATGGTGAGATCAAAGTCTTTAATCTTCTCAATCCATCTCCTTTGCCTGAGGTTCAGATCTGGCTAAGTGAAGATGTATTTCAGACTCTTATGATCGGAAAAGATTTCAGTTTTGTTACCCAACAAGTATTGTCTCCATTTCTTGAGGGCAAACACAACTGCTGCAAGTTCAAGATCATGAGTGGGATAGTTTTGCTCATGTGGGTTCAACTGACGTGAAGCATAAGCCACAACTTGACGTTCTTGCATAAGAACTGCTCCTAGGCCTTGGAGAGATGCATCACAGAATATCTGGAAAGGTTTGGTAGTATCCGGGCCAACCAGAACTGGGGTGGAAGTGAGTTTAGTCTTGAGGAGATTGAAACTGTCATCACACTGTGGAGTCCAAATGAACTTTTTGTCCTTCTTTGTGAGATCAGTGAGAGGTTTGGCAATCTTGGAAAAGTTTTGGACGAAACGACGGCAATAGCTAGCCAAGCCAAGAAAACTTCTGACTTGCTTCACCATCTTAGGGGGTTTCCAATCAACAATTGCCTTAACCTTTTCTGGGTCAATGGCAATGCCTTTGGCAGAGATGATATGACCAAGATATGCAACTTCTGGAATCCAGAACTCACATTTAGAGAACTTGGCATACAAACGATGCTCGCGAAGTTTCATGAGAGTGAGACGAAGGTGTTCTCCATGCTCTTCCTTGGATTTTGAGTAGACTAGAATGTCATCAAGATATACCACAACAAACTTGTCGAGGTATTCATGGAAGACAGAATTCATGAGTCTTGAGAACGTTGCCGGTGCATTGGTGAGACCAAAGGACATGACGGTGTATTCATATAGACCGTACCGAGTGGTGAAAGCTGTCTTAGGAATATCTTCCTTTCTGATCTTTATCTGATGGTACCCCATCCTCAAGTCCAACTTTGAGAATATTGAGGCTCCAGCAAGTTGATCAAAAAGATCATCGATACGAGGAATTGGATACTTGTTCTTGATTGTTTTCTCTTTGAGAGGACGATAGTCAACCACGAGTCTTTTTGTTTGATCCTTCTTGGCAACAAACAGAGTTGGGCAACCCCAAGCGGAGGAACTAGGCTGAATGTAACCTTTCTCCATGTACATATCGATTTGCTCCTTCAACAATTTCAGTTCAGGAGGAGCTATCTTGTATGGATGCTTAGAGATTGGAGCAGTACCTGGCTCAAGCTCGATCACGAACTCAACTGCTCTGTCCGGAGGCATCCCTGGCAACTCTTCTGGAAAGACGTCAGGGAATTCACAAACCACCGGAACATTTTCAATTGCCGGAAGGGGTTTGGCATCGAGGTTGAACAGCTGAACAGAACTTGATCCATACGGAGAATAGACTATCTGGCCTGAAGTGTGAGAGAGAGTTATTGACTTTTGAGCACAGTCAATTTTTGCTTTGTGGGTCTTCAACCAATCCATACCCAGAATGACATCAATGTCAGAATTTCCCAGCAACATGAGTGAAGCAAGGAATATCCGACCTCCAATTAGGATCTCATTGTCCATGCTTATCTTGGATGTCAACATTTGCGGTCCCGGAGAGTGAACAGTCATTTGATTGCTTAGCGGAACCAGAACTAGGTTGTATGCTTTTGCAAAAATCTTTGACACAAAGGAATGCGATGCTCCAGTATCAAACAACACTTTAGCTGGAATAGAGTTTACGGGTAATATACCGAGAACGACGTCAGCAGCTTCCTCAGCTTTGTCGGCCTTGATATGGTTCACCCTCGCGGTCCTCCCGACAGGCCTGTTGTTGGAGTTGAAGGCTTTAGCCGGGGGAGCACGAACCATTGCCTGGTTGTTGTTGGGGCGAGGAGGTAGAGGTAGCTGCTTCTGAGTGCACTTATCAGCGTAGTGCCCAGTCTCCTTGCACTTGAAGCAAGTGACGACACGAGGAGGACCTGGCCTTGGCTGCCCCATTGGAATCCTCTGACCCTGCATCTGAGATGGGTTGGGTGGGCGGGGACCAAAGCCTGGAGAAGCTTGGGCATTTGGAGCCCGAGTGACAGCACCATTTGGCACCCAGATGCGGCGCTTCTGCGGAGGGGTGGTCATGTTGGAGGAGGAACCACCCTCACGCGAGTGCTTGCGGGACTCTTCGAACGCCTTGTGCCCATTCTCCTCATTGAGCGCGGTGTTCACGAGCTCCACGAAGTCCTTGCACTTGATGTTGGTGAGAGCGTACTTCAGTTCCGGGTTAAAACCTCGGCGGAACCTTGCCATCTTCTTGGCTTCAGTGGATACCTCGTCACCAGCGTATCGAGCCAGACGATTGAACTCGTTCTGGTAGCCGAGGACGTCCAGCTTGCCCTGTTTGAGAGAGCAGAATTCCTCACGCATCCTTTCCATGAGGCCATCCGGGATGTGGTGCTTCAGGAAGGCATCCTTGAAACATTTTCAGGTGATAGGATAGCCAGCTCTCATGGTCTGGTAGTTCTCCCACCAAGTAGCTGCCTGACCCTTCAGTAGGTAGGTGGCATACTTGACCTTATCTTCCTCAGCAACATGAGCAATCTCCAGAGCCCTGTTGATCTCCCTGATCCAGTCATCAGCATCCAGAGGCTCACGTGTTGCCACGAAAGCTCTCGGCTCCATGCTCAGAAACTCCTTGATGCTGACTCGCGGAGCATTCTGGTTGGTGTGCTGGTTAGCCTGGATCTGGGCCATCTGTGTCACCACTTGGGTCATCTGAGCTAACAGTTCCCCCATGGGTGGTGGCGGAGGCGGGTTGTTCCTGGTTGGAGGCATCCTGAACAGAAATGCATTTTAGCACAACAACAGAAAAGGATAGACTTGGTAACCGAAAGATAGATTATTCCGACGCATGAATAGATAACCAACAGGTACATCATCACATGTTCAAATACATCAGAATATCCAACAGACCAATACATGGTTCGAATGCCAAAGGATAACTAAACATAGCTAGGAATGGATACATCGGTACTCCCATGCTCATCACGCAGGACGGTGGTGAGTAGTACGACGAGGGATACGGTGCGGAGGAATCCCCCGGAAGTAGGTATGACGACGATCCACGTAGAGCGGGACTGCCCTGAGAGCAACTCTCGGTGTGGTGAAGTAGAAAGCGTCGTCTCCCTGTGCTCCATAGCGGGGAATCCCTGTGTAACCAGCTCCGAGGTCGAGAAGTGGGCCTCTGATCGGCTCGTAACCTCCAGCATCTGGCAGCGGTAACCCAGCTGTCTGAACGATACGTGCAAAGCGCTCGTCTCCAACAAAGTCTGCGGTGTACGTCGCCAGACGGGTGAGAGCAAGGTGGAGCTGCTCTCTGACTGAGGCTAACTCCTGAGAAAGTGTGGAAGCAACTGCGTCACTGTGCCTCACGAACTGAGCAGTGGTGTGCAGCCTGGAGCTATCAGACTCGTAGGTATCCAGGTTGCTGTGGAGAGTGAAGTGAACTCCCGCTGCCGTGATGTAACCACGGGGGATGTGACGATAGATGGAATCATCAAACCCCCAGTAGTCAGCACGGAGGACGGTGAGACTCACGTACGCTGCCTGCTGCACGGCCATATCCACTGTGGAACCTACTGCCTCGTAGCGGTGGACAATGCTCCTGCCATCATCTGACAGAATGTAGACGATAGCCCGGTAGCAGGTCTGGTCAAACTCTCGCTGCTGCTCGTAGACCTGGTACTCTGGTGCCCAATGGAACCCCAGATAGGTAACCATGTCTCTCAGCATCTCCGGATAACCGGCGGTGCTCTCACAGCGAGTCATCCGAACCACCTGCGGGTAGAACCTGAGATCCATCTGCAGATGATCGGGGAAGTTTTGATTAGACTCCGGTAGATAACTGATGTGGAAAGTAACAACAAGGTTCAACGGACGAAAGGATGTTGAAAAGAACAGGATATCGAAGCAACATCGGGAAACTCTTGACCAAAAACTCCTGAGGTACTACGGAGAACCCAAAACACGTGAAATCCTAACTTGAAAGTTTAGGTGAGAACAGAAAACAACGTTGCACTTCCTTACCAGAAAAGGGTGGGTGGGTGGGGAAAGAAGAAAAATGGCAGAATTCCTACTCTCACGTTTCATTTTCCCTATATAGCTACAAAATAGTTTCTAGACTCAACTGCGACCAGTAAAAAGGGATCCTACAGGAAGACAGGCTCTGATACCATTTGTCGCACCCTGGCTTCTAAGGGATACTAATCGTACGAACTGGATAGCAGGTGCTTGGATTATGGGGCATAACTGCTCCCACGTCCCAGCTTCCTGGTAGGCCTGCGCTTATGCGCGACAACACAAGCCCTGCTATTCCACCGTCGATGTAAACTATCCACTAGAAGTCATAGGCAGTACTGTCGACGTACTTCATATCAATCACGCACGGTACGTCAACAGCTTTGAACGAATGATGATCACAACTTATCTCTAAGACACAAAAGATGGAAATAAGGTAGCAAATGGCCTTCACTAAGGCAGAGATAGCAAATACAATCATCCAGAGGACACATGTCCCAACATAGCATTCATTACATCAGCGGAAGCAATCAAAGGTGTCTGGGTACAGACAAATCCAACAGGCTTAAGAAGCCGGAGAAAATAAAGGAGACGAAGCCCATCCACGTAGGTTCTGGATCCTGCCCTGGTCCAGCTAGCTACTCGTCTGCAGCCTCGTCAAACTCCACGAAGTAGCCATCCTGGTGGTCATCGTAGCCATAGTCGTAGTCTGCGTAAACCACAGCCCCAACGGGGTCAGTACATCCAAGTACTGGCAAGCAAGACTCACAGTTCACCAAAGTATAGCCCGTCAACACAAGCACAGATGACTTGGGTTCAACGGAAAGAAGGGGATATAAATAATGCTGCAACTGGCTGCGCTAACCAACTACAGAGATTCTAGCTCTTCCAACTATCAGAAGGGGATAAGATCGAGGGTTGTAACCAACTGAAAGATAACTTCAAACAAACTCATCCTGGATCTCGCCCCTTATCCAAAGAAGCAATCCGAGGATAACTCACACAGTTGGATTAAGATGAACCAAGTTATTGTGACAATAATCCTATTACTAGTCAAATTGTTAATCATGGGGTGTGAGATAGTGAATCATTAGGTTTAAGTTGTCCTGAGTACTTGTTAGCCAGTACTTTCACCAAGTAGTCCATAACCGCGGAAAACACGGCTTCTCGAGAAGATTATCCCTGCAGGGTTGCACCAATTTGGCCGTACACGTATGAATAACCCGCCAGATGGAATGCCTCCCACCAAGCGGGGCACTCAACACAACTCAACTCTTCTCCGCATCAAGCCCAAAGCACCTTGGGCGCACGGCTAATCGAGCCCAGAAGAAAATGGACCCTCATAGCACTCTAAGAACGTGTCCCCCTATATGCCGACTACAAAAGTTCCACCCTGCGCTGGGCTCGCAAAAACATGCATGCGGCAAATAGAAAGCACGAACTAAATGAGATGATTTGGACGAGATGCGAATCGAATCAAATTGAGGGGGGCGCCCATACTCGCTTCCCACATGCGGGTAGTGCGCTCATCATGGATCAGTAGACAAGACCCTTTTCCTATTAGGGTCGACACTAGCAGGCCTCAAAACCACACAGGGCCTCCTGCCGGTGCCTTATCATCAACTTATTATTAACAGTAATAACATTAGCATGATTGATTGATTGATTAAACATCGAGCCCCCAGAACATAATGAAATATAGTAACTGAAAGTAACGGGTAACAGACTCGAGCAAAACAACCTAAGCATGCTAGTAAGACACTGGCTCAATCAATGGGGTTGTAGGAGGGGTGATGAGGCAATATCAGGGTTAAAGGATTCATGTGATAGGTTCGTAACAGAAACAACTACCACTAAGGCTAGCAAGATATAGACAACGGAAAGTATCGGTAACCAGGGTTGAAAGGAACACAATGGTTCATGTGAGTGATAACTTGCCTGCAAACTCAACAGCCGGGTACTGAGCTAGATCCTCAGAAGGGGTGCTGTAAGGGTCGTCTGCCTCAACGTCGTCGTCTATTCGAGAAGAAGCAAACAAACACAACAGGAATGTAAACAATCATTGCCATGGCATTGTGCACAATCAATATGATGCATGACAAGTTAATGGTTGCATCAAAATAAATTAGCTAACATGATAACACAATTTAAATGGACCCCTATGCTAAAGAGTTGCATATGGGAAAAGGTCCATAATTAAGTGGGACAAGTGATTACAATTAATTATTATGTGATAGTTGTTATCATGATGCATGCATGATGATGATGACAAGATAACAACAAATAACAATAATAGATGCAAAGGAAAAGGAATAAAACAAGTTTGGGAAATTTGGTTACTTAAACATGTCACACAAACAAATATTGTTTTCATCAATTTAAAGTGTGCAAAACAATTAACAAAATTTATATTTGAAAAGAACATCCAATTTTAGTTCGATTACATGTTTCAAATATTGAAATTGGACTTTGGATTATTTAATTATGAATTAAACAATATTAAACAAGTTTTAATTGAATTTAAAACAAGCTTAAATATTATTGGAATTTTATTTGTTCAAATCATAAATTCAAATTCACATTTGAAAAGTTCACACTTTGATGGTTTGAAAACATATTTTGCATGTTCAAAATTATTTTATATTAAGCAAGTTATGATTTTATCAAATTTAATTGAATTAAACAAGTATTAAATTATTTAGGCAATTTAAATTATTCAAAACAGAAAACAAAAATCATATTTGAATAGGTTAGTTAAAATGGTATGGAAAACATATTTTATTTGCATTTATTGGATTAATAGATAATTAGTTATGGATTTTAGAAATTTGCATTTGCAATATTTAAGTTTGAATTTTAAATACATTTGGAGTTTCCAAAACAGTACACAAATTGAATATTTGGAAATATTAGAAAATTTGGATCAGAAAACATATAAAGTTTTTATTTATTGGAATTACAGAATGAAAGTTATTAAATTTTGAAGTTTTGTTTTAAATCTGTTAATTAAAATGAATTTTGGAATTTCCAGTAATTCGCAGAAACATTTGTTACAGAGATGCTCTCTACCCCTAGCCACTGTCCCGTGGACCCCCTAGCCAGCGTGGCGCGCGCGCGCACGCGTGGCAGAGGAAGACAATGACAGTGGGCCTGCGCAGTGGAAGAAATTCCACCAAAAAAAGGTGGCGTTGCGGGCTCGAACCCGAGACCTGCGCGAGTTTCAGAAGGAACGCAACCAGTGCGCTAGCTGCAGTCGTTTGTTAGGGATACAGATGCAGTGAGGTTATCTCTTCAGTGCGAGATAACTGAAACTCTGACGACGAAACACTTGCTCGTCCGTCAGAACAGAGACTCGCCGGAGTTGATCCACGACCGTGCTCGTTGCGGTTGGTGCATGGACGCGCACGGGACGTGCACGGGTGCGAGAGGAGGGAGAGATGGAAGGGAACGGTGCTCACCACCCGTTGTAGAAGGAGGCAGCGGCGCGGGGACGTTCTGCTGACGGAGGGTGACGACGGTGGCCGCGGAGACGACGTGGACGGCGGCGCGGGTGTGGTGCTCCTCCGGTGGCGCTCCCGTGTCCGCAACGTAGAGGAAGAAGAGGGCTAACGGTTCCAAGTGGTGGGTGGCTAGGTAGGTGCGGGAGGTGGCGGCGCCATGGTGATCTTCAGAGGAGGTTGTCGCCGGCGAGAAGAAACAGAGAGGGGAAAAGCGGCGACAGAGAGGGAAAGTGGCGGCGCTCGCGATGGGAGGAGGAAGACCTAGAAGCTAGGGCATCTGCCAGGGGGCTAGGGCTTGCTTTATAGGCGCGGAGAGCGACTGGTGGCCGCCGGCGTCGCCGCGCGGTCGCGGTGGATGCCTCCGATTGCCTGCCGTACTTCAGAAAGAAGATCGGCACGAATCGCGAAGCGGTATGCGAGGGTTTAGTTGGGCTGGGCTGGCGCGCGCGGTAGAATAGGTGGGTTGGGTAGTGCTAGCTGCCGCGCGCGCTGCAGGTTTCTATTCTTTTTTTTTTCTGTTTTTTTTTTGCTGAAACAGAAATTGGAAGAAATTGTTAAGGTTTTGGTTGATAAAAAATCCAGAAAAATTAGGTTAAGCTATTTAGGTAATTAGAAACCATATTCCAAGATTGGATTTCAAAAAGTTGAAATTTAAAATGGGGTTTGTATTTGAATCCAATTTGGAGGAACTTTAATATTAATAAACCCTTATGAAAACATGCATTTGAATAGGGTTACCCCTAGGGTGTTTGGAATGATTTAGAGAGTACAAATGTGTGGTGAATTTTATAGATTCACAAAGGTACTGATTTGAAACTTGGTTTGAATTTGAAATGATTTTAGAGTAATTGCTTGAATTAATGGTTTGATTAAACCAACAATTTAATAAGTGAAACAACATGGAATAAAATGGTTGTTTTTATTTGTTATTTTTATTCCAAAAGTTGTAACAGATCAAGTATGAAAATAACCATTTGAAATTGTTTGAGTTTGATTATGAAAACAAGATAAAACAGATGCAAAACAAATAATAACAATTGCAAACAAAATAAAACAAATGCAATGAAATGATGACATGATGCATTGCTTGAAATAAAACAATAAATCAAACATTCTAAGGGATGTTTCATACTTGGGATGTTACACGAGGGCTCCAAACGCGTTCGGATGTCCGCGAAGAAGGAGGAGATGCCCAACCCCCGCTGTACCGAGCGCGTCGCATTCTTTGAGCACAATGCCCGAGGTTTGTCCTTCCCTCTCCATCCGTTTCTCGCCAGGCTGTTGTATGTCTATGGCATACAGCTGTACGATCTTTCTCCTAACGCGATAGAACACATCTCGTGTTTTATCATGCTCTGCGAGTGCTTTCTCGGCATTCGCTCGCACTGGGGGCTTTGGAAGGCCATCTTCAAGGTCCGGATCTTTCGGGAGAAGCCCCAGCCAGGCGAGAAAACTAGGAATCCGCTAAGGACCAGAGGCTTTGGGATCCATGCGAACAAAGACATCCCCTACCTGGAGATGAACTTCGTCGACTCGGCCCAGGGGTGGCGCCGAAATTGGTTTTATGTCATGGATGATAGCGTGGGTGGCGTCCTAGAATTCCAACCATTCCCCATTTTGAAGCAGCGGAAGTCCTGGACGCACTTG
Source organism: Alopecurus myosuroides (assembly GCA_028641055.1). Classification (NCBI taxonomy): domain Eukaryota; kingdom Viridiplantae; phylum Streptophyta; class Magnoliopsida; order Poales; family Poaceae; genus Alopecurus; species Alopecurus myosuroides. Next base: position 181,789,098 of record CM054061.1, on the reverse strand, counting down.
CTCTCAGCTGAAGAGGTTAAGGTCGTCACCCCTCTACTCGTAAAGGTGGCGCGCTTCCGCGACAAGGAGCAAGGGACCCGGCTGAACGGGGTTCACCTGACGAGCGTGTTTCTGTGTCGGAGGGTCCAATCTCTTCAAGCGAGGCTGACCACCCTGTGGGAGTACATAGGCGCCAATGACCGGAGCCGCATGCGACTACCTTCTTTTGAATGCCAAATTCGACAAGAAGATCGCGGCTATCACCAATTTGAAGAAGGGAGAGGGCTACTCAACGTGCCCCCTCACCCCGTTCGACACAGAGAACCCTCCGACTGAGGTGAATTCCCTAATCATCTTTTTTGCTTCGTACTTCTTGTTTTAGTTTTTCCTCGACTGAAACTCTTTTTTTTTCTTCTTTTTGCCTTTGTAGAATAGGACATGGCAACGAGCTACCCGCCAGTTTCTGCAGACGAAGGTGTCTCAGATTTTCTGGCGAGCAACGCCAAAGCCCCTCCCGAGGCTAGTGTCGCGGACGCTGAGTCGAGTTCCGAGCACGAGGAGGTGGACGAGAAGGAAGAGTCGGATGACGAGCAACTTCGTTGTCGCAAGCGCCGCAAGCCGGAGGAAGCTGAAGTCACTTCCAAGGATAACTCCTTGAGTGATGAGCATGTCAAGGAGGTCGAGCCTATCCGAGCGACTCCTCTCAACGCGCTTCCTCCTGTCATCCGGCAGTCGAGGATCTCCACTGCCTGGAATCCAAACAACCTTGACAATGATGATGAGGATGAGTGAGTTCCGTGTGCTCTCTTCTTTGTCACAAATTTTCTCGACTGCCTTTTCTGATTCTAGCTTTTGCAGCAGTCTTGCGACCATCAGCGCAGATCAGTTTGCTTCTTCGACTCCGTCCCTGAAAAGGAAGGAGGCCACCACGAACCCTGCTCCGACTGCAAATCCCACTTGAAGGCTTCCGAGCCCAACGAAGGCAGTCGACGTTCCATAGTACGGGATGCCTAGCTTCGCGGGTGGACGGCCTGGAGATGTCGGGGCATCAGCGAGCAGGGAGATCTCGGCTAGCTCGGCTGATCCCTTGTCCACCGCGCAGGGCAAGGTAAAGTGTTCTCATTTTTCTTGCGTCTTGTCCTTCTCTTTTTCTTTTATCGGGTGCACGATAGTGCTCCCGATGGGAGTAGCGCCCGAGTCTATAGTAAATTGCTTGCAGTTGGCTATGGAATCAAGTCGAGACTTTCTTTTCTGGTATGTTTCTTGGTTTTGGTTTTCATCGCGTGCCCGGTAGTGCTCCCGATGGGAGTAGCCCCCGAGGCTATACTCGACTGTGTACAGTCGTGTATGGGCTCAAGTGATATCTCTCTAATTATGCAAGGAATTTTTGCAGGCCGTTCTTGATTACCTGGCTGCTTTTGGGCGCTGGCTTCTTTCGGCTGAGGCGGATTGTGCTTCTCTTCGGGGAGAGCGCGACCAGCTTGTCCAGGATGGCCTCACCCTACAAAGTAAGCTGCCAAAATCCTTTTTCCTTGGTTCCATTTTTTCTTGGACCCAACTGTTATTGTAATCGTGCCCTCTATACTGCAGATGAGGTTAGTCCCCTGAAGTCCGAGAAGGCTGAGGCTACCTCTCGGGTGAAGGACCTTGAGAAGACGCTGGAGTCTACTCGAAAGGAGTTGGAGTCCACGCGCAAGCATTCAGCTGACAGTCTTTCGGGAGCCTAGGACGCCTTGAAGCAGCTGGAAGAGGCAAGTGTGAAGCACGACAGCGATTTAGTCGGTATCCTCCGTCCCTTAGCTCAGACTTTGGCTGGTGAGACATGCTCGAATTTCTTTCGACTGCGGTTCGTCTTTTTCTCTTTCTGCCGTTTATCTGCTCCTTCTTTGTTTAGGCGCTATCGGAGTTGGGCTGGAGCTACCCGGAGGGATTCGGGTCGATGCCCTCACGGATGCGTGCACTCGGCTGCAGGAGCATGGGAACAGGGCTTGCTTCCTCATCCGCGATGCTGCCCAAGTGCTGACGCAACTGCACCAACGCCTTCTCGTGGATGTGCCAGTTCCTCCGACTCTTGGTGGCCTCCTGCAAGTTTTCCTAGGCGAGGATGATCCCCTTCAGGAGTACTCCCTTGCGTAGACCGAGTGCAGAGCCAAGACAACTATCCAGTTTTCCCTAGCGCACGGAGTCTCGGGTGACCTGGAGAAGGTGTACTCGGAGCTTCCTCAAGACGCGCTGGGCAAAAAGGTAGCGCTTCGTCCTTTTGGCGACCGTGCGGAGAGGCTTGCGAAGACGCTCTTCGAGGTAGTTTCTCGCGGCCATGGTGGAAAGCCTGCTGCGACTGGAGCTACCTCCGTAGTTCCTTAGGTTGACCGTTGTTTATGTATTTTTTTGTGTGTAATGAACCTTGGGATGCATTCCCGTACTTTGTTTTATTAATCGAGATGCTTTGAAAGTGTCAGCGTTTTGTTATCGCGCCTTACTTTGTATTCTCCCGATGGGAGTAGCCCCCGAGCACTCGAAGATTTTGTGTGGTACATCGTCGAGTGGGGTATGATACTGTCTCTAAAACTTCGTTGTTCTTTCCAGGTGGTGGATTCCAGCGTAGGTTCGTCGGGTGGAGCTGCTTCTTCGACTGAGCCGTTGGTTGCGGTTACCAGTATGCTTCCTTCACTTCAGACCGTGTCGCAGATGGTGAGCATAAGCTCAAGGCTCTGTGAGGCGTGGCAGATGTTGCCAAGTCAAAGAAGAAACTTGCGGCGGATCGCGGACAATTTGTGATGGAGGAGCTGGCGAGCGTTGCGAAGGACATGCTTTGTAAGTTCCTCGAGCCCCCGAGTGCTTTTTGTTTATTCCTTCTTGTGTTTTGACGTGTTTGTTGTCCAATGCAGTTGTTGAGCCTGATGGGGTGTGTGAGGGTCACTGGGTGGGCAATCGTATTGTTCATGAGTCAAGCAGCTCCATCCCTCACGCGAGCAATTTCTGGTCTGACCGCAGCCGAGGTTTTGTCTTGGATACCTTGCAGTACCGGGCGAGTCAGGCGCAGCTTTTTGTGGAATCTTGCCGGGAGGCTCTCGCTTCTGTCCATCGGGCGTTTTACCCCTTTGACGTTGTTCCGGATAGCTTGAGTGGCTTGGTGAGGCTATTACGTCGAGTGGGGGATGTTCGAGAGTGTGTGCGTCAGCAGCTCATTTGCGGTGCTCAGGTGGCGCTCGCCTTCGTGCATTTGTGGCATCCTAAGGTTAAATTCAATTATGTGGCGCGACTCCCTAACACACGAGGACCACATGTAGATTGTGTCCCTCATTATGAGGTTGTGCGTCCTGCGACAGAGCGGATTATTCAACAGACTATGGTGGAGACCGAGCGATTGCTTCAAGAGGCGGCTGCTTGACAATAGATGTAGTTGATAAGGTGTATATACCTTTTATGTTTTAGTTTTAAGGTGTGTTAAGGTTTGTACCTTGTGAACTTTTATGTTAATTCAATCGGTTAAGGTGTTTATAAGGTGTGTACCTTGTTACCTTGTAAGATTTTTGTCGTGCGCGAGCACTAAAAGATTCACTGATGCTAGTTTGGTGTAGCCTCCGTGTGTGGGGATGTGACCTTTTGTTTAGGATGTAAGGAAAAGAAAAAACTGCGACTGGATAGTCTGTGTGGCTATGGTTGAGAAACCATGTTTTTATTGCGATGGCTGAGAAGCCATGTATTATCTCGGGTTACAATGTGGCTGGTACAGTCTTATTTCTTGCGAGTAGGGGATTAAATCCTAATGGTAGAACTTGCGTAGGTGCGCCACGTTCCACGGGTTGGAGTAGATGCCGGCTGTCTTTGGGTTTTTCAAGCGGTAGGCGCCTCCTGGGATGACTTTGTGTATGATGAAGGGCCCTTCCCATGGTGGCTCTGGCCTGTGTCCTTCTTTGTGCTTGAGTCGCAACACCAGGTCACCTACCACAAAGGATCTGTGGCGTATGCGGCGACTATGGTGATTGCGCAGCGATTGCTGATAGACTGCGGATCTTGCGAGTGCAATGTCCCTGATCTCGTCCAGCGCGTCCATGTCTTCTGCGATTGCCTTGTTGGAGGTTTCTTCGTTGTATGCGACGACTCGTGGGGCGCTGAACTTGACGTCCTCGGGTAGCACGGCTTCAGCTCTGTATACCATGAAGAATGGCGTGTAATTTGTCAATCGATTTGGCGTTGTTTGCAGGCTCCACAACACCCGATGGTAGTTCTTCGTCCTAGTGTCCTGCCGCTATGTGTAGTCGAGAGAGCAGTCGCTTTTTGAGGCCAGCCAAGACCAATCTGTTGGATCGTTCGACTTGGCCGTTGGTTCGCGGGTGAGCCACCGAGGCGAAGCTGAGAATTATGCCTTTTTCTTTGCCGAAGTCTTGGGTTTCCTTGGCTGTGAAGTTGGTCCCATTATATGTGATGATATTATGTGGGACGCCGAACCTGCACACGATGGAATAGAGGAATCTCACAGCGCACTCGGCGTGTTGTGACGTGACTGGCATGACCTCTATCCCTTTAGTGAATTTGTCGAGTGCGACTAGCAAGTGGGTGTATCCTCCGGGTGTTGATTTCCGCAGTAGTCCTACCATGTGGATCCCCCATTGAGCGAAGGGCCAGGAGATGGGGATCATGTAGAGCTCTGTGGCTGGTGCGTGTGGCTTGGGCGCAAATCTTTGGCAGGCGTTGCACCTCTCGACGAGATCTTTGGCGTCTCTATCTGCCGTGAGCCAGTAAAATCCTGCTCGAAAAGCCTTCCCCAAGATTGCTCTCCAGCTTGCGTGATGCCCGCAGTCGCCTTGGTGTATGTCGAGGAGCATTTCTTTGCCGTCCTCGGGTGCGATGCACCTCTGGATTACTCCTGATATGCTTTCCTTGTATAGCTCTCCCTTGATCACCCGAAAAGATTTGCTGTGTCATACTATCTGTCTAGCTTCACAAATGTCTGCTGGGAGCTGCCTGTTTGACAGGTAGTCGAGGTATTTATGTGTCCAGGTTGGCTCTACCAGAAAGACTTGCCTTGAGATGTTATGGGTGACCTCGATGAGGGCGATTTGCTGGCTAGCCTCCGTTTCTGTTACTGCGGGTGTCGTTGCTTGCTTTTTGACCTTGACTGATCGTTTGCTTATTGTCTCGAAGTAGATTCCTGGTGGAACAGGGGTGTTTGCTGACCCTATGTTCTCCAGTCTGTCTGCTTCTTCGTTGCTTGTCGTGGTGTGGAGAAGACAGATGTCATAGGATGGCTAAAGTTGGGGCCGATGGACGTTGTAGGTATTCGGGGAGGGATCGCATGTCGAGTAGACGCGCTCAGGAACAATGCAAACACCACAATCTACCCAGGTTTGGGTCCCTCGCGTGGAGGTAACACCCCTACTCCTGCCTACCTCTCTGTATTAAGTCACACCGAGTACAGAAGTCACAAACTCTCGATGCCTCACTCTGTGCCGAGTAGCCAACGCTCAACTCTCTCTACTGTTTCCTTTCTCAACTACCAAGCCTCGCAATAAATGCGCTCAGATCCAACGTCCCCCGCGCAGGAGGGGGTTGGCCACCTTATATACTGGTAGTCAACCCCTAAACTACGGATATAAAGTAAAGATGGGGCAACTCTAGGGTGACAACGGCGCACGCCTCCATGTTCCTGCTGACGCCGTTGCCGAAAGTCGCAGTGCCATCTGGCTGACAGGTCTTGTCCACCCTGTCAGCCCCTTAGGGTAGGCCACTGACATGTCCTGTCCCCCTTGTCAGTGACAGGACTTGACAGGTACCCACCCGCATTGTTCCCACGTCTCACCGCGGATAACCAGGCGCCTAGTAAGTTGAACAACACGCCGGTACGGCCCCTGGATACGCGGGATCTTCCACAACGGCTCCATTGACTTTGTGCCCAAGTAGAATAGCTTCCCATCTACTCGGATCTCCTGAGCTCTACCCGGTTGATTCAGGGACATGCACGAATCTTCTCTTGGCCTTTAGTACTTCCCACCGAATAGCGCTTACCAGATACCGGATACCGGGTAGATGCCTACCCGGCCAATACCAACTCGGTACGGCTGGGCTTGACAATCATCATCTTGAAACCTGTTTCTCACCTGCCTTACCCCTACTCGGGGGTACCCCCCGACATTAGTCCCCGAAGCTGGTAGAGTATGGCGAACTTTGGGCGTTGGGCCCTGCCAGCTTTAACCAAATAGCTTCTTTGATGAACTACAGCCGGGTAGCACCTCAACTCGGATTCCCACCATCGGAACTCGGGCCTTCACCACTATGATCTTTAGATCCCTTATCAACATGCCGAGTAGAACAAGCACTCTTGGTCCCAACCGAGAACCCAACACTTAGCCAATTTTCCAAAAAATCTTGCCGCCCAGAGCGGTTCCATCTCTGCGTGTCCAGGCTGGGCACGTGTCATGCAACCGTACCCACGACGCCTCGGTTCTGGCGAGGCAGCACACACCTGTCTCTGTACCGAGGGCCTACAGGCCGTCGTGTCGCGTCACGCGGGCACTCGATAGCCCACGATCTGCATCACGGGATCAACTGCGCCCGTTACGCGCGATTTTTTCGCTATGTGCGTTTCTAACGGGCGCGTTAACTCCCGCGCCGCACGATCTCCCCTACGATTAATCATAAGTGGCAACTGCTCCTGAGGCGGTTTAAATACCTCGTCATCGCCCTTTGTCTCCTCTTCCTCGCCACTTTCCCCCATCTCTGCTATCTCTTCGCCTCCGCTTCTCACCATGAGCACGCAGCACTGCCGCGAACCCACAATCTGCCGCCGCTCCGCGAATCCAGAGAGGAAAAGCTCATCCCGCACGCCGTCGCGCTCCGCCGTAGTCTTTTCTTCTTCGCCACCACTTCTTCACCGGAGGAACAACTATGGAGCTCGATGCCGCCGCTGGAGATCTGCACGAGGAGGATGTCGCGCCGCTGCGCGCCGGCTGGGAGGGCTTCGACGTCAAGGCGTCGGACTGCCAGTGGCTTGTGAACACGCGCCGGGCCCCTCCCGGTGTCATCTGTCGCCCGTCCGGGAAGGAGCTCGTCCCAACTCCCGGCCCCGGTGAGTATATGGTATTTCTTAGCCATTTCAAGCGTGGATTTAGTGTCCCAATCTCCAAATTCATGCAAGATTTCTTGCGACACTTTGGCCTCCAGCCGCATCACCTACCCGCCAACGCCATTGCCATGCTTTCCACCCACGCCGCCTGATGTGAAGCCTTCCTCGGTGTCTACCCCACGGTAGGCACCTGGGCCAAATACTTCTTCCTCCGCCAACAAGTAGTTCCTAATCCCTCAAACCCAATTGCCCCGAAAGAGATGACTCAGACGGGTGCCGCGATGATGCTCCAGCGTCCCACGGGTATTCACCCGTGGGTACTCGGGCTAGATACCTGCCGCAAATGGCAGAGGGGGTTCCTCAACGTGAAGAACCCAACTCCTGCAGAGGGCGAGGAGGCGGTGGACCTTATCAAGCTGCCAACGTTCCAGGATGTGCCCCCAATCGAGATGCGGAATTGGGGCTACCATCCCAGGAAGACAGTGAGGGACGTCAACCAGGTTGACGACCGCCTGCATGATCTAGTAGAGGAAGGGCTCCTCAAAGACGATCTGGTCGCATGCTGGATAGAGCGCCGAGTTCTCCCGCTCCAAGAGAGAGTGCACAAGATGTGCTACATGGGTGGGGCCCGCGACTGTACCCGGACGACCACCTTCGAGCTCACCAAGGCGGAGGTGGCGATCTGGGCCAAGTCCATCCTCAGGGCTACGCTCTCGGAGACCTGGTTCTATGGCTTTGTGCAGTATAGCCGCAGTAAGCCCATTCCCCAAGTAAGTACTCCTCTCTACACACTTAGTTGATCTTACTTCTCATTTCTTCATTTCATACCGAATAGGGAATACCTCAGCCTTTTCTTCTTGGGCTTATCCCAACATGCTTTATGTCTGCATTCATACCGGATAGAGTTCCTCTGTTAGAACTTAGCTTATTATGCTTTATGTGTGCATGCTGTTTAGAGTAGAGCCCCCCTGCTTTCCTACTTAAGACTTAGTCGTAAATACTTCTTGTTTGCATGTTAGGCCGAGTAGAATTTCTACTCGTTTTCCCCTTATAGGCCTTAGCCCTTTGTGCTTTGTGTTTGCGCACTAGACCGAGTATAGCTCCTCTGTTGTGACTTAGCTTACCGTGCTTTGTGTTTGCACTTTCAGCATATCGCTCGTCAGACAAAGGAGGACGATGTCGTCTTCGAGAGGAACTGGAAGCCGGATAGGACCGAGGACGACGCGAAGGTGTTCGATGTCCAGGATACACTTTGTATCCCTCTTGCTGGCCAGGATGGTAAGTCCCGAGACTACACCTCTATTCGGGACTGGTCTGAGGATGATGAAGGTGACCGAGTTCACCCGTGTGTGCTCTGTATCCTGTCTTGACCTTTTTTCCCTTCTCACCTCTGTTCTTGATCTTTTCAGTTGCAGATGACATGGAGGGGGAGGAGAAGCTACATGTGGCTCCCGTTTCCATGGCCGCACCTACCAAAACCAAGAAGAGGGCAGGCAGTGAAGCTCTGGAGCCCCCTGCCAAGAAGATAAAGAAGAAAGCTGGCAAGAAGACTGCCACGCGCAAGAGGCGCCCAACCGTGGACGGGTAAATGCTTCCGGGTTGCCCTTATCACTTGCATTTCATAATTTTCTCTGTTTCCTCCCTTCTCTTCTTTCTCCGCACCCCTCTGATTCATCCCAGCAATCCCTACGCTAGATACCTTCCCGGATCTCAACCCTGCAGCTGAGACCATTGTGGAGAAGGCCAGGAGATTGAGGGCAGCCTTAGGCCTTAACGTGGATGCCTCGGCCACTATAAAAGATCACATCGAGAGCATCAAGACCCGGGTTCTTGCCCTCAAGGGCATGGGTGCCTCCATTGTCTCTACTGCTATGAAGCTGCATAAATTGTTCTGGCCCGAGAAGCAGATCCTGGAGACCATCAACAAGATGGCTGCTGATGTGAACCATGTCAAGGAGGAGCTGAAGAAGTGGCGCGCCTCCGCAGCCCGGGCTGGTGCGGATGAGGCCCTACACTTTGTGCTGTCATGGTATGAGAATCTTGATCTTGAGAGGATCAGCATCCTCCGAAATGACTCCAAATGGACCAAACGGGATGAGTGCATCTTGCGCCGGAAAGAGGTTGCCTACGAGCTTGCCTCCTACGCAGAAACACAATAGTACATCGACGGCCCCACGGATCCGGATACCGATGTCGAAGAGGAAGAAGAGGACGAAGCTGAGGATGACGGCGATGCCGGTGAAGACGGCAACATTGGTGATGAAGAGGAGGAGCAAGAGGACCTTGGTGACGAGGAGGCCGAGCAGGGCAATGCCCAGGAAGAAACCGAGCAGCACAACGCCAAGGAGGAGACTGCGCCGAATGCCGAATAGGAGGCCGCGTAGGGCGACGCCGAGAAGGAGGCCGCGCCGAATGCTGGGCAGGAGGCCACCGAGCGTGGAACTGGCACTGAGGAAGCCCAGCCCGAGTTGCAGCCTACTGCATCGACCGGACCTGTCACCACCGAGATGGTGATCAACACTCTAGCTCCCGAGTTGGGCGCGACTGGGGCTGTGACCGAGAACACCGCCTCCGAGCCTGCTCCTTCATCAGGTGGCCCCGCTGCCCAGGCCACCAATGCCGTATCCGTTCCTGCAGCCGCCACTCCAACCTCCGCTGCTCCTGAGCCCGCTTCCTCTACACCGACCTCTGAGTCTGCAGAGCCGACCAACACCGAGACCAACTCCACCACCTCAACAGTGGCTTAGGTTCCTACACCTTTTATCCTTAAACACTCATCAGATCCCCGGTATGCCGGGCGCAGATGTAACAAATACCTTAAGGTTCCTTGTGCTATTCAATTTTATTTATTTCTTTAGCAAGACTGGCTGAATGCCGGATTGCGTTAAAATGCAAGTCCCCGAGTTGCTTTTTTCATCTACTCAGTTCCTTTGTCTTTGCTCTTACCTGCCACTTGTGGCTTTTTGGTAGTCGAGTCACAAGATTTCCAAAACCAAGTTTCTGTTACTCAACCACTTTGAGATTTGAATATTAACGCTACCCAACACTTAGTCGAGAACACAGAAGGAAAGACAACCTACTCGGTTGCTAAACTTCTCTTTTCCTTAGCAATTTTTCGTGTGTTCATTGACCTTTGGCTTATTCTCTTGCTTGCCATGAAGCCGGGTTGCGGACAGCAGCAAATTCGAAGAGTTGGCCCTTGGGTTTAAACACATTACTAGATATGCACACAAAATTCTAAGTAAACCAACCGAGTAGACAAAGTAAAGACAATAAATAACACAGAGCAATTTTAGCACAGGCAGTCCCTGAGTTCAATTTGGAGTCCCGACTTGGAATTTAACTCGGTTGAGGGTATACATACAATGTTTGCTTAGGAATGAAAGCGACGGAATAGAGCTACATTCCAGGGGCGTTTGGATTCCTCTCCAGATTTATCCGCCATGTTCTTCTGTGGTGCCTGCGCATCGATGAGATAATAGGCATCATTGTGTAGAGCCTTGCTCACAATGGAAGGCCCTTCCCACGGAGGGGATAGCTTGTGCATCACGGCTGTGCGCTGCACGAGCCTAAGGACCATGTATCCTTCTCGGAAAACCCTTGGGTTTACTTTCTGGCTATGATATCTTCTCAGATTCTGTTGATATACAGCTGATCGGGACAGAGTTAACTCTCTTGCTTCCTCGAGGAGGTCCATATCATCTTTTCGGGCTTCTCTTGCCTCAGCCTCAGTATAGAGGGTTACTCTGGGTGAGTCATGCTCAAGGTCAGTGGGCAACACGGCCTCAGCTCCATATACCAGGAAGAATGGTGTGTATCCGTTTGATCGGTTAGGGGTATTCCTTAGACTCCACAAAACCGCCGGCAACTCGTCCAGCCAACAACCAGGGGTTCGTTGTAATGGCTCAATCAGTCTTGGCTTTATCCCGGAAAGGACCATGCCATTAGCTCTTTCAAATTGCCCATTCGAAGACGGATGCGCGACTGACGCAATGTCTAGCTGGATCCGCTTCTCCTTACAGAATCTAGCAAAGGCTCCCTCGGCGAAGTTTGTTCCATTGTCCATGATGATCCCATGCGAGTAGCCGTATCTCAGAATGATATCTTTCAGAAAGCTCACAGCCGTGTTCCCATCACACTTCCGGATAGGCTTCACTTCGATCCACTTGGTGAATTTGTCAACCATGACCAAGATGTGGGTCATGTTGCCTCTAGCTGGCTTGAAAGGGCCCACCATGTCCAAGCACCACACAGCAAATGGCCAAGTGATAGGAATAGTCTTCAACTCGAACACTGGCATGTGAATCTTGCTTGCATATCTCTGACACCCATTGCACTTTATCACTATATCTTCTGCTTGTTGCAAGGCAGTGAGCCAAAAGAATCCATGCCGGAACGCCTTCTTGACCAGAGCCCGAGATGAGGCATGATGCCCACACTCCCCTTGGTGTATTTCTCTTAGGATCTCCTCTCCTTCTTCTGGTTCAATACAACGTTGGAGCACACTAGTAGGACTTCTCTTGTGGAGCTCCTTGTTGATGATGGTGTAGCCCTTGGATCTTCTCTATATCTGCCTGGCCGTGACCTCGTCACTCGGCAATGTGCCATCCACCAGAAAAGATAATATGGGCAGAGCCCAGCTCGGTGTCTCCCGGATAGGAAACACTGGTTCGTCCACTTCCATCGGATCAACTGCCATGACTTGCTCCGGGTCCCCGAGTCCCCGAGTATTGAGAAATGATCCCCTCGATGAATGCGATAGTCCCCGGGTTTGCAGAGGCAGTCTCGGGGTTGGATGGAGCAGTCCCCGGGTTCTCTTTTGAGCCCTCCCAATCAATCTCCATGGGAACAGCTTCTGAGTCCAGCTGCCCTGGAATGAATATTGACTCCGAGTTGGGAGATGGCTTGATGGATGGCTTCCTCAAATGCTCAAGAGCAAATCCTGGTGGGATGAACTTCCGAGAAGATCCCAATTTGGACAGGGTATCAGCCGCATCATTCTCAGCTTGGTGGATGTGATGAAACTCACACCCATCAAAGAATCCAGTCATATTCTGAACTAGAAACCGGTAGGACGCCATGTTGGCATCCAAGGCATCCCAATTCCCCGAAACCTGCTAAACCACCAAGTCTGAGTCGCCATAGCATACAATCCTCCGGACTCCAATCTCCTTGGATACTCTCAGGCCGTGTACCAGTGCTTCGTACTCGGCTACATTATTGGACGCCGAGAAGTGGATCTGCAGCACATATCTGAGTTGATCTCGCTTGGGCGAGGTGAGCACTACGCCGGCACCAAGCCCTTCTTTTACTTTGGAGCCATCAAAATGCATCCTCCAGAAATTGGTTTCTGGCGTCGGAGGCTCATACTGCATCTCGGCCCAATCCACCAAGAAATCTGCCAGGGTCTGAGACTTGATTGCTTCTCTTCTTGTGTACAACAGGGTGTACGCGGCTAGCTCAATCGCTCATTTGGCTACCCGGCCGCTTGCATCCTTGTTGCCCATAATCTCTGAGATGGGAGCGGTGCTCACCACTGTAATGGGATTCTCCTGGAAATAGTTCTTGAGTTTCTTGGCACCCAGGTATACACCGTATGTCATCTTTTGGTAGTGTGAGTAATTTTGTTTGGATCTGGATAGCACCCCGCTGAGATAATACACTGGCCTCTTCACGGTCTTGCCTTCCTCTTCTCGTTCTACTACCACCACCACACTGACTACCCGGTTGGTAGCTGCGATATAGAGCAGCATTGGCTCCTTGGGCAAAGGGCTTGCCAGGATGGGAGCGCTACCCAGCATGGTCTTGAGCTCCTTGAATGCCACATCAACTTGCGAGGTCCAGATGAACTTGTCACTTTTCTTCATGAGCTGATAGAGAGGCAAGGCCTTCTCGCCCATTCTTCCCAGGAAGCGGCTAAGAGAAGCCAGGCACCCGATAAATTTATGCACATCCTTCAGTGATCTCAGCAAATACATGCTCTCTATAGCTTTTATCTTTGAAGGATTGGCCTCAATGCCCCGACTGGACACCAAGAAGCCGAGTAGCTTGCCAGCCGGGACGCCAAAGGTGCACTTGGTTGGATTCAGTTTCATCCGGTATGTGCGCAAGCTGGCAAATGTTTCCTCAATGTCGCTCAGCAGAGTGTGTTTTTCTTTTGTTTTGATGACAATGTCATCTACATACACCTGCATATTCTTGCCTATCTGGTCATGCAAGCATTTCTGCATGCACCTATGATATGTAGCCCCAGCATTTCTCAACCGAAAACACATGATAAGATAGCAATAAGCCCCGTACGGGGTAATAAAAGCAGTCTTTATTTGACCAGCCGGGTTCAGAGGTATCTGGTGAAAACCAGAGTAGGCATCAATGAAAGACAAAAGTTCGCACCCGGCAGTGGAATCGATCACCTGATCTATGCGGGGTAGCGAAAACGGGTCCTTGGGGCAGGCCTTGTTCAAGTCGGTGTAGTCCATGCACATGCGCCAGTCCACAGCAGCCTTGGGGTCCTCCTTCTTCTTCTCCACCATGACCGGATTGGCCAGCCAATCCGAATGCAGTACGTCCACGATAAATCCACTTGTCAGCAACTTTGTGATCTCGTCACCAATAGCTTTTCTTCTCTCAGCCGCAAAGCAGCGCATCGCCTGCTTAACCGGCTTGGCGTCAGGGAGCACATGCAACGAGTGCTCAACCAACTCCCTCGGGACACCTGGCAGGTCCTGATTGGACCATGCGAAGACATCCCGATTCTCACAGAGGAAGTGGATGAGCTCTCTTTCCTATTTCTCTTCCAACCCGCCGCCAATGATGGCAACACGCTCCGGAAACTCCGGGTCAATCTGCACCTTCTTCGTCTCTTGGGAGGCTTGGAAGGTGGCTCCGTACTGAGAACTCGGCATGCCAGGCATACCGACTTGAGCTGTCTGGGCCATGGCCACCACCTCATGTATCTTCTTCTTCTCGACAGCAATGACCATGGACTCGGCAAGCCGAGATCCAGCAGATGCACACTCCAGGGAGCGCGTTTAGTCACCCGAGATGGTGATGATGCCATTGGGGCCAGGGATCTTCATTTTCAGATATGCCGCATGAGTTGAGGCCATGAACTTGGTCAGAGCAGGCCTGTCGAGTAGAGCGTGATAAGGGCTCTGAAGATCAACTACCTCGAACTGCAGGCACTCGGTCCGGCAGTTTTCCCTGGTGCCGAAAAGCACATCCATCTAGATTCGGCCAATGGGAGCAGAAGACACTCCTGGCACGATGCCATGGAATGTAGTCCGACTTGGTAGCAGCATGTTCTCGGCAAGGCCGAGCTTCTCCATGGTATCTCGGTACATGATGTTGATGCTGCTCCCGTTGTCGATCAGCACCTTGCTGAACTTCACATTCTTCTTGGTCCCCAAGAAAGTGGGGTCCACCACCAGAGCATATGTACCCGGGTTGGGCATTATCTTGGGATGATCTGCTCTGGATCAGACTATCTCCTGGTCGCACCACTCCATGTAATGCGGCACAGATGGCATCACGACATTCACCTCCATCGCGCGCCTGCGCTGGAACTGCTTGTCATCCGGCTCGGTGGTGAACACCATGTAGCTCTCGTGATGCTCCTGGTACTGGTTCCGGTCCCCAGCATCACCATTATTGTTGTTGTTGTTCTGGTTGGCATTGTTGTTGTTGCAGGTGTAGTAGTTGTTGTTGAGGTTGTTGTTGTTGAAGTTGCGGTTGTAGTTGTTGTTGGCTCCCTGCGCCACTTGATTCACATTCTCCCTCCTATGGTTCTCGGCCGGCCTGGGAGTAGCTTCCCGAATAGGCTGCACATTGGCACCCGAGAGCGGAAGTGGAGGAGGAGGAGGCAGCTGACCGAAAGCCTCTCTCTTGATCCGGTCCCACCAGCTGCATTGTCGGGTAGTGTGCTTGGCTGGCCTACTCGGATGTCGAGTATGGAAGCTACACGGTCCATCCTTCATGTTCTCAAAGACAAATCTTGCAGGATCTCCGAATTCCTGGGGAGCATTGTACGGCTTCTTGAAGTTCTGGCCCTGAGTCTGGTTCTTCCCGTATTGGGCTCCAGAAGTTTTTTGCCTTTGGCTGCTCCCGGTAGCACCTTGATCTTGAGTAACAACAGCTACATGGTCAGACCCATAGCGGATATCCGGACGGTCTTCTCTTCTCTTGTTGCGAAAGTCCTGGCGGTCATGGCGCCGGGATCCATCATGGTGCTTCCTCTTGGGCTCGAAGGAATCAAGCAGAGGCTGAGTAGGGTCACCGAGAGCATACATATCTGCAATTTTGATTGTCTCGGCGAGGGTACTCGGCATCTCCCTCTACAGTTTCTGCCACAGCATGCTGCCATGTCGGCAACCTTGCGCAAACCAGGCAATGGCCTGTGACTCGTTCACACCCTCACATGTGTTCCTCTGAGTGCTCCACCGAGTAAGGTACTCGTGGTCAGTCTCCTCTTCTCTCCGCTTGCACGCCGAGAGCTGCTGCGGCCGGTTTGGCCTCTTGTAAGTGCTGGTGAAGTTGCTGATGAAGGCCTCCGAGAAGTCAAGCCATCAGTTGATACTGTCTTTCGGCAGGTTATTGAGCCAGATCCGTGCAGGGCCCTCCAGCATATGGGTCACATACCGAACAACCCATCTCCTGTTGCCACCTGCAACATACACGGTAGTCACATAATCATTCAGCCAGTCCTCTGGCTTAATGCTTCCATCATAGGTCTTGGTCCCTCTAGCCAGCTGAAACTTGGCCATAGGCGGCTCCCCCATGATCCTGGGACCAAAACAACTTGGCTCAGGTGGGCCTCTTGCTTCTATCTCCTCGGACCGATAGAGTCGGTCCAGCTTGTACCTTGCATCGTTTGGTTCCAGCATCCTTCCTCCCAACTGAGTTGCAAGATCTCTTAGGTCGGCGTACCCCGCTAGCTCCATTGCCGAGTACCCGTCGTTGTAGTGGTCCTGGTACACTGGACCGGGTTGAACAACCGGGTTGGCCACCGCAGCAACCACATGTGGCTGAACAACATGTTGAACCGGGTTAGCAGCATGGTGCCGAGATGGGACATCTCGGTTTCCTCCTTGCCCTCCTTCATGAACTCGGGCGGCCTGACGGCCAGTACCTGCAGTATTGTGTTTTTGGTCGGGCTGCCGCTCTACAGCGTGCTGTTTTCCGGCGAAAGCCGGGTCGTACACCTGCATCTGTCTGTTCTTCCCAGAGTTCACACTCTGGGCCCTCTCACCGCCGGGAAGTGGCGATGAGGCCTGGTCCACGGATCTTGCCCCATGCGAGTGAACAACATGGGACGCACCGCCTCCCGGATTGGCCTGCCGGAAAGCCTCATTCTGCCTACCCGCTTCTAGAACGAGCTCATTGAGCCGCTCCTGCTGCCTAACACGGGCCTCGCGGGTCAGATTTGGCAACTCAGCAGAGACTGCCTCTGCAGCTCTAAGTGTTTTTGCGGGAGAACTGTATTTCAGCCTACCAGCAGTGCTTTGACTGGCAGACTTGCTAGCAGCTCTACCATCTCTAGCTAGCTTAGCACCTAAGTTACGACGAATAACTCCTATCTTGCTAGGATTTCTAGATACAGGAGTAAAACCATGTGCTCTATTGTACTCATTTTGGTCCAGGTTAAGCTCAAGCCTAACCTTCTCCAGCTCCTGGGCCTCCTGTAGCAAAGCGAGTCGCTGCTGCTCGAGCTGCGCCCTCACCACAGCCGGATCCACGTCCGTGGCGATAGGCATACCGAGGTGCGCGACACCGGCGCGAGCAGCCGTTATCACGGTAGACGTGGAAGGATCCACGTAGCCAGGTTAGTTCTACGGCATGTCGTAGGGCTTGTGGCCCCTGCGAGCAGCCGGCTCGTCGACGACTTCAGGCGCAGTGGGTGCGCCTTTCCCGGCATCGATAGTCGGGCCGGTCATCATCACCTCTACGCTGCCCACAGAGCATCCAGCCGGCTTCCCGCGGACAGCGAGAACAGCGGGAGGGTCCTCAGCAACGAGCACCATCTCAGGGTACTCGCGGATGATGGTGGTGGCGACATACACCAAATGCGCGCCGAAGGAGAGGACGGAGCCGCCTGCAGGCATGGGCCTGTCGCTGAAATCACCAGCGTTGTCGGTGACGAAGTCGAAGTAGCCGAATCTGTGGACAAGGCCACAAACCACACGCTCCCCCGACGGAGAAACAGGTCCCGTCCGAATATGCACCCCAGCCAGCGGTGCTGCTGGCCCCACGGTGGGCGCCAACTGTCGTGGTATGGAGAAGACAGATGCCATAGGATGGCTAAAGTTGTGGCCGATGGACGCTGTAGGTATTCGGGGAGGGATCGCACGTTGAGTAGACGCGCTCAGGAACACTGCAAACACCACAATCTACCCAGGTTCGGAGCCCTCACGTGGAGGTAACACCCCTACTCCTGCCTACCTCTCTGTATTAAGTCACACCGAGTACAGAAGTCACAAACTCTCGATGCCTCACTCTCTGCCGAGTAGCCAACGCTCAACTCTCTCTACTGTTTCCTTTCTCAACTACCAAGCCTCGCAATGAATGCGCTCAGGTCCAATGTCCCCCGCGCAGGAGGGGGCTGGCCACCTTATATACCGGTAGCCAGCCACTAAACTACGGATAGAAAGTACAGATGGGATAACTCTACCGTGACAACGGTGCACGCCTCCGTGCTCCTGCTGACGCCGTTGCCGAAAGTCGCCGCGCCGTCCGGCTGACAGGTCTTGTCCACCCTGTCAGCCCCTTAGGGTAGGTCACTGACATGTCCTGTCCCCCTTGTCAGTGACAAGACTTGACAGGTACCCACCCGCACTGTTCCCACGTCTCATCGCGGATAACCAGGCGCCTAGTAAGTTGAACCGCACGCCGGTACGGCCCCTGGATACACGGGATCTTCCACAACGGCTCCATTGAATTTGTGCCCGAGTAGGATAGCTTCCCATCTACTCGGATCTCCCGAGCTCTACCCGGTTAATTCAGGGACATGCACGAATCTTCTCTTGGCCTTCAGTACTTCCCACCGAATAGCGCTTACCAGATACTGGATACCAGGTAGACGCCTACCCGGCCAATACCAACTCGGTACGGCTGGGATTGACAATCATCATCTTGAAACATGTTTCTCACATGCCTTACTCCTACTCGGGGGTAGCCCCCCGACATTGCTTGATCGCGTGATGTGCTTCAGCTCGCACCCTTTGAAACTTCCTTCGAGTAGGTTGTACATGTCGCGATAGGTGACCATGTTATCTGCGACAGCGTCGTACTCCTTCATCGTATGCTGCACGATAAGATTTAGTCTCCGTATATCATCAATCGGGTGGCTCCGCAGGCAATCACCATCTTCATGCAGTGTAGGAGGGCCTCGTACTCTGCATCGTTGTTGGACGTTGGATCGTCAGGGGGGAAGTCGAGTCGCAGGACATACTGAAGCTTGTCGCCCCTTGGAGATATGAGGATTACTACGGCTCCGGCTCCTTCGTTTCTTTTTGACCCGTCAAAGTACATGATCCAGTTGATCGTGTATTCCGGGGGTCCTGGAGTTTGCAGTTCCGTCCACTCGCTCAGGAACTCCACGACCACCTGGGATTTTACAGCGTTACGTCCTGTGTATATTGTATCCCAGGAACCTAGCTCGATGCTCCACTTTGCGATTCTTCCGGATGCCACGGGATTGTTCATGATAGTACCGAGTGATGCGTCGTTTAGCACCGTGACGGTATGCTTCTGGAAGTAATGTTTGAGTTTGCGGGTTGTAAGGACCACTCCATACGTGAGTTTCTGGTAGTAGGGGTATCGTTGTTTGCACGGTGAGAGTACCTCGCTGATGTAGTACACTGGTCGCTGAACACCGTATGCCTTTCCATCCTCTGGCCGCTCGACGATGATTACTGTGCTGACCACTTGATTTGTTGCGGCTAGGTAAAGGTAGAGGGGTTCCCTTTCGTGCAGTGTTGCCAGTATGCGTCTGCTCTGCAACATTCTTTTCACATCGATGAACGCCTTTTTTGCTTCTAGCGTCCACTCGAATTTATCTGTTTTCTTCAGAAACTTGTAGAAAGGGAGCGCTTGCTCGCCTAACCTTGCGATGAACCTGTTGAGGGCTGCCAGTCGTCCTGTGAGATGTTGCACGCCGTGAATATTTGTCAGTTCTTTCATCGTCAATATCGCATGTATTTTCTCCGGGTTGGCTTCAATTCCTCAAGCGGAGACCAGATAGCCGAGGAGTTGTCCTGCAGGAACTCCGAAGACGCACTTTATCGGGTTGAGTTTGATTTTGTATGCGTTGAGGGCGTCGAATGTCTCCCTGATGTCCTCGAGGAGCGTGTCCTCCACTCGAGTCTTGATGACGATGTCATCAACGTAAACTTGTATGTTCTTGCCAATAAGCTTGGCGAGGCATTTTTGCATGCACCGCTGATATGTAGCACCTGCATTTTTTAGCCCGAAGGGCATTGTCGTGTAGCAGTATACACCGTGTGGTGTGATTAATGTTGTCTTCTCCTTGTCCTCTTGCTTCATCCTGATTTGATTATACCCCGAGTAGGCGTCCAGGGAGGAGAGGCGCTGACAGCCTGTTGTGGAATCCACGACCTGGTCAATCCGTGGTAATGAGAAGTTATCCTTGGGGCAGTGTTTGTTCAGCGACGTATAGTCGATGCACACACGAAGGATGTCAGTATTTTTCTTCGGGACTAACACCGGATTTGCTAACCAGGTGGACATCTTAATTTCCATGATGAACTTGGCAGCTAACAGTCTGTTCACCTCTTCTCCGAGTGCTCTCTGTTTCGGCTCGGAAAAACGTCGGATGGTCTGCTTGACTGGCTTTGCATCTTTAAACACTTCAAGTGAGTGCTCGGCGAACTCCCTGGGTATTCCTGACATATCTGAGGGCTATCAGGAGAAAATCTCCCAGTACTCACGGAGGAGTTCGACGAGCGCGCTTTCCTATGCGGGTGATAGGATGGTGGACACCATCTCCATCTTCGCGAATTCTGTCGGGTGCACTTGATGTTTTCAAGTGTTGCTGCTTGGGCTGAACTCGAGTTCTGGGGGATTCTTTTTGGTGAGCGGCATCACGGAGTGATCCATGGTTTTTGCCAGCTCCTCCAGCTCCTCTTACACCCCGAAAGATTTCGGGATTTCGTTGAACTCACTATCGCATTTGTTTGACTTCTAGAAGTCGCCGTTTATGGTGATTGTGCCGTATTCTCCTGGAAGTTTGAGATTTAGGTAGGCATAGTGGGGTACTTCCATGAATCTCGCGAATGCTGTTCGGCCGAGAATGGCGTGGTACTGCGATGGCCAGTCGACTACCTCAAAGTCGAGGAATTCTCTCTTGTAATTCTTCGGGTCTCCAAGTATCACCTCCAGGCTGATTGTTCCGAGTGGTCGGACGGCTTTCCCTGGTACTATCCCGTGGAAGGATGTTTCTGATTCTGTGAGTCCGTCTAGTTTCTTGTTCATCTTGCGGAGTGTGTCCGCGTATATGATGTTGATTACACTGCCACCATCCATGAACACCCGAGCTAGGTCATAGTTGCCTATTTGCGCCTGGATGACGAGTGCGGCGTTCCCTGGTCGATTCACTCATGGAGGGTGGTCCTCTTTGGAGAAAGTTATCGACTGCTCTGACATCTTCAGGTATTCAGTCTTGGACGGTGGGGCTTGTACTTCCATGTTGACTTGGCGTGTGTTCGTTTTCTGGACTCTGCGGGATGGGCAAACCTTCTGTATCATTCCGAGGACCCCTTGTGGATTCAGCTATCCGTTAGCTCCTTGGTTTGCGGTGGGTGGCGCTGGTAGCGCGGCCAGCATTGCGTTCTGGTGTGCTACGGGTGGACACAGGGGTGGTGGCTGGTATCCTCCTGGCAATTGCGGGTATCCCTGGTTAATGGCGGCCCCGTGCTTCTTCGTGTATGCCTCGTGGATGTCCTGGAACTTTCGACAGTCTTTGAGGAGGTGAGTGGCCTTGGTTTTGCCCGTGCGCTTATCTGTGAACAGATGCAGAGAGCAGTATCTATCAATGTCCTCCTCGGGAGTTTTGTCGTCTGGCTTTGGTTTCCAGCCGCGATTTCTGCGGGATCCGCTGTAGCGATTTCTCGTGAACTCCGCTGCCACCAGTTCCGATTGGTCATCTTGGTCGTAGTGTTTTCTCTTCCTCCTGCAGCGATCGCCGTTGCGGTCCTCCTCAGGCGCGGGTGAGGAAGTTTTTCATTGCGCAGGGACTCCTCACCATTATCCCACCTGTCTGCTATCGTCATTAATTCTCCGATCGTCTTGGGCGCAGATCGTCCGAATTCTTCTCGGAAGGCGGCGCGCCGAGCACCCTTGGTGAAAGCCTCAACCGCGACTTCTTATGATATGTTGAACGGACAACGACGTCGCCTAGAGGGGGGGGGTGAATAGGCGATTAAAACTTTTCCGGTTAATGCTTACTAAATGCGGAAATAAACTAGGTGTTTAAATTAACAAGCATACAACCTAAATATTCTAGGGTAAACTAGATGAACAAACAACTTATGCTAAGCAAGACAAGTAACAAGGTGATAGCAAGATATATAACTTCAAGCTCGAAGGCTATCACAATGTAAATTGCATAAGTAAAAAGCTCGGGTATAGAAATAACCGAGGCACACGGAGACGATGATGTATTCCCGAGTTCCTCCCACAAAGGGGAGTACGTCTCGTTGGAGGGGTGTGAGCTCGCCACGAAGGCCTACTCAACGCCACAAAGGCCTCACCCTATTCTCCGATGAACCCCGCCACAAAGGCCTAGTTCACCTTCCACTATTGGCAACCTTCAAACCCGAGGCACACATCCACAACTCAATTGGAGGCTCTCGGTGTCACCACAATCTCGGAGCACACATCCACAACTCAATTGGAGGCTCCCAAGAACACCACAAGTCGTCTAGGGTCCAAGACCCAAGAGTAACAAGCTCACAATCTTTCACTTCCACGAATCCTCGTGGAGAGACCAAACCGATGCAACCGATGCAAATGGCAAGAGCACAAGTGCTCGAATCCTCCACTCTCAAATTCCAACAAAGCAACAAATGCTTATGGGGGAATAAGAGAGGAAGAACAATGGAGAAACACCAAGAACTCCAAGATCAAGATCTACTAGGTTTCCCTCACTAAGAAGGAAAATGGATTGGTGGAAATGTAGATCTAGATCTCCTCTAACTTCTCCCTCAAAGATATGCAAGAATCATTGGAGGGATTGAGAGAGGAGCAAGCTTTCCAAAGTCAACAATGGTGTGGAGAGAGAGGGAAAACGGGCTGGGAAAGACTTAGGGACTTTGGGGAAGAAAGCCCCTTAAATAGGTGCTCAAAAAACTAGCCGTTTGCCACTTTTTCCGTCCATTCCGGAATGGTCCGGAATATTCCGGACCCCGGAATGACCCGGAATGGCCCGGAATCGATTCCGGAGCGATTCCGGATGGAAACAGAGCCTTTTCCCGTTCTGGCCGGAATATTCCGGAATATTCCGGGGATCCGGAATATTCCGGAGCCCAGAAAAATCCGGATTCCGGAATCATCCGGAATATTCCGGATTGCAAACCGAAGACAGAAAACCGATACGAGAAATGCAATAACTTTTGCATATGAACTCCGTTTTCGATGTTCTTGGGCTCGTTGGAATCGCAACGACGAGCACTACAAGAATATGTATAGAAACATCATTATCCATAAATGGAAGATAAAACCAAATGGGTAAAGGTTTAGACCACTCAAATAGGAACACCCGGTAAAACCTCCAACACGAAAACACACATAACTTTTGCGAATGAACTCCGAATAAGGTGAATACAAAAGGGTTGGAAAGGTAATAACAAGTACTATCCAAACAAAAAGGAATGGAGAAGTTACCACACATGGAAGGTGTGGAAACATTCTAAAAACTGAACCGGATATTTTCACCACCGAAATCGCAACAAGTTTTTCTTACCAAAACCGTTTTCGATAAACCTTGGCTTGCCATGAATATCATGACAAGCACTAAAACCCAAAGGAGACAAAAGCCTAATAAGAACCAAGAAAGATGATATGCAAGTATGCAAAGGTTTGAGCTCTCCACAACAATTCGATCACGTTACTCACTTGAGAGCCCCTCTTGATAGTACGGCTATCTATCCTATAATCCGGTCTCCCGAAGACACGAGACCGGTGAAATAGAAAACCTATCAAGATTATACCTTTGCCTTGAGCATTCCACTTGAGCTAGATGATGGCGATCTTGACTCTCTCAAGTTGGATCTTCTTTCTTGATTGCACTTGCTAGCACAAGCTCCGCTTGATGAAGACTTGCAAGTTGCTCCCCCATACACCATTACGGGAGAGACCCTTCGGCAAATCTTCACAAGGCCACAATCTCCAAAAGGGTTGCAAGCATCAAGCATAGGATATCTTCTAGATACTTCACTTGAGCTTACCACGTCAAGCTAGATGACGAACACCGCTTGACGACGACAAAGACCATGGGCTATATGAAATCTTCCTTTTGGTTCATGCCCATGGAAAGATACCTAACCACACATAGAGATGCGACACACACATATCATGGGTTAGTTCACAAAGCTATATTGACAAATGCTTACCATATCATGAGATACACAATCCCACTTGGTACAACTTGTAGCTTTGTGTGTTGATCGCTTGCTTGATCAACCTTGTATCTTTGCTTCTCACTTCTAAAGATGATGTCTTGAAGATGATAATGAAAGATCACCTAATCCTTTTCTTCAAGACACACTAGCAATAAGCTCAACTCAAACCATGACCATCCTTCATATAAATCCATGAATAACAATGGCCATCAAGGAAGCTAATAGAGTTCAACACATGAACTCCATTATTTCCTATGGACAATATCTACAAAGGATAACTCAATGCAAACATTAGTCCATAAGGATTGTCATTAATTACCAAAACCACATATGGGGGAACCATGCGCTTTCAATCTCCCCCATTTTGGTAATTGATGACAATCCCTTTTTACGAGGGTTTATATGATGAATAAAGCAAACATGTTAAACAAGAGCAAGGATGCAATAGCATGGAAAGGAAAATGCTTAAGAACGAAACTAAAGCATAAACCAAATTCCCTTAAACCCTCTAAACTTCTCCCCCATTGGCATCCATTGCCGAAATGGGCAAAAAGATTAGAAGGCCAATATAGTAAGAGCTCCCCCATAGAGTATGCATTCCTCATGATATGAGTGAACTCAAGTGCATATATCCAACTATGAATAGATGGAGGGAGATCAAACTATATTGAGGATCCAAAGGTTTACAAGCAAAGTAAAATTGAAGGAAACTTTCACAAAGAAGCAACCAACCACAAGGATCCGAAAAACCGATTGACCAACATCAATATTTTGATAGGATCAACCAAGTGTTCTAGAAAATCAAGAGGGAACTCCCCAAGGTACATGCACAATGTTAGATTTGAATTACTATATAATGTGCACAACATGGAATCATCACTCCCTTCTAGATAATTTTGAACACAAACAAGAGCAAGAGAATAGATTGGAGATGAAGCAAAGCAACTTGTAAACAAACAAAAGTTGAGCAATGAAGATCAAGAAGTGAAAAATAAAGACTTACTCAACCGAAATAGATGCGTGTGACAAGGAAAAACATTTTTAGGAGACTAATAGGATGATAGAATCATCAACATAGTCTTTCAATATAGGAGGCACATAGTGCATATCATGTCTTTCCCATACACACAAACCATCAAATGATAAAACACATAGGCCCACAAGCTTATTAAGATTCAAAAGGAATACCAAAAGAAAAGCAAAGCTTGTGCCTTTTAGGAACCACCAAGGAATATAAAGCAATAAAATGTGGTCACTAAAGAAATATAATATCAATTAAAGATGTAACTATTATCGTGTGTATAAGTTTCTAAGTGGACAACAATCACAAAGATATATATCCACAAAGAAACATGCACACACAAAATAGGTACAAAGGTGAGGAACATGATATCCAAGAGAGGTTCATTAATATACCAATAAGATTTTTGCTTGAAAGCAAAGCACTAAGCTTAGTTTAATCTTAAGGGGATATAGATGAACACACAAAACTCATCAAAGCATCACAAATATCACAAGGGAAAAGTGATAGTTGGAATGCTTCGAGAAAGGTAACGCATATCACAAAAGGTTCAAATGGTTTTTTTTGAGAATTCATCAATATTGCATATGAGAGACTTCAAGTAGAAGTTGCTAGATTAATATACTCGGGATTGGTGAATCATGAAAATGACTATAAATATCCCCATAGTATGTAATCATCCCGGCTTACTCATAGTTGCAATTAAGATGCTTTTGATAAGACATTTGCAAGAACCAAATGAAATGCAACAAGGGGAAATCATGCCAAGAAGCAACCTACACAAGGTTGAAAGCTAGAAATGTATGCATGAGATAGATACTTGTTACCGAGACGACATTGGTGATGAAGAGGATGCGAGTTTGATAATCATCGAAGCTTGACTCCTATAATACCATGGTGAGAACACCTTCCTTATGAATGGAGCAAGCAACCAATGTATCTCCATTGTACCTAAAACAAATTTCAAGTACAAAATGGTACCCAAACTCATTGGGTCCAAAGTAGTTAGAACAACTACAATACATAGGACAAACTCCACATAAATATGTGCATATTAATATGAATTTGAATTTCATGCACATCTTAGCTATTTAGGATTTGATGGAGTTTATCCTATATATTGGATCAACGAAAGTAAGCATGCCAAAATATCTATAGTAAGTATGCATGCACAAAACTTTCAAGAACCAAAACAAGATACAAATTGGACAAAGAACCAATTAAACCAAGAAGCCACTCATAAGAGTGAAAAGAAAGAGAATTGTCCAAATTATATCAAGACCCAAATCAACACATGATAGAGGAAACCAAATAGAGAAGATACCAAAAAAACATCAAAGAATAAACAAACCCTCTACACTTTTCATGATAGCACACAAAGTACCAAAACGAAAAATGTTCGTCTTCCAAAGAGACAAGTCATTGGGATAAAATTCAAATTTAAAGACAACAAGTGTTCAAACGCATATAGGATAGTTCTTCCAATAATAGTGCATTATTTATGATCTTGCATTTGAATACAAAATGCACACAATGGAATCATTACTCTCCATATATATTATTCAAACACTAGTCATGTTTAAATAAAATCAATTAGATGCAATACCAATTTAAAGAACGGTGATCTACTCAATGTAGGATAGCTTCCCCAAGAATATTGCAACCCAAAGAAGTATGACTTTTACCATAAGTGCACAAGTATGGGATCATTGCTTTTCCTAACTCAATAAAGCATAAAACAAATTTTGAGTAGAGCAAGGAAGACACAAAGGAGTTTGAACCAAACAAATCATTGGCAAGAAACAAGGAAATTTTAGAGCAAAGGCCAAAGTAAATATGATCAATAAACTTACCACAAATTATTATCACTTGTCAAAGACAAGAGATGTATGGAGATATTTCTCGGTGGTAGAATTGTTCACAATCATATTCACAAAACATAAGCATGTGACAAAAGATAGGAATAACAAACATGCTTAGATAGAGATTCTTGAAACTTCAAATAAAATCGAATATTCAAAGCACTAAGAAACTCTCACAAACAAGATACCAAAGAAGAGAGACGCAAGATATTTTAAGAAAATATGGAACTTGTTTGAGCAACATGCCACAAGAACAAGATAACTAACAATATCAACTCTAGGTGGCAATACCTCAAATGTTCACATTTTCTAGGCTTGTAATATGCACATAGCTTATTACTCCCCCATAATGTGATAATCCATTTTTAACAAGAGGTAAAGAAAATAAATCCAACTAGAGAAAGTTAATGGACATTAGAAGTTGAATTTCTCATGAGAAAGTCATACCATATAGATACAAGATAATATTGATATATCAACACTAAGTGGTATTCCTCATGTACACACATTTTAGGATAGTAAAGTGCCAAGAGCATATTACTCCCCCAAAATGGGATAGTCCATTAATCTCCTAAAGAGCCAACTAAAATAAGCAACAATAGCAATGAAGGCTCATCACAAAGAACACAAGTACATGGAGTGCAAACCAACAAACATAACTAGATTACTCAAGATAGGTAAGTAGTAAGCACAACATATACAAACACATGCTAGAAACAAAACTAACATATGCAAGGGAGCAAGCAACTTTCAAAGTATATAGAATTAAATACAAGTTACCGCTTGGAGGAACATAGGGTAAGAGATATATATAATCCAAGTGACTTGGCTTGAGGAAATATAATTGATGAAGATCCCTTAATTCTTCATAAAATATCCAAGTCTCCAATGCCCTCCAACTCCACCTATTGATCAAGTTTGAGCTTGTTGGTCCCCAACCAAGTTGGGTCCTAAGAGGTTAGCCACAATAGGTTTGGCAACCCAAATGGTTCTTTTCTTGACACCACTTGGAGCACCAACATACTTGGCAAACACATTGCCCACATTATCCTTCCTAATAGAATAAACATCATCAACAAGGATAGGGTTGGATAATGTACCATTAGTGCATGAAGAAGCAAAGTGTCCCTTCTTGCGACAAAGGTAGCAACATCGACTCTTTTCTTTCTTCTCAATAGGCTTCTCAACAAGAGGAGCATTGGCTTGAGTCTTCTTAGGAGGTGGCCGTTGTTCAACTCGTGGTTGAGCATGAGATTGAACAAGAGGCCTCTTCCCTAGTTGCTTCTCACTAAGAGGCTTCTTCTTCAAAGGGCAAGATCTAACATGGTGCCCTTTAATCTTGCACTTGAAGCAAATAATCTTGGCCGAATCTTTGACTTGTTCTTGGCCCTTCTTCTTGTCAATAATGGACTTGTTCTTGAGATTGGAGTTGAATCCAAGTCCACTCTTGTCATTGGGAAGTCTTCGCACTCTCAACATCTTGTCAAGTGTGGAACTCCCTTCATGACACTTTTCCAAGTCTTTCTTCAAAGAAGTGACTTGGGCCTTGAGCTCTTTAATTTCCTCTACATGGTTAGAATCAACACAAGAGCTAGAGGAAGTAGATGCTTCATTGTTAGAGCAACAAGGCAAGGAAAGCAATTCATCACAAGATGTAGAAACATTATGGGAGGATGAATTACTAATACGAGCACAAGTCAATATAGCATTATTAGAAGATATTGTGCTAGTAACCACATGAGGCTCACAAGATGTTACCTTTGTAGTGATATCCTCAAGAGCTAATTTTAGCTTGGTATGGGATTCTAGAAGATCCTCATGAGAGCTAGATAGCTTTTCATGACTTTCTTCCAATTTCCCATACTTGCTAGTCATTAGCTCAAGTTGAGCCCTTAGCTCAACATTCTCCTTCAAAATAGATGCTTCACAAGATGTGGAGTTAGTAGCACAAGCATCAATTGAAATAGAAGAAGATAACTTGGCAAGCTCATTATTTAACCTAGAGTTTTCTTCAATTAGATTAGCATTGCCAACAACAAATTCAACCTTTTCATTTTTAAGCACTTTATATTTAGCATGGGTATGGTCACGTGCTTTAGTGAGATAGGCTATTTGTTCATTATAGAGCTCCTCAATAGATTCAAGTTTCTCCTCAAGAGTAACTCGGAGCTCATACTCTTCCTCAAGAGACATAGTGAGGGATGCCTTTTCATTGGCATCACTTCTTTCAATCTCACCTTTCTTTTCAATGATTTTAGCGCTATAAATAGCAAAAGCCAATATTTCACTAAAAGGAGTGATAGCTTTACTACCTTTAGGGAGATCAAGAAGAACCAACTCACCCTTCTCCATTAAAGAGTCTTCGTCCTCATACTCTCCATAAAATATATCCTCATCCTCATCATCACAAGATGTAGTGGGTTCCAAAGGTGGTGATACCTTTGAATCCCTAGCCATAAGGCACATATGAGAAATGGATGGCGATGATGAAGATATACTAGAAGAGCCATTAAGGTCCATGTCTTGTTCCACAAAAAAGTGGGATTACTCTACATTGTTAGCCACACAAGTACTAGAGGAAATGGAAGCATTATTTTCATGAAAACAAGACATAGGAAGCATATCATCATGAGATTTAGTTAAACAACTATTACATGATATGCAAGGTCTATCAACACTAGCATGTATGGAATTTTGAGTGCTAGAAGATATTAAGTCCAAAGATAGATCATTGCAATGGGATAGAGATGAAGTATAGTCAATAGCAAATTCACTATTCACAATGCAATTTCTATCACCACTCACCATATCATTACCTTGTGACAAATCACATGTTGGTGGAGTGGAGAAAGATGTGAACTCATCACGGCCGGAAGTGGATGGAGAACAATCATCCTCAATAATATTGGACACATCATATATATCTTGAAGTTTTGTCCATAGCTCATGAGCGTTCCGAAAAGGCATGATTGATTCAATAACTACATCGCTCAAAAAGGACAAGAGACCATTAGATACAAAAGTATCGAGATAAGAGTTTTCCTTATCCTCTAAAGATAAATCTTGAGAATCCTTAGGAGGAGGAAAATCCATATCTACAATTCTCTTAACATACTTTGGACCCATGTCCGTAAGAAATTTAAGAATGCGAATTTTCCAAACATCAAAGTTTCTACCATAGAATATAAAAGCGGGATCATGTTCTATTTCTCTAAACGACATCGTACTCTCTAGGATGTAAATCCTAATAAAGAGAGACGAGGCTCTGATACCAATTGAACGGACAACGACGTCACCTAGAGGGGGGGGGGGTGAATAGGCGATTAAAACTTTTCCGGTTAATGCTTACTAAATGCGGAAATAAACTAGGTGTTTAAATTAACAAGCATACAACCTAAATATTCTAGGGTAAACTAGATGAACAAACAACTTATGCTAAGCAAGACAAGTAACAAGGTGATAGCAAGATATATAACTTCAAGCTCGAAGGCTATCACAATGTAAATTGCATAAGTAAAAAGCTCGGGTATAGAAATAACCGAGGCACACGGAGACGATGATGTATTCCCGAGTTCCTCCCACAAAGGGGAGTACGTCTCGTTGGAGGGGTGTGAGCTCGCCACGAAGGCCTACTCAACGCCACAAAGGCCTCACCCTATTCTCCGATGAACCCCGCCACAAAGGCCTAGTTCACCTTCCACTATTGGCAACCTTCAAACCCGAGGCACGCATCCACAACTCAATTGGAGGCTCTCGGTGTCACCACAATCTCGGAGCACACATCCACAACTCAATTGGAGGATCCCAAGAACACCACAAGTCGTCTAGGGTCCAAGACCCAAGAGTAACAAGCTCACAATCTTTCACTTCCACGAATCCTCGTGGAGAGACCAAACCGATGCAACCGATGCAAATGGCAAGAGCACAAGTGCTCGAATCCTCCACTCTCAAATTCCAACAAAGCAACAAATGCTTATGGGGGAATAAGAGAGGAAGAACAATGGAGAAACACCAAGAACTCCAAGATCAAGATCTACTAGGTTTCTCTCACTAAGAAGGAAAATGGATTGGTGGAAATGTAGATCTAGATCTCCTCTAACTTCTCCCTCAAAGATATGCAAGAATCATTGGAGGGATTGAGAGAGGAGCAAGCTTTCCAAAGTCAACAATGGTGTGGAGAGAGAGGGAAAACGGGCTGGGAAAGACTTAGGGACTTTGGGGAAGAAAGCCCCTTAAATAGGTGCTAAAAAAACTAGCCGTTTGCCACTTTTTCCGTCCATTCCGGAATGGTCCGGAATATTCCGGACCCCGGAATGACCCGGAATGGCCCGGAATCGATTCCGGAGCGATTCCGGATGGAAACAGAGCCTTTTCCCGTTCTGCCCGGAATATTCCGGAATAGGATCCGGAATATTCCGGATCCCCGGAATATTCCGGAGCCCAGAAAAATCCGGATTCCGGAATCATCCGGAATATTCCGGATTGCAAACCGAAGACAGAAAACCGATACGAGAAATGCAATAACTTTTGCATATGAACTCCGTTTTCGATGTTCTTGGGCTCGTTGGAATCGCAACGACGAGCACTACAAGAATATGCATAGAAACATCATTGTCCATAAATGGAAGATAAAACCAAATGGGTAAAGGTTTAGACCACTCAAATAGGAACACCCGGTAAAACCTCCAACACGAAAACACACATAACTTTTGCGAATGAACTCCGAATAAGGTGAATACAAAAGGGTTGGAAAGGTAATAACAAGTACTATCCAAACAAAAAGGAATGGAGAAGTTACCACACATGGAAGGTGTGGAAACATTCTAAAAACTGAACCGGATATTTTCACCACCGAAATCGCAACAAGTTTTTCTTACCAAAACCGTTTTCGATAAACCTTGGCTTGCCATGAATATCATGACAAGCACTAAAACCCAAAGGAGACAAAAGCCTAATAAGAACCAAGAAAGATGATATGCAAGTATGCAAAGGTTTGAGCTCTCCACAACAATTCGATCACGTTACTCACTTGAGAGCCCCTCTTGATAGTACGACTATCTATCCTATAATCCGGTCTCCCGAAGACACGAGACCGGTGAAATAGAAAACCTATCAAGATTATACCTTTGCCTTGAGCATTCCACTTGAGCTAGATGATGGCGATCTTGACTCTCTCAAGTTGGATCTTCTTTCTTGATTGCACTTGCTAGCACAAGCTCCGCTTGATGAAGACTTGCAAGTTGCTCCCCCATACACCATTACGGGAGAGACCCTTCGGCAAATCTTCACAAGGCCACAATCTCCAAAAGGGTTGCAAGCATCAAGCATAGGATATCTTCTAGATACTTCACTTGAGCTTACCACGTCAAGCTAGATGACGAACACCGCTTGACGACGACAAAGACCATGGGCTATATGAAATCTTCCTTTTGGTTCATGCCCATGGAAAGATACCTAACCACACATAGAGATGCGACACACACATATCATGGGTTAGTTCACAAAGCTATATTGACAAATGCTTACCATATCATGAGATACACAATCCCACTTGGTACAACTTGTAGCTTTGTGTGTTGATCGCTTGCTTGATCAACCTTGTATCTTTGCTTCTCACTTCTAAAGATGATGTCTTGAAGATGATAATGAAAGATCACCTAATCCTTTTCTTCAAGACACACTAGCAATAAGCTCAACTCAAACCATGACCATCCTTCATATAAATCCATGAATAACAATGGCCATCAAGGAAGCTAATAGAGTTCAACACATGAACTCCATTATTTCCTATGGACAATATCTACAAAGGATAACTCAATGCAAACATTAGTCCATAAGGATTGTCATTAATTACCAAAACCACATATGGGGGAACCATGCGCTTTCATATGTTTCCCACCGTGTTCTTGAGTGTGGTCCATCTCTGGATATACTCGCGGGTATACTCGTTGCTCTTCTGCATGCATGCTCGTAGTTCCTCGATAGATGCTGGCCGTTTGTACGTCGCCTGGAAGTTCTTCTCGAAGTCGCGGGTGAGATCGTCCCAGGATCTGTAATGCGTGCGCGGTCTTCCTTCGAGCCAACTACGGGCAGAGCCTACGAGGTGCAGGTTTACGTACTGCATGGCTGTTGTCTTGTTCCCACGCTGGCACTTCACCGCAGTAAGATAGTCTGAAAGCCACGACTTGGGTTCTTGCGAATCGTCGTACTTTGGGACCTCCGTTGTGATCTTGAATGTTTTGGGCATCGGTGCCTCGCGGATGCTCCGACTGAAGCACATCGCGCCGCAAGATTCCTCGTCGGAGGAGGTAGATAGCGATCGGGCGTGGTTCCTGCGAGCTCGAGCCCTGTCGACCTTGCTCTGCGCGATGTCAGCACGCGCATCGTGTTGAACGCGTTCGTGGTTGTCCTCCTGCCGCGGTTCTCTGTTGCGATGTCGCAACCGGCTTCCATGGTGCCGTGGGCTGCTATCGCGGTCTCGCGGGCTGTCGTCGTCGCTGTGCGGGCTGTCACCACGACGCCTGGCTTCTTTTCCTATGGAGCGGGGAGGCGATCCCCTATCTACTCTCTTTGGCGACGGATCTCGCGTCTGCGAGGTGTTTTGTCCACCTGAGGGTTTTTTTCAGCTTCCGAGGTCGTCGCGTGCTTGCGATTCTGGGCGGCGATCGCTGCTCCGGCCATGCCTAGCCCCTTCTGGACTTGTCGGTGTTGTTGTGCGCGGGGGTCGTTTTCAAGCGGCTGGTTCGCCTGCAAGTACGTAGCGGCGGCCAGAATCGCGGCGGCTGGAGTTGTCGGGCATATGTTGCCTTCCTCATCGACGTGCATGAGGAAGGTCTCGAGTGATTTGCTGACTTCGCTGAGAGACCCTTGGTCCAGGTGTGCAGTTTTCGAGACGTACTTTTTCTTTGGAGGCTGGTTCCCCGTCGAGTGAGTCCTTGAGAGCGCCGCGCGGCGCGCACTCGAAGCTTACGCCGCTTCCTTCCATGCGTCTAGGTCCTTGCGGGCTTCTGGAATCAGTCGGCCTGTCCGCAGCAGGTGGTAGTGATACGCGGTCAGATCTTCTCGAGAGGCTCCGCCTTCTATTGGCTGGCCAGACTGTATCACTGCTTTTGCTTTGAGCCAAGAGGCTCGCGTGACCTTGATGCGTTCCCGCTCCTCTCGACTAACCTCAGTTTCTTCATGTTGTTCGATTGATCCTGCCATGCAGACTTGGGCCAGATATGGCTCTGATTCCTAGGCGCGGGCCAATGGCTTTCGCCGAATCTGGAGGGTTCCTCAGTCGCGATGGTGTGGAAGTCGCGCGTGTTGCGGCGGATGGAGCCACCGCTGGGCGCTGGGTCGCGACGAATGTCATCAGATGGCGACTCGAGGGTCGCTGGGCTTGAGACGAATTCAAAGACCGATTCGCCGAGCTCGATCTGGTCGGGGAAGTGCAGGATTCCCGCCTTGCTGGCGGAAGTGGAAGCTGCCAAACGTCAAGTTGACGCTTTTCTCGAGTCCTCTGAACGCCGGGCGCGATTCCGGTGAGTGGGGCGCGTAGATGAGCGACCCGAAGCGGATCGGCTCCATTGGAGTCGATGATCCTGGGCTCCAGTTGAAGCTTGGTGAAGATGAGGCCGAAGATGTCGTGGATCTAGCGCCTGCAGTTCCTATAGACGGCGCCAATTTTCGATTAGTCATCTCAACAAGTCCCTCGGATGATCCGGTAGGGTTTCGATTAAGAGAACGAATAGGCGCTAGTGACAATCGTCGGCTAATAGGGGCACGATTTTACCCAGGTTCGGGGCCCTCGTAGATGTAAAACCCTTACTCCTCCTCTTGAGATCTATATTATGAGTAGATCGATTATAAAGGAGGTGCACAAGCCGAGAGATTGATGTCGAGCTTATGGCTATGGTGATGAAAAGTATATTGGATCCCCCCTCGGTGGTTCTCCTAGCCTTTTATAGGTGGCTAGGTCTCAAACCGTGTCCGGGGGGTTACAAACCCTAGCTCTAGGTCGATAGGAGTTTTCCTTCTTGACCCGCAAATCTTGCGGGTGGGCTTATACTGGGGCTTCTAGAACAACGGGATAGCGCCTTGCTTCGGGCCTTGGTCTTGGGCTTTGCACTAGGTAGGCTCACCCGACAGGTCCAGGAGTCATCCCCACGTCACTTCCCCTCTGTTTCACTCGGCCGAGCGCCCGAAACTCCCCACGATCACCACGCCCCCCCCACGACCACCCGCACCCCTTCTAAACCCCCTCCGCACGCACGCCTGCTCCCCCTCTCGGTTTCCCCTCTCGCTCCCCGCGATCCCGTACACCCAAACTCCCGTATTCGCTCGCCGGAGTGCGCCTAACCGCCGCCGTCATTGTCGAATTCCGGCCACGGTAAGCCATCCCTGCGCCCGAGAACCTTCCCATTTGGCTCCTCGTGCCACTGCGCTCCTCTCTGACTCCTTTGGCGCATCTCTTGACGCAGCAATCATCCACGCCGTCCACACTGAGACCCTCCGACGACCGCGCGCCTCCGGCCACCTCTCCTCGCCGTTCCAGGAAGCGCGAGCAAGCGCCATGAAGCCCATCACCCTCGCTATGCTGCACCACTCCTCTGCAACCCCTCCATCGAGCTCGAGGACCACGGGAACCTATTCCGGCGAGTTCTCCGAGCAGCTCACCGCCACCTCGCCATTCTCCAGCCACCCCCTCGGTGAGGTTTGAACCCTATCAGATCTAGACCATAGGATCTAGATCCAGCGGCCTCTGTTAAGTCCCTTAAGCGAACCGATAAGCGCCAATAGGATTGCGCCACGTGGCAGCGCCAGTCAGCGCGCAGTCAGCCCCCCGGTTCAAATTCATTCAAATCCAAATTTAAAAACAGAACCTACTGTCCCCTTGTAAATTCAATATAAAATCGAATCTTGATCCAAAAATCATGAGGTTTGAATCTTTAGGAAGCTAATGAAATTCTCTACCCAATTATAAAAGAATATCATGTAGGTTCTGTAGAAATTTTGGGAGTAGTATTTAAATTGCCAAAATAGCTCAAAAACACCATTTAATTCATAGATTGAGTTATACAATTCCAATTTTTTTAAAGTTGTAGTATCTGGATTCCTTTGAACTTGTAGAACACCCTGGAACCAGAGAAAAACAAAATTGTATCGTGCACACACTTTCTATTTCAAATTTGGTCAAATCAGTAATTTGTCCATAATTGAAATTCTAAAAAGTATTTTTGAGTGAAACCAATTGGGTTGCCTTGATATTTTTGTCCTCTGTCCATAGAAAACAAGGCCCAATTTTTAAAGAAACTTAAAATTGTGTTTGAAATTTAATTAGTCTAAAGATCTATTAATGGGCTACTGAATTGGAATAACTAAATAATTTATTGAAATAAATTTTAACCATAGCCATACACCAACTAAATAAACCTCATATGACATCAAATACACCTCACTACCACCTTTACCATGTAAAAACAAATTGGTAAATTCATGCATGCATATATGTCTGTGATTGATCATTTTGAGTGGTTAGTTTATGTTTGTGTTTCTTTTGTTTGTTTAGACTTTGGAGAGGACCACTACAACACTTGTGATTGTTGTGCTTGTTCTGGTTGCTATTATCAAGGCAAGTGATACTCATGTCCCACTTTTGTTTTCAATTGCATTAGTGTTTTCAATAGTATGCATCATAGGTGATTTTAATTATTTTCCAAGTATATGCTATGCTCAGAACACCTAGTAGTGTGTAGCCAACCTGAAACCCCTGCTAGGTACTAGTTTAGCTATACTAGAATACTATCACAACTATTGTTGTTACTTGTTGGGTTGTGATGTTTTGAAAATTGAAAATTAACAACCCAATGAAACACCTGGGTGGATTGAACCTTGCTTGGATTATGTTGAGTGGCTACTCGGTACCATGTTCATGGTGGTTTAGCCATGAGTGTGGGGGTTATCACCTGAGAGTACACTTGTGGACTGCCACCCAGGAATAAAGAGATTTGTAGGTCTTCAATGTATAGTTAGCTTTCAGTGCAGCCTTGAGGTAATATGGGCTTTGCCAAGATTAAGTAAGTTTTAGGGGTTCATCCTGTTGTATGACATTGGGTGGTAGAATTTTAGGAGCGTCGAGTCATGCCGGTATGGTTGAATCCCTCTTCCCAAAGATATTGTCTCATTCTTCTCTCGGGGAGGATGAGTCTCGAGGTGAAAGCGCACAACCTCTATAGAGTTAAAAACTAAGATCTTAGCCGTGTCGCCGGTTATGGGGCAGTTGAGCAGCTAGACAGAGTTGGCGCCGAAGGATCTCCTCATCTTTTCTGAATGAAATAAAAATATGGTAGAAACCCTTTATAGGGCACATGGTGGTTTAGCCATGATGCCACAATCAAACTTCATGGTGGTTTAGCCATGATGGTTTACCAAACTTCATGGTGGTTTAGCCATTATGACTTTGAAACTTCATGGTGGTTTAGCCATGATGATTTATCAAACTTCATGGTGGTTTAGCCATGATGATTTATCAAACTTCATGGTGGTTTAGCCATGATGATTTGTCCAACTTTATGGTGGTTTAGCCATGAATGATTGTACAAATGTTTTTAGTTGTTTAAAATGATTTACAAATATAGGACAAAACTGGCTTTATGCAAATAGCCCAAACTCCACCAGCCAAATATCATATAGCTAAATTATTCCTCAAAACATCCACCATATAAGTGTCACTTGCCAGTAAATTGTTTGTACCGACTTCCTCCCCCGTGGGGGCTGCATATTCCAACGTGCAGGTCATTCTGATGATGAGTAATGGTTTAGGATCTCGAGCTTACATCCCAACATGTCTGCATGTGGCACATGAAGAGAAGGAGGCTCATTGAAGATTTGCTTTCTGTTGTGTTTACTTTGAACTCTGTTATTTAGGGCTAGTCCATGTTGACTATGCCAATTGTAAGACTATTTTATTTTGTACCCAATGGATCTACGTTGTAGAATGATGCTATTGTTATGAATATTTCATTTTGTCATGTGTATGCTATCAGTGATCCCGGGAATAGCAGGTACACATGTATTCTACCTTTGTAAAAATGTAGGGTGCTACAAAATGGTACCAGAGCATAGTGTTGTCTGTAGGATCGAGACCCTAGGATTGGAAACCATAGGAATAAATTAGGTCAAAACATTTGTGAAAACTTTTAGTATACTTTTGTCTTTTCACTTTGTTCTATTCTTATATCTTCCTACCATGTGCTAACCTTACCCATGCGTTTCCCAAAATTTAGATGGACCATTCTGGAGAGGACTATTCTCGAGAGATTGTTGTTGCTGGTGATGAAGGATACTGGCTGAGCAAGTGTCTATATGACTTGGCCATGGACATTGGAATGCCAGCACCTCACTTCCACGGCCTCCCAGAGTACATTGACCCTACCAGTGCTCAGAAGTGGTGAATCTCAACGTTCATTCAGGTCGAACGACAGACCCAAATGACCATGGCATGGAGTACGTCCACTACTACCCAGACTTCCAAGCTTCAATGAGTGTGGTAATGCAAGATGCCATCGCCCGCATCTGCAACAAGTATCGAGCTCACATCACCCATGGTAGTGTCTTCCGACTCTTTGGAGAAAGGATAGAGACAGGAGTGGCCATTGATCGTAGCCACCAACATCTCACTCCGAGACGTCACCATTTCATGGAGAGGGAGTTCTTGACAACGAACATGGAGTGGGTGATGCGTAAGCAGATAGAGGTGATTGATTTCCAGCGAGATAGAATTGGGAAGTTGGGGAAGGCAATGATGAACCTTGATGACGTCAACGATGATCTAAAGGGAAAGCTCGATTTCAAGGATGCTACGATTGCTACTCTCCAAGTGCAAAATGCATACTTCGCGAAGGACTCCAATGATATGGATGAAGTTAGGCAGGAGAGAAACCAGCTGAAGAATCAGGTTGAGGAACTACAGAGGGAAATAGCCCGGCTGACAGTGGCTCGGGGAGGAAATGAGCCCATGTCCCTCCAATCCCTATTGCTCACCAGGCTCCTACTGTAGAAGAAGACCACCAGGCTCCAGCTGCAGAAGAAGAGGAGCAACCTGAGGAGTTGGTGTTTGATAACTCTTCTGATGAGGATCCTGACATCGAGGAGAGCTCGACGGGAAACCACTCCCCTCAGAAGAAGCGCCTAAAGTCTACAGACTACTTCAAGTTGTTCAAGACTCAAGACTGAAGAGCCATGATCTTGTGACGCTAGATGTTCCCATAGACCCCTTGTATCTTGTTTATGTATTCCTGTATTGTCCTACTACTTGAAGTATGACAGTACCCACGACTCTTTTTAGTTTCCTAAAACCTTTGTTATATTAATGTTTGTGAGTTTGTTTTGTTTGTTGTTTGATTGATGTTTGTGCATGGGTAGAAATTTTATTTCCCACTAGGTCTTTTTATCAACCTTATTTATCATCTATTCCAAAATCCCAGATGCCTCCTAGACCAGATCCAACTCAAGCAACATTCCAGCATATGATGGCAGCCCAAACCCAGCTGATGCAGATGATGACACAGTTCATGGAGCACAAAAAACAACAACAACAATAACCCTCCACCATCCCCTGTTGATAGGCTTACCAGGTTCCTTAGGCTCAGGCCCAACAAGTTCTCTACTGCTACTGAACCCATGGTGGTTGACGACTGGCTTCGCTCAGTTAACAAGGACTTGACTGCTTGTGAATGCAATGATGCGGAGAAGGTCAGATTCACCGCACATCTACTGGAGGGACCGGTTGCCATGTGGTGGGAGACATTCGAGGTCACTAATCAAGTGGAAGGTCTGGATTGGGACACATTCAGAGCAGGGTTTCATAATGCCCACATCTCATCAGGCATTATGAACCTCAAGAGGGATGAGTTTTGTACTCTGAAACAAGGTGGAAGATCCCTGAAGGAGTACATGGATGATTTCTGTGCATTGTCCAGGTATGCCCCGGAGGACATTTATACTGATGCCAAGAGGAAGGAGAAATTCCTGAATGGACTCAAGGGGGACTTGAAGATACCACTATCTGTGGCATATGCTCCGAACTACCAGACACTGCTTGACCAAGCCATCACCCTGGACAACAACATCAAGAAGGAGGAGAACCGCAAGAGGAAGTTTGGCAATGGCAAGAACCACACTGAAACATCTCACAAGAGGCATCACTCATCTGAGAGTAGTGGTGGCTATAGTAACCACAAGCATGGAGGCCAGTAATGGCCACACATTCAATGGTGGATTCAGAGGAAATCACTCCAATGGACATTACAATGGTAATCACAATGGCTATCGTAATGGACATCACAATGGGAATAATGGACATGAGCATTGAAACTCAGAAGGCAGGAGGGACATGTCTGAAGTCATGTGCTACAAATGCAAGAATAAGGGACATTTCGCAGATAAATGCCCAGAATTGAAGGCTATTGAACCTCCAAGCCCAATCCATTCTAGAAAGGGCAGGTGAACCACCTGGATGTTGAAGAAGTGATGAATGAACCTGATGCTGTGATGGGTACGTTTCCACTCAAATCCTTTACAACATTAGTTTTATTTGATACTGCAGTATCTCATTCATTCATATCAAAGGAATTTGTGGATAAAAATAAAATACCCACCAAATCAATAGGGAAGATATTCCAAGTGAGTTCCCCAGGTGGTGAGATGTTTGTTAGTACTAAGTGCGGGGGACTAATTTTAGAGATTGGGACCCATAAATTCCCAACCCACTTAGTAATCCTACCCTCACAAGGATTAGATGTTATCCTGGGTATGGAATGGATGACCACCTATGGAGGAGTCATAGACTGTGTCAATAGATCAATCACACTATCTACCCCAGAGGGTAAGAGGATTAGGTACAAACCCCACTTGGAACCTAAAGATATTAGTCTGAACTATCTTAAGGAGGTTAGCCTAAACCATCTTAAGGAGATTAGCCTAGACCAAGTGTCTGTGGTGAGAGAATATCTAGATGTATTTCCAGATGAGTTACCGGGAATGCCACCGGATAGAGATGTGAAATTTCTGATTGATTTGCTTCCGGGCACATGCCCTATAGCAAAGAGACCTTACCCTATGTCCACTGACGAACCGAAAGAACTCAAAAAGCAACTTGAAGATAAGTTAGGTAAGGATTCATAAGGGAAAGTTCATCCCCATGGGGAGCACCCGTTCTGTTTGTGGAGAAGAAGGACAAAAGCCAGTGTTTGGTTATGGACTATCATTCGCTGAACGAGGTGACGATCAAGAACAAATACCCACTACCTAGAATCAATGACTTGTTTGACCAGTTGGAAGGAGCTAGTGTGTTTTCCAAGATCGACCTACGGTCTGGATATTTTCAGCTCAAGATTAGAGAACATGATATACCCAAGACTGCTTTTGTCACTAGATATGGTTCATATGAGTATACGGTGATGCCCTTTGTCTTAACCAATGCACCATCATACTTCATGAATATGATGAACAAAGTGTTCATGGAATTCCTTGATAAATTGGTCGTGGTCTTTATTGACGACATACTAATCTACTCCAAGAGTGTTAAGGAACACGAGAAACACCTTCGTCTAATAATGGAAAAGCTTAGGGAACACAAATTATATGCCAAGTTCAGCAAGTGTGAATTCTAGTTGGGTGAAGTAGGATTTCTAGGACACATTGTGTCTAAGGAAGGAATTGCAGTCAACCCCTCAAAGGTTACTGCTGTGACAGAATGGGAACCACCCAAGAATGTAGGAGAAATCCGTAGTTTCTTAGGCTTGGCTGGTTACTATAGAAGGTTCATCGATAATTTCTCCAAGATTGCTAAACCAATGACTGAGCTATTAAAGAAAGAGAAGGAGTATGAATGGACTGAAACATGTGAGACCAGCTTTCAAGAGTTGAAGAAGAGATTAGTGTATGCACCTGTATTGTGTTTACCTGATCTGGAGAAGGAATTCCAAGTTTACTGTGACGCCTCACGTTAAGGATTAGGAAGTGTGCTGATGGAAGGAGGTAGAGTTGCAGCTTATGCTTCAAGGCAACTTAAGAAACATGAGGTAAACTACCCCACTCATGATCTTGAATTAGCTTCAGTGGTTCATGCCTTGAAGACATGGAGACGCTATTTAATGGGGAAGCGTTGTGAATTTTTCACAGATCACAAGAGTTTTAAGTATATCTTCACTCAGAAGGATTTGAACATGAGACAAAGGAGATGGTTGGAACTCATCAAGGACTATGATCTGAGTCTGCAAAACCATCCTGGTAAAGCAAATATAGT
The DNA here is from genome assembly GCA_028641055.1 of Alopecurus myosuroides. Classification (NCBI taxonomy): domain Eukaryota; kingdom Viridiplantae; phylum Streptophyta; class Magnoliopsida; order Poales; family Poaceae; genus Alopecurus; species Alopecurus myosuroides. The sequence continues at coordinate 181,747,247 of CM054061.1, read as the reverse complement.
CGCTGATGCGTTGAGCCATAAGGTTTATGTAAACCGTCTCTCAACCGAAGAGATATCCCATGATCTATGTAAAGCCCTCCAAGACCTCAGTTTGGAAGTTGTACCTGAAGGATTTGTAGCATCACTAGTGGTTCAACCAACGCTGATGGATAGAACCCGTAAAAGTCAGGAATGAGATAAAGAAATAGAGGCAATCAAGGAAACTTTGAAGGAGGCACTAAGCGAACGAAAGACCACATAATTTCGTGAGGATGAGCAAGGAACTGTTTGGTTTGAGAAACGTATCTGTGTACCCAATGACCCTGAGTTGAGGAAACTGATTTTCCAAGAAGCCCATGAGTCACCGTATTCCATTCACCCTGGTATCACCAAGATGTACATGGATTTGAAAGAAAGATTTTGGTGGAACAATTTGAAGAGAGATATAGCAGAATACATAGCCAAATGTGATGTTTGTAATAAGGTAAAGGTTGTGCATCTTGCAACCATTGAAAGTGCCAGACTGGAAATGGGACCAAATTGGTATGGACTTTATCACTGGATTACCCCGAACCAAATTAGGGTATGACTCAATTTGGGTAGTGGTTGATCGTTTGACAAAGATAACTCACTTTGTGCCAGTAAAGACCACATATACCAGTGCTAAGTTGGCTGGTATTTATATGAAGAAGATTGTCTGTCTTCATGGTGTACCCAAGAGTATTGTGTCTGATAGAGGTAACCATTTTATCTCACACTTCTGGAAGCAAATACATGAGTCATTAGGAACCAGATTAGAGTTCAACACAGCATTTCACCCTCAAATAGATGGCCAAATTGAGAGAGTAAATCAGATTTTAGAAGACATGCTAAGAGCATGTGTCTTAGACTATGGATCTAGTTGGGATGACAACTTGCCATATGCAGAATTCTCTTACAACAATAGTTATCAAGCTAGTATTGAGATGGCACCATTTGAAGCCCTGTATGGAAAGAAATGTACCACACCCCTGTTGTGGAGTGGTTTAGGAGAAAGAAGTTTCTTTGTGAAGGGAATATGCCCGAGAGGAAATAATAAAGTGTTTATTATGTTATTCCTTATTTATGATAGATGTTTATTTCTCATGCTAGAATTGTATTAACCGGAAACGTTGATACATGTGTGTTTAATAAAAAAAACAATGGTTCCTAGTAAAGCCTCTCTTTTAACTAGCTCGTTGATTAATAGATGATCAAGGTTTCCTGATCATGAACATTGGATGTTGTTAATAACGGGGTCATATCATTAGAAGAATGATGTGACGAACATATACCCAAAGTGAATATAGCAATGCGATCAAGTCACTAAGTTTACATTGTTATATCAAACATACAAAGTAACTTATTCCTTAGACCATGACATCATGTCAATCACTGATACCGGAAGGGTGCTTTGATGTCATCAAACGTCACACCGTAACAGGGTGCCTATAAAGGTGTTGTTAGGTATTCGGAAAGTATTAGTTGAGGATCATGGATCAAGAGTGGGATGTGTCCATCCAAAATGACGGAGAGATATACTCCGGGCCCTCTCGGTGATATCACATCGACACCGCTTGCAAGCACGTGATATGATCACAAGGATGTTATATCATGGGAACGAGAAAAGAGTACTTGTCGGTAAGGATATTGAACAAGGTATGGTTGATACCAATGATCGAATCTCGGACAAGTAAAATATCGCGAGACAAAGGGAATAGCTCACGACGTTGTTGGTTCACACGATCACGAGAGTCATCGTTGAATATATAGGAGTCATCACGGATCTCTAGATCCCGCTGTTGATTATTGATCGGAGAGGAGTCTCGATCATGTCTATCTTATTCACTAACCGTAGGGTGACACACTTAAGGTTCGATGACGCGTTTGACAGGATACGGAATATCGAAGAATATTTTGGGCAGCACCGAAATTGTTTCGGGGAAAATTGAAATAGTTCAAGGGGTTTTTCATCGAATCGTTGTTAATAGAATTAACAAATGATTCGAGGTGCTATATGCAAAAGTTTGTTAATAGAATTAACAAATTCTGAAATAAAGAAATAAAAATGTTTTATTTATTTATTGAAGAAAAACTCTTGGATTTTCTAAGTGGAATTTTAAGGGAAAATGGGTGGGTGTGAGTGGAGTGTCCACTCACATGATGAGGGAAGAGGTGGGGGCACACCCATGGGATGTATGCACCCCCTTGGGCCGCCGGTTACGTTCGCTCCCGAACCGCTCCGCGCCGCCGCCGAACTCCGCCGCAGCGCCCTCATCTTTCCCACCGGGAATTGCGAAGGAATATCCAGATCGCGCCGTTCGCCGCCGCCGCGTGTTACTCCAATTCACTCCAGTAAGTCCCTTGTATCCATTAATTCAATCTCGCAATTTTTCGATTTACTCTAGATTGAATCTAGGTCAACCCACAGGAAATTTTTTCTTGTGGCGCCGGTTTAAACTTGCTCAGATGCTCGATAACTCCTCCAATAGCCTGATTGATGATCACACACCACTCCCCCACCATTATTAGTCATCAATTTCTCCGTAGAATCGTTCGCAAGTTTTCCAATCTAGATCCATTTCACCCCAACTTTCCGTGCATTTCATTGATACCCGGAAAATCCTTCTCTTCTGGTTCTTTTGCTTGCAGTAGATACATGGGCAATCATCCGTCCTCCTCAAACACCTTTCAATACGTAAGTAACCAATAGCTTCCATAATTACACTTGATACCCGGATAATTCTTGTAGTCTTCGCTCTGCGGCATGATACCCGGATAATTCTTAATATTCATATCTTCTCGATACTGCATGCATACACTCGGGTAATTCATGATTTCCGAATCTCATTTCTTGTACTTCTTTGTCTTGTATTTTACAGGTTGATCCCATGGCTCCCAAAAATCAAGGGAAGCAGCCAGCCCAAACGAAGACAACCCAATCCATATCCGCCAATTGGGGGCGATCCATAGTCACAAAGGCCAAGCTGGAAGAGCTGGCCGAGTTGGGAGTTCTCCCCTCTCAAAAGGACATCCATTGGAGAGCGCCGGGTGACGAGACCCGGCTCACACCTGCCGAAGATGAGGTAATATGTTTCATAGAGCACGTGACCCGGGGATTCCGTCCTCCGGGTCACCCTTTCTTTCGTGAGGTCCTGAGTCACTATGGCCTCAGGACATTTGACATAGGGCCTAACTCTATGTTGAATATTACTCACTTCATTGTTTTGTCCGAGTCATACTTGTGCACTTCGCCAAGTTTGGCCCTCTTCATTGAACTTTTCCAGTGCAAGCCGTGCCGCGAAAGCGGTGACGGGGCACTTCTCACTTGCGGCGGGGTATCCATCCAACGCCGCAAGAACTCACTAATGCCAACCCTTAATCTGAATTCCCATGTTAAACACTGGCAATTATCTTTCTTTTACTGCCACGACACTTCCCCACCCGGCGAAAAGAAACTGCCGGGTTACTCGGAGGGTCTCCTCGATATTTCTGAAAAATTCAATGCTTTCGCCCCTGACTCGGACAGGGAAGCAATCCTGCCTTTACTAGCTAGAATAGCCGTCCTTTCCGCCCAAGGCCTTCTTGGGCTTAATTTAGTGAAAACTTGGGTTGATTTCCGGATCCAACCCAATTCTATCCGCACCAAATTGATGTGCGAGTACTCGGGGCATGCCACAGACGCACTCCGATATTCCACCAAGAGCTTTGCAGCCGGCGATACCAACAAAACCATCAAAGGTTTCCTGACGGAAAAAATGGAAGTCATAAAGAACATCGCCGGGTTACCTCCATTTACTCGGGAAAATCCAGCCACAGCGGTAAGACTCGACATTTGTAAGCTTATCTCCACACCTTGACTTGATACCGCTTCTAGCTCTTAATTTCATCTCTTTGTCTCAGGCTGATGACGCTTTCTGGAGAGTTGAAACCTCCCCCTCTTCCAGAGACCCGGAAGAAGAAGATGAGCCGGCTGACAATAACGAAGGTATTTACCCGGATCTTGTGTCACCTTTACCTGCATCATTTTCCTCCCACCTAACTTTTTCCATTGATACATACTCGGCTTGCAGGGCCGGAGGACGAAGATGAGAAGGACGAGGATGACCCGGAGGCTACGGAGTCCGACCAAGAATTAGCAGTCGGAACCAAAAGGAAGGCCAGAGGGGTAGTGTCCAAGGTTCCTTTCTCCTCTATGTCCTCAAAATCCTACTCCTTTGATAACATGCGCCAACTTAACCATCAATTATCGAACTCGTCATACTTGAAGGATTCTCTTCCGGCCAAGCGCAGGGTAACTCGAAGTTCCCCGGGTGAGGATCCCCTTAACCCGGGCATCTCCACCTCCCCAGTCCATCATGCCAGTACTCCTCCGCCTCGTCCTTCCAATTCTCCTTGGCGCCACCCTTCTCCCAACCATCCTCTGGCCGGGCAGTTCCGAGTCCCACTATCGGTTCCTACAACAGTTTTGTCCGCTTCCAGCAGCGAGCTTCCACCAGATTACGCGGTGAATACCGGGTAAGTCTCTACCGCATGATACCCTTACGTACTTGATAACTTTCAACCATTATTACTGACTGCTTCTATCTTTTTTCCTTAGCGCCCAGGTCACAATTAGTGACCCGGAGAACATGGAAACGAACGACCCGGGAACAGAGGGGCTGGCTGACAAAGTAGATGCCGCGACTGGCGATGAAGCTGGCGATATCCAGGTACAAGGCCCCTTCGGTGACCCGGCTCACCAGGAAGCCGGGTCTCCAAAATCATCTGAAGACGTGGATGAGGAGATCGAGATCCAAGAGACAAGGACGGGTTCCCCAAACCCGGAGACCCAGACGGTCCGGGTCTCGACCCCAAAGTCAGGAAAAACTCTTCATCCAGGCGATCAAGCTGCCGGCTCTTCTGGCACCAAGCCTGAAGACATGACATTCCCCCAGATGCTTAGTGCCCTTCACACCTTAAGGGCCAACGAAGAGAATATCCTGGAAGCTTTGATAGCAAAACATGAGGTAAATCCGAATAACATCGCTTGTATCCTTATCTAGTCCCCAAGTTCCGGGTGAATTTCTTGATAATTTGCCTGGAACTTCACAGTATTTCCGACTAATTTATCCCTGTATCTCCACTCAGGATTTCGTGACCCAGTCTGAGAAAAAATTGGCTAAGGCCACCAAGCGTATTGAAAAGGAGGTGGCTCTGCGTGAGGCGGCTGAAGCTGAGGCCAGGAGGAGTGGGAAGATCACAAGGAAGTACAGGAAGCGGGCTCATGTAGCTGAAGATAACCTAACGAATCTTTCTGTTCAGATTGCTGATACATATCGCGCTTTGATCGGTATGATTCTTAGCATAATATTCATAATCCGAGTTACCCTTCTGATAAATAGTCGGGTTTCCTTAATCGTGCTCTCATTTCTTTCTGCAGGTCCGGATGAAGTGATGCCGGACGATGATGATATTGCCAAGCTGATCCGGCAGCTATGTGCCGGAACCAAATGGATCCTTCAAGAAATACGTTGGCCGGGTGTTGGGCATGTCAACCTGAAGAGGATGCTGGACGCCTGCTCTACCATTCCCGAGTGGATTTGGCATTGGAAGCGTTCGTCTTGCCGGGTTGGGGTAACCCGGGGGCTTGCCCTGGCTAAGGCTTACTTTCCTAAGCTTGTGCCGGCCAAGCTGATGATCGGATTTCCGGAATTCAACCGTGATGGGTCCAAGTTTACCTCGAAGGATTTCAAGGCCATCCAGAAAGAAGTCCGTTACTCGGCAAGCGTGATTGCTGACAGCTTGGAGCTCAATTCCATTGTCCCTTCCTATGGTGCTGATGGTGAAGCGATTAAGTCGGATCTTCCCAAGCCGTACGATATGCTAGCCCGATGGAAGGAGGAAACTGCCAAGTTGAGGGAGGAAGCTGCAAAAAAGAAGGCTGAAGCCGACTCTGCGCCTGCTACTTCCACACCAGTCGTCCCTCCTCCTGCGCGAGCCGGCAATGCTGCTGATTCGGGTGCTGCTGCCACCAATAGTAATAACAAGGGCAAGGAGAAGATGAACGCCGCAGCCCAGAATTCCGAGTGATACCTGCTACCTGATGCTGTGCCATATGCGTCAGTCGGTCAATAGGCCGTTTAAACAATTTTTTCTTGATGATGCGCTTGTGCACCTTTGATGCTGGTACCAAAATTTGTAATGCACTTTAAGTTCTTGATACGCCTTGTGTCTCTTCTGAATGTTGGGATGATTTTATATTTATCCATCTTTGAGCTCACTCGTTCTTGATATCCGACTTTCTTTATGGTTCCTTTTGTGAGACTCGGTTTCCGAGTTTCATGGATTTTGACAAGCGGACTTTTTCTCTAAGTCCCCAAGTCCCCAAGACTCGGATGTTTGGGTTTTTTGAGCTTTAGCAACTGAACAACTTTTCCTTTTTCGAAATCCCCAGCCTCCAAGACCAAAAATGCCGAGTCTGGGATGTGTAGTCTTTCCAATAGAACAAGTTGTTTGCTGCTAAGCCCAAACCCAGAGCCGGTTCACATAGGTATTGAAGTTATGCTTGATAAACATTGAGTTTCCGGCTATTAGCCATGTACTCTGCATAACTTGTGGTTTGGATGACCCTTTTGACTATCTTGTACTATAAGCCGGCTTTCGCGTGGATATCATGTTGTTACATCTATACGAAAACAGGGTCAGGCAAGTCCCATTGGGCTTCATGGCTGATTGTAATCGTAAGCGAGCAAATCATGCCACTTTAGTGCGAGTCACATCGAGCTTAAGTAAGAAAAGTCAAGAAAAGTTGGCTACTTTGTCCGGTTATAAGATTGCAGCCGTGCTCGTTTGCGAGCAATCGGCCCTTATAACTCATAGGCATCAAGGCCGGGTCATTGAGTTTGTAAATGTGCTATTCAAGCAATCAGCCCCCAAGACCTAGATATACGCAACATACGGAGAGTGAAGAACGTAAGAATAACCACCTCTTTACTTGATATGCGAAAGTTAGGTCAGCAAGCCGCCTCATTAAAAACCCCTCCAGTCCCCAAGGGTGCCCTGGATAGGAAAAGAGTGCGTCTGAAAACCTGCCGCCTGTTACATCGTGCAACTCCACTTGCCAATACAGTCTATACTAAGTATAATAGGGACGTAGCTGAGCCACGTTCAATGGTCTGTCTCTTTCCTGCATAGACAAAGTGGTATGAGTGGTGTCATTAACTGTAGCCGACTCTTCCCTTGCATCTATCAAGTAATACGATCCGTTGTGCAGATTCCGGCTTATGATAAACGGCCCTTCCCATGGTGGTGATAACTTGTGTTTCCCTTCGTTTGACTGTACCAGACGCAGGACCAAGTCTCCTTCCTGGAAAACCCGGGTTTTCACGCGCCGGCTTTGATACCTCCGTAAATCTTGCTGATATATGGCTGATCTTTCCAGGGCTTGTTCCCTTTGTTCTTCTAACATATCTACGGCATCCTGCCGGGTCTTCTCGTTCTCTACCTCGACGTAAGCTGATACTCGAGGTGAATCATGAATAGTATCACTCGGCAGCACTGCTTCCGCACCATAAACCATGAAGAATGGTGTCATCTGAGTAGATCTTTTCGGTGTAGTGTTGATACCCCAAACCACGGAAGGTAGTTCTTCGACCCATGCACCCGCAGCCCTAATTCAAGGGACTCGCAGTCGTGGTTTTAGTCCGCGAAGTAACTCTTGGTTTGCCCTCTCCACCTGTCCATTGGCCTGCGGATGAGCCACTGATGCTACGTCAAGCCGGATTCCATTGTTGCCACAAAACTTCTCCATCGCGCCAAGGGACATGTTGGTTCCATTGTCGATAATTATGCTGTGGGGATACCCGAACCGATAGATAATTCTTTTCAGGAATTTGACTGCTGTAACTGCTTCACAATTGGTGACTGGCATAACCTCAACCCATTTGGTAAACTTATCAATGGCCACCAAAAGATGTGTCTTCTTGCAAGGTGACATGTGAAAGGGACCAACCATGTCCATACCCCAAACAGCGAACGGCCAAGTTAACGGAATAGTCCGCAATTCCATAGCCGGCACGTGGGTTTGGCGAGCGTACCTTTGACATCCGTCACACCTTGCCACTAAGCGCTCCGCATCTGCTAGATCCGTGAGCCAGAAAAATCCGTGTCGATAAGCTTTGGCCACAAGGGATCTTGTGGATGCATGATGCCCACAATCACCTTCATGGATTTCTTTAAGAATTTGTCGGCCTTCTTCTGGTGCTACACAGCGCAAAAAGACTCCTGCTGCACTTCTCTTGTATAACTCCCCATTGATGATAGAATATCCCTTTGCTCGCCTCAAAATTTGCCTTGCTAACACCTCCTGCTGTGGTAACTCGCCTCGTGATAGGTAGGCAAAAAACGGTTCTGTCCACTCGGGAACAGCGCGTACAGTGGCCACGAGCTCCAAATCTGGGTCTTGATTTGCCAGTTCTTCCTCAGACTCGGTTTTAACTGATGGTCACCATAATTCATCCAGGAAGACGTTAGGTGGAACCGGCTCTCTGCGCGAGCCGAGTCTAGCGAGGGCGTCTGCTGCCTCATTCTTTCTTCTGTCTATGTGTTCCACCTCATATCCGGAGAAACATCCTGCAACCCTATCAACCTCTCTGCGGTATGGTGCCATAGTCGCGTCCTTTCTATCCCAAGTTCCTGATACCTGCTGTACCACAAGGTCCGAATCTCCAAAGCATCGTATCCTCTTAATGTTCATCTCCTTGGCTACCTTTAAGACGTGCAATAGGGCTTCATACTCGGCCACGTTGTTGGAACAATCAAAGTGAATCTGTAGCACGTAACTCAATTTGTCCCCTTTGGGTGATGTTAGCACCACTCCAGCTCCTGATCCCTCATATTGCTTGGATCCATCGAAGTGCATGATCCAAGATTCGGAGTTTGGAGCAAAGGTGGTCATGCCTGTGTGTGTCCAGTCATTAACGAAATCGACCAAAGCCTAAGATTTAATTGCTGACCTGGGCTCGTAGTTTATGTGATAATCCCCCATCTATATCGCCCATTTGGCTATTCTTCCTGTCGCATCCGAGTTTCTGATGATATCCGACATTGGTATCGAACTTACCACTGTTATGGGGTGTTCCTGGAAATACGGCTTCAGTTTCCGACTGGCCATAAAGACCCCGAAAACCAGCTTTTGCCAATGCGGATAGCGCTGCTTTGCCTCTGATAATACCTCACTGACGTAATAAACCGGTCTCTGGACCGGGTAACCTTTCCCATCCTCTTTACGCTCCACAACCACTACTGCACTAACGGCTCGGGGGCCCGCTGCTACGTATAGCAACATGGGCTCTTTAGGACCCGGGGCCGCTAGGACTGGTGCTTCAGATAACTGCTTCTTTAGTGCCTCAAACGCCTCATCCGCCTCTTGATCCCACACGAATTTATCGGATTTCCTCAAGAGCCGGTACAAGGGTATTGCTTTTTCTCCGAGTCTGGATATAAATCGGCTCAAGGCTGCTACGCAGCCCGTGAGCTTTTGAACGTGCTTCAAATTTTCCGGCTTTTTCAGATTCTGGATAGCTTTTATTTTATCTGGGTTTGCCTCAATTCCTCTCTCGGAAACGATAAAGCCGAGTAATTTACCAGCTGGAACTCCAAATACACACTTCGTCGGGTTAAGCTTCATCTGATACCTCCTCAAGTTTTTGAACGTCTTCTTTAGATCGTCGATAAATGTCTCTGCCTTCCTGGTCTTGATAACCACATCATCCACATAGGCATGGACGTTGCGTCCAATTTGGTCCTCAAAACACTTCTGTATACACCGTTGATAAGTTGCGCCAGCATTCTTCAATCCAAACGTCATAGTTTTGTAACAAAAGGCCCCAAAAGGGGTTATAAATGATGTTTTCTCCCAATCCTCCCTCTTGAGCTTAATCTGATGATACCCGGAATACGCGTCCAGAAAGCATAATAGGTCACTTCTAGCTACTGCGTCTATGATCTGATCTATTCTTGGTAGTGCGAACGGATCCTTTGGGCAATGCTTGTTGAGACTCGTAAAATCAATGCACATCCTCCACTCTGGTCTTTTTCATCACGAGAACCGGATTTGCTAACCAATCCGGGTGAAATACTTCCGATGATGCCGGCTGTCAGCAGCCGTGCGATTTCTTCTCCTATGGCTTTCCTTCTTTCCTCATTCATCTTCCGCAGGCCCTGCTTCACCGGCCTGGACTTGGGATCTACGTGCAAACTGTGCTCTGCCAATTCTGTAGGGATACCCGGCATGTCGCTAGGCGTCCAGGCGAACACGTCCGCGTTTGAACGAATAAACTCCACAAGTGCCTTCTCCTGCTCGCTGTCCAGGTTAGACCCTATAGTAAATTTCTTAGTGGGATCACCTTCAACAAAAGCTATCATCTTAGTGTCATATGTTGCCTTGAATTTTGCTCTCTCGTCTTCGGTATTCGGCCTTTTCAATGCTGTTCTGTCATCCGGGTCTACTTGAGACCGGTAATACTTGAGTTCCTCTTTTCTGCAAGCTTGCTCGGCCATTACTGAATCTCCTTCATCGCACTCAGCTGCTATATCCCGGTTTCCGTGTATGGTGATGGTCTGTTTAGGACCCGGGATTTTTAACTGTAAATATACATAACATGGCCTAGCCATGAATTTAGCATAAGCCGGCCTTCCGAACAGCGCGTGATAAGGACTGCGCAATTTGACCACCTCGAAAGTGAGCCACTCAACTCGATAATTATCTTTTGATTCTCCAAAGGCTACCTCCAACGCGATTTTCCCTTCGGGGCACGCTCAGTGACCCGGCACTATCCCATGAAAAATTGTTGAGCTTTTGTGTAGCTGAGACTCCTTGAGACCCATGCGTGAAAAAGTTTCCCAGTATAAGATATTGATACTACTTCCGCCGTCCATCAGGACCTTCTTCAACTCATAACCATTAACCTGCGGTGCGACTACCAACGCTAAGACTCCCGGGTGTTCTACCCTTTCCGGGTGTTCTCTTCTGCTCCACGTTACATCTTGTTCTGACCACCTCAGGTATCTTGGAACAGCCGAGGAGACCGAGTTTACCGCTTGCTTCAGTATCTTTTTGTCCCTATTAGAAGTTCCTGTAGTGTGCACATGATATTGTCCTTTTAAACCAGATGTATGTACCATACCGATGAAGATGCTGATCTGGCCGATTGTCACAATAGATCCGGATTCGAGGTGATCCGACTCTGGTCCCCGGCCGGAATCGTCCACCATCTTCTCTCCTTCATGGTCGATGTAGATCTCGCCGATGACTAGATTCTCCATGTTCTTCCGAGCTTCTCCCGTGATGTAAACACCTTTGGACGCAGGCCCCACGGTGGGCGCCAACTGTCGTGGGATAATCACGGCAGACGTTACCGGGGGTAACTGATCTTGGGGCAAGACGACACAGGCGTTTGGGAGAGGGTTTAGCTCAGAGGAAAACATGATGGTACTCGATCTGGTAGCCGGCAATCAAGTCGCCGAGTCTCCGATCTCGATATATTAACTCAACTCTCGTGTTACACTGGATGCTCGATATCAAGCGATATTGCTAGAACTCTTGGATCTCTAAACTAGACCGAGGGGCCGGTTTATAAAGCACCCGGACCCCCCTGGCTTGCCCCCCAAGGCGCACCCTGAACCCTACCCGGACACCGCATACGAGAAACCCTAACTTTCCTTACCGTAACCCACAATCCGGGTTACGAGGCCTACGAACTTGGGCCTTCCAGAAGCTCCTTTATCTTTAGTCGGATCTTGCGCAGCGTCCATTGGGCCGAGTTACACCTGGGCGTTGGCCTACCGGGTTATCATCCCTCCATCATCCCCCTCTCCTATAAATAGAGGGCATGAGCTACCTCTCTCTCACACACTTGCCCACCTCATTTCCTCTCCACCCGCTGCTCCATTCCATGGTCTCCGGCTTGGCGAAGCCCTCGCCGTGGGATTCTTCACCACCACCACGTCGTCGTGCTGTTGGAGTTCCGAGGGATCCTCTACTTCCGCGCCCCGCTGGATCGAGGGAACGGAGGTCGTCATCAACCGTATGTGTGACCGATCACGGAGGCACCGCCGGATTGTGGTGCACATCTTCTCGCTATCGGGATCGGTGTGAGTACGACTGCACCAACAACGAGATTTGGTCTCGTAACGCTTTGTGTCTTCGAGGGTATGTGTTTTCCTTAACCCTCTCTTTTCCCATTACACTTCGTCTGCTAGATTAGATCTTGGCCTTTCGGGTGTCTCTCGCGTAGAATTTTTTTTGTTTTCTATGCAACGACCCAGTCAGTGGTATCAGAGCCAGGTCTATTCGTAGATGTTTTGTACGGGTAGAACACATATGTGTATGTGGGCGTTGATGATCATGTTATTTCCTCTTTGAGTATTTCATGATCTTAGTGGCATGGTAGGATGAAGCTGCCCCAGACTAAGTTTATGTGTACTATGTACGTGAGAATTGTCTCGCTTGTGGCTAAGGGGGTGTCCGTTTCTCCTACTATAGTTAAGATCTAATCTACGAAGGGTTGTTAAAAATGTGTTTATCAACATTGTGGTTGATGTTCGTAGGTATGAATGGTTCTATCCTCGAAAGCCCTAAGCCATGTAAAATAAGCAAAAATAAATTAGAAGCGTCTAACTAGTTTTTGCTGGGCATGTGATGTGATATGTTCAATGTTACAAATTTGATTATGAGATGATCTCTTTTGTAAATTTTTGATATACCGGAAGGTATCCATATGGTTGTCTTATTTTTTATGGACAATCAAGATTGGGGTGCCATGGTACTTGGTACCACGCCGGTGGAATGATGGAGATCATACCATAATGCACATGATGGAGATCAAGTGCATGAAGGACCATATCATATCCTTACATGTGATATTAATCCTTTCATGTATCTTATTTTGCTCAGATAGTTACGGTAGCATTATAAGATGATTGTCGCACCCGGACTTCTAGATGATACTCACAGTCCGCTAAACAGTAGGTAAATGGCTTACGGGGCATACCGGCACCCGCATCTCAATATGAGTAGGCCAACACGTAAACGTGTGACAACCATCCCCTACCATTCATCGTCTGCGTAAACCATCCCATAGAAATCCGACTACTTCCATTGACGTACTTCATAACATACACACATGGTACGTCAACGGCATTTGAACAAGTGATATCACAACAAATCTCTAAGACACAAAGAAATAGATATAAGTGGCAAATAGCTCTCACTAGAGCAGAGATAGCAAATACAATCATCCAGAGGACACATGTCCCAACAAGTCATCATTACATCACAGCGGAAGCATCCAAAGTGTCTGAGTACAGACAAGATCCAAATAGGCCTAAGAGGCCGGAAACGAAAAGACAGAGCCCATCCACGATGTCTCGGATCCTGCCCGGGTCCGCTATCTACTCGTCAGCAGCCTCGTCATACTCCACGTAGTAGCCACCATGGGGATCCTCGGAAACGCAGTCTGCAGAACACGTAGCCCCAAAGGGGTCAGTACAGACAAGTACTGGCAAGCAAGACGCACAAGATACCAAAGAGTACCCGGCAACACCAAGTACAGATGCTTTGGGTTCAACGGAAGATAGGTGGTACAAAAGTGCGGCAGCGGGCTGCCTAACCAACTACAGAGACACGCTACAACATCCGGCTAAGAGAAGGGGATAAGATAGCGCATCGGAACCAACTACCACTAACCTCAAACAAACCCATCCTGGATCTCGCCCCTTATCCAAAGAAGCAATCCGAGGATAACCCACACGGTTGGATTAATGAAGGTTCAAGTTATTGTGTCAAATAAGCCTATTACTAGTCAACTTATTATTGATTAGGTGTAAGTTGTCTAATCCTTGTTAGCTAGCCCTATCACCAAGTCATCCATAACCGCGGACAACACGGCTTCTCGAGAAGATTTAACCCTGCAGGGATGCACCAATTTGGCCGTACACGTAAGAATATCCCGCCAGACGGGGGATCAACCCACCAAGCGAGGTACTCAACACAACCCAACTCTTCTTCGCATCAAGCCCAAAGAACCCCGTGCAATTGAGCGCACGGCTAATCAAGCCCCACGAAGAAAAGGGGACCCTCATAGCACTCTAAGAACGTGTCTCCCTAAATGCCGACTACAAAAGTTACCACCCTGGCCTCGGGTTCGCACCTGCATATGCATGCGGCAAATGGAAAACCCGAACTAAATGAGGCGATTTGGACGAGATGCGAATCGAATCAAAGTTGAGGGGGGCGCCCATACACGCTTCCCACATGCGGTTAGCGCGCTCATCATGGATCTAGAGGACAAGAACTTTTCCTGAGTTCAACACTAGCAGGCCTCAAAACCATACCCGGCCTCCTGTCGGTGTCTTATCATCAAATTAGCATTACCTCAAACATTAACAGGTTGTTGTTTAAACATCGAGCCCCCAGAACCTAATGAATATGGTAAAAGAAATAACGGACAACAGACTCGAGCATAAACAACCCTAAGCATGCTAGTAAGACACAGGCAACAAGCAACAGGGTTATAGGTGCGGAGGATAGGCTATATCAGGGTTACAAGGTGACATGTGATAGGATCGGAACACAAGCAACGAATCTTAAGGCTAGCAGGATAGACAACGGAAAGTATCGATATCCAGTGTGGAAAGGACACAATGGTTCATGTGAGTGAATACTTGCCTGCAAACTCAGTAGCCTGGTACTGGGCTAACTCCTCAGAAGTAGTGTCGTAAACCTCGTCTGTCTCAACGTCGTCGTCTATTCGAGAAGAAGCAAACAAACAACGTAGAGAGACAAACAATCAATAACATGGCATAATGCACAAACATGGGATGATGCATGACAATTTAATTGATGCATCAAAGATAAGCTAGTTGACATGGTAACATAATTAAATGGGCCCATATGCAATTTGGATTGCATATGGAAAAGCCCATGAATTAAGGTTGAATTAAATGATCTACAATTACCCATCATGTGAAAGTTGATTAGAATGATGCATGGATGAGGAAAAAAATAAGAAAACAACAATAGCTTCAATTTGAAAAGGTGTTTACCAAGTTTTGGAAATTTATTTACTAAGTTATGAAAATTTGGCTTCTTAAATGAGTTACACAAGCATTTGTTGTTTTCACCAATTTTAATTGTTCCAAATAGATAACAAAATCCATATTTGGAAAGAACACAAAAAATTTAGGTGGAATACATATTTCCTTTGTTGACAATGGATTTAAAATGAATTAATTATGAATTAAACAAGTTTAAACAAGATTTAAATGAATTTAATTCAAGTATAAAATTATTTGAATTTTTATTTGTTCAAAACATTAAATAAAATTCATATTTGAAAAGATTATACTTTTCTGGTTTCAAAACATATTTCATTTGTTGAAAAAGGATTTAAAATGAGCAAGTTGTTCATTTGACAATTTTAAATGCATTAAATCAGAAACAATTGTTTTCAGCAATTTAATTTATTTAAAACAGAACAAAAAGTTGATATTTGCAAAGTTCATGAAAAATGGAATGGAAAACATATTTTATATGTTCAAAAAGAATTTAGTTTGACCAAGTTATTAATTTAGCAATTTTAAATGATTTAAACAAGATTTAAATTATTTAACCAATTTTAATTATTCAAAACAGGAAACAAAGTTTATATTTGGAAAGCTTGTTCAATTTTGCATGGAAAACATATTTTACATGTGCCATTTGAATTAAATTTGGATTAGTTATGAATTTGACCAAATTTGAAAGAGTTGTTTGAATTTGAATTTTTGAAACCATTTGAGATGTTCAAAACAGTATACAAATGGTTTTAACATGTAGAGAATTAAATTTGGTATGGAAAACATATTTTATTTATTAAATTTGGATTTGAAATGCAAAAGTTATTTGAATTTGAATTACAGGGGCTATTTTTGTGAATTTAAAAGTTTCAGATTTGGTCCAGGGGCTTGGATGCGAAAAGAAATTACAGAGATGGTCCCTGGAACCTTTTTCTACGCGGCAGAGCAACCCCTGGGTCACTGGCAGTGGGCCAGTGCCCAGCTGGCATGCGGTTGGGATCTGGCGTGGCACCCACTGCCAATGGCAGGTGGGCCCTGCGTGCCTGCGTGGCAAAGCGCGCAAAAAGTTGGGTTTATTCCGCGCTGCGGGGGATCGAACCCGCGCCCTCGCGCTGCGCACCGTTAGATCTAGCCACTACGGTGCGGATCGAATCGTGACAGAGGAGGGGAACGCGGGGTTTTGAGGTGGATCTGAAGCGTGCTCGCTTAACTGACGAAACTGAACCCAAAAGTTCAGTCTTTCGTCTGAACCGCGGCGACAGGCGACGGCACGGCGGTAATGCCAAGCGCGGCGACCACGATTGGGCGGCGCTGGACGGGTGCTGGTGCGTGCTGAGGGGTGTGGAGCGTGTGCGCGTGCTTGGGCTGCCAGGAATCGCACGGGAGCGTGCTCGACTACGGCCATGGCGGCACGGTGGCGGACGCTGCCGGGGTTTCAGAACGTGCGCTAGCGAAACAGGAAGCGAGGAGGCTGGAGATAGGCATGGGACGTCGGGGTGTCTCACCGGGAGGTGGTTGGGGTAGCTGGTCGAGGCTGCCATGGTCGGGGACGACGAGTCGACGGTGAGGTTCAGAAACGGACGGAGAGGGAACAGGAGAATTCCGGCGTCGTGGCTGCTGATCGTGCTTGGCGCTGCGGTCGTAGAGGTAGTAGAGGTCCTGGTGGTGGCGCACGTGTCCCTAGCGTGGCCGGAGAGGCACCATGGCGGCATGTCGACGGCGGCGCCCTTCCCTGTCGCTCTCGGGTTTTTCAGAAGGAAGAAGGGGAAGCAGAGAGGGGAGGAGATGGTGGCGGCGCGAGGAGGAAGAAGAAGGGGGATGGTTAGGGTTCGGACGCGCCCTCGGGGAGTAGATAAAGGGGAGAGGTGGAGCAGGTGGAGGGCACGGTGGTGCGCTGCTGCGTCAGCGCGCGTCAGCCGTACGGAGAAAGAAGAAGGGGGTGAGCGGGCCGCGCGCGCGTGGCTGGGGTGGGAAGGTGGGCTGGGCTGTTGGGCTGGCCTGGCTGCCTCCCCAGCCCGTTTTCTATTTTTCTTTTTTGTTTCTCTCTGTTTTTTTTTTGCAGAAAAGAAAAAGGGAAGAAAAGAATGGTTTTTGGGGTTGGAAAAATTTGGGAATAATTTTTATAGGTTAATGATTACAAAAACCCAGCTGTGCAATTGTTTGTTTTCCAAAAATTTGAATTTTGTTGCTGTTTGAAAATTCAAATGAATTTGAGTGAATTTGGTACTAATTGAATTATTGAAAAGAAGCAAGTTAATAGCTTGAACTTTCAAGTTTATTGGAAACAAAAGATTGGTTTGATTTGAAAGTTTCATTTGAAAATTGTAACAGAACAAGTATGAACAAGGATTTGATATTTGGTTTGAAATTCAAATGGAAAAACAAAGGAAAACAAATGCAATGCTTAAGATGACATGATGCAAAACATAAATTAACAAGAAGCAAACATTGTAAGGCTATTTTTCATACTTGGGATGTTACAAAACGCCCCCCCCCCCTTGAAGGAATCGCGCCCCGAGATTCCTACTGAGAAGAGAAAAGGTCCGGATACTTCTTGCAAAGATCCTCTTCGGTCTCCCATGTTGCCTCTTTATCGGAATGATGAGACCACTACACTTTTAAGAACTTGGTGCTCTTGTTGTGAGTTTTGCGCTCGGTCTCATCGAGAATTCGAATAGGGTGCTCCTCATAAGAGAGATCTTCTTGCAGTTCAATTGAATCATGATCAACTGCACGACCTGGATCTTTGAAGCACCTCTTGAGCTGTGACACGTGAAACACATCGTGCACCTTGGATAGCTTTTCTGGAAGTTCAAGACGATAGGCATTTTCTGCACGCCTTGAGAGAATGTTGAAAGGACCAATATATCTCGGTGCAAGCTTTCCTTTGACACCAAAACGATGAGTGCCTCTGAGGGGAGTTACACGGAGATATGCTTTGTCACCAGCTGCATAGACCATGTCCCTGTGCTTGCTGTCATAGTAGCTTTTCTGACGAGACTGAGCAATCTTGAGATTGTCACGAATGATGCGAACTTTCTCTTCGGCCTCGTTAACAATGTCAGGGCCTAAGAGTGAACGTTCACCAGCTCCAGACCAATTGATTGGACTCCTGCATCTGCGGCCATAGAGAGCCTCAAATGGTGCCATGCCTAGGCTTGCCTGGAAGCTGTTGTTGTAGGAGAATTCAGCATATGGAAGACATTCCTCCCATTTCATGCCAAAAGAGATACCACATGCTCTGAGCATATCCTCGAGAATCTTATTGACTCTTTCGACTTTCCCTTGAGACTGAGGATGGTAGGCTGTGTTGAACAGAAGTTTGGTGCCCAAAGCTTCTTGAAAGCTTTTCTAGAAATGAGAAGTGAAGATGCTTCCACGGTCTGAGCTTATTTCCAATGGAACACCATGAAGAGGAACAATCTTTGCTGTGTAGAGCTCTGCTAACTGACTAGCTGAGATTGTTTCTTTGACAGGAAAGAAGTGAGCGAGTTTAGTGAGTCGATCAATGACAACGAAGATTGCATCGTTGCCCCTCTTGGACTTTGGAAAACCAGTGACGAAGTCCATTTCAATCATGTCCCACTTCCACTCAGGGATTGTCATAGGTTGGAGAAGACCGGCTGTTTTCTGATGAACTGCCTTAACACGTTGACAAACGTCGCATTCAGAAACGTATTGAGCAATTTCACGTTTCATGCTAGGCCACCAATACAGTGTCTTGAGATCCTGGTACATCTTTGTACTTCCAGGGTGTATGGAGAGAGGGGTTTCATGAGCCTCCTTGAGAATGACATCTTTGAAACTTTGAATTTGAGGAACTGCAATGCGTCCTTCGAAGAACACCGTTCCCTTGTCATCAATTGAGAAGCACTCAAATTTCTCATTGCCTGCTTTGATGTGTTCTACAATCTTCTTGATTTCAGCATCACGAAGTTGTTCAGAACGAATCTTGTCCTCGAGAGTTGGACTGGCTGTCAAGTTTGCAAGATAGCCTTGAGGAACAAGACCAAGGTTCAGCTTTTGGAATTCTACATGAAGAGGAGGTTGGCTTTCCATGATCATGAGATTATTGCAATACGACTTGCGACTGAGAGCATCGGCCATAACATTAGCCTTGCCTGGAGTGTAAGAAATGGTAAGATCAAAGTCTTTGATCTTTTCAATCCATCTCCTTTGCCTGAGGTTTAGATCTGGTTGAGTGAAGATGTACTTCAGACTCTTATGATCGGAAAAGATTTCAGTGCGATTACCCAACAAGTATTGTCTCCATTTCTTGAGGGCAAACACAACTGCTGAAAGTTCAAGGTCATGAGTGGGATAATTGAGCTCATGTGCGTTCAACTGACGTGAAGCATAAGCCACAACTTGACGTTCTTGCATAAGAACTGCACCTAGACCTTGGAGAGAAGCATCACAGAATATCTGGAAAGGTTTGGAAGGATCTGGGCCAACCAGAACTGGTGTAGAAGTGAGTTTAGTCTTCAGGAGATTGAAACTTTCATCACATTGTGGAGACCAAACGAACTTCTTGTCCTTCTTTGTGAGGTCAGTGAGAGGTTTGGCGATCTTGGAGAAGTTTTGGACGAAACGACGGCAATAGCTAGCCAAGCCAAGAAAACTTCTTACTTGCTTCACCGTCTTTGGAGGTTTCCAATCAACAATTGCTTTAACCTTTTCTGGATCAATGGCTATGCCCTTGGCAGAGATGACATGACCAAGGTAAGCAACTTCTGAAATCCAGAACTCACATTTGGAGAACTTGGCATAAAGACGATGCTCGCGAAGCTTCATGAGAGTGAGACGAAGGTGTTCTTCATGCTCTTCCTCGGATTTTGAGTAGACAAGAATGTCATCAAGATATACCACAACGAACTTGTCTAGGTATTCATGGAAGACAGAATTCATGAGTCGAGAGAATGTCGCCGGTGCATTGGTGAGACCAAAGGACATGACGGTGAATTCGTATAGACCGTAGCGAGTGGTGAAGCCTGTCTTTGGAATATCCTCTTTTCTGATCCTTATTTGATGGTAACCCATTCTCAAGTCCAACTTGGAGAATATTGAGGCTCCAGCAAGTTGATCAAAAAGATCATCGATGCGAGGAATTGGATACTTGTTTTTGATGGTTTTCTCGTTAAGAGGACGATAGTCAACAACGAGTCTCTTTGTGTGATCCTTCTTCGCAACGAACAGAGTTGGGCAACCCCAAGCCGAGGAACTAGGTTGAATGTAACCTTTTTCCATGTACATATCAATTTGTTCCTTCAACAACTTCAGCTCGGGAGTTCCTATCTTGTAGGGATGCTTAGAGATTGGAGCAGTACCTGGTTCAAGTTCGATCACGAACTCTACAGCTCTGTCCGGAGGCATTCCTGGCAACTCTTCTGGAAAGACGTCAGGGAAGTCGCAAACCACCGGAACATTTTCAAGTGAAGGTAGAGGTTTTGCATTGAGGGTGCATAGCTGAATGGAACTTGATTCATGTGGAGAATAGATTATCTGGCCAGAAGGGTGTGACAGAGTTATTGACTTTTGAGCACAGTTAATCCTTGCTTTATTGGCCTTCAGCCAATCCATACCAAGAATGACATCAATGTCAGAATTTCCCAGCAACATGAGAGAAGCAAGGAATATGTGGCCTCCAATTAGGATTTGATTGTCCTTACTTATCTTGGAGGTCAACATTTGAGATCCCGGGGAGTGAACAGTGATTTGATTGCTTAGTGGAACCACCATTAGGTTGTTTGTTGTGGCAAAGGTCTTTGACACAAAAGAAAGCGATGCTCCGGTATCAAACAACACTTTAGCTGGAATAGAGTTTACGGGAAATGTACCGAGAACGACGTCAGGAGCTTCCTCAGCTTTGTCGATCTTGACATGATTCACCCTTGCGGTCCTCCCGACAGGCCTGTTGTTTGAGTTGAAGGCCTTAGGCGGGGGAGCGCGCACCATTGCCTGGTTTGTGTTAGGACGAGGTGGTGGTGGAGGTAGCTGCCTCTGCATGCACTTGTCGGCGTAGTGCCCCGTCTGCTTGCACTTGTAGCAAGTGACGACACGAGGAGGCCATGTCCTTGGCTGCCCCATCGAAGCCTTTTGATCATTCAGCTGAGCAGGGTTGGGTGGGCGGGGAGCGAAGCCTGGAGAAGTTTGGGCGTATGGAGCCCGAGTGACAGCACCATTTGGTACCCAGATGCAGCGCTTCTGCGGAGGGGTGGTCATGTTGGAGGAGGAACCACCCTCACGCGAGTGCTTGCGAGACTCCTCGAACGCCTTGCGCCCATTTTCTTCATTGAGCGCGGTGTTAACGAGATCCTCGAAGCTGTTGGCCTTGACGTTTGTGAGGGCATACTTGAGTTCCGGGTTAAAACCTCTGCGGCACCTTGCCATCTTCTTAGCTTTAGTGGACACCT
Organism: Alopecurus myosuroides; assembly: GCA_028641055.1. NCBI lineage: Eukaryota > Viridiplantae > Streptophyta > Magnoliopsida > Poales > Poaceae > Alopecurus > Alopecurus myosuroides. Next base: position 181,725,738 of record CM054061.1, on the reverse strand, counting down.
CATCTCCAGCGTATCGAGCGAGGCGATTGAACTCACTCTGATACCCGATGACGTCCAACTTGCCCTGCTTGAGAGAGCAAAACTCTTCACGCATCCTTTCCATGAGACCATCTCGAATGTGGTGCTTCAGGAAGGCTTCCTTGAAACAACCCCACGTGACTGGCATGCCAGTTCTCATGGCCTCGAAGTTTTCCCACCAAGTAGCTGCCTGACCCTTCAGCAGATAGGAGGCATACTTGACCTTGTCTTCTTCAGCTACGTGTGCAATCTCCAGAGCCTTGGCTATCTCACGGATCCAGTCATCAGCGTCAAGAGGCTCGCGTGTGGCCACGAAAGCTCTTGGGCCCAGACTGAGAAACTCCTTGATGCTGACCCGTGGAGCTGTCTGGTTGATGTGCTGATTAGCCTGAAACTGGGCCATCTGCGTCATGACTTGGGTCATCTGAGTCAACAGTTCCGCGATTGGCGGTGGTTCAGGCGCGTTGTTCCTTGTTGGCGGCATCCTGAATGGAAATGCATTTTAGCACAACAACAGAAAAGGATAGACTTGGCAACCGAAAGAGAGATTATTCCGACGCATGAATAGATAACCAACAGGTACATCATCACATGTTCAAATACATCAGAATACCCAACACACCATAAATGGTTTGAATGCCAAAGGATAACTAAACATAGCTAAGAATGGATACATCGGTACTCCCATGCTCATCACGCAGGACGGCGACTAGGAGTACGGCGAGAGGTACGGTGAGGAGCACGCCCACGAAAGTAGGTGGAACGACGATCCACGTAGATCTGACGTGGTCTGAGACCGACTCTAGGCGTGGTGAAGTACATAGCATCGACTCCCTGTGCTCCAAAGCGTGGAATCCCAGTGTAACCAGCACCAAGGTTAAGGAGTGGACCTCTGATCGGCTCGTAACCTCCAGCATCTGGCAGACGATGCCCAACTGGCTGATCGAAACGTGCAAAGCGCTCGTCTCCAACAAAGTCTGTGGTGTACGTCGCCAGACGAGTCAAAGCAAGGTAAAGCTGCTCTCTGACTGAAGCCAACTCCTGAGATAGTGTGCGGGCAACTACGTCACTGTGCCTCACAAACTGAGCGGTGGTGTGCAGCCTGGAGTTATCATGCTCGTAAACATCCAAGTTGTCGTAGAGAGTGAAATGAGCTCCCTCCGAAGTGATGTAACCACGGGGGATGTGGCGATAGATAGAATCGTCAAATCCCCAGTAGTCAGCACGAAGGACGGTGAGACTCACATAAGCTGCCTGCTGCACAGCCATATCCACTGTGGAACCTACTGCCTCGTTGCGGTGGACTACGCTCATGCCATCATCTGACAGAATGTAGACGATAGCCTGGTAGTAGGTCTGGTCAAACTCTCGCTGCTGCTCGTAGACCTGGTAGTCTGGTGCCCAACGGAACCCCAGAAAAGTGACCATGTCCCTCAGCATCTCCGGATAACCGGCAGTGCTCTCGCAACGAGTCATACGAACCACCTGCGGGTAGAACCTGAGATCCATCTGCAGATGATCGGGGAAGTTTTGATTAGACGCCGGTAGAAGAACTGAAGTGGCAAGCAACAACAAGGTTTCAACGGACGAAAAGGATGTTGAGAAGAACAGGATATCGAAGCAACATCGGGAAACACGAGACCAAACACTTCTGAGGTACTACGGAAAACCCATCCGGGCTTCTAAAGGATCAATATCTACTGCTTAAGGAATAGAGGATCTGCTTCCGGGCTTACACGCCTCCGTTCTCAATCGTGAGTAGGCAACATGATAAATCATGTCACAACCACCTCCATTCCTATGGTCTAGTAGATATAACCATCCTAGAGAAACCAGGATACGTGAAATCCTAACTTGAAAGTTTAGGTGAGAAGAGAAAACAACGTTGCACTTCCTTACCAGAAAAGGGAGGGTGGGTGGGGAAAGAAATAAAAGAACATAATTCCTACTCTCACGTTTCATTTTTCCTATATAGCTACAAAATAGTTCCTAGACTCAACTGCGACCAGTAAAAGGGATCCTACAGGCAGACAGGCTCTGATACCATTTGTCGCACCCGGACTTCTAGAGGATACTCACAGTCCGCTAAACAGTAGGTAAATGGCTTAAGGGTCATACCGGCACCCGCATCTCAATATGAGTAGGCCAACACGTAAACGTGTGACAACCATCCCCTACTATTCATCGTCTGCGTAAACCATCCCATAAAAATCCGACTACTTCCATTGACGTACTTCATAACATACACACATGGTACGTCAACGGCATTTGAACAAGTGATATCACAACAAATCTCTAAGACACAAAGAAATAGAAATAAGTGGCAAATAGCTGTCACTAGAGCAGAGATAGCAAATACAATCATCCAGAGGACACATGTCCCAACAAGTCATGATTACATCACAGCGGAAGCATCCAAAGTGTCTGAGTACAGACAAGATCCAAATAGGCCTAAGAGGCCGGAAACGAAAAGACGGAGCCCATCCACGATGTCTCAGATCCTGCCCGGGTCCGCTATCTACTCGTCAGCAGCCTCGTCATACTCCACGTAGTAGCCACCATGGGGATCCTCGGAAACGTAGTCTGCAGAACACGCAGCCCCAAAGGGGTCATTACAGACGAGTACTGGCAAGCAAGACGCACAAGATACCAAAGAGTACCCGGCAACACCAAGTATAGATGCTTTGGGTTCAACGGAAGATAGGTGGTACAAAAGTGCGGCAGCGGGCTGCCTAACCAACTACAGAGACACGCTACAACATCCGGCTAAGAGAAGGGGATAAGATAGCGCATCGGAACCAACTACCACTAACCTCAAACAAACCCATCCTGGATCTCGCCCCTTATCCAAAGAAGCAATCCGAGGATAACCCACACAGTTGGATTAATGAAGGTTCAAGTTATTGTGTCAAATAAGCCTATTACTAGTCAACTTATTATTGATTAGGTGTAAGTTGTCTAATCCTTGTTAGCCAGCCCTATCACCAAGTCATCCATAACCGCGGACAACACGGCTTCTCGAGAAGATTTAACCCTGCAGGGATGCACCAATTTGGCTGTACACGTAAGAATATCCCGCCAGACGGGGGATCAACCCACCAAACGAGGTACTCAACACAACCCGACTCTTCTTCGCATCAAGCCCAAAGAACCCCGTGCAATTGAGCGCACGGCTAATCAAGCCCCACGAAGAAAAGGGGACCCTCATAGCACTCTAAGAACGTGTCTCCCTAAATGCCGACTACAAAAGTTACCACCCTGGCCTCGGGTTCGCACCTGCATATGCATGCGGCAAATGGAAAACCCGAACTAAATGAGGCGATTTGGACGAGATGCGAATCGAATCAAAGTTGAGGGGGGTGCCCATACACGCTTCCCACATGCGGTTAGCGCGCTCATCATGGATCTAGAGGACAAGAACTTTTCCTGAGTTCGACACTAGCAGGCCTCAAAACCATACCCGGCCTCCTGCCGGTGTCTTATCATCAAATTAGCATTACCTCAAACATTAACAGGTTGTTGTTTAAACATCGAGCCCCCAGAACCTAATGAATATGGTAAAAGAAATAACGGACAACAGACTCGAGCATAAACAACCCTAAGCATGCTAGTAAGACACAGACAACAAGCAACAGGGTTATAGGTGTGGAGGATAGGCTATATCAGGGTTACAAGGTGACATGTGATAGGATCGGAACACAAGCAACGAATCTTAAGGCTAGCAGGATAGACAACGGAAAGTATCGATATCCAGTGTGGAAAGGACACAATGGTTCATGTGAGTGAATACTTTCCTGCAAACTCAGTAGCCTGGTACTGGGCTAACTCCTCAGAAGTAGTGTCGTAAACCTCGTCTGTCTCAACGTCGTCGTCTATTCGAGAAGAAGCAAACAAACAACGCAGAGAGACAAACAATCAATAACATGGCATAATGCACAAACATGGGATGATGCATGACAATTTAATTGATGCATCAAAGATTAGCTAGTTGACATGGTAACATAATTAAATGGGCCCATATGCAATTTGGATTGCATATGGAAAAGCCCATGAATTAAGGTTGAATTAAATGATCTACAATTACCCATCATGTGAAATTTGATTAGAATGATGCATGGATGAGGAAAAAAATAAGAAAACAACAATAGCTTCAATTTGAAAAGGTGTTTACCAAGTTTTGGAAATTTATTTACTAAGTTATGAAAATTTGGCTTCTTAAATGAGTTACACAAGCATTTGTTGTTTTCACCAATTTTAATTGTTCCAAATCTTTACCTAATAATAAAGAGAGGAAGGCTTCTTGCGGTCCAACATGTGTTTTACTTTTTTGCCCTTCCACCAAAATAAAAAGAGATTATGTTTCTTGTTTGCTTGGTACATCGCCCAAATTATATTAGAATTAGAATCGGAACAAAACTGTAGATAATGGGTTCCGGTAAAAAGAACCGGATAATTACGATAGGTACTCAAAGACCAGATTGGCTCCGTCGTTCCGTTTGGTGGTTGATCCGATAAACAAGGTCTAACTGACCATGGACTCTCCCGATCTTCCTCTCACAAATAAGCTACCTGCGAATCCAAACCCTGGAGCGCCCACAGTGTGCTGATTTCGTTCCTTGCAATGTAGTCCGTCGTCGATTTCTTAGTTCGCCTTTATGAGTTGAGGCCGTCATTGGTCGTAGTCCAGGACTCGACCTTCTTTTGCCTGAATCCTTGCTTAGTTTAGTGGCGAAGGCGACGACCGACAGCGGCGGCCGTGGCTGCGACCTCGGCGATACACACAGCAGCGCCCGTGGCTACAAACTCGGAGATACTCGCAGCGGCAAAATCGCCCAACACGTTCCAGGGGCAGCGGCCCACGGCCGATACGGAGGATCTCTCCAAGGCGCCATCCTGCGCCCGATAGCTGGGAGGATACAATCTTGTCGGTTGCCTGTAGAGGAGACTCGCACATGGCTCCGTCGCTCATTCAGAAGAGACGAGTCTCCTCTCCTCGATCTCGCCCACATCTGTGAATGTAACACACACACGCGAGCTCATACCAACAAGGCAATGGTTACATCTACGGGACTGTGAAGGCATCGGGTAAGCTAGCAAGAAGATGGTTGTGCCTGTGATCTTGCGCAATAGTGAGAATTATTGTTAGTGCACGCGCAGGAGCCGCTGATGCGGGCCAACACAGAGGTGACGACCATCTTGCATCGTTTCTTCAGTAAGCTAGCTAGGCGAGTAGGAGTCTACGTGCATATGGGTGCAAGTACAGCAGTGTCCCCTGCACGAGCATGCATATACCTTCCGAGCTTCGGCGCTGTGTCGGTTGACGCCTGGTTGTTGGCAAACAACACTATCGACTGTCGTCGCCATCCATGTAACCACGCCCTGGGCTGTTTAGTTGGCGTCTCCTGGCGCCCCATGGTGAAACACAGGGTGGCGCCGCTGTGCGGTGCCGCACGGGAAGCGGTTGAGGATGAAATAATGCAGTTTTAGATTTGAGGAATGAACAATTATATTATATATTATATGGTTTGAGATATGAGTAGAGCGGCTGATTTCAATGGCGATTTGAAAAGTTTCTTTTGAGATATGAGTAAGCAGTCCAGGACTAGATTTTTTTTTAACAAGATTCTTATCAGATTTAGGGAAAATATTAGTTATATAGTTTGTTCTTAATCTGAATTTCACTGAAATAAGTTTATTTTTGGGAAAATACAAAATAGGAAACTAAATGCTCTCAAGTAATAAATTGTGAAATCACTATGAATGCTATTAAGTATTGTTGTTTCAGTTTTAATGTTGACAAAGTTAGTATTGTCGGTAGTCCAGCTCCGGCCACATATCCGATTTTCTTTGTGAAAGAGCTGCACTTTTAGGTTTATTAAACAATCTGAATCACTTTCGGGCTTCATATATGTCGAGTATTTTAGTGATTTCGGTTGGGGTATCACCTCGTGCAATTTCATAGTACATTACCAGTTCATCCAAAGGGAAAATCATCTCTTTAAGGATTTTGTGTTATAGGTTCTTGAGTAAAACAACCTTATATTGTTAGATCCTATATGTCACTGACTAGGTGGTAACAGTGTGCAACATTTACATGCTTCACAGATGCCACGAATCGGAAATTGGAGGTGCCGCCGCAAATTTGCATTGTCACTGGCTAATACTATATGTCTTAATATTAGTTCTTGTGTCTCCACAACTCTGACTTTTTTTTCTACCGTTACAACGTACGGGCATTTTTGCTAGTAGATAACAAAATCCATATTTGGAAAGAACACAAAAAATTTAGGTGGAATACATATTTCCTTTGTTGACAATGGATTTAAAATGAATTAATTATGAATTAAACAAGTTTAAACAATATTTAAATGAATTTAATTCAAGTATAAATTTATTTGAATTTTTATTTGTTCAAAACATTAAATAAAATTCATATTTGAAAAAATTATACTTTTCTGGTTTGAAAACATATTTCATTTGTTGAAAAAGGATTTAAAATGAGCAAGTTGTTCATTTGACAATTTTAAATGCATTAAATAAGAAACAATTGTTTTCAGCAATTTAATTTATTTAAAACAGAACACAAAGTTGATATTTGCAAAGTTCATGAAAAGTGGAATGGAAAACATATTTTATATGTTCAAAAAGAATTTAGTTTGACCAAGTTATTAATTTAGCAATTTTAAATAATTTAAACAAGATTTAAATTATTTAACCAATTTTAATTATTCAAAACAGGAAACAAAGTTTATATTTGGAAAGCTTGTTCAATTTTGCATGGAAAACATATTTTACATGTGCCATTTGAATTAAATTTGAATTACTTATGAATTTGACCAAATTTGAAAGAGTTGTTTGAATTTGAATTTTTGAAACCATTTGAGATGTTCAAAACAGTATACAAACGGTTTTAACATGTAGAGAATTAAATTTGGTATGGAAAACATATTTTATTTATTAAATTTGGATTTGAAATGCAAAAGTTATTTGAATTTGAATTACAGGGGCTATTTTGTGAATTTAAAAGTTTCAGATTTGGTCCAGGGGCTTGGATGCGAAAAGAAATTACAGAGATGGTCCCTGGAACCTTTTTCTACGCGGCAGAGCAACCCCTGGGTCACTGGCAGTGGGCCAGTGACCAGCTGGCGCGCGGTTGGGATCTGGCGTGGCACCCACTGCCAATGGCAGGTGGGCCCTACGTGCCTGCGTGGCAAAGCGCGCAAAAAGTTGGGTTTATTCCGCGCTGCGGGGGATCGAACATGCGCCCTCGCGCTGCGCACCGTTAGATCTAGCCACTACGGTGCGGATCGAATCGTGACAGAGGAGGGGAACGCGGGGTTTTGAGGTGGATCTGAAGCGTGCTCGCTTAACTGACGAAACTGAACGGGTGCTGGTGCGTGCTGAGGGGTGTGGAGCGTGTGCGCGTGCTTGGGCTGCCAGGAATCGCACGGGAGCGTGCTCGACTACGGCCATGGCGGCACGGTGGCGGACGCTGCCGGGGTTTCAGAACGTGCGCTAGCGAAACATGAAGCGAGGAGGCTGGAGATAGGCATGGGACGTCGGGGTGTCTCACCGGGAGGTGGTTGGGGTAGCTGGTCGAGGCTGCCGTGGTCGGGGACGACGAGTCGACGGTGAGGTTCAGAAACGGACGGAGAGGGAACAGGATAATTCCGGCGTCGTGGCTGCTGATCGTGCTTGGCGCTGCGGTCGTAGAGGTAGTAGAGGTCCTGGTGGTGGCGCACGTGTCCCTAGCGTGGCCGGAGAGGCACCATGGCGGCGTGTCGACGACGGCGCCCTTCCCTGTCGCTCTCGGGTTTTTCAGAAGGAAGAAGGGGAAGCAGAGAGGGGAGGAGATGGTGGTGGCGCGAGGAGGAAGAAGAGGGGGGATGGTTAGGGTTTGGACGCGCCCTCGGGGAGTAGATAAAGGGGAGAGGTGGAGCAGGTGGAGGGCACGGTGGTGCGCTGCTGCGTCAGCGCGCGTCAGCCGTACGGAGAAAGAAGAAGGGGGTGAGCGGGCCGCGCGCGCGTGGCTGGGGTGGGAAGGTGGGCTGGGCTGTTGGGCTGGCCTGGCTGCCTCCCCAGCCCGTTTTCTATTTTTCTTTTTTGTTTCTCTCTGGGTTTTTTTTTTGCAGAAAAGAAAAAGGGAAGAAAAGAATGGTTTTTGGGGTTGGAAAAATTTGGGAATAATTTTTATAGGTTAATTATTACAAAAACCCAGCTGTGCAATTGTTTGTTTTCCAAAAAAATGAATTTTGTTGTTGTTTGAAAATTCAAATGAATTTGAGTGAATTTGGTATTAATTGAATTATTGAAAAGAAGCAAGTTAATAGCTTGAACTTTCAAGTTTAATGGAAACAAAAGATTAGTTTGATTTGAAAGTTTCATTTGAAAATTGTAACAGAACAAGTATGAACAAGGATTTGATATTTGGTTTGAAATTCAAATGGAAAAACAAAGGAAAACAAATGCAATGCTTAAGATGACATGATGCAAAACATAAATTAACAAGAAGCAAACATTGTAAGGCTGTTTTTCATACTTGGGATGTTACAATGATCCATCCCACTTAATATCAAGATAATAATGTGTTCTTCCTTAAGTATGCACCGTTAAGAAAGTTCGTCGTTTCGAGACACCATGTGATGATCGGGTGTGATAGACTCAACGTTCGCATACAACGGGTGTTTTCAAGCCTAGCATGTACAGAAATGGCCTTGAAACACACGCAATACTACGGTTCTACTTGGCGAGCCTAGCATGTACAGACGTGGCCTCGGAACACGTAACCGAAAGGTAAAGCATGAGTCATATGGATGATATGATGAACATGTCGATGTTCGCCTTTGAAGCTACATCAACTCACGTGATGATCGGTTTTGGTGTAGTGAATTTGGTTCGTGTAATCACTAAAGACGACTAAGAGGGATGTTGTTTTTGAGTGGGAGTTCATGGCATAATTTTGAATTAACTTGAACTTATTTATCATAAACAACCAATCAAAGTGAATTTGCACAAATTGTAGTATTCATTGGCATCCACATAACTACCTTACACTTAGATTGTTAATTGAGATATAACTGTTATGATTTGGTAAAAATCATTTAAGATTGGTACCGTATTAGTGAAATTTAAAATTGAGTCCTATTGTAGATTTTCGGTATTTCCTACCTAGCTCCATATGATTAATGATTGATTGATCTAGAGAGCAAATAATTTCTACTTAGAATCCAGAGTCATGGTTGCTTCCATATTACTTTATCTTCAAAAGAATGTTTTGTTGATCAAGGTGATTTAGGAACTGAAAATAATTGTTTTCAGAAACAATCTAGTGAAAGATATATTGATATCTAGAAACTTATTTGTGGCAACATGACTGAGTATAATTTAGCGTGACAATGTTTGCTTATATTATCTAAATATATGCAATGATTGAAGACGCTAGTCATTTGAATATTCCAAGAAGTTGAGCGCTAAAAATTATCCTCTAAATTCCTTTCTTACAGCTATAGTAGCTTAATCATAAAATTGTTATGATGGGATGGATTAAAAGTATGGGTAAAGTCGTTTACCTTACTTGGAGCTTGTTAAGAGTGGAATCTAGAAGAATACTATTAATATGGTGATATTAGTAGAACAATCAAACTCAAAGAATGACTCAATGGGTGATAGTATATGACTAACACGCCAAAGAAAATAACCTAGTACGACTAGAATTGTTTGATGTTGAATGATTCTTCTGTAAAGGAAAGAGAATATTGAAAATAGAATTACAAAAAGATATATGGCAGAAAAAGAAGATAACTGGAAAAGTCCAACTTAGGAGTATATGCTTGATATACAAGTTATAGATGTATTACTAGTTAACAAAGTATTTTTGGGTATTTTGATACCACATTGGTTGGTATGAGTTGTCATACAAAGCAACGCAATGCAAGAAATACAAGTGCCTAAAAGGAACTAGTAATAGATGTGGAATCGATTATGACAAGAACACAAATAAAGTGTTATTGTGTTCATTGTCGTATCGAACCAAACATTCAAGATTTATTTTAAGAACTTAATAAGTTGTTATTTTTTTCTAGTCTTTTGTGAGAACAAATGAGATTGTTCAAACTATGACCATATTCCATAATCTATGGATATGTTAATATAAATCATGTTGGTAAAGTAAACATCTATAAGACTAAATGCTAAACATTGCAAGACGTGAAAGAATTTCACTTAAATTGTGACACCGCAATTTTAGTTCATATCGGAAAGGAAAACATGAAGGAACTCTTGGTGGACTTCCGGAGTCATTTTGTTTTGAATAAATTGACGCTTGTGAGACCTCTTCCAAAAGATGACTAAAATTCCGTTCATAGGCCAAAGTAGAATGGACGACTAATTTAGTGGAGATTATACATATTGATGTATATAGTCCATTATGTGTAGTCATGTATGGTGGATTAATTTTTCCTTCATAAAATTATGTCGATGATTTGAGTAGATATTTGAGTATATCTATTTAAAGAGAACAGAGTTTGAAATTTTGAATTGGTTCAAAAGGTTGTTAATATGAAGTAAAAATCAATGTAACAAGATAATCAAGTATTTATGATTGGATCATAAAGGATAAATTTTGAGTTACAAGCTTAGCAAAACATCTGAGAAATTGCAGAATTGTTCTACAACTTATATTTCTCGAATACCCCACATTAGTTTGGAGTGTTCAAGAGACAAATTCAAACCTTGTTGGAAATGGTAAGATTAATAAAATTGCCATTATAATTTTGTAGTTTATACATTAAGGACAACCGCTTTTTCACTGAAAAGAGCACCATAATGATCCGTTGAAATTGACAACATATAAGATATGGTTTGGGTAGTGACCTGAATTGTCATTTTCTTAAGTTTTGGTATGCATAGCATGTGTAAAATGTTTACAACCAAAATGGGATAAATATATGTTTATAAGGTTATACGAAAGAATACATTGGGTATTCTCCTATCACCGACCAAAGACAAATGTTGTTTGTCAGAAAGGGTTGATTTCTCGAGAAAGTAGTTCTTGCGAAATAAGTGAGTGGGAGGACAGTACAAACTCAACGAGATTAGAGAACCTTCATTACCATGTCAAGAGTACCGCAACACTGAAAGTTGTTCCAGGGTTTCCTATTTTGACTAAGTAGAAGACATTACATGTGATTGTAGATACTTCGAATGAGTTTGCAAACTGGACCACAAAAGTCCTAAAACTTTCTACTTAGACCTACTTATGGTTTAAGAGTAAAGTGTTGTTTTGACAACAAAAGGACCTGGACCTTATAAAGGAAGCAAATGATGGGCCCTGACTTCGTAAAATTGACTATGAGTCATTATATCCGCCATAGTATCCTTGTATGAATATCAAATATGTGACTTGGTAGTCCTTTCGATAGGCTTGATGCCTAATGATAGCAAAAGGGTCTATATAGTGACAAAAACATGGATTTTCACATCCTTTGAAAGTTGTACTTATCAAAAAATTGTTTTTGACGAAGTTCAAAGAGTTGACTACTACAAGATTTTGATCTTCTGTAGTGATGTTTTAGTCTTTGCGGATAGTTCTAGCAAAAGTTACATATTATGATATGGCAGTTGAATAACAAAACCAACTCTCCTCTCGAGGAAGTTTGATCAAAGATGTGTACTTGACACATTCTGAGATTTTTGTAAAATTCAAAAGGTTGCTAGAAAGGTATGCAAACTTCAATGGTTGAAGTGAGCATAACGAAGTTGAAATCTTTACCTTAATGAAGTTATCAAAAGAGTTTGATTCCATCGTGAACGATAAAGATGCTTGTAGAATTACAAGAAATTAAGTGGGAGCTCTATGAAATATTTCCAATGCTTTATGTAGATGACATATGGTTGATTGGAAAATATGTATTTTAAATTAACACGGTTAAGATTTTCTTATTGATGAAAGGCTTAGAAGATATTGGGCATCGATATCTATTAAACATGGATTGAAGCGTCTGATATGACTGAAGCCAAATTACATAGATGAAATATTGAAGTAAGTCAATATCAAAATGACAAGAAGGAGTTCTTGTCACATGGAAAATAATGGAGAAAGATTCAAGTGTTTTGACACATGATGAGCATCATTGAAATTGAGATTTCTAAGTCATGTTTCCATGCTATGTACACAACCAGATGAGTCATATGCTATAAAATATTATAGCAGGATAATTCATATGATGATTAGACAACAGTGGGAGAGATCCTTGTGTCATTTTAGAAATGCTAAGGATATGCTTTCCTATGTAGTAATGACGAAATATTAGTTGTAATATGTTACATTAATAGTCTTGTCATTTATTCAAGTAATTTTATCTCAATTGAAATATGTGATGAAGGGTAGCACAATAGGCTGGAAGAAAGTTCCATGCTGGATTTGAAAGAGTTTCAAAATTAAAATATTGTGACAGATACTGCACAAAGGCTAAAGTATATCATTGTGTTGACAACTGATAATAAGCGTATTTTGTGTCAAGGAGTTCTTTATTGAACTTGGTGAATTTCCAAGAATGCTAACACTATGGAGCTACATTTTCACAATGTTAGTAACATTAGTTTAAGCTGAGGAATTGAGGTATCACCGGAACTTGGTGAATTTCCAAGAATGCTAACACTATGAAGCTACATTTTCACAAAGTTAGTGACATTAGTTTAAGCTGAGGAATTAAGGTTTCACCGATTGACCATATATATGCAAAGCCATCTCATTAGAGAATGAGTGATGCGTGTAGACGCAAAGAACATGCAAATACAATAGGACATGAACAGTTCAGATCTTTTTGATGATGTTTACCACATGCAAAGCATGGTAATAACACTGGAACGCCATATGTGTTAAGTGCTTACAGACTAGATTATTGACTCTAATGCAAGTGGGAGACTGAAGGGAATATGCCCTAGAGGCAATAATAAAGTGTTTATTATGTTATTCCTTGTTTATAATAGATGTTTATTTCTCATGCTAGAATTGTATTAACCGGAAACATTGATACATGTGTGTTTAATAAACAAACAATGGTTCATTAATAGATGATCAAGGTTTCCTGATCATGAACATTGGATGTTGTTAATAACGGGGTCATATCATTAGAAGAATGATGTGATGAACATATACCCAAAGTGAATATAGAAATGCGATCAAGTCATTAAGTTTACATTGTTATATCAAACATACGAAGTAACTTATTCCTTAGACCATGAGATCATGTCAATCACTGATACCGGAAGGGTGCTTTGATGTCATCAAACGTCACGTCGTAACAGGGTGACTATAAAGGTGCTGTTAGGTATTCGGAAAGTATTAGTTGAGGATCATGGATCAAGAGTGGGATTTGTCCATCCAAAATGACGGAGAGATATACTCTGGGCCCTCTCGGTGATATCACATCGACACCGCTTGCAAGCACGTGATATGAACACAAGGATGTTATATCATGGGAACGAGAAAAGAGTACTTGTCGGTAACGAGATTGAACAAGGTATGGTTGATACTAATGATCGAATCTCGTACAAGTAAAATATCGCGAGACAAAGGGAATAGTTCACGACGTTGTTGGTTCACACGATCACGAGAGTCATCGTTGAATATATAGGAGTCATCACGGATCTCCAGATCCCGCTGTTGATTATTGATCGGAGAGGAGTCTCGATCATGTCTATCTTCTTCACGAACCGTAGGGTGACACACTTAAGGTTTGATTACGCGTTTGAGAGGATACGGAATATCGAAGAATATTTTGGGCAGCACCGAAATTGTTTCGGGGAAAATTGAAATAGTTCAAGGGGTTTTTCATCGAATGGTTGTTAATAGAATTAACAAATAATTCGAGGTGCTATATGCAAAAGTTTGTTAATAGAATTAAAAAATGCTGAAATAAAGGAATAAAAATGTTTTATTTATTTATTAAAGAAAAACTCTTGGATTTTCTAAGTGGAGTTTTAAGGGAAAATGAGTGGGTGTGAGTGGAGTGTCCACTCACATGATGAGGGAAGAGGTGGGGGAACACCCATGGGCTGGCCGCGCCCCCCTTGGGCTGCCTCCCCCTCTCCTATGAATAGAGGGCATGATCTCCCTCTCTCTCACACACTTGCCCACCTCATTCCCTCTCCACCCGCTGCTCCATTCCATGGTCTCCGGATTGGCGAAGCCCTGACCGTGGGATTATTCACCACCACCACATCGTCGTGCTGCTGGAGTTCCGAGGGATCCTCTACTTCCGCACCCCGCTGGATCGAGGGAACGGAGGTCGTCATCAATCGTACGTGTGACTGATCACGGAGGCACCGCCGGATTGCGGTGCACATCTTCTCGCTATCGGGATCAGTGTGAGTATGACTACGCCAACAACGAGATTTGATCTCGTAACACTTTGTGTCTTCGAGGGTATGTGTTCTCCTTAACCCTCTCTTTGCCCGTTGCACTTCGTCTCCTAGATTAGATCTTGGCCTTTCGGGTGTCTCTCGCGTAGGAGTTTTTTTGTTTTCTATGCAACGACCCCTTCACTTTGATCCTGACATCATTCAAGAAGCTGAGAAGAAAGTTAGATTAATCAAAGATAGACTGAAGATAGCAAAGTCAAGGCAGAAGAGCTATGCTGACAACAAGCCTAGAGATGTTTCTTACGAAACAGGGGGTAGAGTCTACTTGAGAGTATCACCCCTTAGAGGTGTAAAGAGATTTGGAATCAAAGGAAAACTAGCACCACGATTCATAGGAACATTCAAAGTGGTGTCCCGCAAAGGAGAAGTAGCATATGAATTAGAGGTGCCAGAAATACTTTTAGCAGTACACAATGTGTTCCATGTCAGCCAGCTGAAGAAATGTCATCCTGAGATGTCAGAAACTTCCCTGAGTGATACAGTACCCCTAGTAGAGGTACAAATAGAAAGTGACCTAACCTATGAGGAGAAACCCATAAAAATCCTAGAAAGAGCTGAGAGGAGTACTCGTACCTAGATCATCAAGTTTTGCAAGGTTAAGTGGAATCACCACACTAAGCAAGAAGCAACTTGGGAACATGACGAACACCTCAAAGAAGATCACCCTCACCTATTTGCTAGTCTTTTCGAAGCCCGAGGACGTGATTCATCTTAAGGGGGTTAGTCTGTAACATTCCAGAATTTTCAAAAAAAAAATTATAAAACCAACATGCATACATCTCGTCATGGCATGATTACACAAAGGTGCATTTAAAAATTTAAACATCACAAAACAAAAACCCTAATTGAATTTATCACCAAAAACAATACCTTTATTGACCCCATGCTATTTTCCCTATAATAAAATTTATATTAATTTTACAAAAGTACCAAAACATTTTTAAATAGTTTAAACTTTGCAAACTATATTTTTTACAAGTCCTTATAAAATGGTTTAGACCAATTTTGAATTTGTTTGGGGTTCCTTTCATTAAATAAAAGGAAACAGAAAAGAAAAACAAAATAGAACAAAAAAAGAGAGAAAAAAGAAAACCCCCTAGCAGCCCA
Source organism: Alopecurus myosuroides (assembly GCA_028641055.1). Classification (NCBI taxonomy): domain Eukaryota; kingdom Viridiplantae; phylum Streptophyta; class Magnoliopsida; order Poales; family Poaceae; genus Alopecurus; species Alopecurus myosuroides. The sequence continues at coordinate 181,710,189 of CM054061.1, read as the reverse complement.
GCCCATCTCTCCCTCTCTCCTCCCTCTCTCCCGCGCAGCAGCCCGTTGGGCCAAATCTTATCGCTCGCGCGCGCGCGGAAACCAGCCCAGCAACGCTCCTCTCTCTGCCATGTGGGCCCCGGGTGACGTCATCATGACGTGAATGCGTCCCTAACCTTCCCCTCCGTTTCTCTTGGCCGAGCGCCTGCAACTCCCCACGATCGCCACACCCACCTTCTAACCCCCCCTTCGCACGCACGCGTGCTCCCCCTCTCGATTTCCCCTCTCGCTCCCCGCGATCCCGTACACCCAAACTCCCGTATTTGCTCGCCGGAGTGCGCCTAACCGCTGCCGCCATTGTCAAATTCCGGCCACGGTAAGCCATCCCTGCACTCGAGAACCTTCCCATTTGGCTCCTCGCGCCACCACGCTCCTCTCTGACTCCTTTAGTGCATCTCCTGACGCAGCAATCATCCACGCCGTCCACACCGAGACCCTCCGACGATCGCGCGCATTCGGCCACCTCTCCTCGCCATTCCAGGAAGCGCGAGCAAGCGCCGTGAAGCCCATCGCCCTCGCCGTGCTACACCGCTCCTCTGCAACCACTCCATCGAACTCGAGGACCACGGGAACCTATTCCGGCGAGTTCTCCGAGCAGCTCACCGCCGCCTCGCCATTCTCCGGCCACCCCCTCGGTGAGGTTTGAACCCTATCAGATCTGGAACGTAGGATCTAGATCCAGCGGCCTCTGTTAAGTCCCTTAAGCGAACTGGTACGCGCCAATAGGATTGCGCCGCGTGGCAGGGCCAGTCAATGCGCACTCGGCCCCCCGGTTCAAATTAATTCAAATCCAAATTTAAAAACAGAACCTACTGTCCCCTTGTAAATTCAATATAAAATCGAATCTTGATCCAAAAATTATGAGTTTTGAATCTTTAGAAAGCTAAATAAATTCTCTACCCAGTTATAAAAAATATCATGTAGGTTCTGTAGAAAATTTTGGAGTAGTATTTAAATTGCCAAAATAGCTCAAAAACACCATTTAATTCATAGATTGAGTTCTACAATTCCAATTTTGTTAAAGTTGTAGTATCTGGATTCCTTAGAACTTGTAGAACACCCTGGAACCAGAGAAAATCAAAATTGTATCATGCACACACTTTCTATTTCAAATTTGGTCAAATCAGTATTCTGTCCATAATTCAAATTCTAAAATGTATTTTTGAGTGAAACCAATTGGGTTACCTTGATATTTTTGTCCTCTGTCTAGAGAAAACAATGTCCAATTTTTACATAAAGTTAAAAGTGTGTTTAAAATTTAATTAGTCTAAAGATCTATTAATGGGCTACTGAATTGGAATAACTAAATAATTTATTGAAATAAATTTTAACCAGAGCCATACACCAACTAAATAAACCTCATATGACATCAAATACACCTCACTACCACCTTTACCATGTGAAAAACAAATTGGTGTATTCATGCATGCATACATGTCTATGATTGATCATTTTGAGTGGTATGTTTATGTTTGTGTTTCTTTTGTTTGTTTAGACTTTGGAGAGGACCACTACAACACTTGTGATTGTTGTGCTTGTGCTGGTTGTTGTTATAAAGGCAAGTGATACTCATGTCCCACTTTTGTTTTCAATTGCATTAGTGTTTTCAATAGTATGCATCATAGGTGATTTTAATTATTTTCCAAGTATATGCTATGATCAGAACACCTAGTAGTGTGTAGCCAACCTGAAACCCCTGCTAGGTACTAGTTTAGCTATACTAGAATACTATCACAACTATTGTTGTTACTTGTTAGGTTGTGATGTTTTGAAAATTGAAAATTAAGAACCCAATTGAACACCTGGGTGGATTGAACCTTGCTTGGATTATGTTGAGTGGCTACTCAGGACCATGTTCATGGTGGTTTAGCCATGAATGTGGGGATTATCACCTGAGAGTACACTTGTGGACTGCCACCCAGGAATAAAGAGATTTGTAGGTATTCACTGTATAGTTAGCTTCCAGTGAAGCCTTGAGGTAATATGGGCTCTGCCAAGATTAAGTAAGTTGTGGGGGTTCATCCTGTTGTATGACATTGGGTGGTAGAATTTTAGGAGCGTCGAGTCATGCTGGTATGGTTGAATCCGTCTTTCCAAAGATCTTGTCTCATTCTTGTCACGGGGAGGATGAGTCTCAAGGTGAAAGTGCACAACCTCTATAGAGTTAAAAACTAAGATCTTAGCCGCGTCCCCGGTTATGGGCCAGTTAAGCATCTAGACAGAGTTGGTGCCGAAGGATCTCCTCATCTTTTCTGAATGAAATAAAAATATAGTAGAAACCCTTTATAGGGCACATGGTGGTTTATCCATGATGACACAATCAAACTTCATGGTGGTTTAGCCATGATGATTTACCAAACTTCATGGTGGTTTAGCCATGATGACTTTCAAAATTCATGGTGGTTTAGCCATGATGATTTATCAAACTTCATGGTGGTTTAGCCATGATGATTTGTCCAACTTTATGGTGGTTTAGCCATGAATGATTGTACTAATGTTTTCATTTGTTTAAAATGATTTACAAATATAGGACAAAACTGGCTCTATGCAAATTCCCCAGACTCCACCAGCCAAATATCATATAGCTAGATTATTCCTCAAAACAGCCACCATATAAGTGTCACTTGCCAGTACATTGTTTGTACTGACTTCCTCCCCCGTGGGGGCTGCATATTCCAACGTGTAGGTCATTATGATGATGAGTAATGGTTTAGGATCTCGAGCTTACATCCCAACATGTTTGTCTGTGGCACATGAAGAGAAGGAGGCTCATTGAAGATTTGCTTTCCGTTGTGTTTACTTTGAACTATGTTGTTTAGGTCTAGTCCATGTTGACTATGCCTGTTGTAAGAATATTTTATTTCGTACCCAATGGATCTACATTGTAGAATGATGCTATTGTTATGAATACTTCATTTTTTCATGTGTATGCTATCAGTGATCCCGGGAATAGTAGGTACACAGGTATTCTACCTTTGTAAAAAGGTAGGGTGCTACAAAAAACATGCCCCCTTTGATCTTTTATCTTGCGTATGACTTTAATCCATTTTATAGCTACCAGAATAGTTGAAAGTGGTTACCAAGTTGTTTGCTTATAGATACCTTGTAAAAAAATGAACAGATACTAATTTGATTACCAAAAATGACACAAATTCAGGAAATGAATCTGCTGAAGTTAACGAACAAGATCCGGTTGCGTCTACACATGGTGTTGTTGGCATGGAAATAACACTGGGAGAATCAAGTGCTCAAATACCTAGAGCTGAAGGGGACAATACGAATGATGCAACAATAAAACCTATCTCCACACTGCAACCCGCTGCCACACAAATGTGATTTGACACGTCGTCGGAGGCAGAGATACACTATAGGAGGTGCTAGAATGAAATGTATTGACATACGGGAGCATAGTTTGCACAAAGGAAGGAAAAATATCCAAAATAAAGGAAGGCACACAAAACTCGAATCTATCGTGCGGAAAGAAGGAAAAACATTGACCCAAGAAGCTAACTTCCTTGCATCCATGTTGGTGAAGTTTCGAGATGGGAGCTAGGTTGTCACAGACTTCAACGACGACCACAACCACCCCATCATAAAAAAGTGGTCATTGTCAGGTGATGCTGACGTAATCAGACGCTTGTTGGGAGACCCCAAGCGGAAGGTATGGTGTAGTCTAGATTAAATTTTCCCCTACAAAAGAACCAGAGTTATCGAACCAGTAGCCCTTCATAGTCTTGAAGAAGGTCGCTTTATCAATGGAGCCATAAAAGTACGATTGATGAAGCGTGGAACATGCACAAAAGCACAAATCTCTCTTGCCCTAACTTTTTGGAAGGTTGTCAATCTTCCGGTCTTGCCGAAAACAGGAGAACTAAACATATAGACTCTTAGAAAACAATAAAAGTAAAAGGAAACAACAAGGGAACAATTATGAAAGTGCTTAAAAGAAGGTTTGCAATATGAGGAAAATAGGTCCGGGTGCCATAGGTTCACTAGTGGTGTCTCTCCAAATAAAATAAACATGCCGGGTGAACAAATTATAGTTGAGAAATTGACAAATCATGAACGTATAATAATACTATTATGACGAGATAAAGTTCACGGGTTCTATCATTGCAGGCATTACGTCAAGGCATATGGAACGCTATCCATCATGCATCCATATCTAAAAGTCCACCTCAATAAAGCTATCCAGGAAATCTCTTGGTATTAAGTTGCAGCAACGAAGTGATTGCTATGTGTGCAACACACAAATGCATTAAGATCAATATGTAATGTAAGAAGTGGTTCACATCTGTAGACAAGAGCACCGATGTTTTCTCCCTAGTGACAACAACACATCCTCCCCCTCCCCTGCGTGTTTCTGTCACTCGAGCGCAGGCAACAAGGAGGCATGAACCCACTATCTAGCATATAAACCCTCTCTTGGAGGTGAAAAAAACTTTGTGGCCAAGGTAATCATAAACACCGCAGAGCATTGGAAGACAAGATTAAAAATCTCTACAAATATAAGTGAAGTATCTCAGATTGACATGAACAAAGTAATCATAATCTCATGGTTCATCGGATCTCAGCAAACACAACATGCACAATTACATAACAATGGTCTCGGTCATATGAGGCAACTCACGATACTCTAAACATGGAGGCATAGAGGAGAGAATGACCATATAGTTCACATAGTCCCGAGATGGACTACTCGCGCATCTGTCCGGAGGAGATAATGGTGATGTAGAGGCCTCCGGTGACGATCCCCCTCTCCGACAGGGTGCCAGAGGAGGCACGAGAAGCCATATATTGGACTTTCGAGGTGACGGTGCCTCTCTGTATGTTTCGTCAAAAATAACTCCATACCTTATGGTTTTAGGGTTAAAGGCAATTTATAAGCGAAGGAGGGGACGTGAGGCAGTACCAGAAGCTCTCAGGGGCCCACCAGGCGCATCCTAGGGGGCGCGCTTGGCACCCTCCTGGTGGCCCTCTGGCTCCCCTCTAGCTCTCCTTTGGAATCTGTTTTCATTCCGGGTAACAATTTATCTCCGTGGATTTTCAGCCCTTTCCAAGAATATTTCCTTAAGAACTTTTCTGAAATAGAAAAATAGTAGAAAACAACAACTGGCCTGGGGCATCTTCTTTTCTAGGTTAGTATGTGAAAACATCCGTAAAACGAAGAAAAACGAAAGAAAACATGTGGAAAACAAAAGGTATTGGGTAGAAAACAAGCATGGAGCATAAAAAATTATAGATATGTTTACAACGTATCAGCATCCCCAAGATTAACTCATGCTCGTCCTCGAGTAGGTAAGTGATAAATAATAATTTTTGAGGTGACATGAAGCCAATTCAAATATTGATCAACATTATGTAAAAGCATTGCAAAGTTGAGATCAAAGTACTTTAAGAAAGGCATGATAAATATTATTTCAACTAATGTAAACTTAGCAACCATGTTGCACATGAAAACAAACACAAACAAAAGAAAATGAATAATGAAACATTGAAAGTGATACGTTTGTTTCAATCATAAAGAAAAACATAATAAAGTGGTATCTAGCTAGTCCTTCGTGCGGTAGCAAAAAATAAATGCCAGGACACCTTCGAAGTTTAAATGGTGACTAGATACAAATAATTTGAAAGCAAGGAATACCACAATCATGAATCGATCAATAATAAATTTTGGGACTATGCACATTATACTCAGAATGAAAACTATGTTCTCTTAGCTGGTGCATAAAGTAAGAAGATGGAGACTCAACATAAAAGTAAAAGAAAGACCCTTCGCAAAGGGAAGCATGGATTACTCATGTGCTAGAGATTTTTATTTGATAAAACAAGGATATTGAAAACAATTTTGAGAGAGGTGTATGTCTATGTCAAAGAATGGTAATGAAAAACTTATCATAATCCATGTCGAGCAAAGTGTTTAGACTTTTGACGGCGGTTTTCATTGTTTTATTAGTTTGGCACTTCTCCGACCTTTATTTCACAAACCAGGGCTAGCCATGTTCACGGGTACCCACCAGCTTTCATGAAACAATGGGGAAGTGCCTTTTTGTTATTATTTGGCACTGGATCTCTGCAAATTTAGATGAGCACATATTCCATACTCATCAGGTGATGGAAGGGACAAAAAATTTGCTTGACACAAACCATAATAAACTTTAAACTACTTCCTCGTGAGCTAAAACAAGAACACAAAACAGGTTATAATTTTGAAAGTTTAAAGGTAGCACACGAGAAATTTACTTAGAGTGACAGTTAAATACCACATATAGGTAGATATGGTTGAGGCATTTGGCATACTTTGGTTTTTTGGGAGTTGAATGCACGAGTAGAGCTTATACTCAGTACATGTGTAGGCTAGCAAAAGAGTGGGAGCGACTAACTAAGAGAGCAATAACGGCCATAATCATGCATAACAACAAAACATCATTAATCAAAGCATGAAGTGATATTACAAGTCAAAAACTAAATGATAATCAAGGCTAGAAGTGAATTTGTTTGTAGTCATAACATGGTGTGAGAATGCGCCAAGTCAATCCAGATAAAGCATTCAAAGGAGAAATACCACAATACCATGCTTCAATATGAGAGAACAACACTTGATTAAATTCAATGGCACATTAAGCACTCTCAGCTATTTGAGCCTAATCATGATACATCATAAATAACTAAGCACAAAATTAAAATAACATCTAAGATGACATGTCAAATCCTAGGCCACAGTCAAAATAAGCTTCCTATTGCACCACTATAAGCATGAATAACACATGTCATGTGAAGCAATAAAAATATATTGTTTTGAAAGAGACCTGGTATTTTTGTTGATGAAGAGGAGGATGCCTTGGGCATCCCCAAGCTTTAATGCTTGTACTTCTTGGATATTTCTTGGGGTGACATGGGCCTCCCCAAGGTTGAGCTTTTGTCCACACTTCATCTCATGACATCTGTCGGAGAAGCGGTCTGTCCTGGACAGGATTGCTTCTAGAGGTTCGAACACTAGGGGCTAACCACGTTCTATCGCACCTCGAGAGACCTCAAGAGGGGAGCTCGCGAAGGTCGACAATGGAGACACAACGAGTTTTACCCGGGTTCAGGCCACCGTGATGGTGTAAAACCCTACTCCTGCTTGTCTGATGGATTGCACTGTGACGACTATAGTACAAATGCGAGATTGTGCTCGGGTCAGACTACTTGGGCTCTTCTAGGGATGTGGCTACCTATCTTCTGATCGATCGATCCGTCGGGTCCCCTTCTACGAAGGCATGGGATCCCTTCTTATACCGGCGTTTGGACCTGCTTCCCGCTCACTTGGTGGGAAAGGATTACCACAAGGTGCCAAAGTGAGGAGAAACCCGTACTCTTTGCCACCTGCGCGGTCTTGGTCGTTGAGGAAAACTCCACCGTCCATGGTAGAGAGGTGGGGGCTCCGATGACGTTCTCTCCGTCTTGTAGCGGTGGACCGGTCTCCTTGCACCAAAGAGGAAAGCCTCGGCCAAAGCTTCGGCGCGCAGTGGAGCTCCACGCTTTAAACACGAGAATGGAAATTGTGGCCAAAGTCGCTTTGTAGCCCTGCGGTGCCACCGTCACTCCCGTAGAGGCTCGGACATCATCCCCACATGGGTTGTCTCCCAACGGGGAGGGGTCCTTTTGGAGAGTAGCATGGACGAAGCAGGGCTCCTCTCCGACGGTGACCGGGGATATACCCGAAGATGGTTCCTCACCAGGGAATCACCCTTAGCGAGAACAGGGATGGCGCGCCTATCTCCTGCAGCGAGCCAGTACGGACACCTTCCGTACTGTGTAGGCTGGGCCATCAGCGGATGGCCCAGGATACCCTGGTATCTATGGGTCCGACAGTACCCCCGGGCCCATGACGCTCGCGTGTCGAGAGGAGGCGAAGTGGCCCGGGCCCTTAAGCTACGGGGACAGGAACGACATGTGGCGCGACGGTTTGTGGGAAAATCCCATGATCTCCCATGCGTGGCGGAAACGTCTCATCGTAATGACTGCTCTGGTGTAGCACCATAGAGCAGTAACTGCATGTGCATCTAGTCGCACCTTCCCTCAGGACGCGACCATTTGCTTTGATGCGCGGGCCAGCGAGAAGACGGAACGGGCGCGGTGTCGTTCCTCAGCTCGTGCATAAATAGAGGGGGTCGCCCCTCTTTCCTAGTGTCATCTTCACTCCCGTCCACTTCCTTTTCCTCACCCGCAGAGGGAGAGAAAAAGGAAAGGGGGTTCCGCATGGCTCACGGAGGGCGAGGTGGTCAAGGCGCGCTGCTGGACTCCGGGGCTTCCCGCGGTGCAGTGCCCGGCGTGCCTTGGTGGTCGCGGATGAGCCAGAGGGGTCTTCGGCTTGAGCAGGGGCGAGCGCTCGTGGCCAACGCGGTCGCGATGGCCGAGCTTCGCGTGGTCGCGGCGTGATGGGGAGCCCTCTCCCCCGCTAGACGGAGGACACCCGTGTTCTTGGACGAGTTCCTGGTGTCCCTCTGCAGCCGGCTCCGCAGCCGCCTGAGGCTCGCAGATGCCTTCGTGAGGTCCATCTACCGCAACCCTCCCCGTGGATTCTGGCTCCATGTGGTGGGTTGCATCAACGGACCGTGGTGGGAATCCATGGAGTTCTGCTCCGCTGGTCACATGTCGTTGTCGAGGGGATGGGAAACCTTCGCTCATGCCCAGAAGCTGGATGAGAGCCAGGTTCTCCATCTTTGCTTCAACAGAGGAGACAGGCTCTTCGTGAAGGTCTTCGGGCGCCGTGGCGAGCACGATGAGTGTTGCTTCAAGAGTGGGAGCAGCAACAAGAGCGGAAACGATGATGAAGATGATGTCGCTGAAGAGGAGGACGAAGAAGATTCGTCGGCTGTCGAGGTGAAGGGAGACGAGTCGGACTCGGCGGAGGCCTGAAGGCCTTTGGGTGTCTTCGCCCATATGGAAGGTCTGACGATCCTAATCCATCAGCCTTTGTCGAGACAGCTCTTCTTCCTCCTTCTCCTTGGCGCCTCCTTCCTCGGCCTATCATATCTCGTAGTTGTGGTGAGACATGTTCATCCGCGGTTGGTCGCATTTTTTCCTTCTGCAATGGCCGTGGAGGGAGAATAGGTCCCTCCAGGTTTCTTGCCTCCTTTTGTCTTCGTAGTAGATCTGCAGCACACTTATGTATCTGAATGTATCTTATGCATGAAATATGAAGGAAATGTGCTCTTTTTTTCTATTATCTTTTGCAAGTGAATCCTCTAGAGAGTCAGTGAGGGGGGTTAGACTTAGCACTAGAGGTTCGATGTCCTTCGTGTGGCGAGTTGTGCCTGTGAGCTTCCTTGTGGTTGTCCCCTTGTCGAGGTGCCCCATGTCTTCCTTGTGGAAGTTCCTTCCTGGTTGCTCCGTGAGGCAGGTGGTTGTCTCTGTAGTGAGAGAAAGTGTGTGTCTAGTGCTCTTCTCGTAGATACCTCGAGAGGAAGTCAGCACCAAGGACTTGGATGATGTGTCGTGTATGGTAGCGACCTGTTTGGACAGAGATTTGCCACTGTGGTTTATTCTGATTGGGTCTCACCTGTGCATGCGTGCCGATCCTAGCCCCTGCTCGCGAGGTTTCCTCGAGAAGAAGTAACAGATGTGCGCTCCTGAAGAAAGAAAAGGGGCTTGTGGAGGCGACAAGTGTAGTTAGCAAAAAATGACCTTTACTGGTAGGGTAAGGCTCTCTATTACAACGCTTGGGGATGTCATGACCCTGCAGTCCCCCAAGAAGCACTTGACGTCACTGTGCGGACACGAGACTCCCATCGTCATGGGCTGATACTCGTGCGAGTTCAGGTGCAAAGGTTTGTCATTCGGCTTCCCACTTGTGTGGGTAGAGGCTCTTGCGGCCAGGCGGCACGCCAGGTGAGAGCCCCCTGAGAGCCTCACAGAGAGAGGTCATGGTGTCATTTTTACCGTGGCATCACGGGGTCCCCTCGAGTTTGCGTCACCACGGCCTAGGAGAGGCACGTGGAGGGAGCAAGAGCTAAGGGTAGAACTTCTGTAGGTGTTGGATGCTCCACGGGTTTGGCACAGGCGTGCCGTCTTCTGTCTCCAGGAGAGCCTCCCCAGGACACACAACGTGCGTTATCCGGTACGGTCCCTCCCACGCTGGAGAGAGCTTGTGCAAGCGTTCTCTGGAAAGGATCCTCCTCAGGACCAGGTTGCCCACCTCCAGTGTGCGTGGCCTGATGTTGTTGCTGTGGTAGCGCCGAAGGCCTTGCTGGTACCGAGCCGCGCGGATGGCAGCTCCGGTCCTTGCCTCCTCGAGGAGCAGTAGGTCTTCGGCGTGGAGTTCCCCCTGCTTATCCTCATTGAAGTCCAAGGCTCGGGGAGAGCCATGCTTGAGTTCAGCAGGGAGAACGGCCTTGGCCCCATAGACTAGGGAGAAAGGCGTTGGCCCCGTGGGCTTGGTTGTGATGGTGCGGATGGACCACAGGACCAACGGGAGCTTGTCGGTCCACTTCTTCCCGTCGGCCTTGAGCTTGTTGAAGCTCCTCGTCTTGAGGCCCTTGAGGACCTCGGTGTTGGCGCGTTCTGCTTGGCCGCTGCTGCGCGGGTGCGCGACAGAGGCGTAGCAGATCTTGATGCCCAAATTGGCGCAGTATAACTTGAAGAGGCCGCTCGTGAATTGCGCGTCATTGTCGATGATGATGCTGTCGGATATATACTGAATAGGGGTATAGAAGATGGTAGACAAAAGAGCCAGACTACCAGGGTGGCCTACATGGTAATGGGCTTAGGTCCATTGGGCGGCCCAGTAGTCCGACGCGCAGAATCCGGATTCTAGAAGAACCCGGATCACGGCCCGCGTGATCTGGCTTGGAGGAGAAGACGGATTCCTTACTTTCCAAGTTACAAGTTAAACGTAGTCTTCTAGGTTTCTGGTTCTGTAAGCCCTAATCCGGCTATTATATAAAGCCGGACGGGAGATAGATTTCATAAGTTCTTTTAGTTCCAAGGTTCCAGGTTCAAGCTCAAGCCTTACGCAACTCGCCGGGAAGTTTATCCTCGACGAGTAGCTGGATCTATTCCCTTACATTGTAACCTTATTATACGGGCTTTAGTCCCACATAGTGAGAAGTGCAGGAGTAGGTACGCCGTACTGTCGCGACGTACCGAACCTGGGTAAAATCCCGTGTTCTGTATTACTACGCTATCCCGTTACCCCACGTCTCTACCGTAGTCTCATGGCACCCCAGTCTATGAAAACTACTACGATGTCTCGACAATTGGCGCCCACCGTGGGGCAAACGACGTCAGGCGTGAAGTTCCGATCTGGGATACTAGGCGGAATCGGAAGATCGATCACTGTCGGAAGCTTGGAATTCAACGACGACGTCGGGCGCTTCCTCGACAACGGATCCTACATACCGGCGCAAAACCACCTGGTAAGTGCCTGCGTTTTACCGATTGGATCTGCTAACATCTTTATCGGATTAACCGCGGAAGCAATGGGGTTTTGCGGTGAAAGCAAGTATTTCCCACCCGCCCTATACCCAGTCGAAGACGACTATGATGCCGGATTTTGCTCAGATCGCCGACAAAACAGTGATACGCACTTTATCGGCATGGTGCAATCCGAGATCGCTGAAAACACGGATGACGGAAATCCCGTGCAAGAGGCAGATAACAACATTACACCCGTCACAGAGACGGAAGAACCAATACCCGTCACAGAGACGGAAGATCCGACATCCGTCAACCAGACGATGAACTCGGAAACAGAGTCCGTGCTTGCCGCCATTGAGGCGAGATTGGAGTCGGAAACCGGATCGGATAATTTCGATTCCGAAGACGAAGACGATGATGCCTTCGTAAGAAAAGTTAAGTCCTTTCAGGAGGGATTCCATGAAGTGCTAATGGCAAAACCAGCTGATACAACGGGTGCCGACAGCCAGGAAAGCCCTAAAACCCCTCCGCCAGTAGAAGAGAGGGAAGACGGAGAAACTTCTCCGATATTCCCTAATGTCAAGGAGATGACAGAGGATGAACCTGTCAAAAAACCTCCGTCTTCCAAGAAAAAGCACCGTGCCTCTAAAAAACTCCAGTATAAACTCCGGAAGAAAAAGTCAGCTGACCTCGCTGATGAAAACCTGGAAGTTGGAGATATTAGTGGCACAAATCCTACGGAAAAGAAATCTAAGGAAATCACTGCTCCGCCAATGACAGAACTGGAAGAGCAAGAACTATTACAAACTCCAGTGGGACCCAATGAACCCCCTGAGATGCTGGAAGCCAGGAGACAAGCTTTCCAACGGCAACAGCAACATCTGCTTAGATCTCGGCAACATCTTCAACAAACCCATAATGACATCAAAATCATGAAGGAAGAAATTGAGGAGTACGAGAGAAAGCATAGATCTGCCTTAAAACCTACTAGGTTACCCGGAATTGCAAAACCGGAAGAACTGCCGCCGAAAGAAAGGTTCTATAACCCATCTTGGCAAAAGCAGTTAAACGGCAAAGATGCCAAGGGCGAACCAATATACAAAACCGCAGCTGAAAACGCGGAAGCAGCGTTCGCCATCCTGAACAATGATCTGTACTCCAACGGGGAAAAACTCCAAGGGGTGTATGCTTTCCTAGGAAAAGCATTACAGCAGCAACAGCGAGGACAAGAGCGATCAGGGAGGCTGCATGATAATTCCGCCCTCTGCAAAACTGTTACTTGCGCTGCTGGAGCACCTGGACCGGAAGAACCCGGAGATTCGGATAAAAAAGAGGATCCGAGAAAAGACAAGAAAAACCCCGACAACCGGGACGCAGCGTCTAGAACCGGACCTCATCTCCCGAAAGATGGATATAAACCACACGATCGGGAAGACAAACACCGGAATGACGGCAAAATAATGCCACCTCCGAGAAACCCAGCTGAAAAAGCTGGACGATACGATACACCTCACAGACATGAAAGATCTCGGACACCGCCTAAAGATAAGGAAAGGTACAGGAGCAGGACTCCACCTAATCCCAGAGGGCGTGACAACGGAAGAGATAGAGATAACCTCGGAAAAGCGCGTCCGTGCAACAATGGAAAAGAAAGGAGCAGATCCCCTTCTGTCCATTCAGCCGGGAGATATTCTGCACACATTGATAGAGCAGAAAAGGATGATCTATACTTTGGTCCTAAGTGTTTTACTGACAGGATCCGAAGGATAACCCTGCATTCTGGCTTCGCCAAAGTTGGTCCAACCTACCAAAAATATACCGGCAGTACAAACCCGGATACCTGGCTTTCAGATTATTACACAGCCGTCCAAATCAACAACGGGACTGACCTGGAAGCTGTCAAGTTTCTTCCCCTAATGTTGCTAGACGGAGCCAGAGATTGGATTAATGGTTTACCATCAAGAACTGTCGACAGTTGGGATGATATGGCGAGAGTATTTACCCGGCATTTTAGGGGAACATACAAACGCCCAAATAGCATCAACCAGCTGAACCGTTGCACCCAATTTGAAGACGAACCATACGTGGATTTCATCTCCAGATGGACTGCGATGAAGAATAGTTGCTCTGGAGTAACTGACGTACAAGCAATGCATGCTTTCGTCAATGGCCTAAAACCCGGACTTGTACCGTTCATGGTTGGTTCTAAAAAGCACAAAGATCTCGGATCTATGCTTACAACCGCTAATGAGCATGCTGCAGCCGAAGATGATATTAGAGCAAGAGGAGGCAATATTGAGTCACTGATACTGGCCAAGAAAACACCTCGTTCTGATAAAAAAGGAGCTCCGGAGTCAACAACAAAGCCCAAGGAGGTTAACTTAGCCTTTGGAGGAGAAAAAGGGAACAAGTGGAAAGGCCGCAGTCCGGATCCCATCAATTACACTCCTGAGGAATGGGAGAGAATTAAGTCGGAACCCTGCGTCCACCACTCTCAGTTTGGGAAACCAACCCACACGAACGCGCAATGCCGGCTAAACAAGCATATGAAAGGCAATGCAGGATCCGGAAATAAAGGGAAGGGTTCCAAGAGGAAACCTGCCAAACAAAAGCCAGAAGCTGAAAAAGAAGACAGTGAATCGGACACTGATGACAAAATCCAGGAACAACAGCGAAAAGGCGAACCTAAATTTCCGAGAGTTGACGGAGAAGCAATGCTAACTTTCCTAGCAACCCCGTCAGCAAAGGTGGCCAAAAGGACACTTCGAGAAATAAACGCGGTTGTTCCTGCAACCCCAAAATTCTTGAAGTACTCTAGCACACCGATAATCTGGGATCAGTCAGATCATCCCGGAAATATCCCTGAACCCGGCACACAAGCTCCGAGGCCATAAACCTGGAAGTTTTCAGGAAGCTCACCATCAAGAATAAAGAAGTTCGAAGTCTTCTTTCTATTCTTGAGGAGAGAGAGGCGGAGCTGGAATCATCTCAGCTTGCTTTGACGGAAACGAAAGGTAAGCTTTTTCGTTTTGAAATTTCCGATTTAAGACTTTGTCTAAGTTTTTTCCCGAGGAAATTGATCAACTCGGATTTTCCCTTGCTTTTCAGCTGCCTTAGCTGAGGCTAAACAAGCAGCGGAAGATTCTGGCAACGCCGAAATTCTCCGCAATGAGAACATTGAGCTTCACAAGAATCTTGTGAAGGCTCAGCAAGACCTGGAAGCCAGCAACCTGGCCCTTGGAATGGCTAATTCCAAGGCTTCCGAACAGGCGGAGAAAGACAAATCCACCATTCAGGATTTGACTGAAGCTCTGAACCTTCGCCTGGAGGAAGTTTCCGAGATCGACAAGCTCATCGGTAAATTTCTTACCCTTTTCCTCATCATTCCATGTTTTGCTTTCTCTGTTTGTCTCCTTAACCCTTTTGTATGTTTTATTGGATCAAACAGGAGACACCCCAGATGGCACTCGGGCTGCAGGCATCCGGGCTTTCGGGGAAACGTGGAATTTGATGAAGGCTGCTGCAACGCAGCTAGTAGGCAAGTTTCTTCCCGATAAATCTGGGGAATGCTCGGAGGTTGAAAAACTTCCGGGTATCATCATGGAGGTGGCGGAGTCCAGGGAGTCTATTCTCCGCTCCGCTGCACGGGGTGGTGCGCGCATGGCCTTAGGCCTTATGCGCATGCACTACCCTAGTGCCAAATCCTGGCGTGTGGCCACCGGTGTCCCTCAGGGATACACGGATGCGCAACGATCCACCATTTTTGGTGAAGTTAAGGGCCACGCCACCCAGATTGCCGCCATGGTAAATGTCGCCGTCAACTATCCAGAAGAGGAAGCTCCTCCAATCCCCGATGAAGAAAGCAGCGAGGAGGAGTCGGATTCTTGAAGGGTTACCTGGAACCTGGATAGAAATATTAGACAATAGGAGCATTACTGTTCTTTCATTTGTAATCCAAAATGTAATGCTTCTTATGTATAAATGAAAATTCCGCCTTTTGCAGTTTAAACTATGAAATTATTGTGCAAGTTGTTTGTATTTTATCATTCCTTTATCTTCTAAGTTCTCTGGTGTATATGCTTTAACTGTCCTTAGTGTTTGAAATGGCTCAAATAGCATTATGAATCGTTATGCCGAGTAACTGGGGACGAACCAAGCAGTTTTGAAACTCGAAAACATGAATCATGCTAAAGGCATTTTTACTAACTAGTTCCAGTAACCCAGCATACGCACGATCATATAAGACTTAGAGAAACAAGGAAAGTTTTAAGTGAAACTTGGGCACGCAGGCAATTCAAGTTTCCTTTAGCCGTTAAAAGGCTGAAAAATCATTCAGTTATGTAACGCCGAGTACGCAAGCACAATTCGGGTTAACATTGAGAAATTTGTAAGATCATTGGGAAATAGATGAGGCGGAAACACTTTGCACTTATAAGAAATATGGATGACAGCATTCCGACAACTTTATTTCATGATCTCAAAAGATGTTTACATAGATTTGAACTAAGTACAGAAGGGGACATAACTTGCTAGGTGTTCCCAGGCTTCCGCAATCCACTTGACCTTGTCAAACTTCTCCAGCATTTTGCGAAATGGTAAGGTTTTAGCCCCCAGCCAACTAAGAAATCTTTTTATGGCTGTGGCGGAACCCGGCAATTCTGGGACATCCTTTTCACACGTAAGTTCTGAGATGTTCGAGACTGCCTTCATCTTTTCCGGGTTAACTTCTATTCCTCTATGAGAAACGATGAAACCCAGAAGTTTTCCTGAGGGAACCCCAAATACGCACTTAGATGGATTCAACTTCATCTTGTAAATGCGCAAATTTTCGAAGGTTTCTCGCAAATCCTCAAGGAGTGTATCTTTTTCCTTGGTTACGACAGCAATATCGTCCACGTAAACATGAACATTTTTTCCAATCTGGCTATGCAAACAACGTTGCATGCAACGCTGGTAGGTTGCACCTGCGTTCTTCAGGCCAAAAGGCATGGTTACGTAGTAATACGTCCCGTACGGGGTTATAAAAGAAGTCTTGATTTGATCTTCCTTTTTCATGCGTATTTGGTGGTACCCGGAGTATGCATCCAAAAAGCATAAAAGCTCAGAGCCTGCAGTGGCGTCTATTATTTGATCGATTCGCGGCAGCGCAAACCTATCTTTCGGACATAACTTGTTCAATCCCGTGTAATCTATACACATTCTGAGGGCAGTTGTGTCTTTCTTCGGTACTAATACCGGATTTGCGGACCAGTCAGTATGGATTACCTCCCTGATGAAATCCGCTGCTAAAAGCCGGATAATTTCCTTGCCAATAGCCTTCCGTCTTCTTCCGTCAAATCGACGGAGACCTTGTTTGACGGGTTTTGATCCGGGAATAACCTTGAGTTGGTGCTCAGCAAGTTCCCTGGGTACGCCTGGCATGTCAGCTGGACACCAGGCAAAAATATCCCAGCTGGGTGGGAAATACTTGCTTTCACCGCAAAACCCCATTGCTTCCGCGGTTAATCCGATAAAGATGTTAGCAGATCCAATCGGTAAAACGCAGGCACTTACCAGGTGGTTTTGCGCCGGTATGTAGGATCCGTTGTCGAGGAAGCGCCCGACGTCGTCGTCGAATTCCAAGCTTCCGACAGTGATCGATCTTCCGATTCCGCCTAGTATCCCAGATCGGAACTTCACGCCTGACGTCGTTTGCCCCACGGTGGGCGCCAACTGTCAAACCCGGAAAAACTTTGCAAAAAACTTGAAATTGCAGAAGGCGGAGTTCTTGTTTCGACAAATGACATAGAAGTATTACAATATGAATTACATTGTAAAAAAGCTCCTATACATATCCATCATTCGGGTTAAGTGTATTCCCTTAAGCATCCGAGTCTTCATCGCTGCTATCATTCTCGGGGGCTGCAGGCACTTCTTCTTCCGGATAAGTAATGGAGATATTAACCATGGAGGCAATCTGAGTGGCGTGGCCTTCAACTTCTTTAAAGATTGCATTTATTTGTGCTTCTGTACATTCTTGAGGAATACCGGATGCTACGCGCCAGGATTTTGCATCGGGGTAGTGTAAGCGCATGAGGCCAAGTGCCATTCGCGCGCCACCCCGTGCAGCAGAGCGAAGGAAAGATTCCTTCGAATTTGCTACCTCCATGATGCCTTCCGGAAGTCGGTAAACTTCTGAAGATTGTATACTGCTTATGGGCAGGAGTTTATTAATTAAATGCATTCCTGCATTTCTGATTGAATTCCATATCTTCCCAAAGGCCCGGATCTTTTCAGTCCGAGAAATCCCTGGAAAATTTCCTGCTTTTTTGACAAAGGCAAAGATTAGAAGATACAAATATGACATGAAAGTATTGGTAAAAGAAGTCAACTTACCAAGAACCGCGTCAATTTCATCGCTTTCTTTCATACGAGGGAATAGCATACTTTCTAAATCATTGATAATAGATTTATCCTCTGCTGCCTGCAAAGAAGCCTTGGATTGCGCAATCCCAAGGGCTAGATTACTGGCTTCCAGTTCTTCTCGAACTTTTGAAAGTTCTCTTTGAAGGTTGGAGTTTTCTTCACGAAGTTGAGAAAAATAAGCAGCGTTTGCTGTGAGCTTCTTGGCTTTGGTTAAAGCAGCTGAAAAGCAGGGACAAATTAATCCGACATTACGGCAAGATCTAGCAATGATTTTCCAGCAAAAATCAGTAAACACGAAGTCAAATACCGGTGGCTTTTGATAATTGCTTTTGAGTCGACGCCAGTTCATTGCTTTTTGACTCAATAACAGATTGAAGTGTTTTTACTTCTCTGCTTTTGAGGCTAAGTTTTTTCAAAACTTCCAAGTTTATGGCATCTGCGGAATGCTGAAACATGGAAATGAAAGCCAGATGCTTAAAGTCTGAACAAGCATACAAAGAAGCATTAAGAAGAATTTAGATGTTCAACTTAATGCTTGGGGGCTAGAGGTATTACCTGGCTCATTTCTCGCAAGTCAGTTAAGGTCTCCTTGAATTCTCTGGCATATTCCATGAAAAGAATTCCTACGTGGTGAAGGCCATCGTGTATGACCTGGCGGGGCGAGAATGCGATATTGTTGCGGATAACTAATCCATTTTGTGGCCAAGGGCGAACCAGAGGCGCAGGAGCAAAAAATTTCTTAGCTTCCGGACGAATATATCCGAGATCGTCGAAAGGTTCTTCTTTCACCCGGATATCATCTCGAGCAGGAATGAATTCGTTTCTGACAGGTGATTGAAAATTTCCGTCCATCGGCATATTCGTTTTCCCCCTTTTACCCGTAGATGCAGAAGGAAATTCTTCTTTGATAGTAGTTTGCCTCTTGCGCTTTTGGTTGTTGTAAAACTCGGCATGTAATTTGCTGATTTCAGCATCAGAAGCAAGATCATTTTCTCCAAGTTCGTCAAACTAGGAAAGAATTAACAGTATGTTAAAAAAAAAGAAATGAAGAGAGAAGATAATCTGAGGAAACTCAGAAACAAGGGAAGGAAAGTACCTTAGGAACCAGATTTTCCGCATGATATATGGCTAGACTTTCCTCAATCTGGCTGTCGGCGGCAACGATCTGACGAAGGCGCTCTATAAAGTCCTTCTTGCTAAAGGACCTATCGGTGCCTCTCATGCTATCTTCCGGTCCCGTGTACTCGCAAAGAAGTCGGGAACGAAGGGATAAAGGTTGTACGCGACGTCCAAACCAGCATAAAACGATATCCTTCCAAACCAAAATTGGGTACGCCGAAATGGCAGATCAATCCCTTGACGAACTTCATTGCCGTCCTTGCCGGGATGTCCTGGAATGGTTCCACCTCCGTCCACTTGGTGAATTTGTTGATGGCGACGTAGAGGTAGCGGTAGCCCCCGAGCGCCTGTCGGAATGGTCCCGGGATATCCAGCCCCTAGGCCGCGAACGGCCACGAGAGGGGGACGGTTCACAATCCTTGCGCAGGCTGGTGCGTTTGCTTGGTGTGGAACTGGCATCCCTCGCAGGTCTTGACTAGCTCGGTGGCGTCATTGAGGGCTGTAGACCAGTAGAAACCGTAGAGGAAGGCCTTGCCGACGAGTGTGTGCGATGAAGAGTGGTGGCCGCAGTCGTCTTGGTGGATGTCCTTGAGAAGATCCATGCCGTCGTCTGGGGGGACGCATAGCAGTGCCACGCCATTGGGGCGCCTCCGGTACAGCTTGTTGTCGATGATGAAGTACATCTTGGCTCGGCGAGTGACGTGCTATGCTTCCGGTTTGTCCTCGGGAAGGTCTCCCTTCTGGATGTAGTCGATGATTCTCTTGTTCCAGCATGCTTCCTTTTGAGTGAAGGAAAGCACTAGGCGGTATCCCGAGGGAATCCCACAGTCCGGTGCGTGATTGCTATGGATGGCGTGTTGGAAACCCCAAGAGGAAGGTGTGATGAGCAAGCGGCAAGAATTTTCCTCAGTTAAGAACCAAGGTTATCAATCCAGTAGGAGGAAGAGGATCTCAGGAAGGTTGATGCCACTGACGGTGGTGCTGGCGCTTCACCGGTGTCAGCAACAACGTGGAACCTGCACACAACACAACCAAAATACGTTGTCCCAACGGTACAGTAAGGTTGTCAATCTCACCGGTCTTGTTGAAAACAAAGATTAAACGTATAGTGTGGAAAATGATGTATGCTTGCAGTAAGTAAAGAAAGCATTAAATAGTTGTGATTTGTTTAACAGTGTGGAAAATGGACCGGGCTTCATAGGTTCACTAGTGGTGTCTCTCCATAAAAGATAGCATGCTGGGTGAACAAATTACAGCTGGGCAATTGACAAACCGTAGTGCACATATATGACATGATGACTACTATGATATTTAGTGCGGGCATAACAACAATATACATAGACCAAAATCCATTTGCATCTATGACTAATAATCCACCCTCGGGTTATCATCCGAACCCCCTTAGGTATTAAGTTCCAAACAACAGATAGCTGCATTAAACAAAGTGTGTAATGTAATCAATGATTATGCACGCGGGCACTCTCACCGTTGTTTTCTCCCTAATGGAAACAACACATCCTCCCCCTTCGCGTTTCTGTCACTCGAGCAAGGTGGTGAGGAGGCATGAACCCACTATCAAGCATAAATACTCCGTCTTGGAGTCACTAGCAACTACTTGGCCAGAGCAACCACTAGCAACGGAAAGCATGCAAGATCACAAATAGCATATGCAAATAAAGACTATAATCAACTTGGCATAAGTTCAATATTCATCGGATCCCAGCAAACACAGCATATAGAATTACATAAGATCAATCTCGATCATGATAGACAGCTCACGAGATCTAAACATGGAGGCATATGAGGAGAAGATAACCATCTAGCTACAGCTATGAACCCGTAGTCCAAGGATGAACTACTCACGCATCACTCCGGAGGCAGGCATGGTGATGTAGAAGCCTCAGGTGATGATCTTCTCTCCGGCAGGGTGCCGAAAACAGCTTCAGAACCCCCCCTGATCTAGGGTTGACGGTCACGGCGGCTGCGGAACTTTTCGGGGAAGCATGTGTCTAGGGTTTTCCATCCGGGGGGATTAAATAGGTGAAAGGGAAAAGGCGGTGAAGCTCCAGGGGCCCCGCGCCCATAGGTGGCGCGGCCAGGGGGTCACGCCACCCTATGGTGTGGTCCCTCCTGGTGCCCGTCTTCGACTCTTCTTCGGTGTTCTGGATGCTTCCGTGGAAAATAGGCACTTCGGGCTTTGTGGGGTCCAATTCCGAGAATGTTTATAGAACAACTTTTTTGAAACCAAAAACAGCAGAAAACAGGAAACTGACACTTGGCATCTTGTTAATAGGTTTGTCCCGGAAAACGTTTAAAAATGCTATAAATAAGGGAGAAAACAAGTAGCAATTTGCATAATATGATCATGGAGCATCAGAAATTATAGATACGTTGGATACGTATCAAGCATCCCCAAGCTTAGTTCCTACTCGTCCTCGAGTAGGTAAACGATAAAAAAATAATTTCTGATGTGACATGCTACTAACATAAACTTGCTCAATCTAATGTAAAATCCTATGCACGTTGAGATCATAGAACTTCAAACACAAACATGATAATATAACTTTAATAATAAAGCATAGCAATTACTTTGCATCACGAAGAGTAACTCCAATAAATGATCATGAATAATAATGCAAAGAAAGGTAGACATTTGTTTCAGGTATAGAGAAAGCATGGCAAAGTGATATTTTGCTAGTCCTTAAGAGTGGGGCAAAACATAAATGCCAGGACACCTTCAAAGTTCATGAGGAAGACTAGAACAAATAATTTAAGAACAAATAATATCACATTATGAAGTAATTATTGATGTTTATGGGATAAATGCACATAGAACTCAAAATGGCAAAAATGCTCTCTCAACTGTGCATAAAGTTAGAAGATGGAGACTCAACATAAAAGTAAAAGAAAGGCCCTTCGCAGAGGGAAGCAGGGATCACTCATGTGCTAGAGCTTTTATTTTTTTAAACAGAGGTATTAAAAGTTTGACACTCCTCCCATCCATCTTTCACAAACAGTGGCTAACCAAATCCTCGGGTGCCTTCCAACAATCACATACCGTGGAGGAGTGTCTATATTTTGGGAGATGTATGCTAATGTCAACGAATGGTAAACATAAAATACAGTACGTCACAAGCCAACTGGATTCACAAGAGCGGCTCCCATTGTGAAGGACGCAACTGGTGTAGAAGTTCATCCCTCTTTCTCTTTTGTTTACACAATTATGCTTTGACTGATAAATCAGGGGCAAAAATAGTGAAGAGAATTTGTGTGCATTAATTTGGGCCTGAGCACCCCGCTGCCAGCTCTTCTATCATTTGGATAAGCGGATGAAGCCACTAGTCGAGGGTGTGAAATCCAATCAACAAGTGAGATAAAGATTCTCTATTGACGTCCTCATGAGCAAAAACGGGAACATAAAGCAGGAGTAATTTTGAAGGTTTTAAAGGTAACACATGAGCAAATTACTTGGAGTGGCAGTTAAATACCACATGTAGGTAGGTATGGTGTACACAATGGGAAAAACTTTGGTTTAAGGGAGTTTGGATGCACGAGTAGAGCTCATACTCAGTACAGGTGGAGGCTAGCAAAAGACTGGGAGCGACAAATCAAGAGAGCATAAGAGCCATAATCATGCATAGCGACATAAGCATCATTAATTAAAGCATAACCAATATCAAAAGTTCAAAAACTAAGTGGTCATGGAGGCTATTTGTGATTGGTTTCTAGTCATAAACATGGTGTGAGCATGCGCCAAGTCAACCAAATAAAACATTCGAAATAGAATACCATATATTGATGCTTTACTATGACAAGAACAACTCATGAATCTTTCAAGACATATTAAACACTCTTAGCTATTTGAGGATAATCATGCTACTCAATAACCACAAGGCTTTAAAACTAAAATAACATTTAGCATGGCCTGAAAAATTCTTTGCCACAGTCTATACAAGCTTCTACTAGTACTGTTATAAATTCTACTTCAAGCAACAGTTTTCTTCTCCCAACAAGCACCATACAAAACATGCTTTAACAAAAATACTCTTTATGATACAACAAGCAAACATGAGATTACTCACATAACACTACTGAAACTAACAGCTAGACAGAGATTAATAATACAATGCATTCTCATGAAAAAGCGGAGCGTGTCACTCTCCAATAAAAGAATGCTGGGGTCAAACCAAGATTATTGAAAAAGTAAAAAAAAACTGAAAGCAAAAAACAAAAACAAACTGAAAACAAAAATAAAAGACGCTCCAAGTAAAGCACATAAGATGTGACCGAATAAAAATATAGTTTCACTAGAAGTGACCTGATAATTTGTTGATGAAGAAGGGATGCCTTGGGCATCCCCAAGTTTAGACGCTTGAGTCTTCTTGGAATTTTCTGGGATGTACCACCGAGGCATCCCCAAGCTTAGGATTTTCACTCTTCTTGATCACATCATATCATCCTCTTCTCTTGACCCTTGAAAACTTCCTTCACACCAAACTTCTCACAATCTTCATTAGCAACGTTAGTGAAATTGAAATAATAAATTCACATGGTTCAGTTTCAAAACAAGTCTAACACTCAAAAACACATTAGCTATTGTCACAACTTCTTTTAAAACTCTTTTTCTCAAAAGAACACCAAAAGAAAGAGATTAAGATGCAAATGCAATAAATGACAGAAATCTGTCAAAACAGAGCAACAGGTAAAGATCGATTTTTTCAAAACTCTTATGTTGCTTAAATCAAAAAGTGGTCAACTATGTAAAGTTGCGTATATAACTCAGGAATATGCACAAAAAACTCAGGTCATTTTGAACTACCTGTGATTTTTTACGTAATTAACGGTGGACAGTAGAAATATGTTTCCTGCGCAGAAATCCGAAATATAGCCTCAACTTTCCACTAGAGGCTTTACTTGGCTCAACAAAAACTCAAAAGAAAAGATACAGCAGGGTTTCTAAGGAAATAGACAACACCCAGGTGCAAAGCACACCAAATAAAACGAAAGAAAACGGGTTTAAAACAGCGAAATAAAACGGGTTGTCTCCCGGTAGCGCTTTTCTTTAACGCCTTTCAGCTAGGCATAAAAGGGAAACTCAAGTATTTTCAAGTGAGGCATTCAAATCAAGATTTGGCAATTCTTTAACAATGCATTGTATTTTATGTAAGTGAGTTTCAGAGGCTCCTCTCTTAGTACTTTTAGGCTTACTATCTTCAACAAATAAATTACCAGGAACAATCCAATCAAAATTCTTTTCTTGGGCTTCGTGCAGCGCCACTAATTTAAAGGAGATTGGTATTTTATCCTTGTTTTCATTATGAGGTTCAGTTTTCCAGAGCACCAACAATGTCTACACATGATCCAAGCATATTAAAACGATCAAAGACTTTTCTAGCTTCTATGGCAACATCTCCAAATTCTTTAAGCATAGTTTCTAAGATGAAGTTTCTTTTCTCAACATCTTCAATGTTATTCAAGTTAAGGAACATATGTTGTATTATGGGATGGAGGTTAACAAACCTAGCTTCTAGCATGTGAACTAAAGAGGTTGCAGCAGTCTCGTAATTGGGAGCAATTTCTACTATGGATTTTTCCTCAAAGTTATCATGCTTACTAACATGATCAAAGAATTCTTTAATAGTGTCCTTTCCAAGTATAGAACCACTTCCTACCGGCAAATCTTTCAAGGTAAACTTAGAGAACAACATGATGAGAAATAACAACATAGACACAATAATAACAACTAGAATGAGAACTATTTTTTTTGTGTTTTTAATATAGAGAAGAAAAACAAGACAAAAATAAAAACAAGACAATAAACAAAATAGAGAGGTTGAGAGTGAGAGACTCCCCTTGCCAGAAGACTTCTTCCTCCCCGACAACGGCGCCAGAAATTCTTGTTGCTGGCGAAGTTGACGAGGGAGTGGTTGCTTCTTGATGGCTTTGAATCCCCAGCAACGGTGCCAGAAATTCTTGATTGCTATGGATGGCGTGTTGGAAACCCAAAGAGGAAGGTGTGATGAGAAAGCGGCAAGAAATTCCCTCAGTCAAGAACCAAGGTTATCAATCCAGCAGGAGGAAGAGGATCTCAGGAATGTTGATGCCACTGATGGTGGTGTTGGTGCTTCACCGGTGTCAGCAACAACGTGGAACCTGCACACAACACAACCAAAATACTTTGTCCCAATGGTACAGTGAGGTTGTCAATCTCACCGGTCTTGCTGAAAAAAAAGATTAGACATATAGTGTGGAAAATGATGTATGCTTGCAGTAAGTAAAGAAAGCAGTAAATAGTTGTGGTTTGTTTAACAGTGTGGAAAATGGACCGGGCTTCATAGGTTCACTAGTGGTGTCTCTCCATAAAAGATAGCATGCTGGGTGAACAAATTACAGCTGGGAAATTGACAAACCGTGGTGCACATATATGACATGATGACTACTATGATATTTAGTACGGGCATTACAACAATATACATAGACCGAAATCCATCCGCATCTATGACTAATAATCCACCCTCAGGTTATCATCTGAACCCCCTTAGGTATTAAGTTGCAAGCAACAGATAACTGCATTAAACAAAGTGTGTAATGTCAGCAATGATTATGCACGCGGGCACTCTCACCGTTGTTTTCTCCCTAATGGCAACAGCACATCCTCCCCATTCACGTTTCTGTCACTCGAGCAAGGTGGTGAGGAGGCATGAACCCACTATCAAGCATAAATACTCCCTCTTGGAGTCACTAGCAACTACTTGGCCAGAGCAACCACTAGCAACGGAAGATCACAAATAGCATATGCAAATAAAGACTATAATCAACTTGGCATAAGTTCAATATTCATCGGATCCCAGCAAACACAGCATATAGAATTACATAAGACCAATCTCGATCATTATAGGCAGCTCACGAGATCTAAACATAGAGGCATATGAGGAGAAGACAACCATCTAGCTACAGCTACGAACCCGTAGTCCAAGGATGAACTACTCACGCATCACTCCGAAGGCAGGCATGGTGATGCATAAGCCTCCGGTGATGATCTCCTCTCCGGCAGGGTGCCGGAAACAGCTTCAGAACCCCCTTATCTAGGGTTGACGGTCACGGCGGTTGCGGAACTTTTCGGGGATTTTTGACCTGGTGTCTAGGGTTTTCCATCCGGGGGGATTAAATAGGCGAAAGGGCAAAGGCGGACCCATAGCTGGCGCGGCCAGGGGGTCGCGACACCCTATGGTGTGCCCCCCTGGTGCCCGTCTTCGACTCTTCTTCGGTGTTCTGGATGCTTCCGGGGAAAATAGGCACTTCGGGCTTTGTGGGGTTAAATTCCGAGAATGTTTCCAGAACAACTTTTCTGAAACCAAAAACAGCAGAAAACAGGGAACTGACACTTGGCATCTTGTTAATAGGTTAGTCCCGGAAAACGTATAAAAGTGCTAAAAAATAAGGGAGAAAACAAGTAGCAATTGGCATAATATGATCATGGAGCATCAGAAATTATAGATACGTTGGAGACGTATCAGCGCGCTTTGGGAGGGAGCGGGTGGGAGCTCCTCCTCGAGGTGATGGTGGCCTTGTGGATCCTCATCATCGACTGGGGGCATGATGGATGGCTTGTCGAGCCTCTCTTCAAAGAAGCATGGTGCTTGTGCCCAGTTCCTTGACGCTCGCTTGGTGATGTCGTCAACCTCTTTGTTGTCCCCTCGGGGAACATGCTGCAGTTCCATCCCAAGGAAACGCTTCTCGAACTTGTGAACCTCCTCGAGGTACAGGGCCATATGCTTGTCCTTGTCCATGTAACTCTTGTTGGATAAGTTCACCTGGAGTTGGGATTCTCCCTTGATGACGAGGCGCTTGACGCCCAGGGCTATGGCGGCCCTTATGCCGGCGAAGAGGCCCTCGTATTGGGGCGTTGTTGTTGGAGACTTTGGCCTTGTGTCCGAAGTGGAGCTGGACGCCGTAGTACAAATTGTCACCGGTTGGTGACGTTAGCACGACGCCAACCCCCGAGCCCTTAGAGGATGTGCCGTCGAAGTGCATGGTCCAGTATCCGGGATCAGCTTGTCGGGAACAGTTGTCTCCTCTTCGGGGTCTTCTTCTGGCGTTGGGTTGGTCCATTCTGCGTTGAACTCCGCTAGAGCTCCTCCTTTGCTTGTCTTGGTCGTGAGGAACTGGAGCTCAAAGTGTTGAAGTTCGACAGCCCACTCAGCGACACGCCCCGTGGAGTTGGAATTGCACAGAATTTGCTCGACAGGAACCGTGGATACCACTATGATGGGGTGTCCCTCGAAGTAGTGGTGAAGCTTCCTCGAAGCCACAAGGAGCGCGTAGAGGAGCTTCTGCTGCACAGGGTACCTCTCTCGGGCATCTCGAAGCACGGTGCATACAAAGTAGACAGGGTGTTTGACGAGACCGACTGTAGAGGCACCGACATTGAGTTGTCCTGAGGCTTGAGGGTGTCCTCCATGTGGAGGTCTTGCTGTGCAGCGGGGTCCTCTCGGGGAGAAGCAGGCGTGGGCTCCAGGTCGGGTAGGGCCGCTCTTTTCTTGCTAGCTGGCCTTTCCGTGATGAGAGCGGCGCTGACTATCTGAGGAGTGGCTGCAAGGTACATGCGCGAAGGGTGCCGCGGTCGCGGTGCGACCAGTATAGGAGGGCTTGCCAGATACCCCTTGAGCTCCTCAAAAGCAGCAGCCGCCTCGGTAGTCCATTTGAATGGACCCGGTCACTTCAGGAGTTTAAAGAATGGAAAAGCCTTGTCGCCGAACCTGGAGATGAAGTGTCCCAGCACCGCCACGCATCCTGCGAGGTGCTGCATGTCCTTCAGCCGTCGTGGGGGCTGCATTTCTTCGATGGCTCGAATCTTGTCAGGGTTGGCCTCGATGCCGTGGTGGGACACCAGGAAGCCATGCAGCTTCCCTGCCGCGACTCCGAATACGCATTTGTCAGGGTTGAGCATGATGTTGACCTGGCGGAGATTCTGGAAGGTCTCCGCGAGATCGTCGATGAGCGTGCGCTCCTCGCGAGTTTTGACGATGATGTCGTCGACGTAGGTCTCCGCGTTCTTCCCTATCTGCGTCCCCAGGGTGATGCGCATGAGTTGCTGGAAGGTAGCCCTGGCGATCTTCAAGCCGAAGGGCATGCACACGTAGTAGAACACCCTACAAGGAGTGATAACCCACAAGTATAGGGGGTCGCAACAGTCTTCGAGGGAAGTAAAACCCAAATTTATTGATTCGACACAAGGGGAGCCAAAGAATATTTGTGAGCCTTAACAAGTGAGTTGTCAATTCACCTGCACCTGAAAGTGGACTTGCTCGCAGTGGTTTATCAATAGTAACAGTTTTATAGTAGCAACAGTAGTGAATAATAGCAGCAGTGAAATGAAAACAACAGCAGTAGTGTTTGAAGTAAACAACGGGATTAAATACTGTAGGCATAGGGATAGATGAACGGGCGTTGCATGAAGATAGTTCATATAATAATCAAGACATGGGCATTGCAGATAAATAAGATAAAGCATCCTAGCACTAAGTAACCATAGGCATGTGTTACGTAAATAGTCGTACGTGCTCGCAATGAGAACTTGCACAACATCTTTTGTCCTACCAGCCCGTTTTCAGCGAGGCCTCAAGGGAACTACTAGTAATTGAGGTGTTCCTTTTAATAGAACACCGGAGCAAAGCATTAACACTCTGTGAACACATGTGATCCTCACATCACAGCCATCCCCTCCGGTTGTCCCAATTTCTGTCACTTCAGGGCCTCGGGTTCCGGACAACGATATGTGTAAACAACTTGCAGGTATGATCCAGAAACAATAATTATCATCGTGATTCAATAACATGTTCAGATCTGAGATCATGGCACTCAGACCCAAAGTGACAAGCATTAAGCATAACAAGTTGCAACAATGTCAATAGCACTAATAGAGGATACTAGGCACACATGAACAATCTCATCCAATCCCTACCATCCCGTTCAGCCTACAGTGGAGGAATTACTCACACATGGATGAGGGAAACATGGATGGTCGATGGAGAGGCGTTGGTGATGACGATGGCGATGATATCATCCAATTCCCCGTCTCGGCAGGGTGCCAGAACGGAGTTTCTGAACCCCGAAAAAGGATTCACGATGGCGGCAGAGCTACGGACTTCTTTCTGGAAAACGATCGAACCCCCTCGGGTTTGTAGGTTTCGGGGCACATGTAGTCGAAAGGGGAGTCCGAGGGGGTGCCCGAGGTGGGCTCACCAAGCCCAGGCGTGGGCCCACCTTGGCCGCACATGGGGGTGGTGAGGGCATCCCCTTGCCCCTCTTCGACTCATCTTATGGCTCCGGGAGTCTTCGGGTAAAGACTTTCCCTTCGTTTCTGGGTATTTTCCTAAAAGTTGATTTTCTGCGCAAAAACGAGACACCAAAGTAATTCTGTTGAAAACAACGTTAGTCCGTGTTAGTTGCATTCAAAACACACAAGTTTAGAGGGAAAATATCAGCAAAGTGTT
This sequence comes from Alopecurus myosuroides, assembly GCA_028641055.1. Taxonomy (NCBI): domain Eukaryota; kingdom Viridiplantae; phylum Streptophyta; class Magnoliopsida; order Poales; family Poaceae; genus Alopecurus; species Alopecurus myosuroides. The sequence continues at coordinate 181,680,727 of CM054061.1, read as the reverse complement.
CGGAAAAGTAGATACGTTTTTGACGTATCAACTCCCCCAAGCTTAGCTTATTGCTTGTCCTCAAGCAATTCAGTTAACAACTGAGTGCGATAAAAAAACTTTTACGAACACATTTGCTTCATATGATGTAAATATACTCACTATATGATCAAATACTTAATTATTCTCATGATAAGATACATGCAAGATACTATCACTTAATAGTTATGCAAACCATGAAGAGATAACAACATATTAATAATAATAAACATGAAGCATAACTATTTGCAAGATTGTAATATTCATAATAGGATCTGATAAAGTGGTATCTCGCTTGCCCTTATGTGTGGGGCAAAACATAAATGCCAGGGCACCTCTGAAGTTCATGGGAAGACTACAAGTAAAGATATCAAAAGATGCAAGTATCAAGATTATATCACAATCAACCGTGCTTTGGGACAAACACATCACACTAAGACTGACAATTATGCTCTCAAGAAGGTGCTCAAAGAATATGGTGGAGAATCTTCCTATAAGTAAAGGATTGGCCCTTCGCAGAGGGAAGCAGGGATTCACATGCGCTAGAGCTTTTCATTTTTCATGATTCAGAAGTAAAACAATTTTCAGAGGTGTTTGTTCATGTCAACAAATGGCAATAGAGTGCTTATTATCTTCCATACTAAACAAGTGAGAGCGGTTCCGAATTAGGCAATTATATCGTGCACATATATATAGCTTGACACTCCCCCAACCTTTGCTTTCACAAACCATGGCTAACCGAATCCTCGGGCGCCTGCCAACTTTGACATACCATGGGGGAGTGCCTATTTTTCATTATTTTTCTGTTATAGTGGTCTAACCACCTCTTTGCAATATTAATGACGAGAAGATGAAGCATGCAAGTCAGGTGGGTACTTAATTTAGCATGGAAGATAACAAACACAATACTACTTCCTCATGAGCTAAAACAGTGTCACAAAACGAGAAGTATTTTGAAGGTTTTAAACGTAGCACATGCAAATTTACTTGGAATGGCAGGAATACCATGCATAGGAATTTATAGTGGACTTTGTGGAATAACTTGGTTTTCAGGGATTTGGAGGCACGAGTAGAGCTCATACTCGGGTGCAAGTGAAGTCTAGCAATAGACTGGGAAGCGACAATCAAGAGAGCAATAATTAGCATAATCATGTTTGCGACAAAGTAAAATTAACTAAGGCATAAAATTGATGCTAGAATTCTGATGCAAAATAAATCATCGAGGCTTATTGACGTTTTGTTTTCAGTCTTAGCATGCGTGAGCATGTGCCAAGTCGATTCAAATGAAACAGTCAGAGGAGGCTACCACAATGTCATACCCTTCTACGAATAGAACAGCGCGAACAAATATTTATACGACAGGTCATTTACTATTAATAAATTGGGACAAAACATGAGAGATCACGAACTATTAAGCAGCCATTAAATCACATATATTTTATATGAACAAACTAAGCATGCTCACATGGATGGGTATATGTACAAAAATGAAAACAAATAGAGTTCATACCAGCCTCTCACCGCAACTTGAATTGTCATAGATCGTCATTATTGCTCTTCACTTGTGGCTCAAATAATATATAGTGAAAACCAAGCTCCACTGGAGTCACGGACGACTGTTGAACTCTGCAGCAAACTTTACAAAACAAAAGAAGAACAACAAATATTTTTGGGTTTTTCAATTAAAGCACGAGAAAAAGCGAACAAGCAAACAAAGCAAAATCTTTTTGGGTTTTTTGAAATGAAACAGGAACAAAAGAAAGCAAACAAACAAAACAAAATATTTTGGGTTTTTGAATATTAAACTGCAACTAAAGGATAAAGCAAACCAACTAAAGAAACAAATAGAGAGAAACAACGGAAATATTTTTGGCCGTTTTGTGTTTTGGAAAGCGAAAACAAAACAGCGATAACAAAAGAAAGAGAGAGAAACAAAAAAAATATGAATGTACAAAGAACCGACTGAATACGATATATATATGAGCGTGATGTCGGTATACCTCCCCCAATATTAGGCTTTTGGCCTAAGTGGGGCTCAATCATAGGGATGGTATTGGCTCCACGCCGGTGGATCATACTTGGCATGCTCATAATCAGGCTCCCGCGAAGAAGAAAATGAAGGCGTGTAGTCGTAATCCGAGGGCTGACGTGAACTCTCTGCAATGTCGGGTGGCTGGACAGCATTTGCTGCGGCCTCCCTCTTGGCGTCCTCTGCGCGCTGATATTCCTCAATGTACGCATCGAGTTCTTCCTCCGTTAGATACCATCCTTCCCTGTTATTAAGTTCAAACAAAGCACGTGCAGGCAAAGGGGCTACCCGCTCTCTAGTGGATCCCCACCGTGATTTCTTAGGGAATGAAATATCATATGGCAAACTATACGCATCAGTCCCATAAGCAATAAAGTGATGTTATAACATGGAATTAAGATCAAGCCTCTCTAAGGGAAACTGAACATCTAAGCGATGTGGCAACACGCAATGAAAAGCTAACAACGGGAGGCAACGAGACCTCCACAAACTCCTCCTTTCTCACGGTTAGTGGCAAGGAGATAAGAAATTAAAGGTCCTACATTATAAGTCATGTGTTTCCTCAAGGCAGCTGACAAAAATGCTAAATCATGAGCAGATAATTTACTTGCTACCTTCCTAGCTAGAACACACTTTGAAATAAACAGGGCAAAATATCGAATGGATGGGAGACGTATATTACAAATTTTTCATTCTCCTTCATGAAGCTTCTCACGTCGCAGATTTCTGCATATAAATCCGTCAATGGCTTGGGATATCCCTTTATCTTCTCGCACGTTCCCCACTACTCCACCTTAATTACTGCACAAAAAATTCTAAAAGGAAGACTGCAGGTTTGTTATAAATTTTGTAATGCACCATGGGGTTAGGTGAAGGCTAATCAAAATGAAAATCCTGCACCACGGACATAGCCAATTTTGCATATTGGCTTGGTTCATCATCAATGAAATGTGTCAATCCTGCATTAGATAGTAATGTTTTAAAATCATGCATAATTCCTGCAACACTCATGAACCCTGGGCATGGGTAGACAGCCGGAAACACACCCTATTCACGATGAACTCTCATGATTTCCGTTACCACTAGCTCATGCTGGTTAAGTTGATATGCACTTGCCTCCATTTCTGAAATTTTTAACAAGCAACTTAAGAAAATTATTTGAATCAACTATATGGTAGCAACTACTATAGAGACTTGTAGGAGTACTAAACATGCATCAAAACTAACTTAATCAAGCATAAAAAAAACATGCAAGCTCACATAACTTGTCACCTACGGCAGCAAAATACGCAAGAAATACTCCACTAAAAAAATTCTACTTAGATCATCGGAGGAGTCACATACCGGAGAACCATTTCTCCAAATCTCGGCAGAAAAGATGGCTGAGCAAGGAGATCGAAAATTGCGAGGAAAAGCAGCAAGAACTCGGGTTTGGATAAACTGGTTGAGTTTCTACGGGAAAGAGGAAGGTGTGGTAGGTGGGAGAACAAGTGGGGGGGCAGGGGCCCCCTCACCATAGGCAGGCGCGCCCTAGGGGCAGGCCGCGCCTGGCCATGGTGAGCTGGCCTGGGTGCCCCCCTAGGGTCACCCCAGGTGGCTTTCTGCCCCTTTTTACGCAAAAACTTCGAATATAAACTTTTCGGGATTTTTCGAGAAACTTTTTTTTTCGGACTTTTCCAGAATTTTAATTAATAATAATATCGCTGTAAAACAAAGATGGAATGATGGAAAACATCAGCAAAACCAAACCTACAGCAGTTCTAAGACACTCTACTAAACATATACCCACTGAAAACGGAGGAAAACATATGGAAAACGTGATTGGGGATAGCAAAAACGTGAGTAGACGATGGAAAACGAGCGAAAACGAGGTGAAAACGTGTGTGGGCATGAGTGAATATGGTGAAAACAATATGAAAACATGATATACTTTATGGAAGCACATAGAAAACGATCATGTGAATAAGAAAACGTAACGAAAACGTAGTGATAACATTGTTTCCTTCATTTAAAATCACTTTGTTAACAAGGTTGATCAAGTCTTGCTACCAAAATAATTTTATATGAAATAAAACTTTGTTTCTCACCAAATATTTATGTTACCTCAACCATGATTGATATAGTCCCAACCATGAAGGTCTCATATTCTTAGGATGGCTTTGGAATAGGACAATAAAATTCTCCAATCTTGATGGTCTCAATTTTTTCAATTGAATTTAGACCATATTTCTTATCAATCTTCTTGGGAAAATAAAGAGTGTGCTCTTTATCATTAACATTAAAAGTAACTTTTCCTTGACTGCAATCAATAACAGCCCCTACAGTATTAAGAAAAGGTCTTCCAAGAATAATAGACATGTTATCATCTTCAGGCATTTCCAACACAACAAAATCAGTTAATATCAGACAATTATTAGCATCTTGAATAGGAACATCCTCACATATACCCACAGGAATAGCAGTGGACTTATCAGCCATTTGCAAAGATATATCAGTTGGTATCAATTTTTCTAGGAGGAGTCTTTTATAGAGAGTAAAAGGCATGACACTAACTCCAGCTCCCAAATCACACAAAGCAGCTCTAACATAATTATTTTTAATAGAACAGGGAATAGTTGGTATACCAGGATCTCCAAGCTTCTTAGTAACCTTGTCATTAAAAGAGTAATTAGCAAGCATAGTGGAAATTTCCTCATTAGGAATCTTCCTTTTGTTAGAGACATTATCTTTCATATATTTTGCATAAGGAGGCAATTTAATAGCATCAGTTAAAGGAATTTGCAAGAACAAAGGTTTCATCCATTCACAAAACTTGTTGTAATGTTCTTCTTCTTTTGATTTGTGTTTCTTATTAGGATAAGGCATTGGTTTTTGTACCCAAGTTTCTCTCTCATTACCATGTTTATTAGCAACAAAATCTTCCTTAGTGTACTTTGTATTTTTTTAGTTTGCTTTTCAGGTTCCTCTTCAATTTCTTCTTTATCAGAAGCATTATTCTCTTCATTACCACTTTTAGTTTCAGCGTCAGAGACAGATATACTATTAGGATCTTTAGCAAGTTCAGAGGATTCTACAGTAGTTTTATGTTTCTTTTTCTTCTTAGTATGAATAACATTATTATTAGTTTTGTGAGAATCTTGTTCAATTCTTTTAGGATGTCCCTCAGGATATAAAGGATCTTGTGTAGCAATACCACTTCTAGTTCTTATTTCGTAAGCATGTTTTTCTTTAGAAGTATTAACTAGCAAATCTTTTTGCACTTTAGCAAGTTGATCAATTTGAGTTTCAACCATTTGAAAGTGTTTAACAAGCATTTTAACATCATTAGAGGTTCTTTCTATAATACCCTGCAAATTATCAATAGCTCTAGAGTTTTCCATTAGGTGATTTTGCACTCTCATATTAAAATTATCTTGCTTAATAACATACTTATCAAATTCATTTAAACATTGATCAGGAGGTTTATTATAGGGAATATCTCTACTATCAAAATGTTGGAGATGAAAGCGCATGGTGCCCCCATATGTGGTTTTGGTAATTAATGACAATCCTTATGGAGTAATGTTTGCATTGAGTTATCCTTGTAGATCTTGTCCATAGGAATTAATGGATTTCATGTGTTGAACTCTATTTAGCTTCCTTGATGGCCATTGTTACATTCAAGGATTTATATGAAGAATGGCCATGGTTTGAGTTGAGATTATTGCTAGTGTGTCTTGAAGAAAAGGATTAGGTGATCTTTCATTATCATCTTCAAGACATCATCATTTGAAGTGAGAAGAAAAGATACAAGGTTGATCAAGCTAGTGATCAACACACAAAGCTACAATTTGTACCAAGTGGGATTGTGTATCTCATGGTATGGTAAGCAATTGTAAATATAGCTTTGTGAACTAACCCATGATATGTGTGTGTGGAATCTCTATGTGTGGTTATATATCTTTCCATGGGCATGAACCAATAGTAAGATTTCATATAGACCATGTTCTATGTCGTCGTCAAGCGGTGTTCGTCATCTAGCTTGACGTGGGAGCTCAAGTGAAGCATCTAGAAGATATCCTATGCTTGAGGCTTGCCACCCTTTTGGAGATTGTGGCCTTGTGAATATTTGCCGAGAAGGGTCTCTCTCATAATGGTGTATGGGGGGGCTAGTCTCTCCCATAATGGTGTATGGGGGAGCAACTTGCAAGTCTTCATCAAGCGGAGCTTGTGCTAGCAAGCACAATCAAGAAAGAAGATCCAACTTGAGAGAGTCAAGATAGTCTTCATCTAGCTCAAGTGGAATGCTCAAGGAAAAGGTATAATCTTGATAGGTTTTCTATTTTACCGGTCTCGTGTCTTTGGAAGACCGGGTTATAGGATAGATAGTCGTACTATCAAGAGGGGCTCTCAAGTGAGTAACTTGATCGAATCGTTATGGAGAGCTCAAACCTTTGCATACTTTGCATATCATCTTTCTTGGTTCTTATTTGGCTTTTGTCTCCTTTGAGTTTTAGTACTTGTCGTGATCTTCATGACAAGCCTTGGTTTCTCGAAAACGGATTTCGTAAGAAAAACTTGTTGCGTTTTCGGTGGTGAAAATATTCCGTTCGTCTTTGAGTTTTTTCCCAAACCTTCCATGTGTGGTAACTTCTCCATAGTTTTATTTGGATACTCCTTGCTATTATCTTTCCAATGCAATTGGATTTACCTCGTTCGGAGTTCATTCGCAAAAGTTATGTGTGTTTTCGTGTAGGAGGTTTTACCGGTTGTTCCTTTTTGAGAGGCCAAAACCTTTCTCCATTTGGTTTTATCTTCCATTGGTGTACAATGATGTTTCTCTGCATATTATTGTAGATCTCGTTGTGGTGATTTCAACGAGCCCAAGATCATCAAAAACGGAGTCCGGATGAAAAAGTTATTGCAGTTTTTTGTGGTGTTGTTTTTGTTAGTCTTGCGGGGGGCGGAAATTCCGGTTCAAGTTTGAACCGGAATATCCGGTTGGCATCTTTCCCTCCACTCCGAAGTTCTCAGCCGAAAACGGCTAAGGACTGGAGATAAAACTAACAGAAGTGAACCAGATTATTTGTACCGGATTATTCAGGAGGAGCCGGATTATCCGATTCAGTTGCCTGTTCGCGACAGAACCCAACCGGATTATTTGGTACCAGACTATTCATTTTCGACCGGATATTCCTGTCGGACCGGATTATTTGGTCCAGTTTTGGACCAGAATATCCTGCTCACTCTGCACACAAAACGGCTAGTTTTTGTGGGGACCTATTTAAGGGGGCTTTCTTCCCCATTGGTCCCCAAGCCTCCAAGCACGTTTTTCTCCCTCTCCCCCACCATTGTTGACCTTGGATAGCTTGCCCCTCTCCCAATCCCTCCTATGAATCTTGCATATCTTTGAGGGAGAAGTTAGAGGAGATCTAGATCTACATTTCCACCAATCCATCTTCCTTCTTAGTGAGGGAAACTTAGTAGATCTTGATCTTGGAGTTCTTGGTGTTTCTCCTCCATTGTTCTTCCTCTCTTATTCCCCCATAAGCATTTGTTGCTTTGTTGGAATTTGAGAGTGAAGGATTTGAGAACTTGTTTTCTTGCCATTTGCATCAGTTTGCTCTCTCCACGAGGATTCGTGGAAGTTTAAAGTTTGGGAGTTTGTTACTCTTGGGTCTTGGACCCTAGACGACTTGTGTGTTCTTGGGAGCCTCCAATTGAGTTGTGGATGTGTTCCCCAAGATTGTGGTGACACCGAGAGCCTCCAATTAAATTGTGGATGCGTGCCTCGGGTTTGAAGGTTGCCAATAGTGGAAGGTGAACTAGGCCTTTGTGGCGGGGTTCATCGGAGAAGAGGGTGAGGCCTTTGTGGCGTTGAGTAGGCCTTTGTGGCGAGCTCACACCCCTCCAACGAGACGTACTCCCCTTTGTGGGAGGAACTCGGGAATACATCATCGTCTCCGTGTGCCTCGGTTATTTCTATACCCGAGCTTTTTTACTTATGCAATTTACATTGTGATAGCCTTCGAGCTTGAAGTTATATATATTGCTGTCACCTTGTTACTTGTCTTTCTTAGCATAAGTTGTTGGTGCACCTAGTTGACCCTAGAATATTTAGGTTGTATGCTTGTTAATTTAAACACCTAGTTTATTTCCGCATTTAGCAAGCCTTAACCGGAAAAGTTTTAATCGCCTATTCACCCCCCCTCTAGGCGACGTCGTTGTCCGTTCAGGAGAGAGTGTACCTCAATGGTGGATGAGTGAGGGATTGTCTTACATAATTCTTCTATAGGTGGAAGATTCTTCACATCTTCAGATTTAATACCCCTATCTTTAAGAAATTTCTTGGCTTCTCTCATCACTTCATCATTTAATTCAATCATTCCCCTCTTCTTGGGTGTTGGTGTTGGTGTTTATACTGGAGTAGGGGTCAGCTCAGGCTTGACCATAGTCCAATCATCATGATTTTGGCTTATTTTAGCCATTAATTCCCCAGCTTCATCTGGAGTTCTTTGCCTGAAAACACAACCAGCACAACTATCCAGGTATGTCCTAGATTCAACGGTTAGTCCATTATAGAATATATCAAGAAGTTTATTATTTTCTAGCTTATGCCTAGGTGTAGCCCTAACTAAAGAACATAACCTTACCCAAGATACAGGCAATTTCTCTCCTTCCAGGAAATTCTTTATGCATGTGGCTCATGATTAGAATGTTTTATGTGATAGTTATATTGTTAATTTTATTCATGATTCTACTGAAACTTATTATGAGAGAGGGAAACATAGTTTTATGCATCTCAATAATATTAAGTTTCCCCTCTTCATGTTGAAATTTTTGAAGTTGCACTTATTTTGTCTTCCTATGCTAGCCACTTTGTGCTTTATTGACTTTTTTTTACAAGATTCCTTTTCATAGGAAGTGGGCTAGACTTAATTTTTTATATATTTTCTTCTTGATGCTCTCTTTTGCTTCAATTCAAATTTCTTATGTGAGCATCTTCTCAAATTATCATGCCTAGCTAAAAGGCTTTAAATAAAAGCGCTTATGGGAGACAACCCATTATATTTGTTTTCTTTTGGTTTTGTTTTGTTTTCTTTGAGTCTTTGAAGTTTTTACCTCTGTAGCAACCTCTCCTTATCCTTTTTATTTCGTCTTTGTGCCAAGAGTAGCCTCTAACAGGTAGGAAGTAAGATTTGGGGAGGTTGCTGTCCTGAAGCAGATTCTTTGCTGCCACAAAAAATAAATAAATTCTCTCAGCCAGAACTTCGAATTGATCTAAAACATTTTGTGCACATGCCCCAGGTTATTATATAACTTACATTAGTTTTGCACTTTTTGATTTGAGCAACATAAGATTTTCTAAAAAAAAATCGATTTTTACCTGTTGTTCTGTTTTGACAGATTTCTGCCAATATTTGCATTTGCCTCTTACTCTTTTTCTTTTGGTGTTCTTTTGAGGGGAAGAGCTTTAAAATAAGTTGTGACAGTAGCTAAATGCTTTAATAAGTGTTTTACTTGTGTTGAAATGGAACCAAAGTGGATTTATTATTTTGATTACACTAACGTTGCTAATGAGAATTGTGAGAAGTTTTGTATGGAGAAAGTTTTCAAGTGTAGGGAGAGAAGAATGATACGATGAGATGAAGGATGGACAAAATCTCAAGCTTGGGGATGCCCATGTCACCCCAAGAAATATCCAAGAAGTACAAGCGTCAAAGCTTGGGGATTCCCAAGGCATCCCCTTCTTCATCAACAAAAATATCAGGTCATCTTTCAAGACACTATATTTTTATTGCTTCATATGATATGTGTTATTCTTGGAGCATCAGTTATTTTTGCTTTAAGTTTGTTTGGTTTTCTTTCCTGTAGTATATGGTTGGATCCTATCATATTTTTTTGGGAGAGAGAATGCTCCGTTTTCATCGCTTAGAACATTGTAGTTTTCACTCTTATTGTTCTGTGAGTGTTCACTTTTTGCTAGTACTGTGTTTAGCCCTTGTTTTCCACTCATATTTTATTCAGACCTTGTTGTTTTGCTTCAGTTATATATGATTAGATCTCTGGTCTTTGATGATTATTATCTATGAGAGTTGTTTCAAATAAGTTAATTGGTGTTGGAGAAGAGTAAAATATTTCATGCTTATATTGGTGTAATGGAAGCTTGTTTAGACTGTGGATTAGACTTTATCATGTCATGTTAGATATTATTTTAATTCTATTCTTAGTAGTTATTGATGTAGCATGACTTGTCTAAAATATCTGGGAGTGCTTAATGTGCCATTGAAAGAATCATGAGTTGTTTTTATCACATCGAAGCATAATATTGTGGTATTCTCTTTCGAATGCTTTATTTGGTTGACTTGGCGCATGCTTACACCATGTTATGACTACAAACCAGTCACCTCTAGCCTCTATGATCATTTAGTTTTTGACTTCTAATACCATTTATGCTTTGATTAATAATGTTTTTGTCTCTATGCGTGATTATGGCCATTATTGCTCTCTTAACTTGTCGCTCCCAGTCTTTTGCTAGCCTCCACCTGTACTGAGTATGAGCTCTACTCGTGCATCCAACTCCAAAAAACCAAAGTTTGCCAAATGTGTCCACCATACCTACCTATATGTGGTATTTCACCGCCACTCCAATTAAATTTTCATGTGCTACCTTTAAAACCTTCAAAGTACTTCTCATTTTGTGACACTGTTTTAGCTCATGAGGAAGTAGTAGTTGAGTTTGTTACCTTCCATACTAATTGAGTACCCTGACTTGCATGTTCCATCTACTCGTCCTTAATTTTGCAAATAGCTGGTTAGACCATTATAACATCAAAAATCTGAACAAATAAATAGGCACTCCTCCATGGTATGAGATTGTTGGTAGGCGCCCGAGGATTCGGTTAGCCATGGTTTGCGAAATCAAGGTGGAGAGGAGTGTCATACTATATAAAGAGCATGCTATAAAATCTTAATATAAATAATTCAGAACCGCTCTCAACTTGTTTAGTATGGAAGATAACAAGAACTCTATTACCATTTGTTGACATGAACTATCACCTCCCAAAATCATTTTACTTCTGTTTTTAATGAAATAGAAAGCTCTAGCACATGTTAATCCCTGCTTCCCTCTACAAAGGGCCTTTCTTTTACTTTTATCTTGAATCTTCATTTCCTAACTTTATGCACAATTAAGAGAGCATAGTTTCCATTCTCAGTATAATGTGTATCAGTCCCAAAGATTATTATTGATTGATTCATGATATGATATTACTTGTTCTCAAATTATTTGTTTCTAGTCACCACTTGAACTTTTAAGGTGTCATGGCATTTATGTTTTGCTCTCACTTTTAAGGACAAGCGGGATACCACTTTTCTATGTTTTCTTTATGCTCGAAACAAATGTATAACTTTCAAGTGCATTATTATTCATGACCTGTTATTTGTGTTACTTTTTATGATGCAACATGATTGCTAAATTTCATTGTTAGAATTATATATATCATGCCTATGCTTAGGGTACTTTGATCTCAGCTTGCATTGCTTTTACATAACGTTGATCAAGATTATGTTGGCTGCATGTCACCTCAAAAATTATTTTTGTTATCACTTACCTACTCGAGGACGAGCATGATTTAAGCTTGGGGATGCTTGATACGTCTCAAACGTATCTATAATTTTTGATGCTCCATGCTTGTTTTCTATCCAATACCTTTATGTTTTCACATGTTTTCCTTTGTTTTCCGGATGTTTTCTGGACTAACCTATTGACAAGATGCCACAGAGCCAGTTTCTGTTTTCTGTTGTTTTTGGTTTCAGAAAAGTTGTTCTGGAAATATTCTCGGAATTGGACGAAACAAAATCCCAGGACCTTAGAATTCTATCACATAAATGGAGTCCGGAGGAGACCCGGAGGGGGGCTCTGAGGTGGCCACACCACCTGGTGGTGCCCCTGGCCGCGCCACCACCTGGTGGCGCCCCTGGCCGCGCCACCACATGGTGTGGGCCCCTCGGGAGCCCACCGACATCGCCCTTTCGCCTATTTATTTCCCCAGAGACATAAACCCTCAAGGATCCAGCCTCCGTCCACGAAAACTTTCGTAGCTCCGCCGCCGTCACCGACAAGTTTTGGGGGACAAAAATCTCTATTCTGACGCCCTGCGGGACGGGGAAGTGCCCCCAGAGCCATCTTTATCGACTCCACCGCCATCTTCATCGCTGTTGCTGACTCCCACGATAAGGAGGGAGTAGTTCTCCCTCAGGGACGAGGGCTCTACCGGTAGCTATGTATTTCATCTCTCTCTCCCATGGTGTGATCTTTATCAGACAATGAGCTTTGTAATCTAGTTGAATAAGTAGATGTTACTCTTCATCTATTATGATACTTGATGGTGCAGATCTTGCACTCGTTGGGAGATCCCAAGAGGAAGGTATGATGAGCACAACATCAGTTTTCCCTCGGTAAGAAACCAAAGTTTAATCGACCAGTAGGAGGAAGGAGTAACTTCAAAAGGTTGAAGCAGCTGAGATGGCAGGACGCACTATCGGTTTAGAATCAACGTGGAACCTACACAACACAATCAAATCACTTTGTCCAAACGAAGCAGTGAGGTTTCCTGTGACGCCCCCGGGATCGGGCACTATGCAGATTTCAGCATTCCCGCCAAAATCCACATAATAACCGATTCCAGGTTGCCACTTGTGATAACATTACAACAGTTCACGAATAATCCACAACAACAGAAAAGATATATACAAGAGGACTCAAACGAGTCAAGGATACAACTGATACAATACAAAGATCCAAATAACAGCGGAAGAAACAACATAGCGTCCGACTACGGACAAGATACAAATTGGACTAAGAGTCCTGAAGATAACCGAGAGCGTCCAATCCCTGCCCAGGCCAAGCCGGAGGGATTCCCAAGCTAACATCATCAGAACTTCAAACCTGTTGACTGCAATGTTGAATATGCAGCCACGAAAAAGGATTTTTGGGTCAGTACGGTTAAGTACTGGCAAGTGGATAAACCATACTCACAAGATACCGGCGTAACCAGTCATCACAAGATACAAATACTTTGGGTTCAACGGACGGAAGGGGTTATTGCAAAGAAGCGGCAGCGGGCTGCACTAACCAACTACAGAAACACACTACAACTTCCGGCTAACAGAAAGAAGATAAGATAGCGTATCGGAACCACCTACAACTACTCACCAAACAAACCCATCCAATGTCACCCCCTTCTAAGGAAGCAACCCAAGGAAACTCACACTGTTGATTAAGGTGAAGTTCAGGTTATTGTGACAATATGCCTATTACTAGTCAAATAATTATTGATTAGGTGTAAGTTGTCTGAGTACTTGTTAGCCAGTACTTTCACCAAGTCATCCATAACCGCGGAAAACACGGCTTCTCGAGAAGATTTATCCCTGCAGGGGGTGCTCCAGTACCCGTACACACTCAAGCCACCAACTAAAACTCAGGTTGGCTCGACACGACCCAAACCATCTCTACAACCCATCCTAGGAGCCACGGAGCTATAAGGTCCCAGCCACGCAGCCGAATACTCAGCACAGGTGTGCAAAACTCCCGCAGGACACAACACCCCGGCACTACGGGCCTCACCCTATATGCATCATCATCATCATCAGTAACCATGGGGGATCAACCCATTATGCAAGGGAGCAAATGGAACACCCGAACTAATTGTGGCTCTTCGGACAAGCTGCAGATCAGGTCTAAGTCGAGGGGGGTCCCATACTACCACCCGGATGCGGTGAGCACGCTCATCATGGATCAGTAGACAAGACCCTTTTCCTAGTTTCGACACCAGCAGGCTCCAAAACCCTAACCCGGGCCTCCTGCCGGTGCCTTAACATCAAATTATTATTACCCAAAAACATTAACAGGTTGTTGATTAATTGAAACCCAACTATCAACTAAATAGATGATAAGACGAACAACAAGACTCGAGCGCAAACAACACTAAGCATGCAACTACGACACGGGGGGCCAACGAGGTAAACAAACAACAGTTAATAGGAAGTGGGAGGAAGGCTATATCATGGCTGCAAGGTAAACATATAATAGGATCGAGACACAAGCATCGAATCAAAAGGCTAGCATAAGAGCAACGGAAAGAATCGGTAACAAGTGATGAAAGGCAGCCATTTGGCAGCAAGTGAGTATACTTGCCTGGAATCCAGCAAGTAGAGGTACATCCGCAGAACTTGTCGTTGCTCACATCATCTCAACGTCCTATCCGGGAAGAAGCAACGAACTAGAACAAACATCGGATGCAACAATTACTTCTACGGCAAAAGATCCAGCATGATCCTATTTTAGATGCATGGCATGGCAAGATGCAACAGGGGAAACAACTTAAGCAATTTAATCGGAACCGGAGTCCGGACAATTAATTATTGGTTCAAGTTGTTTAGCTAACCATCAATATTAAATGTTGATTAACAGGTTTAAACAAGGTAGAGGTGATCTATCCAATATTAAATGGAATAGGGCAACAATTGAATTAAATACCCCAACACATTCCATATTTATTTATTAGGTGAACATACATAACACTACTACAAATGCAACATGCAAGGTGCAAACATGAACATGGATGGCATGAACAGATTAAGTGCATTTTTCTGGTATGAAAACATATTTTATTTGTTGGATTTGGAATTAAAATGAGCAAGTTATCAAATTAGCAATTTTAATGCATTAATTAAGAAATAGTTGTTTTCAGCAATTTAAATTATTCAAAACATAAAACAAAGTTGATATTTGCAAAGTTTAGAGAATTTTGATTCGAAAACATATTTTATTTTTCAAATTTGGAGTTAAAATGAATTAGTTATGATTTATGCAATTAAATCAACTTAAATTGAGCCGGAAGCCCAACATTTAATTTAGGAGGTTCACGTTATTTATTTACCCAACAATATTAAATGTGGTTTAACATGGTGAGATAATATAACGATGAGCTATGCAATTTTAAATGGAACCAGGACAATATTTAATTATCCCAACTCATTCCATATTTAATTATTAGGTGATATTATTATACCCCGAAACCCACAAGATGCAATGCAAACATGATGCGATGACATTTTAAATATAGTTGATATGTTATAGAAAATAGGGCATAGGTATAGGGGTTTGGGTTCGCACGTTGGAAAGAGGATCGCCGGGGTCAACGCCAAAAACTTCGGTACGTGAAGGAAGTAGTCGACGTCGAGGAAGTAGTCGAAGTAGTCGTTCTCGTTCCGAAGGGGGAACTAGTCGAAACCGAGATCATCGTATCGTAGAGGTAGTAGTCGTTCACGTCATCGGTGGTAGTTGTCGATCTTGTCATCGAGTTCGAAGAGGAAGTAGACGTTCGTTCTCAAACCACACGATCATCGTCGTCGACGTAGTCGTTCAACGTCCGGAGCCGGTGTAGTCGTAGTAGTCGTGGGCGAGCCGCTACCGCATCGTCTTCGGGGTCGGAGGTGATCGTGACGGTCCCGGTCTTCGGGCGCGCACGAAGGCGGCCAACGCAAAACGAACATGGCGAAGATCTTGGCGCCTAGGGGTGCACGGTCATCGACGTTCGAAGCGGTGGTGTAGAGGCACTTGTTTGGGTCACGGACTCCATGGTGCGAGTGGTCTTCAAAGTGTCATACCCCTTGCGCACATTGTATCGAACACGTGGCGGGCGAACACCATCAAAGGAGAGGCCGGAGGCGCACGGGGCTGCGGCCGCGGGAGGAGGCGCCGGTGGCGGGGCGAGCTCGGAGGAGGTGGACGGGGCGCCACGGCCGTCGGGGGGAGGGGCGCTGCGAGGACGGGGCGGCTCGCCGGAGGAAGCGGCGTCCGGGAGGGAGGTCGTCGGCGGCGGCGGTCGTGGTGGTGGCAGCGGCCGCCGCGAGGTGCAGCACGGCCGGCCCGGGGATGCTGCAAGGCGGAAGTGGTCGGAGAGGATGGGGATGGCAACGTCCGGCGGCGGGACGAGGTGGAGGAGGAGCTCCGGCGGGGCGCCGGCCGTCCGCGAGGTGCAGCAGCGGCGGCGGTCTCGGGAGGTGGGAGGCGAGGTGGGCGACCGGGAGCAGGGAGACGGAGGTGCGGAGGGAAACGGGGGCGGCCGGAGAGGAGGGAGGCGCCGCTCGCCGGCGGGAGGTGGCAGGAGGACGAGGGGATTGGGCGGCGGCGGCTCTGTGCGGGGAGGGCGGAGCTCGGAGGGAGGAGGACGGCGGGCGGCTGGGAGGTCGTGGAAGTGCGGCGGCAAGGGAGAGGGGCGACGGGATGGGTCGAGCGGGAGGAGAGGGGCGACAGGATGGGGATCGAGCGGGGGAGACGCAGCAAGCGGGGGGGTCGAGCGCTGGACTCGGGAAGGCAGAGAAAGGATCGATGGTCTCCGTGCGTGCGTTCGGTCCAAGTGGTGGGAGGACCTAACCGCAAATAGGAGAAACGGCGGGGGCAAAAGGAGGAGGGGAGAGAGATTTTTAGGGTTTGGGGAGAGATTTTGGTGGGGGGGGCTGGTTGGGTCCTTGCTGGGCCGGAAAATGGCAGGCTGTGGGCTGCTCTCTCCCTTCTCTCAATTTTTTTTTGTTTGCTTATTTATTATTATTTTTCCCAGAAATTGTGTAGGCAATAAGAAAAACAGATTTAAACATCAAATGAATTGTAGTGAATTTGTGAAAACATGATTTGATTAATTTATATTAGTTTGTAAGTTGAAATGCGGGATGATGCGGTATGCCATGCTATGCAAGAAATAAAAAACAAGCGACAAATTTATTAGGGGGAAAAACCCCGGGCGTTACAGACGACACCACTAACAAGGGATTGCGCCCTCGCAATCCACCTGCTAACCCGGGAGGGGAAAGAAGTTCGACTATCGATTCTTCATGCTTCCAGCTGATCTCCTCGACACCACTAACAAGAGATTCTTGCTCGGAGTGACGACGATGTTCTTCCACCAGGAATTTTCCGATGATCGAACCTATTAGGTTAAAGGCTCAGAAAACGTTCACCCGCGTAGGATCCTAACACTTTGAAAGATTGAGTACGAGAGTAGACTCCAAAACAAATGAGATAGAAGGAGAATTAGAATAGAGATAAGGAGAAAACAAGAATCCTATTGAGATGTTTTTCCAAAATAGTTTAGCAGAAATAGTTTTTGACAATCTAGAAACACGACCGTTAGCGAGGTTATCCTACAGGCTTTGCGGACCCGTTGCTTCGATAACCATTCATATCGAAACAACATTGGGAATCGGAACCAAGGCTCTGATACCATTTGTGACGCCCCCGGGATCGGGCACTATGCAGATTTCAGCATTCCCGCCAAAATCCACATAATAACCGATTCCAGGTTGCCACTTGTGATAACATTACAACAGTTCACGAATAATCCACAACAACAGAAAAGATATATACAAGAGGACTCAAACGAGTCAAGGATACAACTGATACAATACAAAGATCCAAATAACAGCGTAAGAAACAACATAGCGTCAGACTACGGACAAGATACAAATTGGACTAAGAGTCCTGAAGATAACCGAGAGCGTTCAATCCCTGCCCAGGCCAAGCCGGAGGGATTCCCAAGCTAACGTCGTCAGAACTTCAAACCTGTTGACTGCAATGTTGAATATGCAGCCACGAAAAAGGATTCATGGGTCAGTACGGTTAAGTACTGGCAAGTGGATAAACCATACTCACAAGATACCGGCGTAACCAGTCATCACAAGATACAAATACTTTGGGTTCAACGGACGGAAGGGGTTATTGCAAAGAAGCGGCAGCGGGCTGCACTAACCAACTACAGAAACACACTACAACTTCCGGCTAACAAAAAGAAGATAAGATAGCGTATCGGAACCACCTACAACTACTCACCAAACAAACCCATCCAATGTCACCCCCTTCTAAGGAAGCAACCCAAGGAAACTCACACTGTTGATTAAGGTGAAGTTCAGGTTATTGTGACAATATGCCTATTACTAGTCAAATAATTATTGACTAGGTGTAAGTTGTCTGAGTACTTGTTAGCCAGTACTTTCACCAAGTCATCCATAACCGCGGAAAACACGGCTTCTCGAGAAGATTTATCCCTGCAGGGGGTGCTCCAGTACCCGTACACACTCAAGCCACCAATTAAAACTCAGGTTGGCTCGACACGACCCAAACCATCTCTACAACCCATCCTAGGAGCCACGGAGCTATAAGGTCCCAGCCACGCAGCCGAATACTCAGCGCAGGTGTGCAAAACTCCCGCAGGACACAACACCCCGGCACTACGGGCCTCACCCTATATGCATCATCATCATCATCAGTAACCATGGGGGATCAACCCATTATGCAAGGGAGCAAATGGAACACCCGAACTAATTGTGGCTCTTCGGACAAGCTGCAGATCAGGTCTAAGTCGAGGGGGGTCCCATACTACCACCCGGATGCGGTGAGCACGCTCATCATGGATCAGTAGACAAGACCCTTTTCCTAGTTTCGACACCAGCAGGCTCCAAAACCCTAACCCGGGCCTCCTGCCGGTGCCTTAACATCAAATTATTATTACCCAAAAACATTAACAGGTTGTTGATTAATTGAAACCCAACTATCAACTAAATAGATGATAAGACGGACAACAAGACTCGAGCGCAAACAACACTAAGCATGCAACTACGACACGGGGGCCAACGAGGTAAACAAACAACAGTTAATAGGAAGTGGGAGGAAGGCTATATCATGGCTGCAAGGTAAACATATAATAGGATCGAGACACAAGCATCGAATCAAAAGGCTAGCATAAGAGCAACGGAAAGAATCGGTAACAAGTGATGAAAGGCAGCCATTTGGCAGCAAGTGAGTATACTTGCCTGGAATCCAGCAAGTAGAGGTACATCCGCAGAACTTGTCGTTGCTCACATCATCTCAACGTCCTATCCGGGAAGAATCAACGAACTAGAACAAACATCGGATGCAACAATTACTTCTACGGCAAAAGATCCAGCATGATCCTATTTTAGATGCATGGCATGGCAAGATGCAACAGGGGAAACAACTTAAGCAATTTAATCGGAACCGGAGTCCGGACAATTAATTATTGGTTCAAGTTTTTTAGGTAACCATCAATATTAAATGTTGATTAACAGGTTTAAACAAGGTAGAGGTGATTTATCCAATATTAAATGGAATAGGGCAACAATTGAATTAAATACCCCAACACATTCCATATTTATTTATTAGGTGAACATACATAACACTACTACAAATGCAACATGCAAGGTGCAAACATGAACATGGATGGCATGAACAGATTAAGTGCATTTTTCTGGTATGGAAACATATTTTATTTGTTGGATTTGGAATTAAAATGAGCAAGTTATCAAATTAGCAATTTTAATGCATTAATTAAGAAATAGTTGTTTTCAGCAATTTAAATTATTCAAAACAGAAAACAAAGTTGATATTTGCAAAGTTTAGAGAATTTTGATTCGAAAACATATTTTATTTTTCAAATTTGGAGTTAAAATGAATTAGTTATGATTTATGCAATTAAATCAACTTAAATTGAGCCGGAAGCCCAACATTTAATTTAGGAGGTTCACGTTATTTATTTACCCAACAATATTAAATGTGGTTTAACATGGTGAGATAATATAACGATGAGCTATGCAATTTTAAATGGAACCGGGACAATATTTAATTATCCCAACTCATTCCATATTTAATTATTAGGTGATATTATTATACCCCGAAACCCACAAGATGCAATGCAAACATGATGCGATGACATTTTAAATATAGTTGATATGTTATAGAAAATAGGGCATAGGTATAGGGGTTTGCGTTCGCACGTTGGAAAGAGGATCGCCGGGGTCAACGCCGAAAACTTCGGAACGTGAAGGAAGTAGTCGACGTCGAGGAAGTAGTCGAAGTAGTCGTTCTCGTTCCGAAGGGGGAACTAGTCGAAACCGAGATCATCGTATCGTAGAGGTAGTAGTCGTTCACGTCATCGGTGGTAGTTGTCGATCTTGTCATCGAGTTCGAAGAGTAAGTAGACGTTCGTTCTCAAACCACACGATCATCGTCGTCGACGTAGTCGTTCAACGTCCGGAGCCGGTGTAGTCGTAGTAGTCGTGGGCGAGCCGCTACCGCATCGTCTTCGGGGTCGGAGGTGATCGTGACGGTCCCGGTCTTCGGGCGCGCACGAAGGCGGCCAACGCAAAACGGACATGGCGAAGATCTTGGCGCCTAGGGGTGCACGGTCATCGACGTTCGAAGCGGTGGTGTAGAGGCACTTGTTTGGGTCACGGACTCCATGGTGCGAGTGGTCTTCAAAGTGTCATACCCCTTGCGCACATTGTATCGAACACGTGGCGGGCGAACACCATCAAAGGAGAGGCCGGAGGCGCACGGGGCTGCGGCCGCGGGAGGAGGCGCCGGTGGCGGGGCAAGCTCGGAGGAGGTGGACGGGGCGCCACGGCCGTCGGGGGTAGGGGCGCTGCGAGGACGGGGCGGCTCGCCGGAGGCAGCGGCGTCCGGGAGGGAGGTCGTTGGCGGCGGCGGTCGTGGTGGTGGCAGCGGCCGCCGCGAGGTGCAGCACGGCCGGCCCGGGGATGCTGCAAGGCAGAGGTGGTCGGAGAGGATGGGGATGGCGACGTCCGGCGGCGGGACGAGGTGGAGGAGGAGCTTCGGCGGGGCGCCGGCCGTCCGCGAGGTGCAGCAGCGGCGGCGGTCTCGGGAGCTGGGAGGCGAGGTGGGCGACCGGGAGCAGGGAGGCGGAGGTGCGGAGGGAAACGGGGGCGGCCGGAGAGGAGGGAGGCGCCGCTCGCCGGCGGGAGGTGGCAGGAGGACGAGGGGATTGGGCGGCGGCGGCTCTGTGCGGGGAGGGCGGAGCTCGGAGGGAGGAGGACGGCGGGCGGCTGGGAGGTTGTGGAAGTGCGGCGGCAAGGGAGAGGGGCGACGGGATGGGTCGAGCGGGAGGAGAGGGGCGACGGGATGGGGATCGAGCGGGGGAGACGCAGCGAGCGGGGGGGTCGAGCGCTGGACTCGGGAAGGCAGAGAAAGGATCGATGGTCTCCGTGCGTGCGTTCGGTCCAAGTGGTGGGAGGACCTAACCGCAAATAGTAGAAACGGCGGGGGCAAAAGGAGGAGGGGAGAGAGATTTTTAGGGTTTGGGGAGAGATTTCGGTGGGGGGGGGGCTGGTTGGGTCCTTGCTGGGCCGGAAAATGGCAGGCTGTGGGCTGCTCTCTCCCTTCTCTCGATTTTTTTTTGTTTGCTTATTTTTTTTCCCAGAAATTGTGTAGGCAATAAGAAAAATAGATTTAAACATCAAATGAATTGTAGTGAATTTGTGAAAACATGATTTGATTAATTTATATTAGTTTGTAAGTTGAAATGCGGGATGATGCGGTATGCCATGCTATGCAAGAAATAAAAAACAAGCGACAAATTTATTAGGGGGAAAAACCCCGGGCGTTACGTTTCCAATCTCACCGGTTTTGCTGAACATAAAGAGGTTAAACGTATGGTGTGGAAAATCAAAATTCTCAGGAACAATCCAATCAAAATTCTCAGGAACAATCCAATCAAAATTTTCAGGAACAATCCAATCAAAACTCTTTTCTTGGGCTTCATGCAATGCTATCAATTTAAAGGGGATTGGTATTTTATCTTCCTTTTCATTATTAGATTCAGTTTTTTTAAGAGCCCCAAAAATATCTACACATGATCCTAGCATATTGAAACGGTCAAAGACTTTTCTAGCTTCTATAGCAACATCTCCAAATTCTTTAAGCATGGTTTCTAAGATAAAGTTTCTTTTTTCAATATCTTCAACATTATTCAAGTTGAGGAACATATGTTGTAGTATGGGATGAAGGTTAACAAACCTAGCTTCTAACATGTGAACTAAAGAAGTTGCAGCAGTTTCATAATTTGGAGCAAGTTCTACTATGGATTTTTCCTCAAAATTATCATGCTTACTAACGTGATCAAAGAATTCTTTAATGGTATCCTTTCCAAGTATAGAACCACTACCAACCAGAAGATCTTTTAGGGTAAACTTTGGGAACAACGTGATGAAAAATAACAACTAGGTGACAAGAGTAACAACTAGAATAAGAACTTTTTTTTTGTGTTTTTGATAAAGAGAGGCAAACAAGACAAAATAAAATAAACTAAGAAAAACAAAAAAAAAGTAAAGAGATTGGAAGTGAGAGACTCCCCTTGCAGAAATTCTCTTCCTCCCCGGCAACGGCGCCAGAAATTAGCTTGATGGTGCAGATCTTGCACTCGTTGGGAGACCCCAACAGGAAGGTATGATGAGCACATCAGCAGTTTTCCCTCAGTAAGAAACCAAGGTTTAATTGACCAGTAGGAGGAGGTAGTAACTTCAGAAGGTCGAAGCAGCTCAGATGGCAGGGCGCACTACCGGTTTAGAAGCAACGTGGAACCTACACAACACAATCAAATCACTTTGCCCCAATGAAGCAGTGAGGTTGTCAATCTCACCGGTTTTGTTGAACACAAAGAGGTTAAACGTACGGTGTGGAAAAAAGTATGAAAGCAGTAGCAGCAGTATGAAAGCAGTGTGTGTATTATCGGTATGAGAAAATGGATCGGGTCCACAGTTCACTAGTGGTGTCTCTTACGTGAAAGATAAATAACATGCATGGTGAACAAATTACAGTTTGGGCAATTGACAGAAATGAAGGCTGCACCTTAGTGCATATGCAAGACATAAAGATTACTATGTGATTCATGCGGGCATTACAACAAAATACATAGACAGTCATCCAACTGCATCTATGTCTAATAATCCACCCTCCGAATATCATCCGAACAAACGTTGGGTATTAAGTTGCAAGCAACAGATTATTGCAGTAAGCAAAGTGTGTAATGTAAACTAGATAAACACCGTTGTTTTCTCCCTAATGGCAACAACACATCCTCCATCCGTCACGTTTCTGTCACTCGAGCACAGATGCAAAGGAGGAATGAACCCACTATCGAGCATAAATACTCCCCCTTGGAGTTACTAGCATCTACTTGGCCAGAGCATCTACTAATAAGGGAGAGCATGCAAGATCATAAATAACATATGCATGAAGATAACATGATAGATTGATAATCAGAAGACATAGCAATCAACATTCATCAGATCCCAGCAAACACAACACGTAGCGTTACATAAAGATGGTCTCGATCTTGTGAGGCAACTCAGGAGATCTAAACACGAGGTACAAAGTGGAGAGAACAACCATTTAGCTATTGCTATGGACCCATAGTCCAGGGATGAACTACTCACGCATCACTTCGGAGGAGGGCATCATGGTGTAGACCCCTCCGATGATGAATTCCCCTCCCGGCAGAGTGCCGGGGAGAGCTCCAGAACCCTCCCAATCTCGAGACGACGATGACGGCGGCTTCGGGTGTTTCTCGGGACGAAGTGGTATATTTTTAGGTTTGATATGTTGGGGGTATAAATAGGCGAAAGGGCAAAGGCGGTGGAGGCCTGGGGGGCCCCACACCACTCCATGATGCGGCCAGGGGCGCGTCGCCCTAGGGTGTGTCCCCTGTGGCCCCCCTCCGGGCCTCTTCGGGACTCCGTGGAACCTTCGGGAATTCTAGGACCTCTGGACTTTGAATTTTCCAATTTCGCGAATATTTCCAGAACAACTTTTATGAAACTAAAAACAGCAAAAAACAGTGAACTGGCTCCGTGGCATCTTTTCAATAGGTTAGTCCGGAAAATCGATAAAAATGACATAAAGTGTATATCAAACATGTAGGAAACAACATGAAAACAACATGGAACATCAGAAATTAAGGATACGTTTATGATGTATCACTACTCAAGTGGTTTTGTTATGAGATCTTGGTAGACACTTTGATCATGGTGTAAAGGTGACAGTGTGTGCACCGTGTGTATGATTTATATATTTTGTGTTGGATGACCCTATGAAATTGTGGTGTTTGTCTAGAACCATCTAGGGCTCATAGTGACAGTGTGAGGTTACCTAGATGGGGAATGCAACTCTGAGGAGTGCTTTTCGTAGCTCTACGCAATGATTGGTGTTTGTTATCTGACCGAAGAGTGGTTTGGAATAGCATAGTGAAGAGATGATATTTATGTATTAAATTATGTTATTATTGTTGACAGTGTCCACTAGTGAAAGTATGATCCTAGGCCTTGTTTCTAAGCATTGAAACACCTTTTACAATCAGTCTGCTACATGTTTGCTTGCTGCCACTTTTATTTCAGATTGCCATTATCACTTATAATCATCCATATTACTTGTATTTCACTATCTCTTCGCCGGAATAGTGCACCTATACAACTAACAATTGTATTAGGTGTGTTGGGGACACAAGAGACTTCTTGTATCGTAATTATAGGGTTGCCTGAGAGGGATATCTTTGACCTCTACCTCCCTGAGTTTGATAAACCTTGGGTGATCCACTTAAGGGAAACTTGTTGTTGTTCTACAAACCTCTCCACTTGGAGGCCTAGCACCGTCTATAAGAATAGAAGCGTGCGTTGACATGAGCTATCACTCCTTTATAAGTGAATCTTTGTATCCGTTGGTGTGAGTTTTCCTATGATGAAATATTGATACGAAGTCTTCTTCTTACTTAATTACACTATATGTTCTATTCATGGAAATTATTCTCGCATGCTTGTCTTGTGATTAGTAGTGATATCATGTTGGGTATAGTAGCAGCAACTTATTGAGTATTGGAAAACATAGCATTGGTCATAGCAGCAACACTTAGAGACTTAGAACAAAGAACAGAGATTTCACATGCAAATATATTACCCCATAGATATTTCATGCTTGCAAAACCTTCATGTTTATGTTCTTATGATTGATGTGTTATGCTGACAAGGAAAACAATTGCAATACTTCATGTTTTTTATCATTGCATGGTGTCATATATCTGTTTGCATATCTCAACTTCGTATGTTTGCAACAAAGCCTTTGCTAGCCAAAAACCCTGTACTGAGTATGATCACTACTCGTGCATCCAAATACCTGAACCAAAAAGCTTACACAAGTGTCCACCATACCTTCCTATATGTGGTATTTCACCGCCACCCCAAGTAAATTTCTCGTGTGCTACCTTTAAAACATTCAAAATATCAAACCTGTTCTGTGTCCCTGTTTTAGCTCATGAGGAAGTATTTTAAAATTTATCATGTCTTACGTAAAGAAAGGTTCTTCTTCCTTATTTCACTCGATGAGTATGGAATCGGTCCTTATTTCACCCGATGAGTATGGAATTGGTGCCAAATAATATAATATAAAAGGCACTTCCCCATGGATTGATGAATGTTGGTGGGTACCCGTTGATGGTGCAGATCTTGCACTCGTTTGGATACCCCAAGAGGAGGGTGTGATGAACACAGCGGTAGGAAGTTTTCCCTTTAGTTAAGAACCAGGGTTATCAATCCAATAGGACAAAGAGAATATTCGGAAGGTTGATGTCACTGACGGTGGTGCTGGCGCTTCACCGGTGTCAACAACAACGTGGAACCTGCACACAACTCACCCAAAATACTTTGCCCCAACGGTACAGTGAGGTTGTTAATATCACCGGTCTTGATGAAGAAGCAAATTGTTGATGAAGAAGGGGATGCCTTGGGCATCCCCAAGCTTAGACGCTTGAGTCTTCTTGGAATTTCCTTGGATGAACCACCAGGGCATCCCCAAGCTTAGAATTTTCACTCTTCTTGATCACATCCTATCATCCTCTTCTCTTGACCCTTGAATACTTCCTTCACATCAAAATTCTCACAATCTTCATTAGCAACGTTAGTGCAATCGAAATAATAAATCCACATGGTTCAGTTTCAACACAAGTCTAACACTAAAAAACACATTATCTACTATCACAACTTCTTTCAAAACTCTTTTTCTCAAAATAACACCAAAAGAAAGGGATTAAGATGCAAATGCGATAAATGGCAGAAATCTGCCAAAAACAGAACAGCAGGTAAAGATCGATTTTTTCAAAAATCTTATGTTGCTCAAATCAAAACGTGGTCTTCTAAGAAAATTTGCATATATAACTCAGGAGTAAGCAAAAAAAAATCTCAGGTCATTTTGAATTTTATGTGTTTTTTAACGGAATTTACAGTGGACAGCAGAAATCTGTTTCATGCGCAGAAATCCAAAATATAGGCTCAACTTCCCACTAGTGGCTTTACTTGGCTCAACAAAAACTCAAAGAAAAGATACATCGGGGTTGCTAAGGAAATAGACAACACCCAGGTGTAAAGAACACCAAATAAAACGAAGGAAAACTGAAAGAAAATAGAGAAATAAAACGGGTTGTCTCCCGGTAGCGCTTTTCTTTAAACATTTCAGCTAGACATAAAAAATCAACTCAAGTATTTTTCAAGTAAAGAAGCATCATATATACCTTCCTCTAAACCATTATTTGCAACAATATGCACTTTAGATGTTTTTGAAGATTCAACATGAACGTCATTCTTAGTCTCATTAATTGTTTTAGCAATTTTTAGCACATATTGAGATTTGAGTTTAGCCATCTTAGGAGCATACATAAATCTTTGCTCCTTTCCCACAAAGTCTTTCTCCTTTTTAATTTAAGGGATGAAAAGGTTGAGCTTAAAGCTCCCATGGCATCCTCTAGTTTACCAATCCAAACACTTTGGTTATCATGAGTGTTGCTAGCTTCTAGAGTAGTGATTCTTTTATCAATAGTAACTAGTAATTCATTAACTTTGCTAGCATTATCAAGGAAGACTGATAAGTTAGTTTCCAAAGAGTTTAGTTTCTCAATCAACATCCTCCAAAGTGATCTCAGTTTTAACAGTTGTAATGGGAGGTACTCCTACTAAACTTTCAATCAAATTGCAGGCTTCCAAAGCAGGAGTTCCTAGAAAATTTCCACCCGTAAGAGTATCTAACACATGCCTATACCAGCCAGAAAAACCAACATTTTTTTTCAGGAGTATCGAGGTAGAATTTTTTATTTTTGTGCACCTCTTATGAGCATTATTTATTATATACCAAGCATCTTTTAAACTTTCTCCCCCTTGTTGCCTAAAAGAACGAACCTCTACTTCAGGAATACTCATTTTAACAGAACAAAAGCAAGCAAATAAATAACAGCTATGAAGTAAACTGATTTTTGTGTGTTTTTTATAGAGAAATAAACTAATTTTTTGTGTTTTTGATATAGAGAAATAAAAACAAGACAAAAATAAAAACAATACAATAAACAAAATAGAGAGATTGAGAGTGAGAGACTCCCCTTGCCAGAAGACTTCCTTCTCCCTGGCAACGGCGCCGGAAAAAGTCCTTGATGGTGCAGATCTTGCACTCGTTGGGATACCCCAAGAGGAGGGTGTGATGAGCACAGCGGTAGGAAGTTTTCCCCTTCGTTAAGAACCAGGGTTATCAATCCAGTAGGAGAAAGAGAATCTTCGGAAGGTTGATGCCATTGACGGTGGTGCTGGCGTTTCACCAGTGTCAGCAACAACGTGGAACCTGCACACAACTCAACCAAAATACTTTTCCCCAACGGTACAGTGAGGTTGTCAATCTCACCGGTCTTGCTGAAAACAAAGATTAAATGTATAGTGTGGAAAAGAGTGTATGCTTGCAGAAAGTAAAGAAAGCAGGAAATTTTTGTGGTTTGTTTAACAGTGTGGAAAAATGGACTGGGGTTCATAGTTTCACTAGTGGTGTCTCTCCATAAAAGATAGCATGTTGGGTGAACAAATTACAGCTGGGCAATTGACAAATAGAGGTTGCACCGTAGTGCACAATATGACATGAAGATTACCATGCTATTTGGTGTGGGCATTACAACAAGATAGATAGACCGACATCCATCTGCATCTATGACTAATAATCCACCCTCAGGTTATCATCCGAACCCCCTTAGGTATTAAGTTGCAGCAACAAATAATTGCATTAAACAAAGTGTGTAATGTAAGCAATGATTATG
Organism: Alopecurus myosuroides; assembly: GCA_028641055.1. Lineage (NCBI taxonomy): Eukaryota > Viridiplantae > Streptophyta > Magnoliopsida > Poales > Poaceae > Alopecurus > Alopecurus myosuroides. The sequence goes on along the minus strand of CM054061.1, from coordinate 181,652,716 downwards.
CACGCGGGCACTCTCACCGCTGTTTTCTCCCTAATGGCAACAACACATCTTCCCCCTTCACGTTTCTGTCACTCGAGCAAGGCAACAAGGAGGCATGAACCCACTATCGAGCATAAATACTCCCTATTGGAGTCACTAGCAACTACTTGGCCAGAATAACCACTAGCAACAGAGAGCATGCAAGATCACAAATAACATATGCAAATAAAGACTATAATAAACTTGGCATAAGGTCAATATTCATCGGTTCCCAGCAAATACAGCACAGAGAATTACATAAGATCAATCTCGATCATGATAGGCAGCTCACGAGATCTAAACATGGAGGCATATGAGGAGAAGACAACCATCTAGCTACAGCTACGAACCCGTAGTCCAAGAATGAACTACTCACGCATCACTCCGGAGGCAGGCATGGTGATGAAGAGGCCTCCGGTGATGATCTCCTCTCCGGCAGGGTGCCGGAAACAGCTTCAGAACCCCCCTGATCCGGGGTTGACAATGACGGCGGCTGCGGAACTTTTTCGGGGATTTAAATAGGCGAAAGGGCAAAGGCGGTGGCGCTCCAGGGGGACCACACCTATAGCTGGCGCGGCCAGGGGCCACGCCACCCTATGGTGTGGCCCCCCTGTTGCCCCTCTTCGGCTCCTGTTCGGTCTTCTTGATGCTTCCGGGGAAAATAGGACTTCCGGGCTTTGAATTTTCCAATTCCGAGAATATTTCCAGAACAACTTTTCTGAAACTAAAAACAGCAGATAACAGGGAACTGGCTCTGTGGCATCTTGTTAATAGGTTAGTTCAGAAAATCGATAAAAATGACAAAAAGAAGGGAGAAAACATGTAGCAATTGTCATAATATGATCATGGAGCATCAGAAATTAGGGGTACGTTTATGACGTATCACCCGTGGATACGGCTAGCCCTGGTTTGTGAAAGGCAAGGTGGGGGAAGTGCCAACCTTAATAAACAAATGGAAACTGCTCTCAAAAGTCCAAACATTTTTCTTGACATGTGTTATGATAAGTTTTTCACTAGCATTCGTTGACATAGACATATATCCCTCAAAATTACATTTTCAATGCATCTGTTTTATTAAAATAAAAAGCTCTACCACATGAGTAATCCCTGCTTCCCTCTGCAAAGGTCCCTTCTTCACTAACAGGATTGAGCCAGTTTCACCTATTCCCTCTATTCTGTACTAGCAAACTTATGATGTTGAACTGAGATGCATTCTTTTACATGTACACGACGATATTTAACCATGTTTTATTGCATTTGACATTGCCATCATGGTAAACAAGTTGAAAGTTGAGCTTTTCTAACTAGCATCTTCCTTTGTGTTAGTTGTTTTCACCTCCTTTATTAAGAACATAATCCCTGAAAGTTTTCTATTCATGAAAAGACTTTGTGATAATTGAAGTATGTGTTATTTTCTTAATAGCTCTGACATAGAATCTTCCGTAAATATAAGATTGATATGATATATGTTCTCTGACCAAGAACACAGTTTGCCATAGCTCAATGAATTTGCACTCAATGTACCTTTATATGATAACATCATTACTTATCCTTGAGAAGCATTATGGAAAGATTGATGTATAGAATTGTTAGTGTTTATTGAGTATATTTTTATGCTTCATGTCCGTATTCTTTATTATTGACACCTCACATCATAAAACATGTGGTCATGTTTTTCTAGTTTAGTTTTCACTTGGGGACAAACGGAGTCTAAGCTTGGGTGAGTTGATATGTCCATTTTGCATCACTATTTTATACGATATTTTTCCCTTATTCATTGACATTTTCCTTATTAGAGCACTATACTTATGTTATTTCATTGTTTTCTCTATGTTTTACAGTTTTACTGAATTATTTAACACAGTCAGAAATCAGCTGGAAAAAAACACCTGTCAGAAGAGATATTTTCTGGATGTCAGAAAAATCGGGAAAAATCAGAAAACAACGTTTCGTTAGAAATCCCCGGGGGAGCCAGAAGACTTGCCATAGGGGAGCAAGCGGGCAACCAAGTGCCTCCTAGGCGCGACCCCCCCTTGGCCGCACCTGGTGGGCCCTAGGGCCTTCCTAGGGCTCTCCTTCAGGGTACTTACCCCCCGTGACCTAAAAACATCGAGGAGGCACTTCATAGAATTTTTCTGTCGTCTCTTCGCGACGAAAGTGACAGAGAGAAGAACACCTCCCCGGAAGGGAGATTCCGCCGGGGAAATTCCCTCCTGGAGGCGGAATCGTCACCATCATCGCACCGGGCATCATCAAGACCATCATCGTCATCACCACCAGCACCATCATCCACCTCCTTCCCGCTATAACAATTAGGGTTCTATATCGTTGTTTTCCACTAGATCTCTCTCTAGGTGTGAATTACTCGTTTGTAGTTGATGGTTATGATATTTACCGGTGTTTGCACTTTATGACCAAATTGTTATTCATCCATTTATCAGCTCTGATCATGTACCATATGATGTGTTGTGAGTAGATCGTTTAGTTCTTGAGAACACGGGAGAAGTCTAGTAATTAGTAGTCATGTTTCGTTGAGTAATATTTACGGTTTGATATTTAAGTTATGTTCTTATTTCTCTAGTGGTGTTATGTGAATGTCGACTACATAGAACTTCACCTTTTATGGGCCTAGAGGAATGCATTATGTGTTGGCTTGCTTATGGTGGGTTGCCGGATGAAAGAAACCTACACCCCAGTTTGCAATACTGCACATAAGGGAGTAGTAGATACCACGAGTTTATTTCTACAGTTAGATTTATTTCTTAATTACTTTCTTGTATTTGCAGAAGCTTGCAAGTAGTGTAATCGTAAGTGTGCATTATTCTTGGATAGGAAGGTGCACTAGCATAGGTCTACCCACATAACACTTATCAAAACGATAAAGATTAATCAACGACGTGTGATGAAAATAACTAGACGAAACCTCCCGTGTGTCCTCAGGAATGTTTTATCCATTATAAGAAACACCACCGGCATGTCCTTTGTGCTAAAAAGGATTGTTCCATTTGCAGCAACTATTTACCTTCATTGTTATTTACTTGTTATCGCTTTGTTACTACTACAAAAAACACTAAACAATTGTTCTCTAGTGTTAAAGTGAAACCTTGCTCGAAACTATTTATCAATACCTTCAGCTCCTCGTTGGGTTCGACACTCTTATTTATCGAAAAAGCTAGATCGATCCCCTACACTTGTTGATCATCAGGGACTGTTCCATTTGATGATGCTGCCACATGATTCTTGCTTTCTAGCTTCCAGGAGTTATGGTGGTTCGTGCTTTGTGACCGGAGTTTGGAGCAGATCCACTTTGTATTGCTGACACATCTGTTGGACCCGAGACTCTTGAGTTTGTTTCTACTTCTTATTTTTGTCAGCCTTTGTACCACTGCAGTCACCCGGTTCGAGATTCTGATTTGCATTTTTGGCTAATCCGCCTGCCTTCTGCTTTTGAGCTTTTGCGGATGCCTTTTTTTGCAGACCTTTTCTTTTTGTTTGAGGATGGAGGTTTTTTCGTAACTTTGTCTTCCATTAATTCCTTTACTTAAGGGAATTCCAGATCTTCCTCATCATCTGCTTCTCCCTTGGGGTTGTCTTGAGGCGAAGGAATTTTGGGATCTTCTTCCGGATTATCCTCGATGTCCGCCTTTTGGGCGGGTTTAACCATAAGGACTCTGTGAAGGTGCCCCTGCATGGACTTGACCTTGCGCTTGAAGGCAGCCCCATCATCATCAGAATATGGGTCTAAAGAGGCAGATCCGGGTTTTGAGTCTAGTTTTGATTCAATGGCTGCAAGGATAAATTCATCTTCCGAGTTTTATGCTTGATTAGCAGGTTTCGGGTCTTCCACTTGTTCTGTGGGTTGTTCGTCTTCTGCTTGTTCAGCAGGCTGTATTTGCACCATGCCGACAAAGTGCGCTCTAAATTCTGGCATTTCCTGAGAGGCAATGCATCCAGTCATGCTTTGGCGATATGCAATTATTAGATATCGATCCGCCCCCACATATGAATAAGGCAGACCGGGTCCAAAGTCGGCATCAAAGCCGTCTTCGATTGGCATAGGGTGGGTGGAATAAATTTGCTTCCACCACAGAATCCCAGCGCTTTCGCCGTTAAACCTATGAAAGTATTAGCGGACCCAATAGGGAGAACGCAGGCACTTACCAGATGGTTCCGTGACGACATGTAGAAGATGTTGTTGACGATGCGCGAGCCGTATTCGTCAAACTCGAGGCTCCCGATCATGATCGTCTCGCCGATTCCGCCAAGTAGTCTCGCTCGGAATGTAACCCCGGACGCCGCTGGCCCCATGGTGGGAGCCAACTGACGAGTGTTTGTAGTAAGGTTCATTGCAGTGGGTGCCATAACCTGGAGGTGGAACGTGGGTACTGGACGTAGGGAAGCTGCCTGTGGCGAAGACTCGGTTTACCCATTTTCGGTACATCGCAACAATGGAACTCCTGCAATCTCACTAAATCAGGTATAAAGCCTGAGGTATAAGGTACAATGCATGAGTATGATCTCTCTTGTAACTTGCCTCTAGGGCGTCTCCCGTCTGGCTTTATACAGAGAGTCGGACTAGGACTTATAGGAAAGGAAACTATTCATATTAGGAAACTATCTCTAACCGTGGACGTCAAGGCGTCCGGCTTCTTCTCCAAGTCGGATTGCATACTGGGCCGCAGTCCGGCTCTTCTTGAATACGCCTTCCCGTGCATCGGCCTGCTGGGCCGCCCGATGAAGCCTACTGCTCCACCACCGATGGGCCACCCTGGTAGGCCGGCTTCTGGCCAATGCCAGATAATATCCTAATTCGGCATATTTCCGACACCGCGGACGCCCATGTGTTCACGAAGAACGAGGGAATCTCATAAGTTACTCATTGCACTTATTTCCTTAACTTCACGACACCAACGATATCACGAGTTGAGCTATATGATCTCGTTAGATCAAACTCTTTGATCATAAAACATATAGAACTCGTTACCGATATCGTTCTATTTCATCATCCATACCCCTGATGTTCTTGGGATAAATCACATTGTGTTTGGCCAGACGATTGGTTGACATCGGTGACACCGAGAGAACCTAGAGCATGTATCTCTCTATCGTCTAGAGGAGTTAAGTACTAGTCTTGAACGATCTCAGTTCCATTACACTTTTTAGTTATACCCATACATCACCTTTATGATCCCCAGTTACTGCAAGACGGTTGATGATATGCAAAGTATAATTTTCGATCGTGCGACCACTAGATATTCTCATAGTCCATTTAAAAGGAGGCAACAATTAGTTTCCTTTTTTGTTCTCCAATAATTATGGTGTTTTTAAATTCCAATTATTACATCCCTGCGAATCAAAAGCGAGAGGATGCATTAATTGGTAAATACGGAAGCAGTAGATTTCTTTGAAAAATAATTCCAAATCAATCCAACCAAATCAAATCAATCCGATACATTTATTACCATTGCGGCGCGAGATCATAAATCGTTTCGGCGCGTGCGGTCGGGGAGAGATCGAGGGAGACCAATCGATCGATCCCAGCCGGTTCGCCTCTTGCGTACACCTCACCCTCGCGTTGCATGCGTCGATCGACTCGACGGCGGGCGATGGCGGCGCCGCCACCCGATCCGGGGAAAAACCCTAGGGGATTTTTCCCCGGCGACCGCCTCTTCGCCGCGTTGGCCCCCTACGTCAGCTTCGCTGACCACCTCAAAATCCGCCTCGTGTGCCACTCGTGGCGGTTCTTCTCCCGCCGCATCGGCCGTGCGCCGCCGCCCTTCCCGTGGCTCATGCTCCCGGAGCCGACCCCTGCCTCGCCCTCTGCGCCCGCGCCGGTCAACGTGCGCCGCAAGTTCTACGACATCCCCGGGGGGCGACCCTACGCGTACGACGTCCCCGGGGAGGACTACAACCGCTGCGTCGCGTCCTCCGCCTGCGGGTGGCTCGTGTTCGTCTCCGTCGACTCGCCGCGCCGCCTCGTGCTCGTGAACCCCGTCGCCCGCACGCGGTTCATCGTATCATGGCCGTTCGAGGAGAAGTGCGCCAGCGGGAAGTTCCACGCGGCGCTGACGTCCTCGCCAGCCGACCGCAGGGCGTGCTTCCTCGTCGTCGCCACCGACAGGCTCCTCGCCTACTGCCGCCCCGGCCAGCAGGACCAGGGTTGGCGCACCCTGCGCGCCCCGGGGTTCCGCTACGACGCGGCCGCCAGCGACATCGTCTCCGTCGGCGCCATGGTGTACCTGGTCGACGGCAGGAGGAAGGTCTGGCGCGCGGACCTCGCCGACCCGGAGCCCAAGGTGGAGCGCCGGAACACGGCGTGCCCGCTCCCGTTCGGTGAGAGGAGCATGCGCCACTACCTCGTGGAGTCGCTCCGGCACGTCCACCTCGTGCTCACGGACGAGCACCACGCGCGCGTCGCACTCTTCAGGCTAGACTGGGACAAGAGGATGTGGGCGCCGGACCACGTGCGTGGGGACCGCGTCCTGCTGCTGGGCCGAGGATGCTCTGCCTTCGTGCCGCCGGCCACCGGCCGGCCGCCTGGCATGGTGCTGTTCGCGCACCAGCCGTCGTCAAGTCTCGTTGACGTCGACCCTGGCGATGCTGGTGCCGCGTGGTTCTGGGCGGAAACGAGGCTCGACGAAGGATCGAATGGTGTGCTGGTGCAGAAGAAGAAGATGCATCACAGGGAAGGCGAGTTCACTAGAGGTGACTCGTTCTGGTTCTTCCCGGCCATTGATCCAGATGAAAGCGCTACGCTGGCCTAGCTAGTTGGAACATGACATTCTCGCTTCTGCAGGTAGGCTGATTTGGACCTGAAGGACGACTGAACTAGGAATTGTGTAGAACAACGGGTCCTGCCAAAGCTGTATCTTATGCCTGTTATTTTTTTTGTGTCGAAAGGAAACAGAGCAGTATAAAGCTAAAAGTAGCAAATCTTTGAAAGCACTGGTTTGGCGCCCTGTTCCAGATGAATTACGACGCAACCAGCAATATATACAGGTACATAATCATTCGTCGACAACAATTGGTTGCACCGTGCATCGGTATTACATGAAACGGTGAATTATTCAGCATCTACTTCCGCTTTGCATAATCCTAGCAAATGGACTCTTAGAAGAAATCCCCATCCCATGTACATTGCTTTCTTTGTACAATTTTAAACCATACAAGCATTTGTGGTTTGCCCCGAATTCTTAGTATTACACATTTTAGTGTTTCCTTGGAGTTCAATATGCCATGCAATCAAATGTTTACCTTTTTTTTCCTATTCCTGCCTTTTTGATAGGTGTAATTTTATATATGGCAGTGCCAACTTTGTGTATTCGAAAAATACCACTTCAAAAAGCGACTTGCAAAAAATACCATCGCAAAAGGGATTCATTTAAATTATCCAATTCTTGGTGGTGTTGTTTTTCAGCAAGTTTCTCTAGTAGTGGCATTTTCAGAATAGTCCTGACATATTTCGAATCGACCCTTTTTGAAATCATGCACACAAAAGTACTTTGTGTATCGATTAATAATAAGTTGATTCTCAAGAAAAGTGCACTTACATTGCATTCATGTACCATCATTTAATTAGTTTGATCTATTGGTTAGGTGAAATCTCTGCTATATTGATTATAATTGGCTATATTCATCTCAGAAAATCCTATATCATTGATCCCTACCGTCGTGTAGCCGTTGCTGCCATCCAACGCCACCACCCTGCCAGCCGATGCACCCGTAAGATCCATCGCTTCCCCGATCCAACCAACAACAAGCTAACTCGTTTCGCTGCAGATCGACAAAGTCTAAATGCACATGGAAGATTTTTTTTCTGCACGTGAATTCAACACGGCCATCGCTGGCGATCGTATATTTATAAATTATCTACGTTAATATGTGATATGTATATATCCTTAAAAACTATATATAATTTTGGAGCGGGGGTATAGGTGGACCAAGGCCCTCCCTTGCCCGGATATGGATTCGCCCTTACAAAGATTGTCTAACAGCTGCTGTGGCTAAATTTAGAATCCTTGTCACAAAAATGAATGGAGAAGATATATTGATATAAAACCGGTGAAAGACATGCTACAAAATAAGAAGACCAAAGAAAAAAAAGACGTGCAAAAGAAGGATTTGAACCCAGGACACACAAAAGAAGGTTCTGAACTCAAGACATATTCTGAACTCAAGACATGCTATGTCCATACCAGCCTCTAAGCTATTGCTTCTTAGTATTTTAAATTGGGTCGTTTTATTAGTAGCATACATGATACATGATGAATTGAGCAATACAGAAGAATTTCGCCAAGTTTGTTGTATTGAACCTATGTATCTTGCATAACCATGTTTCCCGTGTATCTTGCAACATCTTTAACTTTTCATTTTGAAATAGTTATTTGAGAACACCGTGAATGTGAGTACATGAATATATTTACTTGTGGAGCTCCAGCTCAGGTATATAGAGCTATATGAATATAACCACTGCAGCAAAAAAAACTATGTTTATGTACATAAGACCATTCTCCTTTAAATAAAGGAGAAAGAAACTTGTCCCATGATCTGTTTTAGGATTTGCAGCTACATCGAGATCGCAGCCACCACGTAGTCCTCGTAGGTGTGTATCTTCAAGAGTTTGTTACTCGGACACAAGTAAAACATCATGTTCTCTATGACTAGATGAATTGCGATGCAATGTGCAATATATATGGGTAAATAGTAATGGTGCCCCGATGTAGCACCACCTTTGCAAAGATTGTAATAACTATTGTAGTTTACTTTATAAAGCTTGTTAAAAATGAAGAAACGTTATAAAAACTAAAGAAAGGTTGTCACGATAGAAAAAAATACCAAAGAAAACAAAAATAGAAACATGTTAAAGAAGAATTTGAACCCAAGACATGCTATCTCCATACTAAGCCTCTAAGCTATTTAGTTTAAATTGGATCGTTTATTTGTACTATACATGATGAAGTTAGCAATACATAAAAAAGTATTCCAAATTGTTTTGTATTGAATTCAAAAAAACTATGAATACAACCTACACTTGTGTCTTGAATAATCATGCTTCTCACTGTATTGCAGCTTCTTAGTTATTTTTTTGAAAATTTTACTGAAGAGCACCATGAATGAGACCTACAAAACGCGTCGTATCCATTAGTGGCCCTGTTTATAATGTGTGTGCACCTGCAAAATATGGTCAAATATGAGCTGCACAAAAAAAAAATGCAATTACAGGAATTAAAAGCACCTGTATTTTGTACTTAATGAAAAGGCATCGCTCCTGGTTGCTCCAAAACCCTCGCAAAAGAACATCTTATTTCTTGAACAAAGCAACTATAGGTACCTTTCTTTTTGTGCAAGACACATTTGATCATATGTTTGTATGAATGGTTGCAAGTATCAAAACCCCTAAGTCAAGAACTCACCCTTGCATTTACATTTTGCATTTTCAAATAACTAACCTAATTAAATGGTATAATGTTGTGACAAGTTGAGTCACAGGGATAGGCACAGTCAATTGCTTGGGCGACATCCCTTTCAAAGTACCAATCACCGACCAGCTCTGCAATTGTCTGAAACACCAAAAAGATTTAAGTATCCATTGCTAAAAAGCCCACACACATACAGCTTATTCTAATAAATTAATTATTAGTACCTCATTGTCTAGTGTTGGGGAATTTGGTGCAAACCATGTGTCCTGCAGCTCGCTCTGGCAATGTGCGAAGCAAGAATTGATGAACATCCCCACCTTTGGTTCACCTTCAAACGGTTCCAGAGAGGTTAACATTGCACTTCTCAGGCCTGCAGAAAAATTCCTCATGTCAGTAACTTGATGAATAATTTTCCACCAGTTGGTTTGATGCACGTTGCGCAAATTCTACAAAGCACAAACAGTAACCTTGGATATTCAAAAAAAAAAAACAGTAACCTTGGAGAGTTACAATTTGGGATGTGCTACAGGCGCTAGGGTCCGCCTTACAGTGACTCCATTGACCTCTAGGATCAGAAGAAGGTGGCACAAAGATGTGATGGAACTGTCCAACGAAATATTATCAATTGTGGTCAGATGCTGAAAATTATATTAAGTAGTACCAATTCTTATTTTACCTGATATACATCATAAGCCGAGTTCAAGATGAAATAGGGGGTTTTGATGCTTTGAATGGCGTATTGCGGGAAAAAACACTGCACATAAGGGGTGGAAAGTATAATCAGTAAAACTGTAAAACAGAAGTGTTACGAATGTGATACAGTACTCTGAAAGGTGAGTAGGAACGCAAAGAGCCCTCACCTGATAAGGATCGAGTGATGAATCCAAACAGTCTTTGTTCAAATTCTTCTCAGCTCCCTACATTTCAAACAAAAAAAACTTCAAAATAGCGGAAAAGTTTCCCAATTAGTGTCTGAAGAGGAGTTTTACTGGTGAAGAAAACCTGCAAAGCAACTAAGCTGCTAAAGAAAGGCCTAATGGTGTTGTTGCCAGAGATGTCATCCCTGCAAAATAAGTTATTTCAGCACATTTGACTAAAAGTTCAAACTACCAAAATTATTATTTTGCTTGATTAGCTCCAGCGTTACACATCAAGGAAAAACCCGGCGTCGCTCATGCATTTCACCGTGGCGGTGCCTCCAAGACGCTCCCCGAGGTTGTCACAGTGGAAGAATGTAGCTAGGCCTCCTGCTGAGCAGCCTGAGAGCAGCACCTGGAGGATTCAAAACCATGACCAAGTTAACTGTTACACAGCTATCAGTCTATCTTGTGGAGTGATTTGAGAGCAGCACCTGGGGGATTCAAAACTTGCTCAAAACCATGATCGAGTTAACTGTTATACAACTATCTATCTATCTATCTATCTATCTTGTAGAGTGATTTGTGTTGGTAACTGAAACCCAAACACTAGCTAAAAGCATACGATTACTGGAGTTCTGAAAAAGGTGAAAAAACATACAGAAAGTATATAGGCTAGATCTGCAGAACCTTTTCGGCTTTATCGAGGCCTTTCTTGCAGAGATCTGTGATGATAGCATCCCATATCCTCTGACCTCTCATGTAGATGACTGAAGACTGCATATATTTGTGGCGAACACCAAGCAGTCAGCAACGGACTACACCCGGTGACTTGAGATGTGATTTTAAGAGTACCTACACCATTTGTGAACTCTGAATCGCCCGCGAAGGAGCCACCGTCGCAGTACCGCAGCTTCACACGGTTCCAACTGTAAAAATCTGCTCGAATTGTTGGCAAACACCGTGTCAAAAAACTTCAAATGATGAAGAGAGAATTCAGTCTGAAGCTCTGAACTTTGGGATCAGAATTTTTCTGCATGCGGCCTGATGCAGATATGGGCTAATCATTCTCGTAGGACCGTCGGCTTGAATTGGCAATGGACCAGGATAATAAAGCCAAACTGTTGGTGCCGCTGCTAGCTATGCTACCTACCGGATTATTATGATGAGTTGACTGGCTACCACCTTTTGCAAAAGCAGAACGGAAACATGCAAAGGCTGTGTTGATCACCATCTACTACTTTGCGTACAAGGTACTACTACGAGGAGATGAACTGACGGGTGAAAATGTCTTGCTGAGGAATTCTGAATCGTGTTTTTGTTGTCCTGGAAACAAAAATGGAACCGGAAGAGTGAGGCACCTGGGTTCATGTCGGGATCGTTGCTGAGCACGCCGGAGAAGACCTCGAGCTTGTTCATGAGGTTGGTGGACCCTCGGCGCGTGCCGGCCCTCTCGGCGCACGACCGCGCGTCGTTGCACCACCCGCCGCCCTCGAACTGGAGGAGCCAGCCCCGAGCGCCGGCGCCGGAGCCGCGGTGGAGGTGGTACGCCGGCGGACTCCCGTCGAGGCACACTGCAAATTGATCGCGCACCATTCGGTACGCATGTCAGGTTTAGGCAGAGGAGCTGAGCAGGGCAATGGGCTGCCGCTGGAGAAGAGGAGGGGGTTAAAGACGACTGTGTACTTGCCTGCTCCCGTGGACGCGGCGTCTGGGACGAGAGTCATGTCCACCAGCAGCCTCTTCTCAACCGCAGCGCCAGCGGCGACGAAGAGCGCCACCGCTGCCGCGACGACGCCAGCTGCCCACGTCCAGGGCCTCCGCCGAGCCATGTGAACAACAGGCAGAAGAGGCGAGGCAACAGGGAGAAGATAACTTGTGGACTTTGCGTGTCAGGTGGCCGGTTTCGCGTGTGTGCGTGCATGTACTTATGTTGTGCGTATATATACTTCCTCCGATCTCTTGGATTAATTATCATGGATTTGTCAAAATTGGATACGGATGTACTCACTCCATCCTGAAATAATCATCATGGATTTGGCGAAATATGGATGTATCTAGACGCATTTTAGTGTATTGACACATCCATATCTCGATAAATCCACTATGATTAATTTAGGACGGAGAGAGTATATAGACGTATTTGAGCGCATAGGTACATCTATATTTTGACAAATTCAAGACGGATGGAGTAATGTACATCCAAAAGGCCAAAAGGGTGGTTGGAAAACGTGATGGCAACGGTGATAGTGAGAATTCACCATATGACAATGCAAACTTCATATTGCGGAACTGCGGATATCATCCGCGTCGGCTAGAGTCAGTTCCTTTGATCCAGAAGAAGCTCAACACGCACTTAAAATAGCCGAAACTAACTTGAGTAAAGCCAGGGTACGAAAGAATTGGTTGTAGCGAAGCTAGCTTCAGACAAGTTAGGATACGAATCAAGGCTGTCAATTAGATTCCCCATGCAATTGAAGACCGTTGTTTTTTGTTTTTGAGAGTGCCCGCGTCAGTTCCTTGGTTCGTTGGGGTGGACGATGGGGATTCCCTATATAGCGCTTCTAGCAAGTCCTACCGTCGACTCGCCTGCACGAGAGCTCCGCTCGATCATGGGCCTTGTCAACTGGCCCAGCGCGTCAGGTAGAGTGCACATTGGCATTTCTTCCGTCCGTTGTGGTCGAAACGTCTACTCGACAAACCGAAGTGAGGAGCGCAGTAGATGATTGTGTGCGCGCGTGCGAGGTGGGGTCGGGTCACATCAATCACACGGGACAAAATCCGGTCGTGTCGTAATAATATTGCTAGCTTTTCTTTTCTTCTTCTTTTTTTGTTACATTTTTTGCTTTAAAACATGAATGGTTTTTAACACATATAATCAAATTAAAGTGTAAACCAAAAAAAATTGTATCACGGTCTAATTTGGAAGTTTTTCATTGTAGAAAAAAATCTGAGAACCCTTCATACGCGTAGATAAAAAATCGAGAAATTTTGGTAGTGATAAGAAAGATAAGGCCGGGAGGCTAGCAGAGGCAAAAATAAAATCGAGTCAATAAATAATTAAAAAAATAGCGTATCACGTAAAAATAATGAACCAAAAAAATTATGGTAAACCAAATAACATATGAACCAAAAATTTGAAAAGAAAAAAAAATCGATCGAACTAATCGTGGGAAGTGTAATAACAGTGAACCAAAAATAACGGTAAACCAAAAATGCCGGCGAACAGAAAACACACGTGGAGTGAACTAAAAATGCCGGTGAACCAATTTTTTTTTATAGTGAACCGCAAATGGTGATGAACAGAAAATGCCCATGAACAGAAAGTATCAGTGAACAAAAAATAATAGTGAGCTAAAAATGTATGTGAACCCAAAAATAATAGTAAGGCCAAAATGACCGGTAAATAGAAAAATGTCGATGAACCAAAAATAATAGTGAACAAAAAATGCATGTGAATCGAAAATGCCAGAACTGCTGAACCAAAAATTAATTTGATGGACCGAAAATAATAGTGATCCAAAATTTTCGATGCACCAAAAATGCCGAATAACCAAAAAAACAGTGAACCAAAAATGGTACCATTTTAGAAAATGGTTCCACGTTGAAGAAAAGTTCAGTAAAATAGAAACAAAAAGTGATTAAGATTTAAAAAAATAAAAAACGAAATATTTTCAAAAATGAAAAATAAAACTAGGAATATAAAAAAACAGAAATGAAAGAATAAAACGGAAAAAACAGAAAAGAGAATGGAAAAAAGAAAAAAAACAGAGAGAATAAAAAAATAAAAAGAGAAATTTTGACTCGAACGTGGTGTGGCCTGCTGGCTGTTCCCGTAGCAATCTATGTCGTGGTCTCAGGTTCGGGACTCGTGCGGGCGAGTACTGATAGGACTCGCAATGGGCGACGCGGGACGATGGATGGGATCACGGTTTCTCGCGGCTACAAACGTACGGGCCACGGGCCGGGCCTGGAAGAGCATACACAACAAGGGAGTCACGCATGATGTGTTGTTGCCAACCACTAGCCCAGCCCAACTGCCAAGGCGATGCTTTCTCCAGAACTCTCGCTCCGGGTCGCTCTTACACTCTAGTCCCTCCTTCACCTTTAATTTAGCTAACTCACTCTCATCCCTAGAGAAGGCGCAAGTATAGATTTCAGAATCTCCATTTCGTTTTCGTCAGCCGCCAAGAAGAATATTTCCCTCACTCTCACACCAGACTACGAGACAGATGCGCGGGGCCTGAGGAATCAATCCAGTCCTCTCTACCGCCTCTTCTGCTGCGCTGCCGCTCCGAGGTAAATGGCATTTCTCGATTCCTCTCTGCTTGATTCATACCTTCCTTCTTCTCTGCAACGCTTCCGGCGCATGGCTGTAGTAGATTTGGGCGCTGGGGATTGACCAAGGCTGGACTTTAGAAACCAATGGCCGGGCTAGTCTGGTGGCGGGATTTGACTGGCCAGATGTAAGGAGAGTTGGTTTCTGCTGGTCCGGTGGTGGGGTTTGACCGACTCCCATGTGGAAGAGTTCATTCTTTGCTGGAACGTTTTACTAGTTGATGATTCAATGATAGTGCGCTGTGGGATTCCGGAGTAGATTTAGATTTAGGTTTGTTGTTTTAGTGCTGGGCTGCTGCTCCTCTTTAAACTTAGGTATTGAAGTTGTATGGGCGTGCAAAATCTTGTTCTTTTGGAAGTAGATATGCTATTTTGTTTGTTGGACGGATTTGATGCTTAGGATGGGTTTGGACTCTGAAGCTCGTACAGATTATTTCTACTGTCGAACTTGAGGCATATAATGGTTGCCTTGTATGGATTTTCCTTGGATAAGGGCTGATTCCACTATCCTGTTTTTCCTGTTCTGAGGCGAGCAATGTATTATGCTTCGAATGCAGGTTTCCTAGATGGGGAATCGTTCTCGGCCGAGCGTAGCAAAGGAAACCATGGAACCTATTGATGAGGAAGCAGAGAGCCCTAGCAGGGAAGCACAACCGAGCAGGCATCATCGCTTGAAGTGTCCTGATGGAAAATTTGGGGAAATGTACCTCGACCGATACCGAATTTTCACTGCAAAAGCCTGCCTTCAAGACGCCTCGAAGCAAGCTTAGAAGATGGCATCATGCATAGTCGTGGTTCTATGTACCAGAGCTCCAGTGATGTTAGCAGACTCAGGAAACTCCAAGAGGGGAGGGGCAAATTAGATTCTGCATACAGAAGAGATGCATTTATGTCATTTGGGACTGCCGATTCGTCCTCCCAGCCTAGCACAAGTGCAGCTTGCTTGGTTCCTGAACGGAGCAGTTCAGGCAAGTCCAGGTCTTCTATGGGCAGAAGTCCTGAATTTAATCGAGATTCCAGGGAGTTTCTGGACATTTCTTCGCGTGAGGTTACTAATGAGAACTCGAGGACTGGAAGGCCACGAAGGACTGCAATTTGTTGACAGCTGATGTAAGAGATGGTTTCCTACAATTATCTGTTGAGGAAGACACCGCTAAACTTTCCTGCTCAAATACGCTCCTCATTTGCTAGAAGTCAGTGGTAGTGAAGGTACAAGATCAAGTTGCCAATATCCTGTTGGTATTCACCCTGATGCAGTGAACCATGGCGAAAGTGATTCGGTGAGTAATCTGCCCAAGTCCTTGTCAGCTAAGGCGGGTGTTTTTGATGCTGCCTGTCCATCAGAAGGTGTTGATGGTAAGAAAAAAGCTCGATCTAATCCATTCAAAAAAATTATGGATCCTTTCATGAAGTCCAAATCTATGAGGAATCCCCGCCGCATGGAAATGGATGATGAGAAATGTGGTAATCCATCAGTTAGAGGAAAAGATAGTGCAATGCGCAAATCTTTGTTGAGTGGTATCTCCAGAATTGAACACAGCTCAGCACCTACATGCCAGACAAGTGGGGAAGCCTGTCCTATGACTGTTACTTCATCGCCAACTCACCTTCATGCTGTTCTTAAACTGGATCCTGATGAGGGTGCTTTCGGTTTCGAGTTTTGCACCAAGGGTCTGGAAGAATCCATTTACGCTAACACTTGGAAATCTGGAGATGAATTGAATTGGATTTACACTTTCCATAGCGCTGGCAAACGATCTAGTGCCGTGGGAAGGACCTCCAAGGATAGGCATGGGTGTGTGCCTCCAATTGTTGGTCAGATGCATGTGTCTTCCTATCTGTATTCTGAAGTTGAAGAAGATGGTATCTTGAATAACTCAGCCACTAGCGAGTTTGTTTTGTATGACATTGCTCATGCGCGACGGAGCTCTGCGGTTGAGATATCTCAACGTAAAGATGCCACCCAGCCACCATTCTGCAATGTTGTCCGTAATTCAATCTCTAGAGAGTCTCTGGAGAGAAATAATCTTATGGAGCGGAAAAGTACTGCAAGGAGTAACTCAGATGCATTAGCATCTTGTCTTTGGTCCCAAGAAGATCTTCATCCTCATTTAGAGGTTGCAGCTGTTGTAATCCAAGTGCCGTTTCATAAAACACGGTCCAAAGAATTGAAAGCTGGCTCAGCACCTGGTACAGTCAAAGTGGTTACAACAGGTGGGGCACATGGGTTACCAAGGGATGATGAGACCAGCCCATCACCGTTACTTAACCGTCTGAAGAGCGGTGGACAGTGCGACTGCGGTGGATGGGACATGTCTTGCCCAATCGTTGTCCTTGACAATGCATACGATAGTTATTGGGTTGATTCTGTGATGAATCAGAGCAAACATCCTATGGAGCTATTTGTTAAGGTAAACCGAATAGTTCCTTTGTTCAGACACCACTTGTGTTTGCTTCACATGTTTGTATTTATCCACCAAGCGTAGTAACATAATTTTGTCACCAAAAAAAGATCCAGTTTCCCTAACTTCATTAGCACATTGAAAGAAAAATCCCTCCATGGTAGTTGAAATGCATTATTGTTATCTTACAATTGCACTACTTAAAAGCCATATGTTAACTAAACATAGTATTTCATTGTGTACCCCAACTGTTGAAGCAGGGTAACCAAGAAGTTCTCCCTGCTCTTTCAATGAAGGTCGATGGGAAAGGAGATCTCTCCGTGGATTTCCATGCACGGTTATCAGCACTGCAGGCATTTTCAGTCTGCATTTCTTTGCTCCACTGTTCTGAAGCTTCTTCAGCCATTGGTATAGAGAAATTCAAGCACAAGCTCTATTCCAGCTCATTGAAGATACTCCTGAAAGAAGAAGTGAAGCAGTTAATTGAATCAGTAACAGGGAAAGAGAAGAAGAAAGTGAAGAGGAGAAAAGGAAAAACTCCATCTATTGTCGACGGCCCTCCCTTCTCACCCATGGGAAGAGTATAGCAAGATTTTTTGCTGTTATGTTCAATTTTTGGGGTTGATCATGGCTTGTTATTGTAAGATCAAAAAGGAAATTGATCTTCTTCAGAAGGATGTAAGCATCTTAGCATCAGGTAGTTGTTCATAGAGATGTAAGCATCCTGTAGTTTATAGCAGTAATCTTTAGGTTTTTTCTTTATTAGCAACCTAGGATTAGGAAGGCCATTACTGCTGTTACAATTCTGAAAAGAGAAGCTTTTTGGAACAAACACTCTCCCAAGATCCAAGAAGATGAATAAACTGGATCATTGCCACTTCTTCTGTATATGACATCACCTTCTTATTTTTACTGGAAATCCTCCTTTCTCTCTTCTTCCATTCAGCCTAAAGGTCACACAAACATACATCTGTGCGATGTAACCAGTGTTGTTCCTCCTGATTGTTCCTTAATAGTTATTACGTACGTTGCTCTCAAGCAATTTCGAACTTGAGTCTGGAGACAAGCGTTGGAGTTGGTCATGTATACCACCGTGAGTTTTCAGTTTTTGCACTGGTTGATGTCTTAGTGCTATGCTGCTTGTAGAAGTTAGGCATTTGCTGTTGTTTTTACTATGTTCGGCTAGGAGCTTTTAGTTGACGCTGTGCAAAGTTTTGGCCGGTTCCCATGTGTTCATCTACTGTACTACAGTTGTTGTCTTGCAGCGTCTAGAGGTTGACTGAGGCTTATTTTATTTAAATCCTACGGTGCCAGCCAGCTAGCTTAGTTAGGGTCATGCAAACAATCTGGACCCTGATTAAACATGCTCAAAGTTGTCGAGGTTTCCAGTGTAAACGTTTCTTTTTTTTCGATATTTTCCTTTATGTACAATATAGGCTGCTGAGCTGGCCAAATTGTGGCTTTGCCAAGGTTGAATCTGCAAAATGGGTCTGTCATTTGCTGACCTCTTTCTGCTCTGCCGAGTCCAGGCAAAAATGGGTATCAGTTGGCAGGTCATCTTTTGACCCATCCCGAGTCCATCTTTTATGCGGATCATGTGAGATTTTCGTATAATTTTGTGTAAATGGTGCTTTAATAAACTTTTAGCCATCCCAGATCTGGTCCCTCCCCAGCAATGTATGTTAGGATGACATTTTTACCGTCCAAACTTAGCCCATTTACATTCCCTCCGAACTCTAAGGATTTCTTTGGATTGAAGGAATTTCGTAGGAATTTTGGAGGATTCAAATCCATAGAAAATTTTCCTATGGAATGCCTTTAGATCATAGGATTGAGTACACCAAATTTCTAAGGGCATCTCCAGTCGCCCCCCCAGCGCCCCACAGGACGCGAAATAGCGCCGTTTTGCTCGAAAAGCGCCGTTTTTCTACCAGCCGCCCCCCCAGAACCAGAAATAGCGCCGTTTCGGCGAAAATTAGCGATGTCGCACCCATGCGGAACCCATCCCATTGGGTTCGGCCTGGGGGGGGGGGGGGGGGGCGGGCGGAAGGAAAAGCGCGTGTGGGCCAGCGCTGTCGGCGAGGGAGCGCCATTCGCCCCACTTTCCCCACCCCGACTCGGCTTTTCCTCTCGCTCGCCTCGTCGTCGCCGTCCCGTCGGCCACCCCCCACGTCGCCGCCGTCGGCCGCCATCACACACGAGCGGCGAGGCAAACCACCGCCGTCCGCTCCACCACATCGTCGCCGCCGTTTGCTAGCGTCTCCGCCGTGGAGGAGGTTGTGCCCGGTGAACCGCGTCCACCCCCCGCAAGGTGTTCGACGTTCTGTCCGAGTCATAGACTCCGACGCCGAGGAGATGCTCGCCGAGCTCTTCGACGAGGAAGATCAGGCCGCCATCGACGATTAGGAACACCTGCTGATCCTGAGCTGCCTGGCCGGCTTGCAGGCCCAGGCCGCCCAGCTGCGGCGTGCTGGATCGAAGCCCGGTGGCCGCAAGAGCAAACCGAGGCAGCGGTACGAGGGCTACTGCATCCTCTACTCCGACTACTTCGTCGAGGATCCCACCAACGACGAGAAGGTGTTCCAGCGTCGTTTCAGGATGAAACACACGCTCTTCCTCAAGATCATGCATGCCATCCGGGAGTTCGACACCTACTTCAAGTTGAAGAAGGACTGCACCGGCACGGTAGGCTTTACCTCTATCCAGAAGTGCACGATGGCCATGAGGTTGCTTGCATACGGTGCTCCCGCGGATGCACAAGATGACTACCTGCGCATGAGCGAGTCCACGGCCCTCGAGTGGTTGAACAAGTTCTGCCGGTCAGTGGTTGCAGTTTTTGGCCCAATATACCTGCGATCACCCAATGCGCAAGACACTGCTCGTCTCCTCGCAGAGAATGAAGCAACAGGGTTTCCTGGGATGCTTGGCAGTATCGACTGTATGCACTGGGCATGGAAGAACTACACATTTGACTGGCAGGGGATGTACAAGGGAAAGGAAGGAGAGTGCTCGGTGGTTCTCGAGGCCGTGGCTTCGTACGATCTATGGATTTGGCATTCATTCTTTGGTATGCCTGGAAGTCACAACGACATCAATGTCTTGCAGTGCTCGAATGTCTTTGCCGAGCTTGTCGAAGGCCATGCCCCCCCCCCCCCCGCCCGTGAACTATGAGATCAATGGACACCAGTATACAAAGGGGTATTATCTTGTAGATGACATCTACCCGAAGTGGGCAACATTTGTGAAGAGCATCTCCAACCCTATCTCAGGAAGCGCAAAAGCTTGGTTTTCCAAGTGCCAGGAGGCTTGCAGGAAGGGTGTTGAGCGGGCATTTGGTGCGCTGCAATCTCGATTCGCTGTTGTCCGGTACCCAGCTATGACTTGGTCGAAGTCCAACATGTGGGAGGTGATGCAGTGTTGTGTGATTTTGCACAACATGATCATTGAGAGTGAGCGGGATGACCCGGTGCCTGACAGTGAGGCAAGCACGCCATACTACCGGCAGGGCCCTCTTGCAACTGTTGATCACTAGGTGCCGACATCATGGACAGACTTCCTCACCAAGCGACAGGAGATTCGACACGCTGGAACACACCATGCTCTGCAGAATGACCTGGTGCAGCATTTGTGGGCGCGAAAGGGGAATGGCAATGTTGAGGACGATGACGATGACTAGTGTAATTTATTTATTTTGTTTAAATTGTTGAACTATTTATTTGTGTGGCAAAACTTCAATTATTTGTGTGCCAAAACTCTACCTGCCCAAATTTGGGCGAATCGCCGGCTGGGGGGGCGGCCTGGGTTTCACGGCTGGGAAACACGCCCCCCCAGCTTCCAGAATTGCGCCGTTTCGCGCCGCGTCGGAAAAAAGGTGGGAGTTTTCGCGTCCTGGGGGGCCGAACGGCTGGAGATGCCCTAAGAAATCCATTTCTATACCCCCTATTCCATAGGATTCTCAACATGAGCTCAAACATTTTTTTTGCGAAGTTCAATGCACTCATACTCAAAAGGGGAAGTAAATCATGTGCTCTAGTTCATTCTCCTCCTGGGCCCGCCTGTCGGTCCGTGTTTCTTTTGGCACCGCCTTGTGCATGTGTTGACGAAGCTTGTTGCGTTTTCTAGGCTTGGGTCGGTCTGGAGTCAGTTGCTACCTACCACACGTCGTATGGTTCGTGTGTCACCGTCCACTGTGGAGTTTCCGCCTGAGAGGCAAGACCAAGACTGATGCAAATGGATTAAAGAGCGAAGAAAAAGAAGAAGGGGAAGAATAAAGCGAAGAATGGAGAGAATACAAAAGAGAAGAATGAAGAGAATACACAAGAGGAGCACGAGGAAACATGCATTTTAGCTGATTTTAGCGCGTGCATGTTTGAGTATGAAGACATGGCAGAATTTGCACAGAAATTTAACCTCATGAGGAAAAAGGTGAGCAAGCAAACTTGGTTGGATAATATATATAAGTTAAAAGAAAAATGGGCTGAATGTTATATGAGGGATGTCTTTGTTGGATGTTATTAGTTGGGCCTAGCTCCAAAAGCCCAACCAAAATCTAAAAGTGGCAATGGCCCATTCATGAATAATACAAGTGGAGGGTGGGACTAAAGTTTAGTTTCACATTGCTCGACATTGCTCGTTTGGAGAGGATGGCACCACCTTATAAGGTGAATCATTCTAGCTCATTTATGAGTTGGTGAGACAAGAGGAGAAGTGTGCCACACGCGCGCTCCTCCTCCTCCGTCGTCCGCCTCGCCTCGCCTCGCCTCTCCTCGTCACGTCACGTCACGACGCGACGCGGGTTGCGGGAATGAGCCGAGCCGAGAGCGAACTGACTCGGACGTGGAGTTACTCCCACGTCTCTCCCAGCCCTGCAGTATAAATACACGCATATGACAAACCGTAGCCGCCACTTCGTATTATGATTTCACACCGTTCCAAACCACTGTGTCGCCAATGAAGCCTTCTCTATCCCTCCTTCCGGCCTGCACCGCGAGAAGGGACAACAGGCCTCCGGAACCCCGCCTCTTGTGATCCTGTATGGGAGAGGGGCGATCAGGTTTTTGGGGAGCGCACTCGCGCGACTACTGACGGCGACTACTTCCCCAACGACGATTTCTTCTCCGACCTCGGTAACATCTTCATCGACGACATGGGCGACAACTTGGAAAACACCGCACCTGGTGCCGCTGCCGCTGCACCGTACGTATCTCTTCTCCTTCTGTATGAGATTCTACTGCAATTTCTATGTCTAGTTTTTGTCGTAGGTTGGATCTGTTCGTCTACTGCTCTACATGTTTGCATGCTTAGTTCAATTGCTACTGTCATGGTTTATTTGATGCTATTTCGGATTAAATCATATGCTAAATTGGTTATATATTCAACAATCCAAAAACCTGATTGTAGGCAAATTACTGCACCTGCACCCGCTTTTATTGCGGCGACAAGGCCAAACCCTTTCAAGGGTGTGGACTATAAGAGGTGGCGCACGAGAGCAGTGTTATAGTTTTAAACCTTCCTCTGCTATGCGGCCACCAAGGGCAAGCCTGAGGGCGATCTCAATCTAGCACAACTGGATGCTTTTGAGAATATGGACACTATGTTTAAAAGTGCCCTCCTCGGTATTATTGATGATTCCATTGTGGATCCATATATGTCGTTCGATAACGATAAGGACACCTGGGCTGCACTCAAGGCCAAATTTGGGGCATCGGATGCTGGCAGCGAGCTGTACGTCATGGATCAATTCTATGACTACAGGATGACCGATGAGCGTTCTGTTGTTCAACATGCTCATGAGATACATTCACTCTCTAAAGAAGTTGAGCACTTTAAGTGTATGCTACCGGACAAATTTATGGTCGGAGGCATCATTGCCAAGGTTCCATCTTCATAGAGCACCTTTGCTACTTCTCTGAAATACAAGAGACATGAGTTTTCCGGTTCGGACCTCATCGGATCTCTTGATGTGGAAGAGAAGGCGAGAGCAAAGGATACACCTGCTCGGGTTGCTGAGGTAGGTTCTGCTCCCATATGGTACAGAAGAAACACTACCCGCCCAACAAGCCTAAATATAACAAGAAGAAATCCGAGTTTAAAGGCAAAACCGATGGCAAGTTTAAGCCTTCGCACTCTACCAACTTCAAGAAGAAGAAGGGGCCCTGCCATGTGCGTGGTGACCCAACTCACTGGGCTTCAAGGTGTCCTAAATGACATGAGCTGCAGCAGCTGGAAAATAGCGGCAAGACCGCTAATATTGTCATTGGTGACACTGAGATGAAGGATACTGGGTACGGTATAGTTTCTATTATTCTTTCAGTTTGTCATACTCCTGAATGATGAATTGATAAAGGTGTCAATGTACATGTGTGTGCGGATGCTTCCATGTTCTCTTCTTGCCACGTCACAAGGACTTCCCCCGTGTTGATGGGGAACGGGTCACATGCTTATACATTCTGGTCTTTGTGAGATGAATGGCGTATTGAAAAAAGGTGGAAAGAAATGTTTCACGACACTTATTGATGACTCCACTAGATATTGTTGTGTGTATCTTCTGAAATCTAAAGATGAAGGTTTAACTTATTTCAAGAACTATAAAGCCGAAGCTGAGAACCAACTTGATCGTAAAATTAAACGGCTTAGGTCGGATCGTGGTGGAGAGCATTTTTCCAACGAGTTTAATTCTTTTTGTGATGAAAACGGTATTACAAGAGGACGCCTTCCTACTCACTTCAGTCAAATGGGATGGCTGAAAGAAAGAACCGAACGATGTCTGATTTGGTTAACGCCATGTTAGATACTTCGGGTCTCTCCAAGACATGGTGGGGGGAGGCGCTAATGAATGCATGTCATGTCCTAAACCAAGTTCCCACAAAGAATAAAACCATTAGTCCATTTGAGGAATGAGAAAGGAAAAGGTTGAAACTCTCCTACCTACGTACTTGGGGTTGTTTGGCGAAAGTCAATATACCAATTCCCAAGAAGCGCAAGCTTGGACCAAAAACCGTAGATTGTGTTCTTCTAGGATATGCTTTTATTGGTTATAGATTTTTTTATAGTAAAATCTGAGATATCCGACAATCATGTTGGTACGATTATGGACTCGAATGATGCGACTTTCTTTGAGAACATATTTCTATGAAGGATATGCCTAACTCATCAAATCAGGAGAAACCTGTTTCATCAAGTCAGGAATTAGCTGAGATTCCTGAACCCATCATTCTGATAGAACACGTTGAGAATCCGTAGGAGGATGACAATGAAGTTCCTGTAAGGAGCAAGAGACAGAGGACAACAAAGTCCTTTGGTAATGACTTCATTGTGTACCTCGTGGATGACACACCTAGGACCATTTCAGAAGTCTATGCATCTCTTTATGCTGACTACTGGAAGAAGGTTGTCCATTGCGAGATGGATTCCATCTTCGCTAACGGAACCTGGAAAATCACTGATCGTCCTTATGGGTGTAAACCTGTAGTATGTAAGTGGGTGTTCAAGAAAAAGCTTAGACCTGATTGTAAAATTGAGAAATACAAGGCAAGGCTTGTGGCCAAGGGTTATACCCAGAAAGAAGGTGAAGACTTCTTTGATACTTACTCACCTGTGGAGATCCACATGATCCCTTTGTCCTAGGCATTCGCTCAGTGGGAGCTCGACATGGTAGGACCATTGAGGAAGGCCACACCCGGAGGATACACTCGTCTGCTGGTCGCAGTCGACAAATTCACCAAGTGGATCGAGGCGGTCCCAGTAACGTCATAGCACGCGAAGTGCGCAGTCCAATTCCTCGAAACAATCGTGTACCGATTTGGCGTCCCTCACAATATCATCACGGATAGTGGGACCAACTTCACAACAAAAGAGACGAAGGATTTCTGCGAAGATAAGGGGATAACTCTCAGCTTTGCCTCGGTCGCACACCCTCAAACAAACGGGCAAGTCGAAAGATCCAACGGATTAGTTTCAGCTGGCCTCAAGAAACGACTGCTCGACAGATTGCATCCTGCAGCAGGATATTGGGCCGAAGAGCTACCGTCTGTCTTATGGATCCTCGGAACGACTCCAAACAGATCAACAAACTACACACCATTCTTCATGGGTTATGGCGCCGAAGCAGTTCTGCCAGAGGATGTTCGATTCAGCGCTCCACAAGTCATTGCATACAACAAGGAAGCCTCCAATAAATCACGCGCAGAAGACATGGACGCACTGGACGGACACAGGGACGTCGCACTCGCAAGATCCGCCGTCTACCAGCAGGCACTATGCAACCACCACAGTCGCCGCATCTGCAGCAGATCCTTCATAGTAGGCGACCTAGTGTTGCGACTCAAGCAAGAAAGCGTACACAACCTCGAGTCACCATGGGAAGGACCCTTCATCATACACGAGGTCATCCCCGGAGGGCATATCGCTTGCAAAACCCAAAACAAGCGGCGTCTACTCCAACCCATGGAACATGGCGCGCCTAAGGAAATTCTATCCCTAGGAGAGTACATCACTCGCAAAATAAGGTTGTTCCAGCCACATTGTAGCCCAAGCAAACACATGGCTTCTCATCCATCGCAATAAAAATATGGTTTCTCAACCATAGCTACAAAGACTATCTGGTCGCAATCTTTATTTTTTCCTTTTTCCTTTTTTTTTTCTCTTACATGCTAAACAAACGGTCACACCCCAACACACGGGGGCTACGCCAAACTAGCATCAGCAAATCTTCGAGTGCCTACGCACGACATATATCTTACAAGGTCACAAGATACACACCTTATAAACACCTTAACTGAATAAACTAACATACAAGGTTACAAGGTACACAACTGAACACACCTTAAATTGACTCGCATAAACATACAAGGTATATACACCTTATCAATTATAGCTATCGCCGAGCAGCAACCTCTCGAAGTAGTCGCTCGGGCTCCGCAGCGGTCAGCCGAATGATCCGCTCCGCCGCAGGTCGCACAACCTCGTAATGAGGGACAAAATCTACACGAGGTCCTTGGGTATTGGGGAGTCGCGCCACAGAGTTGAAGTTGACCTAAGGGTGCGATATACGCACAAAGGCAAGCGCCACCTGAGCGCCACAAATGAGCTGCTGACGCACGCACTCTCGAACATCCTCCATACGACGAAACAACCTTAGCAAGCTACTTAAGCTATTGGGAGCAACGTTGAAGGGGTAAAATGCTCGACGGACTGAAGAGAGGGCCTCTCGACAAGACTCAACGAAAAGTTGCGTCTGACTCACCCGATACTGCAGGGTAGCCAAGACAAAACCTCTGCTACGGTCAGACCCAAAGTTGCTCGCGTGAGGTTTGGAGCTGTTCGATTCACAAACAATGTGATTATCTACCCAGTGACCCTCACACGCTCCATCAGGTTCAACAACTGCGTGAACAGAAAACGCGTCAGATCACAAGGTGTTATCTTTAACATCAGGTTTGGAGGTGTTTAGTGTGCAGGTGTTATCTTTAACATCAGCATCGATCACCGAAAAGATCGGTGAAGATTGGGCTAAGAGATTTGGGACAGAGAGGAACCGGATTATTCCGGGAAACCGGATATTCCGGTTAGGATGTTTTCTGTCCAGTTCGGGACAGTGAAGAGCCGGAATATTGGTACCGGATTATTCCTATCATACCGGATATTTCAGTTGAGGAAGTTTCTGCTCAAAATCGACAAAGGACTGAAGTTGGATCTCACGGAAGTGAACCAAATTATTTGAACCGGATTATTCCGGAGCAACCGGAATATCCGGTTCAGGTGCCTGCGCAAGACAGAAGCCAACCGGATTATTCATACCAGATTATTCAGAGGCAATCGGAATATCCGGTTGAGGTCAACGACGTCGAAGCAGATATGAAGAAATATCCGACCGGATATTCCGGTACCAGTTTTTCAACCAAACGGCTAGATTTGAGGAGGGGGTATAAATACCCCTCCTCTTCCTCCTTGAGCTCTAGTTCTTCCCTCTAGCATTCAATATCATTTAAGATCTCACCAAATCCGCCATAACTTCCAATTCCTCCCACCAAACTTGTTGATCGTTGGAGGACTAAAGGAGAAGGCCCCGATCTACATCTTCACCGAGTCGTTCTTCATTTCCCCCTCATTAGCTTGAGGGATCTAGCCTAGGGTTTCCTCTTGTCGAGAACTTAGGCATCTTGCTACTCTTGGTGATTCAAGATTGTTGGGAGCCCCCAATTTGGTTATGGGTGTGTGCCCCAAGTTGTTTGTAAAGGATTCGATTCCCGCCTCAAAGGGGATCAATAGTGGAAGGTGGACTAGGCCTTTGTGGAGGGGTTCATCGGAGAATAGGGTGAGGCCTTTGTGGTGTTGAGTAGGCCTTTGTAGCGAGCTCACAGCCCTCCAACGAGACGTACTCCCTTAACAAGGAGAAACTCGGGATTACATCGTGTCTCCGCGTGCTTCATATCAGTTATCTCGTTCCCTTCCTCCTTTACTTGTACTTGCATTGTGTTTGTTGTTATCCTTGTCATATAGGTAAATTCAGCATAGTTGCATTATCTAGAGAATTTACCTTTATGTAAAGCCTAAACTGGTAGAAAAATTAAAATTGGTTGTAGCAGCTATTCACCCCCCTCTAGGTGCCCATACATTACTTTCAACCTTGTCCAGGTCACCCCCCCCTCTAGGTGCCCATTCATTAACCTCATCCTTGGCAACTCATGAAAGCCAAGGAACCGGAAGTCTCTACTTCACCTCCTCCGGACAAAGTTCCGGATGGCGCCAAGAAAGGGGATGATGGTGATCCATCTAAAAATGCTTCCGCTGACGACTCCACCGATAAGGGTACAGAAGGAGATGGAGAATATCACTCCGTCAAAGGACGTTATTCTCCCGATCCTCTCGTCCCACGTCCTCATATAATTCCTAGGGGAGATCCACCTAAAATTGATGCCTTTTCTTTTCATGAATGGCAATATTACATGGAAACTCACTTGAACTCTTCTTGTATAGAGGTTTGGAGGGTCACTCGTGATGGATAAAGGCCTCATGACCCCAAGAACTTGACAAGAAGAGAAGCCGTAGATTGTCAACTCAACTACACCGCCTTGTCAATTCTTCAACAAGTCGTGGGTCCTAACCACATGCCGGATCTTCAACAATATTCCACCGCCAAGGAAACATGGGACGCACTTGTCGTCATGTTTGTGGTCAATGAAAGCATGCAAAGGAATAGGTATGATGCCTTGAGAAATGAGGCCGAAGGTTTCTATATGAATGATCGAGAGATCCATGAAGACATGTACCGAAGGCTCAAGACTCTTTCCACCACAGTCTCCAATGTTGGTGCTAAGTACATTGATGATGCTTAGATCAAGAGGAAGTACATGATTGCTCTCATGCCATTTGAGCCCGCGGACTTGAAGAGAATTCAAGGAAGACATGACTTTGCTTCTTTGACCTCAACCCAAGTTATGAAAGAGATGTGCTCCTATCAAGTGCAAACCAAGAATGCTCTTGACAACCGTGCTAGGGCTATAGGAATGCACAAAGGGGCATCGGTTTCTTTGAAGGCCAAGGTTGTGTTAAGAGAGGTTGAGTATGAAGAAGAGGGCCATGAGGATTTGGCTCCATTGAAGGATCAAGAATATGATCTCGTGCTCAAGGATATTATTGCTCTCACCGTGCAAAATTTTTGGAGGAATCCTCCCAAGGCCAAGGTATATGTTGAGGAGAATACCAAGTCTCGCTATGGCAATGATGGGACTCAACGAGTTAGGTCTTGCTTCAATTGTCAATATAAGCACAATTTCATTGCGGAGTGTCCCTATGAAAATAGAGAACTCCATGGTGGCAAGCTCATTCGCAAGTACAAGTCCAAGGTTGGCTACAAGAAACCTCACTTAAAGAAGAAACCATTCAAAAAGAAGTCCCCCACCAAGTTTGTTCTAGTGACTCAAGAGGAGTATGATTCCGGAAGTGATTAAGAAGAGAAAACCACAAGTGAAGTGGCCGCTCTTGCTATTGCTTCTACTCCATCATCTTCATCTATCTTTGAATCCCCCAATGAGAATCATCCTCACCCAAATGCTAGGTGCTTCATGGCTAAGGCCTCGGAGGTATCACCTTCTCCCAACTCTAAGACCCCAAGTGAACTTGAAAATCATGCTAGTATTAGAGTAGAAGATGAAATTCTCTCTTTGGAATGTTTTATGTCTAACATACAAGGGGAGACCAAGAAGTACTTTGATCATCTCATGAGCCAATTGGGAGAGGCACATGAAGCTCTTGAGAAGAAATGTGAGATCGAAAGAAGGGATGTGGATGAGATAGCATCTCTCTCTATGACTCTTGAAGAAGAGCATGATGGTAGAGTTTCTCTTGAGGAGGAACTAGAATCTATTGAAGAGTCACATAATGAACTTGTTTCCAATATCACTAAGGAACATGACCTTGCAATTGCTAAATATATAAAAAGGCTAAAAAGGATAAGGTTGAGTTTGGTGTTGGTCATGGTAAACTAACCGAGGAGTTTGAAAAACTAACCAAGGATCACAAGGCTTTGGAGAGTCAAAATTCTTCCCTCAAAGAGTTGCATGAACAACTTCAAACTCAACTTAATCAACTTAACAACCCTATCACCTCTACTTCTTATTGTGATCATGCAAATATTATTGAGGGAAATACTAGGTTGAAGGAAGAGCTAGCAAGGCTCAAGGGCAAAGTCCCACAAGTTGAGAAGGTTGTGGTCTCTATTCCACAAGTGGTTTCCCCTTGTCCTCACGTGGTTGTTGCTAGACCACAAATGATTGCTCCAAGGCAACAAGTGGGCAAGCAAGGTCTTGGCTATGTTGCCACGAAGAAGAACAAAAATAAGAAGAGCAATAAGAAGGCCAACAATGGTGCTTCGGGTGGTGTTGTCATTAGGGACAACACTACTCGTAGCACACCCGCACAAGCTAGCAATGTTGCTTCAAGTAGTGGTGTCATGAGGGACAACACTACTCGTAGCATTCCCGCGGGAGCTAACAATCTACACCATTTCTTATATGTTGATTATTATGGTGTTGTGCAAGCTAAATATGTTGGTCCTATTTAGGGTTACATTGACTATACCATTTGGGTTCCAAAGACCCTTGTTGCTAACATAAAGGGACCCTCCCCGAGTCCTAACTCTAGTCAATGATCTCTTGCAGGACTAGGCTTCCGGTGGGTCTAAATGGATAATTGATATTGGATGCACTAGTCATATGACCGGAAGCAAAGAACTTGTTACAGAGTTGCGCCCAAATGATATTGATGCTACCGTCACCTATGGAGACAAGTCCAAGTCTAAGGTATCGGGGTTTGGCAAGGTTGTGATTTCTCCTGATATAACTATCGTGGACGTCATGCTTGTTGAATCCCTTGGTTACAATTTACTTTCAGTTCGTTCATTAGGGGAGATGGGTTTCTCCGTCTTCTTTGATCCTGATATTGTGGTCCTTTTGAGAAGCAAGACTCTTGACGTCGCATACGTGGGACATGTTGAAAATGAGTTGTTCGTGGTGGACTTTTCGAAGTCTACCAACTCTCAATCAATGTGTCTTTTCGGAAAGGCGGCCGTGGGGTGGTTGTGGCATCGCCGCTAATCCCATGTCAACATGAGAACTTTGCAAAGTCTTCACAAAGGTGGCCTTATCCTTGGACTAAAAGAAAATGTTTCCTTTTCCAAAGATCGCGTTTGTAGGTCGTGCGTTGAAGGAAATATGCATGATGCCTCCCACAAGGCCAAGACTATTATCTCATCAAAGAGGATCTTGGAGCTTCTCCATGTTGATCTCTTTGGTGCCGTGCCTGAGGCAAGTCTTGGAGGCAATAAGTATTGCTTGATGATTGTTGATGACTACTCAAGATACACATGGGTCTATTTCTTCAAGTGCAAGAGTGAGACCTAACAAACCATCATAGACTTCACCAACCAAGTGCAACGTCAACATAGTGTCCAAATCATGGCCATTAGGAGTGATAATGGCTCCAAGCTCAAGAACTACACTTTGAATGAATTCCTTAGTGATGAGGGTATTCGTCATCAATATTCCGCCACCTACACCCCACAACAAAATGATGTAGCCAAGCAGAAGAATAGAACTCTATTGGATATGGCAAGGACAATGTTGGCGGAGTACTCTTCTCCCCAATATCTTTGGGCGGGGGCTATTTCTACCGCATGCCACTCCTCCAACTGCCTCTACATCCGCAAAGGCTTGGGCAAGACTCCATATGAGATCCTCACCGGCAACAAGCCCAACGTCTCCTACTTCCGTGTATTCGGTTGTAAGTGCTTCTATTTGATCAAGGGTGTTAGGTTGTCTAAATTTCAATCCAAAACTATTGAGGGTATATTTGTTGGTTACGGTGCCGAATCCCACACTTATAGAGTCTTTGACAAAGCCTCACGGATTGTCATAGAATCTTGTAGTGTGGTTTTCGATGAAAATGATGGCTCCCAAGTGGCGCAATTTCATGTTTCTAATGTAGATGTTGAAATGCCTCAAGAAGCCATAGGAAGGATGGGTGTGGGATTTTTCCGCCCCATTGAGGGACACCTTATGGCGACTCGAGAAGGTCTATGATGTACCCAAGTGGAGACCTCCTCTACAATAGAAGAACAAGACAATGAGCCAAGTTATGCACCTAACCAAGGACATGTTGAAGACCCTCTTCTTATTGATCAAGTTACTACGCAAGATGCAACCACTCCTATCATTCATGCTAGTCAAGATCAATGCCAAGATCAACCATCCTCATCCTCCTCTCCTCAAGTTGAAGCTAGTATTGAAGAAGTTGTTGTTGATGATGATGATGATGATCAAGGCCAAGTTGGTCAAGACGGGGACCCAAATGATCAAGATGATCAAGTGATTCCTCCTCGCAATAATGAGGAAATCGAAGCCCGTCGTGCTAGAAGGATAAGAAGAGCTTTGAAGCAAATTGATGCTCAAGACAACTAAGTGTTGGAAGATGTTCAAGCTCGAAGATCCACAAGAAGGCAAATGGCACATTTTAGTGAGCATCAAGCTCACATATCTATGGTGGAACCAAATAAAGTGTTTGAATCTCTTGAGGACTCCGATTGGGTTGAAGATATGCATGATGAGCTCAATAACTTTGAGCGCAATAAAGTTTGGAAGCTAGTTGAGAAGCCCAAAGATTTCCACAATGTTATTGGCACTAAGTGGATATTCAAGAACAAGCAAGATGAGCATGGCATTGTCATAAGGAACGAGGCAAGATTGGTGGCTCAAGGCTACACGCAAGTGGAAGGCATTGATTTTGGTGAGACCTATGATCACGTGGCTCGCCTTGAGACCATCCGTATACTCCTTGTATATGCATCTTCACATAATTTCAAATTGCAACAAATGGATGTCAACAGTGCTTTCTTGAATGGTCCACTAAAAGAGGAGGCATATGTTAAGCAACCTCCGGGGTTCGAGAATCTCAACTTTCCTAACCATGTATACAAACTTGATAAAGCACTCTATGGACTTAAAAAAGCACCACGTGCGTGGTATGAGCACCTTAGAGAGTTGTTGGAAGGCCGTGGTTTCAAAGTTGGGAAGATTGACCCCACCCTTTTCACAAAGAGGGTGAAGGGAGAGCTTTTCATATGCCAACTCTATGTGGACGATATTATCTTTGGCTCAACTAACCAAGATTTTAACAATGAGTTCTCAAAGCTTATGAGTGACATGTTTGAGATGTCCATGATGGGAGAGCTTAAATTCTTTCTTGGCTTCGAGATCAAGCAATTGGCTCGTGGGACTTTCATTTCTCAAGCCAAGTACACCCAAGACATTCTCAAGAGGTTTAATTTCCAAGGTGCAAAATGAAGCCATCACCTATGCAAGTCAAATGCCACCTCAAGCGCAATCCGGATGGTAAAGATGTGGACCAAAAGTTGTGTCTTTCTATGATTGGTTCTTTGCTTTACCTTTGTGCATCTAGGCCCGATATCGTTTTGAGTGTAGGTGTGTGTGCAAGGTATCAAGCGGCTCCTAAGGAAAGCCATTTAGTGGCGGTCCATAGGATCTTTCGGTATTTGGTTGATACCTCAAGGTTTGGTTTGTGGTACCCAAAGGGGGGCACAATTCTCTCTCAAGGGATACACGAACTCGGATTGGGCCGGTGATCAAGATGATAGGAAGTCTACTTCCGGGGCTTGCCAATTTCTTGGTAGGTCCTTGGTGAGGACTTGGTCTTCCAAGAAGCAAAATTGCACATCTCTCTCCACCGCCGAAGTCGAGTACGTGGCCGCTGCAAGTGCTTGCACCCAATTGCTATGGATGAGGCAAACCCTCAAAGAGTATGATGTTCACTTGGAGAAGGTTCCCCTCATGTGTGACAATGAAAGTGCCATCAAGATCGCCTACAACCCCGTGCAACACACAAGAACGAAGCACATTGAGATTCGTCACCATTTCATATGGGATCATGTGGCAAGAGGTGATATTGAGCTAGCATATGTCCCCACCAAGGATAATCTCGCGGACATCTTCACGAAGCCTTTCGATGATGCAAAATCCATGTTCTTGAGGAATGAGCTAAATATCATTGATTCTAGGAGTTTGACTTGAAGATCTTGCACACACCCCTATAATTGTGACGTGTTTGGGTTTAGGTGTAGGCGTGGACATAGGAGGGGGGTGTTATCCTAACACATTGGGTTCTCCCTCCCCCCATTATGCCCAAAGCAAAAACTTCATTGGTATTTCTCTTTTTCTAATGTTGAATTGTGAGCTTCAATGTAGAGTATTGGCTATGCACCCAAGATATATCTTCGCAGTGTCATACCATGATCTCTTACATGGTGGCTTAGGCCACCAACCTCTTCTTTGTGAAGAGTTGGATCTTAGTTGGGGCTTATTCGATATTTCATTGCATTTATCTTGTTTTTTCCTATCTAAGTGTTTTCGTAGGAAAATCTCTCTCAATTGGTCTTTTTGATTGTTTGATTCTTGCAATAGAGTGAGATAAGTACTACTTTCAGTTTGGTGTTTCTATCCTAAGCCTTCCTACCCAAAAACCAAACTCTATCTAGCACATTTGTCAATCCATTGAAACTAGGAAGTTTTGAATCAGATGGTAGCCGGAATTTCCGGTTCAGTTTTGAACCGGAATATCCGGGTGGTACCGGAATATCCGGGTCAAACTTGAACCGGAATATCCGGTCCGGCGCATCTTCACTTATTCGGAGGGGCACGGGGAGAGAGGCAGTTCTTGCCTTTTCTCCCCCAACTCCTCTTCTCCACCAAAGCGTCATCACCTTGATTCTTGGCCTCCCGGGCCACTTCCTCCATGGGATCTGCGATTTCTTGCCCGGATCTTGTTCCCCTCCTCCTTGGGAGCGTTTCCATCCAAGCGTCTTCATCCATGGACGCCGGTAAAGTTCAAATGCTTTGAATCTTGGTGCCATAACCCTACCCCTCCATGGATTTGTGTTTTTCTTGACAATGCTTGGTAGTGATTGCTCCTTAAGGTACCCTGTGCATGCTAGAGACAATAGGTTAGATTCACATGTCATCGATCTATTTTTCAACTTTAGTTTAGAATCAATCTAGTGCTGGTTTCGTGCTATCAGAATATCCGGTTAAGTTTTGAACCGGAATATCCGGTTGTGTTCTGTCGAGCAGTCGGAATATCCGGTTCAGTTTTGAACCGGAATATCCGGTGGTATTCTGTCACACACTCAGAATATCCGGTGGTATTCTGTCACGCACTCGGAATATCCGGTAAAGAACTGAACCGGAATATCCGGTTGAGTTCTGTTCCGAATTTCATCAGTACTAGTTTGATCCTAACTAGAATTAATTCTCGATCATACCATGGAATCTTCCCTATTGTTTTTGCGTATGATTCCTCCATTTTTTGACATATGTGGACTTACCCCTATTTCTCCCTCTATGATTCTCCTTCACATGTAGCTCTCACGCTGACAAGTTGTGGCCTCACAAGCGTCCTTCGTATAAGGACACTAGTGATGAGGATCCCGGTGATGCTCGCCCTCCAAGGAAAGCTATTGCCAAGGGCAAGACTCTCTCCTCGAAGCCATCAAAGAAGAAGAAAGGAAAGGCATCTAGAAAGAACTACAAGACATAAATCTCCACTCAGGACTTTGCTCAGATCAGGCAGAAGGATTGGTACAACACTCCCCGTGATGTGGAGTGTGAGGATGCTTGTTTCTGGTGCTTGGAGCAGTCATATATCTATGCGGACATCTACTCCGACTACAAGTTCCCTATCCGACAGATGCATCCTACCAAGTTTCAGTTGATCAGGGACAAGGAAGAGTTTGATGATGCTGCGAGTATCATAGAGAGGTTCGGTCTTGTGAGGCTTCTTGAGACCCGCTACCCCTACAACACCGAGCTTGTTGTTTAGTTCATGTCCATAGTGGTGTTTGACAACAATATTCCTTGTGGTCTGAACTGGATGACTCAGTCCACTCCTTGTCAGGCGCCATTCCACAGGCTGGGTCGTCTGCTTGGGTACTCGCACAACTCTCATCCTCCACTTGGTCACCGTATGCATGAGGTGGAGAGACCACAACGGGAGAGGTCCATGGCAGATATGTATGCTCCAGGGTTCACTATTGGGAAGCTGGAAGGGCTCCTCCCCTTCTATGATCAGCTCGTGCGCCTCTTCCGGTCCTTCTTGGTTCCCAGTGGAGGTAACAACGATGCTCTCACCAGTCCTTTGTGCAACCTTCTCATTTTGGTTAAGCAGTGCATGGAGGATGAGGACCCTAATGCCTCCTATATTGTGGATGTCATGGATATCATCTTTCATGAATTGCGCAATGCTATGATTGGTGGGAATACCATACCGTATGGACCATATATCATGATGCTTATCAAGGACACAATGAAGAGGGGGTTCAATGAGTTGCCCAAGGAAGAACATCATTTCAAGAGGTTGTATATCAAGAGGAAGAAGGTTGTTCCTGCTCCTGTTCCTCCTTCTGAGGATGGTTCCTCTAGGGGAGGTGTGGCCCCTTCTAGTGCTCCCCAGCCTGATCCTTCCACCACTCTGCACAATGTCAGGAATCTCTCATGGTTTCAAAGCAACGTGCTATGCATGAAGGTGGATATCCACAAGGAGAAGTACCAGGCCTACCGCAGGGATACAGCCATGTCGAGCACTCAGAGTCAGATCCTTCACCATGTGAGTGGTGCTTCTGGTGATCTTCCTGCCACTCTTGTTCCACAATCCTATTCTCTGTGGTCTTCCAGAGACCGTACCCCTTGGGATAGGATTGAGGAGGCTCTTCATGCCACAACTACTTCTTCCTGTGCTCATGATGGAGATGGTTTTGATGAGGAAGATGAGGATGAGGATGAGGATCTAGAGAGGGAGGCCGAGGGTTCTTCTGACGCGTCAGCTGGAGAGTCGTCTGAGCATTCCGATACTTAGATCATTGTTGGAACGCTAGCACCACTACCTATCTCCTTTTGGTGTCTCGATGCCAAAGGGGGAGAAGTAGTAGTAGGCCTACGGGGTTTTCATGGGTTTCGGGCACAAGCATATGCTTTTACCATTTATTGAGATCTTGTGTCCATTTAGTCTTATTCGTGAACTATTTCCGTTTATTGCCTCGTTTAAAACGATGTGCTATTATGTGTTGTGATCCTATGTTTATTGGTTATCATGGATCATGGATTATCTATCTTATATGTTGAGGATATTATCTCTTATTGTGCTTGGGTACTATTGTTATCATCTCTACGCACAAGGTATATATTCCTCTTTATTCTCAACATATTGTTATATGGTTACTTTGGCATGTTTGCTACTTGTTGGAAATTGATCTCCTTGTATTATTGCACCTTTTACATTTGAGGCAAACAAAAGATGTGCATATAGATAGGGGGAGACATTTCCATTTTGCTTCAAACATGTACTTGCAAATCTTAGTATTGTCATCTAACACCAAAAAGGGGGAGACTGAAAGTGCATTTCGTTTTCCCGGTATTTTGTGTGTTAGTTAACAATACTAAGTACATTATTTATCAAGGTGTTTAGTGTGCAGGTGTTATCTTTAACATCGGCATTGATCACCAAAAATATCGGTGAAGATTGGGCTAAGAGATTTGGGACAGAGAGAAACCGGATTGTTCTAACCGGATTATTCCGGGAAACCGGATATTCCAGTTAGGATGTTTTTTGTCCAGTTAGGGACAGAGAAGAGCAGGCATATTGGTACCGGATTATTCATATCATACCGGATATTCCGATTAAGGAAGTTTCTGCTCAAAATCGGCTAAGGACTGAAGTTGGATCTCATAGAAGTGAACCAGATTATTTCGGAGCAACCGGAATATCCGGTTCAGGTTCTTGCGCAAGACAGAAGCCAACCGGATTATTCATACCGGATTATTCAGAGGCAATCGGAATATCCGGTTGAGGTCAACGATTTCGAAGGAGATCTGAAGAAATATCCCGACTGGATATTCCGGTCCAAACTTGGACCGGATATTCCGGTACCAGTTTTTCAGCCAAACGGCTAGATTTGAGGAGGGGGTATAAATACCCCTCCTCTTCCTCCTTGAGCTCTAGTTCTGCCCTCTAGCATTTAATAGCATTTAAGAGCTCACCAAATCCGCCATAACTCCCAATTCCTCCCACCAAACTTGTTGATCTTTGGAGGATTGAAGGAAAAGACCCCGATCTACATCTTCACCGAGCCGTTCTTCATTTCCCCCTCATTAGATTGAGGGATCTAGCCTAGGGTTTCCTCTTGTAGAGAACTTAGGCATCTTGCTACTCTTGGTGATTCGAGATTGTTGGGAGCCCCCAATTTGGTTGTGGGTGCGTGCCCCAAGTTGTTTGTAAAGGATTCGATTCCCGCCTCAAAGGGGATCAATAGTGGAAGGTGGACTAGGCCTTTGTGGCGGGATTCATCGGAGAATAGGGTGAGCCTTTGTGACATTGAGTAGGCCTTTGTGGCGAGCTCACACCCCTCCAACGAGACGTACTCCCTTAACAAGGAGGATCTCGGGATTACATCGTGTCTCCGCGTGCTTCATATCGGTTATCTCGTTCCCTTCCTCCTTTACTTGTACTTGCATTGTGTTTGTTGTTATCCTTGTCATATAGGTAAATTCACCATAGTTGCATTATCTAGAGAATTTACCTTTATGTAAAGCCTAAACTGGTAGAAACATTGAAATTGGTCGTAGCACCTATTCACCCCCCTCTAGGTGCCCATACATTACGTTCAACCTTGTCCGGTCACCCAAGATGTTGTGCGCCAAGTCAAACTGGATCGCCGTCTTAGCTCTGCACTCAGTCTGCACGAGGGAGTATTCATGAAGAGGATCAGCATCGCCAAGAAAGACTTGCAGGAGACCACCGATATTTGGCGGAACCGGCACATTCACGAGCAATCGCTGGTGCAGCTGTGACAGCACCCGAGAAGCATCACGCAGGGCGAAGCATGCTTTATTCCCGTGCTCCTGCAGCTGAGTGCACGTGTCCGACGGAGCGTCGACTCGGACTCCTCTGGATAGCGCCAACCCAGCTCCAAGGGAATCTAAAGAAGAAAAGGAGCGAATTGATATAAGCAGAGCAAAAAACGCAAGTCACAAATGAGGAAAAATTGCGGCTAACTTACCAGCCAAAGATTGGGCTATGGGGCGAAGAATGCCAACCAAGTCGTTGTCATGTGTCACACCCGCGTCCTGCAATTGCTTCAAAGACTCGTGGGATTCAGCGAGACGCTCGGCTGCGCTCTTGCGACTAGGCTCCAACTCCTTCCGGGTGGATTCCAGCTCTTTCTCAAGGTCTTTCACCCGAGAGGTAGCTTCTGCCTTCTCGGACTTCAAGCGAGTAACCTCATCTGCAACATAGAGTGCGTAATTCAAACAACAGTTGTGACCAAGAAGAAACGGAACCAGAGCAAGAGGCATGTGGCAACTCACCCTCTAGGGAGCGGCCATCTTGGACAAGCTGGTCACGCTCCCCCCGAAGAGAAGTACATTCCGCCTCAGCCGTGAGAAGGCGGCGCCCAAAAGCCGCCAGGAAATCAGGAACAGCCTGCAGAAATTCCTTGCGGGTTAGGAAGATATCACTTGAGCCTATACGCGACTGTACATAGTCAAGTATAGCCTCAGGGGCTACTCCCATCGGGAGCACTGCATGCACCTGATAAAAACCAGAATTAAGAAATAGAAAACAAAGCAAAAGTCTCGACTTGAGTCTATAGCCAACTGCAAGCAGTCGACAATAGACTCGGGGGCTACTCCCATCGGGAGCACTCCTATGCACCCGATACAAAAATAAGAAGACCTCACCTTGCCCTACGCGGTTGACAAAGGTTCAGCCGAACTGGCCAAAATCTCCCTGCTCGCTGACGCCCCGACATCTCCAGGCCGCCCGCCCGCCAAACTAGGCATCATTTGCAGCTGGAGCAGGATTCACGACAACCTCCTTCTGTTTCACGGACAGAGTCGAAGAAGCAAACTAATCCATGCTGATGGTGAAGAGGCTAAAAACAGGAGTTAAAACCAGAAGAGAAGAAAGCAACTTTGAAACAAAGGAAAAAACACACGGGACTCACTTGTCCTCATCATCATCGTTGAGGTTGTACGGGTCCCAGGTTGTGGAGATCTTCGACTGGTGGATGGCGGCAGGAAGCACGTTGAGGGGAGTTGCTCAGATGAGCTCGACCTCCTCGACACGATCATCACTCAAGGAGTTGTCCTTGGAGGTGACCTCGGCCTCCTCCGCCTTGAGACGCTTGCGACAAAGAAGTGGCTCGTCATCCTCCTCTTCCTCCTCGTCCACCTCCTCTTGTTCGGAACTGGACTCCACGTCCGCAACGCTAGCCTCGGGAGGGGCCTCAACGTTGCTCGCCAGAACATCCGAGACGCCATCATCCGCAGAAAGTGGCGGGTAGCACGTCAGCACGTCCTGGTTCTGCAAAGGAAAAAAAAGGAAAAGGAGGTGTCTCAATCGACGAAAACCCAAAACGAGAAGAAATACAGAGTAAAGAGGAAGGGTAGGAAATTTACCTTAGTCGGAGGGTGCTCAGCATCGAAAGGGGTGAGAGGGCATGTCGAGTATCTCTCTCCCTTCTTCAAACTGGAGATGGCCGTGATCTTCTTTTCGAAATCAGCATTCGAAAGAACATCGTCGCACGTACGGCTCCGATCGTTGACGCCCGTGTACTCCCACAAGGTAGTAGGCATCTCTTGAAGAGGTTGGACCCTCCGGTGCAGAAATAGACCCGCCATATGTATCCCGTTCAGCGGAGTTCCCTGCTCCTTATTGCGGAAGTGTGCCACTTTCGCGAGTAGAGGGGAAACTATTTTGGATTCCTCGGCTGATAGCGAGTGCGTCCAAGACTTCCTCCGCTTCAAAATGGCGAACGGGTGGAATTCTGGAATGCCACCCGCGTTGTTATCTTCAACATAAAATCACTTCCGACACCACCTTGAGATGAGTCGACAAAACTCATCTCCAGGCAGGGGAAGTCCTTATTCGCCTGGATCCCGAAGCCTCCGGTCCTCAGCGGCTCTCCGGCCTTTTCGCCTGGCAGCGGCTTCTCCCAGAAAATCCGCACCTGGAAGATGGCCTTCCAGATCCCCCAGTGCGGGCGAATGCCGAGGAAGCACTCGCAGAGCATGATAAAACACGAAATGTGTTGTATCGCGTTGGGAGAAAGGTCGTGCAGCTGTATGCCATAGACATACAAAGAGAGGGAAGGACGAACCTCGGGCAACGTGCTCCGAGAATGTGACGCCTCGATGGCGAGGGGATTTGGCATCTCCTCCTTCTTTGTTGACATCTGGACGCGCTTGGAGTCCTCGGGAGGGAGCATCCCCTCCCTCTGCATCTCGGCGATACTTTTCTTCGTGGCGTTGGACGGGCTCCGGTCGCCCATCCTCTTCACCGGGGCCACCGTGGAGGCGCTTGCCACCTCCTTGCCGGACGCCGCGGCTGCACCGCGCTTCTTGCCTCCTGCCATTGGGACTTGGTTTGTGCTCGCAGAGGGGAAGGTGTGCGGCAGAGGAAGAAGAAGATGAATTGAGGGCCGGGAAAGTTACCTTTTCCCTAAGACTCGTTATTTATACTAAGGCTGAGCTACTACGAGTTGTTGATCTATCGACGTGGGACGCATCCCCGCCGCCACGTGCGAAGCAGAAACGAGGAGACGGGGTGCGGTTACCTCCGCACGATCTTTTACGTGAGATCATGCATAATTACTGCACGACCGGCGGATAAACCGGCACGCGGCCGCCCGTTTCCTGTCAAAAAGCTGGCAAGGTGGGCCTTGCGTGCTCTGCCCCACTTCGTCATGTCCCATCGGGAGCAGACGAGTGCACGGTGACTTCACTGCACACCTCACGACATCTTTCGTATGAGCATCATGACGTGAAACTTCTTTCGCATGGACACTCTGACACGAAATTTCTTTCGTATGAACTTTATGACAAGAAATCTCTTTCGTATAAGATCAAGAAAAAGAAGACTACCTCGCTCGATAGTTATGAAAGATAGCGCCTACGATGCGTCTAAGATAAAACCACGAGTATGCGGCTCCCGCAACTCTACATCACTGTGTGCTAACACAACATCTTAATCCCGGATCGTTCGACCGACTAGGCACATCTGGATGCCGTATTCTTTTGAGTATGAAGGTAAGACTCAAGGATCTCTCCTGTGGGCCTGGAATCGCACTCGAGCTGCATCCTCCAGTAAACTTTCTGTGTCAACAACACGAAGAAAAATCCTAGTGGACGCGCAGGGTACCCCCTCTAAGGTTAAGTTCGACTCGGTAAGACCACCACGGTCAAGTCGGAACGATAACCTCGCCAAGTTCGAGTCGGAGGTCTCAAATTCGTGTAGGCCAGAACTGTTTTTGCCCGAGATGCAATTAATTGGCCCTGATCTTTCGGGAGAGCCAAACGACTGAGCCGCACCCTTCTGTGAAAAAAGCCAACACAAGGCGCATTTATCACTCTATACTCGATTTCATCCCGGAAAGGGTACACACCCTTGAAGTCAGGAATTTGACTGTTCAGTCGCGAGATCCAGAAACGAACTTTGAGTGCTTACTCGACTAAATTCAGTCGAACAAACACTCGGGGTCTACTAACGTGGGGATGACTCTAAGACCTGTCGAGTGGACCTACCTGGTCCAAGACCCAATACTAAAGCCCAACGCGAGGCACCACCCCGCAGCTCTAGAAGGCCCAGTGGAAGCCCACCTGCAAGACTTGCGGATCAAGATGGAAAGTTTCCACCGCCTTAGAGCTAGCGTTTATAACCCCCTCGGGTACGGTTTGAGACCCAGCCACCTATTTAAAGGCTGGGAGAACCACCGAGGGGGATCCAAGCTATTTTCCACCACCATATCCATAGCTCCAGATCTATCTCTCAACTTGCGCACCCATCTTTCTAATCGATCTACTCATA
The DNA here is from genome assembly GCA_028641055.1 of Alopecurus myosuroides. NCBI lineage: Eukaryota > Viridiplantae > Streptophyta > Magnoliopsida > Poales > Poaceae > Alopecurus > Alopecurus myosuroides. Next base: position 181,610,257 of record CM054061.1, on the reverse strand, counting down.
ATACAACTCAAAAGAGAAGGAGTAAGGATTTTACCTCTACGAGGGCCCCAAACCTGGGTAAATCGTGCCCCCTGTTAGCCGACAAAGTTACCAGCGCCTATCTAGCTCTCTTACTCGAAACCCTAGCGGATCATACGAGGGAATTGCCGTTATGACCAATCGACACCACCATTATCATCTCTCAGCAGCTTGATGTTCAAGATAACATCAGCTACTCCTAGACCCTTTATCTCAAAACAACGAGATAAGAAATCCTTAACTTCCTTGATTAAATCAAGATTGGTCCCAAAAATCAATATGTCGTCGACATATAAACATAGAATAACTCCCTCGCCCCCACCATGGCGATAGTACACACACTTGTCAGCTTCGTTTACAACAAAGCCTTCAGCAGTCAGAGTCCTTTCAAACTTTTCATGCCATTGCTTAGGTGGTTGCTTTATGCCGTATAATGACTTCAATAACTTGCACACCTTGCCTTCCTGACCAGGTACTACAAAACCATCTGGCTTCTCCATGTAAATTTCCTCGTCCAACTCTCCATTAAGGAAAACCGTATTAACGTCCGTTTGACGAACGAGAAGACCGTGCGAGGCATCCAGTGAAAGTAGCACACGAATAGTGGTCAATCTAGCCACAGATGAGTACGTATCAAAGAAGTCTTCACCTTCTTTCTGGGTATAACCCTTGGCCACAAGCCTTGCCTTGTACTTCTCAATTGTACCATCAGGCCTAAACTTTTTCTCGAACACCCACTTACATCCTACAGGTTTGCACCCACGAGGACGATCAATGATCTCCCAGGTTCCATTAGGCAAGATGGAATCCATCTCGCAACGGACAACCTCCTTCCAGTAGTCAGCATCAAAAGATGCATAGGCTTCTGAAATAGTCCTGGGTGTGTCATCCACGATGTACACAATGAAATCATTACCAAAGGACTTTGCAGTCCTCTGTCTTTTGCTCCTTACAGGAACTTCATTGTCACCCTCCTCCGGATTCTCAACGTGTTCTATCGGAATGGTGGGTTCAGGAATCTCAGCTAATTCCTGACTAGATGAAACAAGTTTCTCCTGATTTGATGAGCTAGGCATATCCTTCATAGGAAATATGTTCTCAAAGAAAGTCGCATCATTCGACTCCATAATCGTACCAACATGCATTTCGGATACCTTGCTATCAAGAATCTATAACCAATGCTATTAAAAGCATAGCCCAGAAGAACACAATCTACGGTTTTTGGTCCAAGCTTGCGCTTTTTGGGAATTGGTATATTGACTTTCGCCAAGACCCGAAGTATCTAACATGGCATTAACCAAATCAGACAACGTTCGGTTATTTCTTTCAGCCACCCCATTTGAATAAGGTGAGTAGGGAGGTGTCCTCTCGTGAATAATACCGTGTTCAGCATAAAAAGAATTAAACTCGTTGGAAAAAATACTCTCCACCACGATCATACCTAAGCCGTTTAATTTTACGATCAAGTTGGTTCTTAGCTTTGGCCTTATAGTTCTTGAAATAAGTTAAAGGTTCATCTTTAGATTTCAGAAGATACACATAACAATATCTAGTGGATTCATCAACAAGTGTCATGAAATATTTCTTTCCACCTTTTGTCAATACGCCATTCATCTCACAAAGATCAGAATGTATAAGCTCTAGTGGTGTCAAGTCTATCGCCTCCGCAGTCTTATGGGACTTGCGAGATTGCTTAGCCCGAACACACACTTGACATTTGGAACCTTTAATAATACTGAATTTCGGAATTAAACTCATATTTGCTAATCGCGTCATGCAGCCAAAATTAATATGACAAAATCGTGAATGCCAAACATCAGAATCATTATCGTGGCATACATGATTAATAACTTTGGTGCAAATATCTGACAAGGATATGCGGAACAAGCCTCCGCACTCATAGCCTTTACCAATAATTTTCCATACTTGGAAATTACAATTTTATTAGACTCGAAAACCAACTTAAAACCATCTCGACACAGACGTGAACCGCTGACGAGAGTTTTATTGATGGAGGGCACATGATGAACGTTGTTCAGTCGCACGATCTTCCCCGAAGTAAACTTCAGATCGACCGTACTAACACCACGAACAGTAGCATATGATCTGTTCCCCATCAGCACGGGGGAAGTCCCTGTGACCTGGTAAGAACAGAACATGGAAGCATCAGCACACACATGTACATTGGCACCTGTATCAATTAACCATTCAAGAGTATGACAAACTGAAAGAATAGTAGGAACTATACCGTACCCAGTATCATTCATCTCAGTGTCACCAATGACAATATTAGCGGTCTTGCCGCTATTCTCCAGCTGCTGCAGCTCATGTCGCTTAGGACATCTTGAAGCCCAGTGAGTTGGGTCACCACACACATGGCAGGACCCCTTCTTCTTCTTGAAGTTGGTAGAGTGCGACGGCTTGATCTTGCCATCGAGTTTGCCTTTAAACTCGGATTTCTTCTTGTTATATTTAGTATTGTTGGGCGGGTAGTGTTTCTTCTGTACCACATGGGAAGCAGAACCTAACTCAGCAACCCGAACGTGTACCCTTTGCTCTCGCCTTCTCTTCCACATCAAGAGATCCGATGAGGTCCGAAATGGAAAACTCCTGTCTCTTGTGCTTCAGAGAAGTAGCAAAGGTGCTCCATGATGATGGAACATTGGCAATGATGCCTCAGGCCACAAATTTTTCCGATAACATACACTTAAAGTGCTCAAATTCTTTAGCGAGTGATTGTAACTCATGAGCCTGTTGAACAACAGAACGCTCATCAGTCATCCTGTAGTCATAGTATTGCTCCATGACATACAGCTCGCTGGCAGCATCCGAGGCCCCAAATTTGGTCTCGAGTGCATCCCACTTATCTTTGCTGTTATCACACGACATATAGGGATCCACAATGAAATCATCAATAATACCGAGGAGGGCACTTTTAAACATAGTGTCCATATTCTCAAAAGCATCCAGCTGTGCTAGATTGAGATCGCCCTCAGGCTTGCCTTTGGTGGCCGCATAGCATCGCAAGGTTTCAAACCATAGCACTGCTCTCGTGCGCCACCTCTTATAGTCCACAGGCTTGAAAGGGTTTGTCCTTGTTGCCGCAATAAAAGCGGGTGCAGTTGTAGTAAATTGCCTATAATCAGGTTTTTGGATTGTTGAATATATTAGCAATTTAGCATATGATTTAATCCAAAATAGCATCAAATAAATTATGACCGTAGCAAATACAGTAAGCATGCACATATCGAAATCTAGTGCAGTAGTGAAACCGGTCCAATCTACAGCAAGAACTAGACAAAAGAATTGCAGTAGTATCTCGTACAGATGAGAGAGAGATACGTACGGTGCAGCGGCAATGGCATCGGTTGCGGTGTTGTCGATGTTGTCGCCCATGTCGTCGTCGATGAAGAGGTTGTCGAGATCAGAAAACCAGTCGTCGTTGAGGAAGTAGTCGCCGTCAGCAGTCGCGTGAGTGCGCTCCCCAAAAACTTGATCGTCTCTCTCCCGTACAGGATCACAAGAGGCGGGGTTCCGGAGGCCTGCCGTCCCTTCTCGCGGTGCCAAAAGGAGGGATGGAGAAGACTTGATTGGCGGCGCAGTGGTTTGAAACGGTGCGAAACCATAAGACGAAGTCGTGGCTAGAGTTTACGTATGCGCGTATTTATACTGCGGGCTTGGAGAGACGTGGGAGTAACTCTACGTCCGAGTCGGTTTGGTTCCATGATCCAAAAGGAAACGGAAACGGTGGTCTAGGAATTAACGCGTCCAGTAATTACAAAATTAATGACTCATTAAGTTTTCCCAACCGACAAAATAAACGCTCTCGGAAAATTCCCGCAACCCGCGGCGCGCCGGGCGGCGGAGAAGGAGCACGCGTGTGACACACCTCTCCTTCTGCCTTGCCAACTCATACATGAGTTAGAATGGTTCACCCTATAAGGTGGTGCCATCCTCTCCAAGCTAGCAATGTGGAACTAAAATTTAGTCCACCCTCCACTTGTATTTTTCATGAATGGGCCATAACAATTTCAGAATTTCATTGGGTTTAGTTGGGATAGCCATGTCAAGCCCATAAATTCCAACAACCTCTACTATTAGGCGGCATCAAAAAATTTTGGTTGGTGGCTGAACCTCTCGACGGCTCTGGAGCGTCGAGCCCGGAGGAGCCGCGGGCTTCGTCTGCCTCCACGGCTAGGCGGTGTCACGCCCCGGAAGGGGCGGGGACGGCTGGCTCCGCGCCGTGCCATGACGGAGCAGCGGCTGCTCTTTCCCTTCCCCCCGGCGAGGCGAACCTAGGGCGAAGCAATCGTGACTGCCGACGAGGATGGCGGAGGGAGGCGAGAGCAACAACGTACCTTTTGTTTTTCTGCGATCCTTTTTTTACTGAGCGATGGCGAGCTGGGTCGGGCCGAATGGGCCTGTTACTTGTGTTTCCAACCGAGCGCAACACGGAGCAGGCTGCAGTTTTTGTGATCGTCCTTGGACGTCCATCAGACGGACCAAACACAACTACGTCTTCTATGTGGGCGCTCCACTACCAGTGGGGCAAGGTAATACCTAGCCTCTCGCTAGGGTTTCGGCGACTTCGACGGCGATTCTACCCGGCGAAGGAATCTGACCACGATCGCTCACGGCCGAATCCACGACACCGCTCGGGCTGAATAAGGGGTTGTCCAGCACAGCTACCCGGCCTTGGCGGTGGCAAGGATAGCTAGGGGCGATCGGATCGGGGAGTTGCAGGCGGAGATGGCGGAGGACTCGTCGAAACCGGCTAGGTTTTTCGACATGGACGAGATGCTGAAGAAATTGAAACTGTCAGATGAGGAGAAAGATGGAGTGTTCCTGGCCAAGGCGGATCGGGGTGATCTGCCGGAGGTGAAGTGGATGGCTGTTGCCAAACTCTTGACCATGAAAAGTTTTAGCGAGCAATCCTTGGAGAGGACGATGAGATCGGCCTGGAACACTGCGAAGGACGTCGTGTTTCGATCTATCGAGAGGAATCTTTTCATAGTGCAGGCGTCATGCGCGGGTGATTGGAACCGTATCATGGACGAGGGACCGTGGTTGTTCCGCGACCAAGTGTTGATGTTCGAGAAGTTTGATGGAGCTACTTCAGTTCCGAAGGTGATGCCTAACCGGGTGAGAGTGTGGGTTCAGATCCATAGAATCCCACCTCTGTACCGAACGGAGAAAATTTTGCGCCAGGTAGCATAAAAAATCGGAGAGGTTGAGAAGGTGGAGGTGAGAACTGTCTCCTTCGGAAACGGGGAGTTTCATAGAGCAAGGGTGAACCTAAGTGCAGAGAAACCGCTCCAACGGGTGGTGTTCTTCAACCCGGAGGGGAGCGAGAGCATGGTGTTCCCTGTGTTGTACGAGAAAATGCCGAAATTCTGTGAACACCGTGGCAAGATGGGACACGAAGCTGGAGAGTGCGGAATTGGAGAATTTTCGGAGGAGGATCTTCAGTTTGGACGATGTATGCTGGCGATGGAGTCTACTTGGCACCAGAGCACGCCTCGTGTGCGCAAGATGTTTGCAGCTAACTGGGACGGGAATAGAAGTGGAAGAGGAGACGCGACGAGTGAGAGGGGACGACACCCAGCTCGCGGCGGTGGGCGAGCTCGTTTTGGTGGCGGACGAGGAACAGATAGAGCAGAAGTTTGGAAGGAGAAGGTGGCTGGGGATATCGCAAGCAAGACGGTGGCTAAAAAACGCAATTCGGGTGATGCTGGTTTCGAAGATGAAGGGGAGCTGCTAGACACGGCGTCGAGCCCACTAAAAACAGTCCCCGAGGGGATGACCTCTGAAGGGGGGAGGGTATCAGCGAAGAAGCAATTGGATATGGGGGAGAATAATCTAGCTCTGGCACTCGTGCCACCGCCCCCGCCAGTTTATGTCACACCAAAGGAGAAGAAGAGACAGAAGAAGGAAGAGGAAGGAGAGACCAAAAGCACAACTGGAAATGATCATTTGGCGGGCTCCCGCGTGGAGCACCGCCGGGTGCAATGAGTTGTGCATCGTGGAACTGTCGCGGACTCGGCAACGCCGCGACAGTGAAGGAGCTCCGTGATTTTGCTCGGAGCGTTGCCCCCTCGATCCTGTGTGTATTAGAGACTCAAGTTCATCGATCGAGGGTAGAGGGGCTTAAGCATACGCTAGGGTATACTAATGCTTTTGCTGTGAGTAGTTCTGGCCGTAGTGGTGGCCTAGGGATCTTCTGGAATGATTCAATAAAGGTCGAGATTCTACCTTACTCGCAATATCATATCGAAGTCATTGTTTCAGAAGCAGATGGTTCGCCGTGGAGACTTACTTGTGTCTACGGTGAAGCTCAGACGAGGGAGCGATACAAAACTTGGGACTTGATGAAATTCATCAAATCAGCGTCAGATCTCCCGTGGGTTTGCATGGGGGACTTCAACGAGGTGCTCCACCGCTCGGAGCATGTGGGGGTGCAGGAAAGAAGTTACGCACAAATTGAGGGATTCCGTGACGCTGTGGATGTTTGCGGCCTAAATGATCTAGGCTATGAAGGACGGAGCTGGACTTACGAGAAGAAGGTAACGGGGGGTACGTACTGTAGGGTCCGTCTCGACCGAGCTCTGGCTACGGCGGAGTGGAGTGAACGGTTCCCGCTAGCGACAGTACGGAATATGACAGCAGCAGCATCGGACCATGGTCCAATCTTGTTAAGCTGGGCTAGAGAAGCAGTTCGAAGGAGACAACAGAGAGGAAGGTTCCGATATGAGGTTATGTGGGAGGACCATACGGATTTTAATCCTCTGGTTACTAATGCATGGCGAGACGCAGGTGAGGCACGAAACCTGTTGGAATTCCAGAATAAGATGAAAGAATTCTCGGGAAATCTCGCCACGTGGAGCAGGTCATCTTTCGGCCACGTTAGACTGGAGCTCGGTAGACTCAAGGCGGAGCTAGAGGAGTTACAGAGAGATCCAAACAGGATGGGGCCGTCGCATACGGAGATCAAGATCACTGATCGTATAGTGGAGTTGAACTATAGAGAAGAGATTATGTGGCATCAACGGTCCAGGGTCCAGTGGCTCGCCGCAGGTGATAAGAACACCAAGTTTTTTCATTTGAGACTGAGTCAGAGAAGGAAGAAGAACAAAATTAGTCGATTAGTTAAGCCAGATGGGCAAGTGACAGAGGACGAGTCGGAGATGAGAGCTCTAACAGTGGAGTTCTATAAAAATCTCTATACCTCGGAAGGCACAGCAGATATGGGATCGGTACTGGATACGGTTCCTTGCAAGGTTACTAGAAGGATGAATGACGCCCTGATTGCACCTTTCACGGAGAGAGAGGTAAAAGTAGCGTTGTTTCAGATGTTTCCGACCAAGGCTCCAGGGCCAGATGGTTTTCCTGCCCATTTTTTTCAGAGATATTGGGAGGTGTGTGGTGCAGAAGTGACAGCAATCGTGCTACGGGTGTTGAAGGGAGAAGATGACCCATCTTTGATAAACAATACTTTCGTGGTACTGATTCCGAAGGTGGCGAGTCCGGAGGAGCTTGGTCAGTTCAGGCCAATTAGCCTATGCAATGTGATTTATAAGATGGCATCAAAAGTGGTAGCTAATAGGCTAAAGGTAATTTTACCGGAAATTATTTCGGAGGAGCAGTCGGCTTTTGTGCCGGGACGGTTGATTACAGACAACATTATTACAGCTTACGAGTGCCTGCACTTCATGAAGAGGAAGCGAGCAAGAAATCGACAGTGTTGTGCTCTCAAGCTGGATATGAAGAAAGCTTACGACAGGGTCGAGTGGAGTTACCTAGAGGCTATAATGATAAAGCTAGGTTTCCACCGAAGCTGGGTTGATATGATCATGAGGTTGGTGTCCTCGGTGTCCTTTGCAGTCCTCTTTAATGGAGAGTGCACCGAGTCTTTCACCCCGACACGGGGAATACGTCAGGGAGATCCCATCTCTCCCTATCTTTTCTTATTGGCAGCAGAGGGCCTCTCGTGCGTGTTAAAACATCGAAACGAGTCATCGGTCTTAAGTGGGATAAAAGTGGCGCCATCAGCCCCGGTGGTCAGTCACCTACTCTTCGCGGATGACAGCCTGTTGCTATTCAGAGCAGATAGGGAGAATGCAGTGGAAATCAAGGATGTATTGGAGGTTTATTGTCGAGCGTCAGGGCAACAAATCAACAAAGAGAAGTCGTCTATTCATTTTGCCAAGGGTTGCTCACAGATCAATAGAACGGAGGTAATGGAGCTGCTTCAAGTACACAATGAAGCATTGAGTGAAAAATATCTAGGCATGCCCACGGATGTTGGAGTTTCCACTAACGGTGCGTTCAAGTATCTGAAGGACAGGGTGTGGAAACGAATACAGGGATGGATCGAGATGTTGCTATCTTCAGGTGGCAAGGAGGTATTAATAAAATCAGTGATCCAAGCAATTCCGACATATTCGATGTCGTGTTTTAAACTACCCCGAGGTTTATGTGAGCACATCAATACATTGCTAAGGAAGTTCTGGTGGGGGAGTAAAGGAGGCAAGAGAAAGACGTGCTGGGTGGCTTGGGAGGAGATGACCAAACCAAAAAACCAGGGAGGGCTGGGATTCCGTGACATAGAATTGTTCAACTTAGCCCTACTAGCACGGCAGGCGTGGCGGATGGTACAGGATCCGGACACTCTGAGTGCTCGAGTCCTCAAGGCAGTTTACTTTCCTTCGGGGGAGTTCTTGGAAGCAGAGCTTGGATCGAACCCGTCAAGGGTATGGAGAGCGATAGTGGAAGGTAAAGACGTGTTGCGGCAAGGGCTTATCCATCGGATCGGCACTGGACAGGGGACCAATATATGGAACACAAATTGGCTGCCGAGGGATGGCTGTCTGAGGCCAATAGCATGTGTTATGGACGAACCACCGCAGATGGTGAGTGAGCTCATTAACTCTCACACTCGATCTTGGGATGAGGAGAAGGTTAGGCAGTGTATGCTACCCATGGACGCTGAGCTGGTGCTTAGTATCCCGCTCCCGTCACGGCAACAGGAGGATTACTGGGCTTGGCACTACGACCGACGGGATCTGTTTTCGGTTCGCTCGGCGTATCGTATGCTGTGAGACACAAAGGGCAGGAGGACTGCGTGGCTGCAGGAAACGGCGGAAAATTCAGACAAGAAGAAGGGAGAAAGGGAATGGACAGAACTTTGGAAGGTCCGGGTTCCCGCGAAACTGAGGGTTTTCTTATGGAGGTTAGCCAAGCAGACCTTGCCATCAGCGGCGCTCTTGCATCATCGACACATGGCCAGGGACAGCGCGTGCGCCATCTGTGGAGCTCACGATTCTTGGAAGCATGCACTCTTGGAGTGCAACCTCGCACGGTGCGTGTGGGCACTGCTCCCGGACGGCATTGTGGATGTGATAGCTAACATACAAGAACAAGACGCAAGGAGATGGCTCGCAGAAGCAATTGGTGCGTTATCACATGAAGAACTCACGAAGATGGTGGTGGCCCTTTGGGCAATTTGGTACGCGCGGAGAAAAGCAATTTACGAGAACATCTACCAAAGCCCATTATCGACTCTCAGCTTCATCGAGAGGTTTGTTCAAGACCTACAGACTCCAGCGGAGCAGCGAGCGACGACGAGAGGTGTGACCGCGGCAGCAAAGTGGATTCCACCTCCAGCGGGAAGTGCGAAGATTAATGTGGATGCTGCGTTATCAAAGAACAGCAATATGGCAGCCCTTGCTGCCATAGCTAGAGATCGGACGGGAGCCTTCCTAGGAGCATCAGTACTGGTGCTAACGGGTGCGAACCAGCCGGAGACGCTAGAGGCAGAGGCGATCCGGGAGGGCATGGCGCTGGCCATGGACCTTCAGCTGAACAGGATCAAGATTGCGAATGATTGTGCGGGTGCGATCCGAAGCATCAACGAAGGAGAGTTTTTATGTCAGTATGGTCAGTTAGTGAAGGAGATTGTGGAGACGAAGCGTGGTTTCGAGGAATGCGAGGTGGCTCATGAAGGACGAAGATCTAACAGTGATGCTCACTGTCTAGCTAGAGGAGGTTTATACCTCGGTTTGGGCCGCCATGTTTGGCTCCAAACTCCACCTGATGGTGTGCTTGTAAACATCTTAAGCACTTGATAGGTTGTAAGCTACTCAAAAAAAAAACTACGTCTTCTATCAAAAAAAAAAACACAACTACGTCCATCTATAGTACTTGCTCCAACGTCAGAGGACCTCCCGTAGTCCCGTTCCGAGCGATGCACATGGCCAGTTCCCCTGCCAAAATAAACAAGCAAGGCGAGGAGGAGGTCCGGATCCACGAACGGCGGTCGAAGCGGCTGCGCCCGGCACCCGGCCTCGTCGACGGATCTGGCAGCGGCAACGGTGTGCGTGCGTCGAGGCTGTTGCACTCCTGGTCTACCCCGACGACAAGTGCGTTGTTGTTCAAAAAAAAAAATTGGAAGTCCTACCTTCAGCCTCTGCACCAAAATATATACACAGCCAAATTTTTATTAAAATTAAAGACGAGACCACAATCTTACAACGAAATTACAAAGATCAATTGGAAGCCACCTTCATGACAACAAAAATCATCGAACCTACAAACTTGATGAAGGGGTGGTCCAGCTGTGTGCCTTGACCTCACACACCAACACGCATCATCTAATCAGGCCGCCTCTACCAAGCCGCCCGATGGCGAGCCGAGAGCGCGAGCCGATTCAACAAGTCTACAGTGTGCACCGATGCGCACACTCGGAAACTGCCGTCGCCATCTTATGCCAAACCATCTTCAAGAGAGATCCATGCAAAGAGCTTATCAGGCATGTCATCGATTCCACCATGGCATCAGACTGCGCTTCCACCCTGCACGTGTCCAACAACACACGTCCGCAGGTCGAGTCCCCACTGTACCACACCGCCAAGACTCATCGCCGTCAACGCAGAAGAAGCACGCCACACAGCCGATCCACCTCGAGCCCACTTCAGCCGAAGTATGCTCCAAAAACGATGCCCTCAAGAGGGGTAACGACGCCGGGCGCCGCCATCGTCCAATCCGGGAGGCCTATATCTGGGGTTTCCCCGGAGCAGCCCGAATAAAGTGATGGCAGCAGCGAATATGATGCCTTCGACAAGGTAACGACGACAAGCGACGCCTAGACCGGAGTCAAGGCTCGGTTTTCATCGGCTGCCCCGCCACCTCGATCTCGTCATCAGCTGGACCACCGTCGGACCTTGATGTGCAATCCCAAGATCCCCCACACCAGGACAAACCGGCCGACACCCTTCGGCAGGAGGAGGCCGCCACCCTGGCCTTTAGGTGATGCATGCAGGACCATCGAAATCCATCGCAGGCAGGATCCAAGGGCCTCGTAGCAAGGATCCATGATCCCCGCCGCCGCAACCTCCATCTCCGGCGCCCACGAATCGCGGACCGCCGCCGCCACGCACCACCGAATCCGGAAGAGAGGAGCAGGGTGTCGCCTCCACACCCCACGGACGCGACCCTGCGTTGTTGGCACCGGGAACCTCAAGACGATGGCCACAGAATACTCCATGAGCTTGATCTCCATGCTCGGTGGTTCGCCAGCCTTGGGCTCGGGCGTTGACGGGGCTGCGAGTGTGGCAGCATGGGCCCGCATGGCGAGTCCTTATTTTTAAACTTGTGGCAGGTTTTTGTGATTGGCGGGCTTTTCTCGATCTGGTGGAGATGCTCTCGAGATCGAGCATCGCCGCCTGCAGTGCAGTGCATAATAGATTCTGTCTTGTTACTACTCCCTCCGTCTCGAAATAATTGTCTGTGAATGGATTGAAATTGATATATCTAACACTAAAATATATCTACGTGCATCCATCTCAATAACAATAATTTAAGACGGAGGGAGCTGTTTTTAGCGGTTGTCTTTGCTCCTAGCCAGTGTGTTGTTCTCTATCTAAAAAAACTACTGTGTTGTTTCATGGCCCGGTCCATTACACGTCCACAAACAATAGGCTCGTCCCAACATGTACGTCTGACAGCCCATGATTTCTCTTGTTGCACTCTCACAGCCAGCCCACATAGTGTACGGCCCATCTTGACGCATAATCCCGTGCAACACGTCCACGACGAGCGTGACTTTGTGGGATTGGATATTGCAAAGGTAGTCACGCGCGTGGATTCCGGATCCTAGAAGCATATTCCTCCTAAGGATGGCAATTTTAACCGTGGGTACGGGTATTCGCGGATATTCGACCCGTATGGGCAGGGTATGGGTACACTTTTATACCCATGGGTAGTACCCGTACCCTACCCGTCAAGTCATGGGTAGGTCATGGGTATCGTGTTGTACCCGTGGTTATACCCTTACCCTACCCTTTTATACTGACATGTGGGTCACTTTGGCCATATGTAGCCAGCAGGAAGTAGCCAACAAGGCCATGACTCCAGGGTCAAGGTAATGAGGCGAAGGGTCGGGTCAATGCATCCTCATAGTCCCGTCGTCTCCCAAATCCCCCCAAACTGCAATCTATCCCTAATCCTCTCATCTTTCAAATACTCAAATTAAGAAAATTAATTCCCAGCTATGGATATTTTTTGTCAAATATTCTATCGATAAATATAATAACTTGTGTACCCGTTGGGTATCCAATAGGTACGGGTATCCGCCGGGTATGGGTATGGGTAGAGTTTCATACCCATGGGTACGGGTATGGGTAGAGTTATCTACCCGTTGACTATACGGGTATGGGTATGGTATTGCTCTACCCGCCCCATACCCTACCCATTGCCATCCTTAATTCCTCCGCAGGATTCCGATACGCTCTTTTGATGGGCAAGGCGTGGACCAAGCCGGTCGGTGAGGCCGGCCGGCCATTTCTATCGCTCTAGGTCGGTCGTTCCCCTTCGTCTCTCAAAAAAAAAAAAAAAAAAGAACGTACGAGCTAGCTGTCGTTTTCCGTCTCCTGTACTCCTCCAGTGAGGGCATCTCCAGTCGACCTCCAGAGCCCCAAGCGGCCTTTTTAGCGCCGAAAGCGACGAATAGCGTCGTTTTTGCACCAGCCGGCCCCCCAGAATGCCAAATAGCGCCGTTTCGGCGCTATTTCGCGCCGCGGCACCCAGGCGAAACCCAGCCCGCTGGGTTCGGCTTTGGGGGGGGGGGCGAAATGGCGGGGCAGCCCACGCGGGCCAGCGCCGTCAGCGACGCGTGGGGAAACCGCGGGAACAGATACCCCCGCCCGTGATCTTCTTCTCGGTTCCCGCGTCGGTCAAAGGCTGCCGACGTTTATGACGTGGCGGGCGGCCAGTGCATGCGTCCGTGCAAAGGGTGCCGGAGTAATGGCGTGGCGGGCGGCAGCGACGGCACGCGGCGCAGTAAATGCCCTGCCAGGGCTACAAAAGGCCCCTCGCCGCTCGCCGCTCTCCCCATTCTTCCTCCTCGCCGCTCTTCCCGTTCTTTCTCCTCGATGCTCTCCCCATTCTTCCTTCCTCACCGAAGATGGCCAGCTACGATGAAGCCGCCGCGGCCAACGGCTGTCGCCGCCGCCACCTCCGCAAGCACGAGGCCTAGGCGCTGTATCGGGCGGGCTATCCGTGCCCGCCCCATATGCGCGTCCCAAGCGCCGCCGCCGGACAACCACGGTGGCAACTCAGCGTCGGTGGGATCCCCGTGCCCCCAATCCTCTCCACCGACACGGAGTTCAGGCAGGCCATCGACGAGGTCCGTCGAGGGCTGACGCCGGATGAGGCCGCGCGGCTGCACTGGAGGCCGCACGGCAACGACGCGTTCTGGTGGCAGGAGCTCCAACGCCGCCACGACGCGGACATCGCCACCCCGGGCAACAACGGCCCTGTCGAGGGCCGCGCCAACGGCATCGGCCGCAAGCGTTGGTGGGGAGGCCAGCACCGCACGCTCGAGTGGGTGCTGGACTACATCGACGCCGGCAACGAGCCCCGGCTGCAGATGCCTCCCCGCCCGCACCCCTCGTGGGCAGCGCGGCGGATGGGCGGATCATCGTCGGCTACCTCCTCCTCCTCCGGCGCCGATTCTCTTTCCCTCACCCCTCCCTTCTCAACTCCGGGCGCCCTGTCCCCAGGCGCAGCGGCGGCGCCCTCCGTATCGGTGACGGAGGACGACGAGTGCGCCCGAAGACGGAGGTGGCGGAGGACGACGAGTGGCCCGACATGAAGGCCGCCGAGGAGTTCTCGCGCAACACCCTCCAGCCGGTCCCCGACGACTGGAGCCGGTGCGACAGCACCATGAGGAGCTGGAGCTCCAGCGCCGGCTCCTCGCCGAGGCGGAGCAGCGGAAGGCGCAGCGCGAGTAGAAAGCCGATGCCAATGCGTGTCGCACCCGGACTTCAAGAGGATACACACAGCCCGCTAAACAGTAGATAATTGGCTTACGGGGTCTACCTGCACCCGCATCTCAATATGAGTAGGCTAACACGTAAACGTGTGACAACCATCCTCTACTATTCATCGTCTATGAAACCATCCAATAGGAATCCGAATACTTCCATTGACGTACTTCATAACATACACACATGGTACGTCAACGGCATTTGAACAAGTGATACCACAACAAATCTCTAAGACACAGAGAAATAGAAATAAGTGGCAAAAGCTCTCACTAGAGCAGAGATAGAAAATACAGTCATGCAGAGGACACATGTCCCAACAAGTCATCATTACATCACAGCGGAAGCATCCAAAGTGTCTGAGTACAGACAAGATCCAAATAGGCCTAAGAGGCCGGAAACGCCACGAAGCCTCGGATCCTGCCCGGGTCCGCTATCTACTCGTCAGCAGCCTCATCATACTCCACGTAGTAGCCACCATGGGGGTCCTCGGAAACGTAGTCTACAGAACCAGCAGCCCCAAAGGGGTCAGTACGGACGAGTACTGGCAAGCAAGATGCACAAGATACCAAAGTGTACCTGACAACACCAAGTACAAATGCTTTGGGTTCAATGGAAGATAGGTGATACAAAGGTGCGGCAGCGGGCTGCACTAACCAACTACAGAGACACACTACAACATCCGGCTAAAAGAAAGGGATAAGATAGCGCATCGGAGCCAACTACCACTAACCTCAAACAAATCCATCCTGGATCTCGCCCCTTATCCAAAGAAGCAATCCGAGGATAACCCACACGGTTGGATTAATGAGGGTTCAGGTTATTGTGTCAATAAGCCTATTACTAGTCAAATTATTATTAATTAGGTGTAAGTTGTCTAATCCTTGTTAGCCAGCCCTGTCACCAAATCATCCATAACCGCGGACAACAAGGCTTCTCGAGAAGATTTAACCCTGCAGGGATGCACCAATTTGGCCGTACACGTAAGAATAACCCGCCAGGCGGGGATCAAACCCACCAAGCAGGCCACTCAACACAACCCAACTCTTCTTCACATCAAGCCCAAAGAACCCCGTGCAATTGAGCGCACGGCTAATCAAGCCCCACGAAGAAAAGGGGACCCTCATAGCACTCTAAGAATGTGTCTCCCTAAATGCCGACTACAAAAGTTACCACCCTGGCGCCAAGGGTTCGCACCTGCATATGCATGCGGCAAATGGAAAACCCGAACTAAATGAGACGATTTGGACGAGATGCGAATCGAATCAAAGTTGCGGGGGGCGCCCATACACACTTCCCACATGCGGTTAGCGCGCTCATCATGGATCTAGAGGACAAGAACTTTTCCTGAGTTCGACACTAGCAGGCCTCAAAACCATACCCGGCCTCCTGCCGGTGCCTTAACATCAAATTATTATTACCTCAAACATTAACAGGTTGTTGTTTGAATATCGAGCCCCCAAAACATGATAAATATGGTAAAAGAAATAACGGACATCAGACTCGAGCACAACAACCCTAAGCATGCTAGTAAGACACAGGCTACAGGCAACAGGGTTATAGGTGTGGAGGTGAGGCTATATCAGGGTTACCGGATAACATGTGATAGGATCGGAACACAAGCAACGAATCATAAGGCTAGCAGATTAGACAACGGAAAGTATCGGTATCAAGTGTGGAAAGGACACAATGGTTCAGGTGAGTTAATACTTGCCTGCAAACTCAGTAGCCTGGTACTGGGCTAACTCCTCTGAAGTAGTATCGTAAACCTCGTCTGTCTCAACGTCGTCGTCTATTCGAGAAGAAGCAAACAAACAACGAAGAGAGACGGACAATCAATAACATGGCATAATGCACAAACATGGGATGATGCATGACAATTTAATTGATGCATCAAATTAAAACAAGGAGTAAGCAAGCAATATTAAATGGGCCCAATAGCAATTTAAATTGCAATTGGAAATTACCCATATGTTATGTTAGTGCATTTAATTGGTAAGGCAAGTGGCAACAATGTGAGTTGAATTAAAATGCATGGGAATGCATTAAACAGGAAGAGTGCATGAATAGCTTCAGCTTGGTATATTACTTGTGAAAATTGGAATTATATTTATTTAGTTATGAATTTCACAATTTAAATGGGTTATTTAAGGCTTTAATAAATGGCAGCAATTTTAATTATGCAGAACAGGAATATTATTTTATAAACAGATAGAACAGTTCATTTTGGATGGAAAACATATTTTGTTTGTTGAATTTGGAATTTTTATGCCCAAGTTATGAATTTTGCAATATTAAATGAATTAAACAAGGATTTAATTATTTCACCAATTTAAAATACTCAAAACAGGAAACCAAGTTTATATTTAGGTAGAGAATTTAATTTGGCATGGAAAACGTATTTAAAATATTAAATTTGGATTTAGTATGTGAAAGTTATTCAAATTTGAAAGTGTGGTACTTTTCTGTAATTATTTAAAGGATGCAGGGGCTAGTTCGTGAAGGAAATAAAATTCCAGGGGGCAAAAAGCTAGGGCCAGGGACCTGTCTGCGAATACAAATCCCAGATCTGGATCTGGGATCCATTTTCACGCAGGTCTGGCAAGCCTGGGACACTGGCAAGTGGCCCCAGTGCCACTTTGACGTGTGTGTGTGCAGATGTGGCTCCCAGGGTCGATGACATGTGGGGCTCGCCGTGGGGATTAAAACCAAAAGGTGGGGTGTTTATTCCGGGCCGAAGGGGATTCAAACCCTGGACCTGCGTTGCGCACGGGAGGGCTCTAGCCACTGGGCTACTGCTCGGTTTCTGATAGTACTAGGACGCGGAAACAGGTGAGATCTCGCGGAATAACTGAAACTGAAAAGTTCAGTTACTGAACTGAACTTTGATCGGGGAGGGACGGACGGACGGAACGCGCCGGCGACGGGCCGCTGCTGCTAGCTGCGCGTGCGCGTGTGTGTGTGCAGGGGTGCGGCGGTGGCTGGTGCTGCGTGGCCACGTGCAACCAGGCGGAGGAGAAAGGAGGGAGACGTGGTGCTCACCACCGGTTGAAGGGGAAGCAGAGGCTCGAGGTGGAGGAGACGGTGGCGACGGGCGGCAAGACGGCGACGGTGGCGACGCGAGGTAGCTCCTCAGGGCAGTTCTTGGAGGCGGAGAGGAAGCCGGACCTGCGAGGATTCCGTTCCCGAACGTGACCTGCTTCGGAGGTGGTTAGAACGGCGGCGAGGAGAGCTTCATGAACCGGCCATGGCTGCGGTGGAGGGGAAGGTACAGAGAGGGATCGACGAGGTGGGAGAGGATGGCAGCGGCGGCAGGAGATGGAGTAGGGGCTAGGGTTCGCGAGGAGGGACCTGCCTCCTCCTTATAGCCGGAGAGGGGGGAGACGTGGCTGCAGCTCCTCCACGGGAGCTCCATCCCCTCCCATGTGCTGCCTCCGTACGGAGGATGACGATGGCAACGGGAGCGGACTGGGCTGGTTCTGGCCTGTGGGTCGTAGGTGGGCTTTTTGGTCTGCCTCCCCACGGGCTGGGTTGTTTATTATTTTTTTCTGTTTCTTTATTTTTTTTGTAGAAATAGAATAAGAGAGGAAATAGAAGGGTTTTTAGGGTTTATAAAATTATGAAAATAAGTTGATTGCACTGAACATTGGAAATGCCCATATGCACCAACTTTGTGTAACAGCCCAAGTATGAAAACCTACCATTTAGAATGTTTGATTTCTTGCTATTAAAGTATTGCATCATGTCATCATATTGTTGCATTTGTTCCTTTTGTTTTGCATCTGTTATTCTTTGTTTTCACAATGAAAATCAAACAATTTCAACTGCTTTGTTTTCATACTTGTTCTGTTACAACTTTTGGAATAAAAATAACAAATGAAAACAACCAAATTGTTCCATTTTTATTCCATGTTGTTCACTCATTAAATTGTTGGTTTGATCAATCAATTGTTTCCAAATTGCAATCAAAAATTCAAATCAAAGCACCAAAACAAAATCACTTTGAACTCATGTTGAGGTCAAAACAAATCTACTCTATTTGTGTTTAATAACATAGGGGTCACCCTATTTAAAAGTGTGTTCTTATTAATATTCATCTAATAAAGAAACTCTTTCAATTTTGGTTATTTTTTTCTAAACAGCACCAATTTCCAAGTCATTAAAACTACCAATCTATTCTAATAACTTTAATCACATTAATCAGTAGGGTTCACCCTACTAAAACCTTTGTTTTCAATATTATTTTATTTAATAACAAATAGCTCTAAATTTGAATTAATTTCTAACAGCACCTTAAATTTGCAAGTTTTGGAAAAACAAAGTTGTCAATTAGTTGACATTATAAAAACTAAGCTAACTATAATTTTTACCAAATTTTTCCTAACCTAACAACCATCAATTCCTTCCAATTTCTTTTGCTACAAAAAAAAAGGAAAACAAAATAGAAAAGGGAGAAGGAGAGAGCACAGCAACCCAGCCCACTTACCACCTGGCCCAGTACCCCTTTTCCCTTCTGTCGCTGTCACCTTCCTCGCAGGTGATGTCATGTCTGTACGACGCCATCAGCGCCACTCGATCGCTCCCTCCTCTCTCCGATGGGCGCCGTACCGAGCTCAGCTGCTCCTTAAAACATCCACCCACGCCCCCTCTGCTTACCCTAAGACCTAGACCCCTCCCCTCTAGCCTAGCGCCGCCGAACTCCTTCTTCTTCCTCCCTGCTCCCCCAGTCTCTGTAACTGAACACACCCAAAAACAGCCCCTTGCTCCGTTGATCGCCGGAGCTCCGGTCCTCCTCCGGCCAGGGAGGGGGCGGGAATGGAAACGCCGAGCCAAGGGCTCCCTCCCCCCCCCTCGGCTTGGACCGTGGCTGCCCGGACCGCCGCCACCGTCGAGGTTTTGCATCGCCGGCCTTCCTTGTCCGACCTGCTGCTGTCCCTGCATCGCCCCCTGCTCCGACCCGATCGCCTCCTCCCTGCCTGCCACGAGGTGAGACCCCCTCTCGCCTTCTTCCCTCTCCCCTCCCTCATCTCCTTGGCCGCACCCCACAGCACCCCTCGCAGCAGCTCCTCCGGCGAGCAGCAACCGACGGCCAGGTCCCTGTCGTGGTACCTGTTCGGTTCAGATTAGAAATTCAGAATCATCCCCGCGGAACAACACCACTTACCCCCCGAGTCCCACTCCCTGTCACAAGCCGCAGCTCACCCCACTGGTTCAGGTCCCAGGCGCGCAAGCAGGAGGTGCAGGGGTCGAATCCCACCCCCTGCACAATTAACCAAAATTTTATTTTACATGTGTTTGGTCACAGAACTTTCACAGAATCACAACTAGGCCCTTGCACATTAATTCTAGACCCCTGAAATATTATTTCTAAGTCCCTGTTTTACTAAAAAATGGCAGATTTGCACTATATCTTGTAAATTGCATAAGTAAATCATTTTAACTCCAATTTTAACTTTTTAAATATGTTTTCTGTCCCAAATTGAATGATCTATCCAAATATAAAATTTGTTTACTGTTTTGAATATTTTAAATTGGTGCAATATTTGAAAACTTGTCAAATTCACTTAAACTTGCAAAATTCATAACTTGGGCATAAAAATTCCAATTTCAACAAACTAAATATGTTTTCCAATCAACTTTTCATGTACTTTTCAAATATAAATTTTGTTGGCTGTTTTGAATAATTTAAATTGCTGAAAACAACTGTTTCTTGTTTATTGCATTTAAAATTGCCAAAATAATAACTTGCTCATTTTAAATCCAATTTCCACAAATGAAATATGTTTTCCATGCAAAATTAAACCCTCTTTCCAAATATAAACTTTGTTTTCTGTTTTGAATAACTAAAATTGGTTAAATAATTTAAACCTTGTTTAATTCATTTAAAATTGGTAATTTCATAACTTGATCAAAACAAATTCTTTTGGGACATATAAAATATGTTTCCCAACCCTAAAAGTATAAACTTTTCAAATATGAATTTGGTTTAATGCTTTGAACAAATAAAAACTCAAACAAGTTCATGTTTGAATTAAATTCATTTAATTCTTGCTTACACTTGTTTAATTCATAAATAATTTATTTGAAATCCTTTTTCAACAAGTGAAACATGTATTCCAACTAAAATATTGTGTTCTTTCCAAATATGAACTTTGTTATCTGTTTTGAACAATTTAACTTGATGAAAACAACAAATGCTTGTGTGACACCTTTAAGGAACCAAAATTTCCTAACTTAATAACTGAATTTCTAAACTTGGTAAACCTTATTTCCAATTGCTTCTATTGTTGTTATTTTGTTGTTTTCTTCATCCATGCATCATGCTAATCCACTTTCATACGATGATTAGTTGTAAAACAATTAATTCAACCATAATTCATGGGCTTTCATATGCAATCCAATTGCATGTGGGTCCATTTAATCATGTTATGTTATCTTGTCAACTAGTTTATTTCTATGCATCAATTAAATGGTCATGCATCATCCCATGTTTGTGCACTATGCCATGATATTGATTGTTTATCTTTCTGCATTGTTTGTTTGCTTCTTCTCGGATACACGACGACGTTGAGACCGACGATCCTTACGACACCCCTTCTAAGGATTTAGCTCAGTACCAGGCTACTGGGTTTTGCAGGCAAGTTATCACTCACATGAACCACTGTGTTCCCCTCAACATTGATTACCGATACTTTCCGTTGTCCTTTTCTGCTAGCCTTAGTAGTATTTGTTCTGTTACGAACCTATCACATGAATCCCTTAACCCTGATATTGCCTCATCTCCCTTCCTACAACCCATTGCTTGAGCCAGTGTCTTACTAGCATGCTTAGGTTGTTTTGCTCGAGTCTGTTACCCGGTACTTTCTGTTACTACTTCATTATGTTCTGGGGGCTCGATGTTTAATCAATCAATCATGCTAATGTTATTGTTAAATAATAAATTTGATGATAAGGCACCGGCAGGAGGCCCTGTGTGGTTTTGAGGCCTGCTAGTGTCGACCCTAATAGGAAAAGGGTCTTGTCTACTGATCCATGATGAGCGCACTAACCGCATGTGGGAAGCGAGTATGGGCGCCCCCCTCAACTTGACCTGATTCGCATCTCGTCCAAATCGCCTCATTTAGTTCGTGTTTTCCATTTGCCGCATGCATGTTTTTGCGAGCCCAGGCCAGGGTGGAACTTTCGTAGTCGGCATATAGGGGGACACGTTCTTAGAGTGCTATGAGGGTCCATTTTCTTCTGGGCTCGATTAGCCGTGCGCCCAAGGTGCTTTGGGCTTGATGCGAAGAATGGTTGGTTGTGTAGAGTACCCCGCTTGGTGGGAGGCATCCCATCTGGCGGGTTATTCTTGCGTGTACGGCCAAATTGGTGCAACCCTGCAGGGATAATCTTCTCGAGAAGCCGTGTTTTCCGTGGTTATGGATTACTTGGTGAAAGTACTGGTTAACAAGTACTCAGGACAACTTAAACATAATGATCAAACAGGTTACACCCAATGATTAATAACTTGACTAGTAATAGGTTGATGACACAATAACTTGATTCACCTTTAATACAACTGTGTGAGTTATCCTCGGATTGCTTCTTTGGATAAGGGGCGAGATCCAGGATGGGTTTGTTTGAAGTTATCTTTCAGTTGGTTACAATCCTCGATCTTATCTCCTTTCTGTTAGCCGGAAGTGGTAGAATCTCTGTAGTTGGTTAGCGCAGCCAGTTGCAGCATCTTATATATCCCTTTCCTTCCGTTGAACCCAAGGCATCTGTGCTTGGTGTTGACGGGTTACACTTTGGTGAACTGTGAGTCTTGCTTGCCAGTACGTTTATGTACTGACCCCTTTGGGGCTGTGGTTTCCGCAGACCTACGTTTCCGAGGATCTACATGGTGGCTACTACGTGGAGTATGACGAGACTGCTGACGAGTAGATAGCGGACCCGGGCAGGATCCGAGACTTCGTGGATGGGCTCCGTCTTTTCGTTTCCGGCCTCTTAGGCCTATTTGGTTCTTGTCTGTACTCAGACATGTTGAATGCTTCCGTTGTGATGTAATGATGAATCGTGGGGACATGTGTCCTCTGAATGATTGTATTTGCTATCTCTGCTCTAATGAGAGCTATTTGGAACTTATTTCAATCTTTTGTGTCGTAGAGATCTGTTGTGATATCAGTTGTTCAACGCCGTTGACGTACCATGTGTGTATGGTTTGAAGTACGTTGACGGAAGTGCCTTTGATCTCTAGTGGATAGGTTACATCGACGATGGAATAGCAGGGCTTGTGTTGTCGCGCATAAGCGCAGGCCTACCAGGAAGCTGGGACGTGGGAGCAGTTATGCCCCATAATCCAAGCACGTGCTATCCAGTTCGGCCCGATGAGTATCCCCTAGAAATCAGGTGCGACAAATGGTATCAGAGCCTGTCTGCCTGTAGGATCCCTTTTTACTGGTCGCAGTTGAGTCTAGAAACTATTTTGTAGCTATATAGGAAAAATGAAACGTGAGAGTAGGAATTCTGTTCTTTTTCTTCTTTTCCCCACCCTCCCTCCCTTTTCTGGTAAGGAAGTGCAACGTTGATTTCTCCCTTCTCATCTAAACTTTCAAGTTAGGATTTCACGTGTTTTGGGTTTTCCATAGTACCTCAGGATTTTGGTCTCGTTTTCCCGATGTTGCTTCGATATCCTGTTCTTCTAAAGAACATTTCATCCTTTGAAATCTTGTTGTTGTTTTCCACTTCAATTCTTCTACCGGCGTCTAATCAAAGTTTCCCCGTTCGTCTGCTAAACTCTATTCCAGCTAAAATGTTGTTTGATACCGGAGCATCACATACTTTTGTGTCAAGGATCTTTTCCACAACATACAACCTAATTCTGATTCCACTAAGCAATCAAATCTCTGTTCACCCCCCCGGGATCTCAAATGTTGACTTCCAAGATAAGTAAGAACAATCCAATTCTAATGAGAGGCCACATATTCCTCGTTACTCTCATGTTGATGATTCTGACATTGATGTTATTCTTGGTGTTGCATTGATATCAATAACTCTGTTCCACCATTCTAGCCAGATAATCTATTCTCCAAATGAATCAAGTTCCATTCAGCTATATACCCTTGGTACAAAAACCTCTCCCTTTACTTGAAAATGTTCCGGTGGTTTCCAAATTCCCTGACATCTTTCCACAAGAGTTGCCAGGAATTCCTATCGTTTTGAACTTCCAGAAAAACTATCCAAGGTGCACGATGTGTTTCACGTGTCACAGCTCAAGAGGATCTTCCCAAGAAGTATCCGGACTTTTCTTTTATCAGTAGGAATCTCGGGGCGCGATTCCTTCAAGGGGGGGCGTTTTGTAACAGCCCAAGTATGAAAACCTACCATTTAGAATGTTTGATTTCTTGTTATTAAAGTATTGCATCATGTCATCATATTGTTGCATTTGTTCCTTTTGTTTTGCATCTGTTATTCTTTGTTTTCACAATGAAAATCAAACAATTTCAACTGCTTTGTTTTCATACTTGTTCTGTTACAACTTTTGGAATAAAAATAACAAATGAAAACAACCAAATTGTTCCATTTTTATTCCATGTTGTTCACTCATTAAATTGTTGGTTTGATCAATCAATTGTTTCCAAATTGCAATCAAAAATTCAAATCAAAGCACCAAAACAAAATCACTTTGAACTCATGTTGAGGTCAAAACAAATCTACTCTATTTGTGTTTAATAACATAGGGGTCACCCTATTTAAAAGTGTGTTCTTATTAATATTCATCTAATAAAGAAACTCTTTCAATTTTGGTTATTTTTTTTCTAAACAGCACCAATTTCCAAGTCATTAAAACTACCAATCTATTCTAATAACTTTAATCACATTAATCAGTAGGGTTCACCCTACTAAAACCTTTGTTTTCAATATTATTTTATTTAATAACAAATAGCTCTAAATTTGAATTAATTTCTAACAGCACCTTAAATTTGCAAGTTTTGGAAAAACAAAGTTGTCAATTAGTTGACATTATAAAAACTAAGCTAACTATAATTTTTACCAAATTTTTCCTAACCTAACAACCATCAATTCCTTCCAATTTCTTTTGCTACAAAAAAAAGGAAAACAAAATAGAAAAGGGAGAAGGAGAGAGCACAGCAACCCAGCCCACTTACCACCTGGCCCAGTACCCCTTTTCCCTTCTGTCGCTGTCACCTTCCTCGCAGGTGATGTCATCTCTGTACGACGCCATCAGCGCCACTCGATCGCTCCCTCCTCTCTCCGATGGGCGCCGTACCGAGCTCAGCTGCTCCTTAAAACATCCACCCACGCCCCCTCTGCTTACCCTAAGACCTAGACCCCTCCCCTCTAGCCTAGCGCCGCCGAACTCCTTCTTCTTCCTCCCTGCTCCCCGAGTCTCTGTAACTGAACACACCCAAAAACAGCCCCTTGCTCCGTTGATCGCCGGAGCTCCGGTCCTCCTCCGGCCAGGGAGGGGGCGGGAATGGAAACGCCGAGCCAAGGGCTCCCTCTCCCCCCCTCGGCTTGGACCGTGGCTGCCCGGACCGCCGCCACCGTCGAGGTTTTGCGTCGCCGGCCTTCCCTGTCCGACCTGCTGCTGTCCCTGCATCGCCTCCTGCTCCGACCCGATCGCCTCCTCCCTGCCTGCCACGAGGTGAGACCCCCTCTCGCCTTCTTCCCTCTCCCCTCCCTCATCTCCTTGGCCGCACCCCACAGCACCCCTCGCAGCAGCTCCTCCGGCGAGCAGCAACCGACGGCCAGGTCCCTGTCGTGGTACCTGTTCGGTTCAGATTAGAAATTCAGAATCATCCCCGCGGAACAACACCACTTACCCCCCGAGTCCCACTCCCTGTCACAAGCCGCAGCTCACCCCACTGGTTCAGGTCCCAGGCGCGCAAGCAGGAGGTGCAGGGGTCGAATCCCACCCCCTGCACAATTAACCAAAATTTTATTTTACATGTGTTTGGTCACAGAACTTTCACAGAATCACAACTAGGCCCTTGCACATTAATTCTAGACCCCTGAAATATTATTTCTAAGTCCCTGTTTTACTAAAAAATGGCAGATTTGCACTATATCTTGTAAATTGCATAAGTAAATCATTTTAACTCCAATTTTAACTTTTTAAATATGTTTTCTGTCCCAAATTGAATGATCTATCCAAATATAAAATTTGTTTACTGTTTTGAATATTTTAAATTGGTGCAATATTTGAAAACTTGTCAAATTCACTTAAACTTGCAAAATTCATAACTTGGGCATAAAAATTCCAATTTCAACAAACTAAATATGTTTTCCAATCAACTTTTCATGTACTTTTCAAATATAAATTTTGTTGGCTGTTTTGAATAATTTAAATTGCTGAAAACAACTGTTTCTTGTTTATTGCATTTAAAATTGCCAAAATAATAACTTGCTCATTTTAAATCCAATTTCCACAAATGAAATATGTTTTCCATGCAAAATTAAACCCTATTTCCAAATATAAACTTTTTTTTCTGTTTTGAATAACTAAAATTGGTTAAATAATTTAAACCTTGTTTAATTCATTTAAAATTGGTAATTTCATAACTTGATCAAAACAAATTCTTTTGGGACATATAAAATATGTTTTCCAACCCTAAAAGTATAAACTTTTCAAATATGAATTTGGTTTAATGCTTTGAACAAATAAAAACTCAAACAAGTTCATGTTTGAATTAAATTCATTTAATTCTTGCTTACACTTGTTTAATTCATAAATAATTTATTTGAAATCCTTTTTCAACAAGTGAAACATGTATTCCAACTAAAATATTGTGTTCTTTCCAAATATGAACTTTGTTATCTGTTTTGAACAATTTAACTTGATGAAAACAACAAATGCTTGTGTGACACCTTTAAGAACCAAAATTTCCTAACTTAATAACTGAATTTCTAAACTTGGTAAACCTTATTTCCAATTGCTTCTATTGTTGTTATTTTGTTGTTTTCTTCATCCATGCATCATGCTAATCCACTTTCATACGATGATTAGTTGTAAAACAATTAATTCAACCATAATTCATGGGCTTTCATATGCAATCCAATTGCATGTGGGTCCATTTAATCATGTTATGTTATCTTGTCAACTAGTTTATTTCTATGCATCAATTAAATGGTCATGCATCATCCCATGTTTGTGCACTATGCCATGATATTGATTGTTTATCTTTCTGCATTGTTTGTTTGCTTCTTCTCGGATACACGACGACGTTGAGACCGACGATCCTTACGACACCCCTTCTAAGGATTTAGCTCAGTACCAGGCTACTGGGTTTTGCAGGCAAGTTATCACTCACATGAACCACTGTGTTCCCCTCAACATTGATTACCGATACTTTCCGTTGTCCTTTTCTGCTAGCCTTAGTAGTATTTGTTCTGTTACGAACCTATCACATGAATCCCTTAACCCTGATATTGCCTCATCTCCCTTCCTACAACCCATTGCTTGAGCCAGTGTCTTACTAGCATGCTTAGGTTGTTTTGCTCGAGTCTGTTACCCGGTACTTTCTGTTACTACTTCATTATGTTCTGGGGGCTCGATGTTTAATCAATCAATCATGCTAATGTTATTGTTAAATAATAAATTTGATGATAAGGCACCGGCAGGAGGCCCTGTGTGGTTTTGAGGCCTGCTAGTGTCGACCCTAATAGGAAAAGGGTCTTGTCTACTGATCCATGATGAGCGCACTAACCGCATGTGGGAAGCGAGTATGGGCGCCCCCCTCAACTTGACCTGATTCGCATCTCGTCCAAATCGCCTCATTTAGTTCGTGTTTTCCATTTGCCGCATGCATGTTTTTGCGAGCCCAGGCCAGGGTGGAACTTTCGTAGTCGGCATATAGGGGGACACGTTCTTAGAGTGCTATGAGGGTCCATTTTCTTCTGGGCTCGATTAGCCGTGCGCCCAAGGTGCTTTGGGCTTGATGCGAAGAATGGTTGGTTGTGTAGAGTACCCCGCTTGGTGGGAGGCATCCCATCTGGCGGGTTATTCTTGCGTGTACGGCCAAATTGGTGCAACCCTGCAGGGATAATCTTCTCGAGAAGCCGTGTTTTCCGCGGTTATGGATTACTTGGTGAAAGTACTGGTTAACAAGTACTCAGGACAACTTAAACATAATGATCAAACAGGTTACACCCAATGATTAATAACTTGACTAGTAATAGGTTGATGACACAATAACTTGATTCACCTTTAATACAACTGTGTGAGTTATCCTCGGATTGCTTCTTTGGATAAGGGGCGAGATCCAGGATGGGTTTGTTTGAAGTTATCTTTTAGTTGGTTACAATCCTCGATCTTATCTCCTTTCTGTTAGCCGAAAGTGGTAGAATCTCTGTAGTTGGTTAGCGCAGCCAGTTGCAGCATCTTATATATCCCTTTCCTTCCGTTGAACCCAAGGCATCTGTGCTTGGTGTTGACGGGTTACACTTTGGTGAACTGTGAGTCTTGCTTGCCAGTACGTTTATGTACTGACCCCTTTGGGGCTGTGGTTTCCGCAGACCTACGTTTCCGAGGATCTACATGGTGGCTACTACGTGGAGTATGACGAGACTCCTGACGAGTAGATAGCGGACCCGGGCAGGATCCGAGACTTCGTGGATGGGCTCCGTCTTTTCGTTTCCGGCCTCTTAGGCCTATTTGGTTCTTGTCTGTACTCAGACATGTTGAATGCTTCCGCTGTGATGTAATGATGAATCGTGGGGACATGTGTCCTCTGAATGATTGTATTTGCTATCTCTGCTCTAATGAGAGCTATTTGCAACTTATTTCAATCTTTTGTGTCGTAGAGATCGGTTGTGATATCAGTTGTTCAACGCCGTTGACGTACCATGTGTGTATGGTTTGAAGTATGTTGACGGAAGTGCCTTTGATCTCTAGTGGATAGTTTACATCGACGATGGAATAGCAGGGCTTGTGTTGTCGCGCATAAGCGCAGGCCTACCAGGAAGCTGGGACGTGGGAGCAGTTATGCCCCATAATCCAAGCACCTGCTATCCAGTTCGGCCCGATGAGTATCCCCTAGAAATCAGGGTGCGACACTTTGGTTTTTCAAAATTTCAAATATTTATTTGGTGTTTGAATTTGAATTTGAAATTCAAATTAGGGTTTTAATAAAAGGAATTTTATTAACCAAGTCAATTTTTAATTTCAATTCAATTTTTATGGAAACAATTGATTTGTTTCTGTTAGTGATTTATTTTGAAAACATTGGAACATACCAAGTATGAGCCAATTGGTTTGAAATTGAATGGGATTTCAAATTGAAACACATGCCACATGCAATGCTTATGATGACATGATGCATTAACATAATATTAACAAGAAGCAAAACATTCTAAGGTTGTTTTCATACTTGGGATGTTACAAAACGCCCCCCTTGAAGGAATAGCGCCCCGAGATTCCTACTGAGAAGAGAAAAGGTCCGGATACTTCTTGGGAAGATCCTCTTCGGTCTCCCACGTTGCCTCTTTATCGGAATGATGAGACCACTGCACTTTTAAGAATTTGGTGCTCTTGTTGCGAGTTTTGCGCTCGGTTATCGAGAATGCGAATAGGGTGCTCTTCATAAGAGAGGTCTTCTTGCAGTTCAATGGAGTCATGGTCAACTGCACGACCTGGATCTTTGAAGCACCTCTTGAGCTGTGACACGTGAAACACATCGTGCACCTTGGATTGCTTTTCTAGAAGTTCAAGACGATAGGCATTTTCTGCACGCCTTGAGAGAATGTTGAAGGGACCAATATATCTTGGTGCAAGCTTTCCTTTGACACCAAAACGATGAGTGCCTCTGAGGGGAGTAACACGGAGATATGCTTTGTCTCCAGCTGCATAGACCATGTCCCTGTGTTTGCTGTCATAGTAGCTTTTCTGACGATACTGAGCAATCTTCAGATTGTCACGAATGATGCGAACTTTCTCTTCGGCCTCCTTAACAATATCAGGGCCTAAGAGTGAACGTTCACCAGCTCCAGACCAATTGATTGGACTCCTGCATCTGCGGCCATAGAGAGCCTCGAATGGTGCCATGCCTAGACTTGCCTGGAAGCTGTTGTTGTAGGAGAATTCAGCATATGGAAGACATTCCTCCCATTTCATGCCAAAAGAGAGACCACATGCTCTGAGCATATCCTCGAGAATCTGATTGACTCTTTCGACTTGCCCTTGAGACTGAGGATGATAGGCTGTGCTGAACAGAAGCTTGGTGCCCAAGGCTTCTTGAAAGCTTTTCCAGAAATGAGAAGTGAAGATGCTTCCACGGTCTGAGCTTATTTCTAGCGGAACACCATGAAGAGGAATAATCTTTGCTGTGTAGAGCTCTGCTAACTGACTAGCTCAGATTGTCTCTTTGACAGGAAAGAAGTGAGCGACTTTAGTGAGTCGATCAATGACAACGAAGATTGCATCGTTGCCCCTCTTGGACTTTGGAAAACCAGTGACGAAGTCCATTTCAATCATGTCCCACTTCCATTCTGGGATTTTTAGAGGTTGGAGAAGACCGGCTGTTTTCTGATGAACTGCCTTGACACGCTGACAGACGTCGCATTCAGAAACGTATTGAGCAATTTCACGTTTCATGCTATGCCACCAATACACTGTCTTGAGATCCTGGTACATCTTTGTACTTCCAGGGTGTATGGAAAGAGGAGTTTCATGAGCCTCCTTGAGAATGACATTTTTAAGACTTTGAATTTGAGGAACTGCAATGCGTCCTTCGAAGAACACAGTTCCCCTGTCATCAATTGAGAAGCACTCAAATTTCTCATTGCCTGCTTTGATGTGTTCTACAATCTTCTTGATTTCAGCATCACGAAGTTGTTCAGAACGAATCTTGTCCTCGAGAGTTGGACTGGCTGTCAAGTTTGCAAGATAGCCTTGAGGAACAAGACCAAGATTCAGTTTTTGGAATTCTTCATGAAGAGGAGGTTGGCTTTCCATGATCATGAGGTTATTGCAATACGACTTGCGACTGAGAGCATCGGCCATAACATTAGCCTTGCCTGGAGTGTAAGAAATGGTAAGATCAAAGTCTTTGATATTTTCAATCCATCTCCTTTGTCTGAGGTTTAGATCTGGTTGAGTGAAGATGTACTTCAGACTCTTACGATCGGAAAAGATTTCAGTGCGATTACCCAACAAGTATTGTCTCCATTTCTTGAGGGCAAACACAACTGCTGCGAGTTCAAGTTCATGAGTGGGATAATTGAGCTCATGTGTGTTCAACTGACGTGAAGCATAAGCCACAACTTGACGTTCTTGCATGAGAACTGCACCTAGACTTTGGAGAGAAGCATCACAGAATATTTGGAAAGGTTTGGAAGGATCTGGGCCAACCAGAACTGGTGTAGAAGTGAGTTTAGTCTTCAGGAGATTGAAGCTTTCATCACATTGTGGAGACCATACGAACTTCTTGTCCTTCTTTGTGAGGTCAGTGAGAGGTTTGGCAATCTTGGAGAAGTTTGGGACGAAGCGACGGCAATAGCTAGCCAAGCCAAGAAAACTTCTTACTTGCTTCACTGTCTTTGCAGGTTTCCAATGAACAATTGCTTTAACCTTTTCTGGATCAATGGCTATGCCCTTGGCAGAGATGACATGACCAAGATAAACGACTTCGGAAATCCAAAACTCACATTTGGAGAACTTGGCATAGAGACGATGCTCGCGAAGCTTCATGAGAGTGAGACGAAGATGTTCTTCATGATCTTCCTCGGATTTTGAGTAGACAAGAATGTCATCAAGATATACGACAATGAACTTGTCTAGGTATTCATGGAAGACAGAATTCATGAGTCGAGAGAAGGTCGCCGGTGCATTGGTGAGACCAAAGGACATAACGGTGAATTCATATAGACCGTAGCGAGTGGTGAAGGCTGTCTTTGGAATATCCTCTTTTCTGATCTTTATTTGATGGTAACCCATTCTCAAGTCCAACTTGGAGAATAAGAGGCTCCAGCAAGTTGATCAAAAAGATCATCGATGCGAGGAATTGGATACTTATTTTTGATGGTCTTCTCGTTAAGAGGACGATAGTCAACAACGAGTCTCTTTGTTTGATCCTTCTTCGCAACGAACAGAGTTTGGCATCCCCAAGCCGAGGAACTAGGTTGAATGTAAACTTTTTCCATGTACATATCAATTTGTTCCTTCAACAACTTCAGCTCGGGAGTTCCTATCTTGTAGGGATGCTTAGAGATTGGAGCAGTACCTGGTTCAAGTTCGATCACGAACTCAACAGCTCTATCCGGAGGCATTCCTGGCAACTCTTCTGGAAAGACGTCAGGGAAGTCGCAAACCACCGGAACATTTTCAAGTGAAGGTAGAGGGTTTGCATTGAGGGTGTAAAGCTGACTGGAACTTGATTCATGTGGAGAATAGATTATCTGGCCAGAAGGGTGGAACAGAGTTATTGACTTTTGAGCACAGTCAATTCTTGCTTTATTGGCCTTCAGCCAATCCATACCAAGAATGACATCAATGTCAGAATTGCCAAGCAACATGAGAGAAGCAAGGAATATGTGGCCTCCAATTAAGATTTGATTGTCCTTACTTATCTTGGAAGTCAACATTTGAGATCCCGGGGAGTGAACAGTGATCTGATTGCTTAGTGGAACCACAATTAGGTTGTTTGTTGTGGCAAAGGTCTTTGACACAAAAGAATGCGATGCTCCGGTATCAAACAACACTTTAGCTGGAATAGAGTTTACGGGAAGTGTACCGAGAACGACGTCAGGAGCTTCCTCAGCTTTGTCGATCTTGACATGATTCACCCTTGCGGTCCTCCCGACAGGCCTGTTGTTGGAGTTGAAGGCCTAAGGCGGGGGAGCGCGCACCATTGCCTGGTTTGTGTTAGGACGAGGTGGTGGTGGAGGTAGCTGCCTCTGCATGCACTTGTCGGCGTAGTGTCCCGTCTGCTTGCACTTGTAGCATGTGACGAAACGAGGAGGCCCTGGCCTTGGCTGCCCCATCGAAGCCCTTGGATCATGCCCCTGAGCAGGGTTGGGTGGGCGGGGAGAGAAGCCTGGAGAAGTTTGGGCATATGGAGCCCGAGTGACAGCACCATTTGGTACCCAGATGCGGCGCTTCTGCGGAGGGGTGGTCATGTTGGAGGAGGAACCACCCTCACGCGAGTGCTTGCGAGACTCCTCGAACGCCTGCGCCCATTTTCTTCATTGAGCGCGGTGTTAACGAGATCCTCGAAGCTGTCGGCCTTGACATTGGTGAGGGCATACTTGAGTTCCGGGTTAAAGCCTCTGCGGAACCTTGCCATCTTTTTAGCTTCAGTGGACACCTCATCTCCAGCGTATCGAGCGAGGCGATTGAACTCACTCTGATACCCGATGACGTCCAACTTGCCCTGCTTGAGAGAGCAAAACTCTTCACGCATTCTTTCCATGAGACCATCTGGAATGTGGTGTTTCAGGAAGGCTTCCTTGAAACGATCCCACGTGACTGGCATGCCAGTTCTCATGGCCTGGAAGTTTTCCCACCAAGAAGCTGCCTGACCCTTCAGCAGATAGGAGGCATACTTGACCTTGTCTTCTTGAGCTACGTGTGCAATATCCAGAGCCTTGGCTATCTCACGGATCCAGTCATCAGCGTCTAGAGGCTCGTGTGTGGCCACGAAAGCTCTCGGACCCAGACTGAGAAACTCCTTGATGCTCACTCGTGGAGCTGTCTGGTTGATGTGCTGATTAGCCTGAAACTGAGCCATCTGCGTCATGACTTGGGTCATCTGAGTCAACAGCTCCGTGATTGGCGGTGGTTCAGGCGTGGTGTTCCTTGTTGGCGGCATCCTGAATGGAAATGCATTTTAGCACAACAATAGAAAAGGATAGACTTGGCAACCGAAAGAGCGATTACTATGACGCATGAATAGATAAACAAAAGGTACACCATCACATGTTCAAGTACATCAGAATATCCAACACACCATAAATGGTTCGAATACCAAAGGATAACTAAACATAGCTAAGAATGGATACATCGGTACTCCCATGCTCATCACGCAGGACGGCGGCGAGGAGTACGGCGAGAGGTACGATGAGGAGTACGCCCACGAAAGTAGGTGGAACGACGATCCACGTAGATCTGACGTGCTCTGAGACCAACTCTAGGCGTGGTGAAGTACATAGTATCGACTCCCTGTGCTCCAAAGCGGGGAATCCCAGTGTAACCAGCACCAAGGTTAAGGAGTGGACCTCTGATTGGCTCGTAACCTCCAGCATCTGGCAGCCGACGCCCAACTGGCTGATCAAAACGTGCAAAGCGCTCGTCTCCAACAAAGTCTGTGGTGTAAGTCGCCAGACGAGTCAAAGCAAGGTAAAGCTGCTCTCTGACTGACGCCAACTCCTGAGATAGTGTGCGGGCAACTGCGTCACTGTGTCTCACAAACTGAGCGGTGGTGTGCAGCCTGGAGTTATCATGCTCGTAAACATCCAAATTGTCGTAGAGAGTGAAGTGAGCTCCCTCCAAAGTGATGTAACCACGGGGAATGTGGCGATAAATAGAATCGTCAAATCCCCAGTAGTCAGCACGAAGGACGGTGAGGCTCACATAAGCTGCCTGCTGCACAGCCATATCCACTGTGGAACCCACTGCCTCGTAGCGGTGGACTACGCTCATGCCATCATCTGACAGAATGTAGACGATAGCCTGGTAGTAGGTCTGCTCAAACTCTCGATGCTGCTCGTAGACCTGGTACTCTGGTGCCCAGCGGAATCCCAGAAAAGTGACCATGTCTCTCAGCATCTCCGGATAGCCGGTAGTGCTCTCACAACGAGTCATACGAACCACCTGCGGGTAGAACCTGAGATCCATCTGCAGATGATCGGGGAAGCTTTGATTAGACGCCGGTAGAAGAACTGAAGTGGCAAGCAACAACAAGGTTTCAACGGACGAAAAGGATGTTGATAAGAACAGGATATCGAAGTAACATTTGGGAAACACGAGACCAAACACTCCTGAGGTACTATGGAAAAACCCATCCGGGCTTCTAGAGGATCAATATCTACTGCTTAAGGAATAGAGGATCTGCTTCCGGGGCTTATGTGGCTCCGTTCTCAATCGTGAGTAGGCAACATGAAAATCATGTCACAACCACCTCCATTCCTATGGTCTAGTAGATATAACCATCCTAGAGAAACCAGGATACGTGAAATTCTAACTTGAAAGTTTAGATGAGAAGAGAAAATAACGTTGCACTTCCTTACCAGAAAAAGGGAGGGTGGGTGGGGAAAGAAATAAAAGAACAGAATTCCTACTCTCACGTTTCATTTTTCCTATATAGCTACAAAATAGTTTCTAGACTCAACTGCGACCAGTAAAAGGGATCCTACAGGCAGACAAGCTCTGATACCATTTGTCGCACCCGGACTTCTAGAGGATACACACAGCCCGCTAAACAGTAGATAATTGGCTTACGGGGCCTACCTGCACCCGCATCTCAATATGAGTAGGCCAACACGTAAACGTGTGACAACCATCCTCTACTATTCATCGTCTGTGAAACCATCCAATAGGAATCCGAATACTTCCATTGACGTACTTCATAACATACACACATGGTACGTCAACGGCATTTGAACAAGTGATACCACAACAAATATCTAAGACACAAAGAAATAGAAATAAGTGGCAAAATCTCTCACTAGAGCAGAGATAGCAAATACAGTCATGCAGAGGACACATGTCTCAACAAGTCATCATTACATCACAGCGGAAGCATCCAAAGTGTCTGAGTACAGACAAGATCCAAATAGGCCTAAGAGGCCGGAAACGAAAAGAACGGAGCCCATCCACGAAGTCTCGGATCCTGCCCGGGTCCGCTATCTACTCGTCAGCAGCCTTATCATACTCCACGTAGTAGCCACCATGGGGGTCCTCGGAAACGTAGTCTGCAGAACCAGCAGCCCCAAAGGGGTCAGTACGGACGAGTACTGGCAAGCAAGATGCACAAGATACCAAAGTGTACCCGACAACACCAAGTACAGATGCTTTGGGTTCAACGGAAGATAGGTGATACAAAGGTGCGGCAGCGGGCTGCACTAACCAACTACAGAGACACGCTACAACATCCGGCTAAAAGAAAGGGATAAGATAGCGCATCGGAGCCAACTACCACTAACCTCAAACAAACTCATCCTGGATCTCGCCCCTTATCCAAAGAAGCAATCCGAGGATAACCCACACAGTTGGATTAATGAGGTTTCAGGTTATTGTGTCAATAAGCCTATTACTAGTCAAATTATTATTAATTAGGTGTAAGTTGTCTAATCCTTGTTAGCCAGCCCTATCACCAAATCATCCATAACCGAGGACAACACGGCTTCTCGAGAAGATTTAACCCTGCAGGGATGCACCAATTTGGTCGTACACGTAAGAATAACCCGCCAGGTGGGGATCAAACCCACCAAGCAGGCCACTCAACACAACCCAACTCTTCTTCGCATCAAGCCCAAAGAACCCCGTGCAATTGAGCGCACGGCTAATCAAGCCCCACGAAGAAAAGGGGACCCTCATAGCACTATAAGAACGTGTATCCCTAAATGCCGACTACAAAAGTTACCACCCTGGCGCCAAGGGTTCGCACCTGCATATGCATGCGGGAAATGGAAAACCCGAACTAAATGAGGCGATTTGGACGAGATGCGAATCGAATCAAAGTTGCGGGGGGCGCCCATACACGCTTCCCACATGCGGTTAGCGCGCTCATCATGGATCTAGAGGACAAGAACTTTTCCTGAGTTCGACACTAGCAGGCCTCAAAACCATACCCGGCCTCCTGCCGGTGCCTTAACATCAAATTATTATTACCTCAAACATTAACAGGTTGTTATTTGAATATCGAGCCCCCAAAACATAATAAATATGGTAAAAGAAATAACGGACATCAGACTCGAGCACAACAACCCTAAGCATGCTAGTAAGACACAGGCTACAGGCAACATGGTTATAGGTGTGGAGGTGAGGCTATATCAGGGTTACCGGATAACATGTGATAGGATCGGAACACAAGCAACGAATCATAAGGCTAGCAGATTAGACAACAGAAAGTATCGGTATCAAGTGTGGAAAGGACACAATGGTTCAGGTGAGTGAATACTTGCCTGCAAACTCAGTAGCCTGGTACTGGGCTAACTCCTCTGAAGTAGTATCGTAAACCTCGTCTGTCTCAACATCGTCGTCTATTCGAGAAGAAGCAAACAAACAACGAAGAGAGACGGACAATCAATAACATGGCATAATGCACAAACATGGGATGATGCATGACAATTTAATTGATGCATCAAATTAAAACAAGGAGTAAGTAAGCAATATTAAATGGGCCCAATAGCAATTTAAATTGCAATTGGAAATTACCCATATGTTATGTTAGTGCATTTAATTGGTAAGGCAAGTGGCAGCAATGTCAGTTGAATTAAAATGCATGGGAATGTATTAAACAGGAAGAGTGCATGAATAGCTTCAGTTTGGTATATTACTTGTGAAAATTGGAATTATATTTATTTAGTTATGAATTTCACAATTTAAATGGGTTATTTAAGGCTTTAATAAATGGCAGCAGATTTAATTATGCAAAACAGGAATATTATTTTATAAACAGATAGAACAGTTCATTTTGGATGGAAAACATATTTTGTTTGTTGAATTTAGAATTTTTATGCCCAAGTTATGAATTTTGCAATATTAAATGAATTAAACAAGGATTTAATTATTTCACCAATTTAAAATACTCAAAACAGGAAACCAAGTTTATATTTAGGTAGAGAATTTAATTTGGCATGGAAAACGTATTTAAAATATTAAATTTGGATTTAGTATGTGAAAGTTATTCAAATTTGAAAGTGTGGTACTTTTCTGTAATTATTTAAAGGATGCAGGGGCTAGTTCGTGAAGGAAATAAAATTCCAGGGGGCAAAAAGCTAGGGCCAGGGACCTGTCTGCGAATACAAATCCCAGATCTGGATCTGGGATCCATTTTCACGCAGGTCTGGCCAGCCTGGGACACTGGCAAGTGGCCCCAGTGCCACTGTGACGTGTGTGTGTGCAGATGTGGCTCCCAGGGTCGATGACATGTGGGCTGGCCGTGGGGATTAAAACCAAAAAGTGGGGTGTTTATTCCGGGCCGAAGGGGATTCGAACCCTGGACCTGCGCTGCGCACGGGAGGGCTCTAGCCACTGGGCTACTGCTCGGTTTCTGATAGTACTAGGACGCGGAAACAGTTTGAGGTGAGATCTCGCGGAATAACTGAAACTGAAAAGTTCAGTTACTGAACTTTGATCGGGGAGGGACGGACGGACGGAACGCGCCGGCGACGGGCCGCTGCTGCTAGCTGCGCGTGAGCGTGTGTGCGTGCAGGGGTGCAGCGGTGGCTGGTGCTGCGTGGCCGCGTGCAACCAGGCGGAGGAGAAAGGAGGGAGACGTGGTGCTCACCACCGGTTGAAGGGGAAGCAGAGGCTCGAGGTGGAGGAGACGGTGGCGACGGGCGGCAAGACGGCGACGGTGGCGACGCGAGGTAGCTCCTCAGGGCAGTTCTTGGAGGCGGAGAGGAAGCCGGACCTGCGAGGATTCCGTTCCCGAACGTGACCTGCTTCAGAGGTGGTTAGAACGGCGGCGAGGAGAGCTTCATGAACCGGCCATGGCTGCGGTGGAGGGGAAGGTACAGAGAGGGATCGACGAGGTGGGAGAGGATGGCGGCGGAAGGAGATGGAGTAGGGGCTAGGGTTCGCGAGGAGGGACCTGCCTCCTCCTTATAGCCGGAGAGGGGGGGAGACGTGGCTGCAGCTCCTCCACGGGAGCTCCATCCCCTCCCATGTGCTGCCTCCATACGGAGGATGACGATGGCAACGGGAGCGGACTGGGCTGGTTCTGGCCTGTGGGTCGTAGGTGGGCTTTTTGGCCTGCCTCCCCACGGGCTGGGTTGTTTATTATTTTTTTCTGTTTCTTTATTTTTTTTTGTAGAAATAGAATAAGAGAGGAAATAGAAGGGTTTTTAGGGTTTATAAAATTATGAAAATAAGTTGATTGCACTGAACATTGGAAATGCCCATATGCACCAAATTTGGTTTTTCAAAATTTCAAATATTTATTTGGTGTTTGAATTTGAATTTGAAATTCAAATTAGGGTTTTAATAAAAGGAATTTTATTAACCAAGTCAATTTTTAATTTCAATTCAATTTTTATGGAAACAATTGATTTGTTTCTGTTAGTGATTTATTTTGAAAACATTGGAACATACCAAGTATGAGCCAATTGGTTTGAAATTGAATGGGATTTCAAATTGAAACACATGCCACATGCAATGCTTATGATGACATGATGCATTAACATAATATTAACAAGAAGCAAAACATTCTAAGGTTGTTTTCATACTTGGGATGTTACAATGCGGCCCGCCTCCGCGTCCCTCCCCCTCCGCAGCCGACGGAGGTGCCCTACGTCGTCCTTGACCCCGACACCGACGACGAAGCCGAGTTCCAGCGCGCCCTGACGGTGAGCAGGTGGGGTGACGCCAGAACAGGCCCGAGCGACCCACATTGCCACGCCCCCGGAGAAGGGACGAGCCGGTGGGACGCCGACGGCTCGGACGACGACGACGACGGCGGGGACGACTACGACTACAGCCAGGCGATCGCGGTGAGCCTCGGCCTGCAGTAGCCGTAGTTAGGGCTTTTATTCTTTTTTATTTTTTTAGTTAAATTTCTGTCAAAATCTATGAATTTGCGTCGAATCTATGAATTTGCGTCGAATCTACCTTTTTTAATTAATTTGGGCCGAGGGATGGGCTGGGGGGCGACTGGGAACCGTGCCCCCTAGATTCCAGATTAGCGCCGTTTGGCGCCGCGGCGGCACCAAAACAGCAGCGTTTCAGGCCCTGGGGGGGCGACACGGCTGGAGATGCCCTTAGGCTAGAGATAACGAGACAGTAGGAACCAATTATCAAAAGAGAAAAAACACAAATCTTTACCGCGTGTTTTCTAAAGAGAAATAAAATCTACGGCGTGCTCCCGCAGGTGGACGTAACATGTGATGTTGTCAGTGGCGTAAGAACATTTTTTGTTGTTGAGGTAGGGCAAACTCTACAACATCAATAAATTATTATGCAGATATCAAAATATTGCTGATTAAAAAAACACAAATGTGGTGTTCTGAGTTGCTCTCTCCTCTCTCTCGTTTCGATTTATGATGTGGTTGGGAGAGCTCGTATCCACGCAACTTCACTCCACCTCTAAACTGAGCTAACAATGGTGATTATGGGATAAACTAGCTTCATATCCGAGAGATTGGATTATTTTTTCTTTTTCTCTATCAATTCGGTACTACATGATTTGTGTTTTTTTCTTTGCTTTGCATCACATCATTTGCAAGGCAAAATCTTGAGACATGGATAATACATGTGAAGACATGTTTGGTTGATAAAATCACATGCATCACTAAATTAATCATGCTCCCAACTTGCATGACAAAAGCCTATAATTACTCGAGTCTTGAGCTGACCTCGTGGTCGTGGCTTCGTGCCCCATTACGGATGGCAACGAGTACCCGACACCCGCTAATCCGACGGTGACCCGCGTCAGATAGGGAGGGTCTGGTGTCGGGAAAAAAACCGCGGGTCTGGTTATCAAGAAAAAAACAAATCCATCGGGTCTAGCGGAGACGTGTATGGGGATGCTAAACCCGTACCTGTGAACCAGGCTACTATATGTGGACCCCACCCATTAGCATGTGAGGAAAAACCTAAGAGTAATCCCCAGCCCCACGCGTGTGCACGTGACACGTCATCAAACTCACCACACGACCAACCATGTCGTCCTAGCCCACTGTCCCACGTTTCTTTCCTGAATCCCCGCCTGACCACCCTGCTTCTCCCTCTACCCATTCGTTTGATTTGCCGCCGCCAGCCTCAACCTCACGACTTCAAACTGCTCGAGGTGAACGGAGTGACTACGGCGGACTAGCGACAACCGCGCTAGACATTCATCACCTTGTCGTCGCTGCATCTTGTATCTCCTCCTCCTCGATCTCGATTCATCCCCCATCTCGCGTCTCCGTGCTCCCACAAACGGCGCCCGCCGGGCCGACCTCGTCCGCGACTCCGTCCTGCACGTCCACGGAGCTAACCGCCGCGAAGCACCACCTCTCTCTTCCCCTGTCCTCCTCTCGCACGGGTCCCCGTCGGGTCCAGCAAAAATGGCGGGTCGCGAGTATGGTGAGTAAACATACCCGGCGGCGGGTATGGAGGCGCGTGGCGACGGCGGGAAAAGGTGGCGGAGCGGGTATGGGGACGAACCTGCTGAAATTTGGGGTGGGCCTTAGGCCCACTAGGCAATTTCCATTTAATCCATAAGGCCCATGCTGCCATAGCAAATGGTGGGAGTTTAGTCTCATATTGCTAGTTGAGAGAGTTTTGCACCAGTTTATAAGGTGAGCTCTCTCCCCACTAGTGTGAGTTGGTATGAAAAGTGAGGAGTTGTGGAGGTGTACCACACGCGCGCTCCTCCTCCTCCGCCGCCCGCCTCGCCACGCCTCGCCTCGTCACGACACCTCATACGCTCTGCCTCCTTGCGCCCATTGTTATTCCAATCTCTGTTGCTGCCGCCGGTGATCCCATCCCGTCTACCGCGTACACGGCCGACTGGAGAGCAGGCCTCCGAAACCCCGCCTCTCCAGATCTTGTACCAGAGAGGGGCGATTAGGTTTTTGGGAGAGCGTCTCCTACGCGACTGCTCGCTGTCGTTCATC
The DNA here is from genome assembly GCA_028641055.1 of Alopecurus myosuroides. NCBI lineage: Eukaryota > Viridiplantae > Streptophyta > Magnoliopsida > Poales > Poaceae > Alopecurus > Alopecurus myosuroides. The sequence continues at coordinate 181,569,158 of CM054061.1, read as the reverse complement.
TACTTCGACTACTACCGCGTCGCCCTCTTCGTCAACATGTCCACCGAAGCCGAAAGCGCTGCTGCTGCCACCGAGGCCGTCACTGCTGCTGCATCCGCCACCGCTGCTGCAACTGCCGCCGCGACTGCCGCCTCTGCTACGGCTACTGTCAACTGGTCGACCATATGATATAACACGTTTATCCCTATCCTTATTATTTTCATGTGTGCAATACTAGTAGTTTGCGTAGATGTATCTACTATCAATCTAGTATGCATGAACATGGTTAATTATCAGTATGTTTACGTCATGCTCATGATTTATACTTAGATTAATTTAATCTATAAATTGACTAAATTCTTAACAGAACCCGGCAGAACCCGGCGGGTTCCATTCGGAAGCCGGAGTAGCCACAAAAGTGTAGCCACAACCCATAACTCCTCTGGATCATCCCACAAGGCCCAATAACCACCCTAGATAACTAGACACTTGTTTGAAACCAGCCCATGCTTCTTTCTCCCTTCCCTTTTGATGCAGCCCAACCCATTCCACCAAGCACTCTTACAATACCCAATGGACTTATCACAAGAGCACACGCTAAAGCTATGCAAGATAAGGTGAACTCACTCTTGACCCTCTATGATTGCAAACTCGCAATGACTTGGTAAATGGATTGCTACATCATGGAATTATACCTTGATTGCTGAGGTACCTACCCCATGGTGGTCCCCAATATGGCGCCCAAGAAGCTCAAGAAGATGACCAAGACGGTGGCGGAGAAGAAGAAGGCGAAGAGGCAACGAAGAAACCTGGCTAGGATGGTCTAGGCTCCTAGGCCGGCTAGCTCGGCCGGTCCTCCACCAGTCCGGGTCCGAAGGCCAGTTTCCTAGGCCAGCCACCCGGTCTCCCTCTAGCCCGAGGCCAACTAGCTCTGGCAACCTGCTGGCCCTCCACCAGTCCGGGAACCCAGGCCAGACCAACTCTAAGCCGCCCCCAGTCCAGCCAGGCCGGCCTCCCTACCAGCCTCTAGCCCAGCAAGGCTGGCTTTGAAAGGACACAAATGTCGTCTAAGGGGGGCAGTGAATAGGTGTTATAAAATAATAGGTTTAGATATGACTATATTTTCTTTCAGTTTTTTGTAATTTCGAATTCCATTGTAATATCCTTGTACAAAATATATAAATAAAATAAAATTCAAGTTTGATCTCCTCTCAAACTTAGTCCTTGTACATTTCAAATTTTGTTTGAATGATTTTAATCTGTGAAGAGTGATTTTTATGATATCCAAACTCAAACGTCAAATTTGAATCCAAATTTCAATTTCTTAAACACCCATATGTTGGTTTAGAAAAGATAAGAAATAGGAATGAACCTCTAGATAGAAGATCAAAATCCATCTTAGAGTTTGAAATCAACTTTAAAGAAAAGAACCTGTCCCCTCTCGATCAAAGTCTGCGAGCAGTCTCCCACTCCTTTGACAGATTGAAAAGTCAATTCCTTGTCACGCTTTGCACAAAAGCGCGAAAGAAATCTCAAAATCCCAAATGCACGCAATGCAAACATGCAAAGACTTAAAACTATCGTCTCTCGACTCTCTAATCTGCGGGGTCTCACACTTTGTTAAAACTAAAAGTACGCTCGATGGATGCTTCGGTCTCTGCCTCAACAGCTCACATAGACTATTACATCACCTTACTTTTTCTTGTTGGACTTAAAATTCATGGTTTTTTTGTAATTATTGTACATTCATGGTTTAGCTTGAGGACACTCCGCCATAGTGGTCATTTGGCAAGAAAAAATATCTATTACGTTAACTAGTTTTATTTTATTTATATAGAGTTAAATATCATAATATGGCATGTTATGTTCATGAATCCAGTCATAGGAAACCATAGTGTACTCTTAGAGCATCTCCACGGGCACCCCCAAAGTCCCACATGACCCATTGGAGATCCAGACACAAAATTCGCTCATAGCAGTACTCTCAAAGGGTCGGGCCTACTAAATTTGTGTCCACCCTCACAAGACCCGCGAAACTTGGGGGTCTTCCTAGGGGCGCCGGACATTGTCCGGGTAGCCCACCCGACATGCGGGACCAACTCGTCATACATACAGGGCGGGGGGCGTGAATAATGACGCCGTGCAGGAGGTCGGTCCGTGCATTAATGGCACACTCGCCGGTCTCCAAGGTGAATCGATGGTGCTTGCCTGCAGCATGTGTTACAATTACACCGGAACCGCGATGTTTCCCGGGCCGCGCGGCAACGCGGACGGCGTTGCTTCCCCATGCGTCACTTTTACACCGATGCCCTTCGTTCTGCCCCGGCCAAGAATAGAAGGCACGTTATTTTCCTCACCGTGCACAACCTCCTCTAGCCATCGCCCTCGTCGTGCAACTCCTCTCGCCACTGCCCTCTCCCTCTTCGTCATGACAAACAAATGGGAGGTCGGCGCCTCCTCTGGCTCGAGTCTCACCAGGTGGCCAGCACGATCGAAGCCGCCCGCCGGAATGCCGCTACGGAGAACATGCTGCCGCTATGGCTTCTGCCTCTAGTGCGGCGCCCCATCGCGTACCGCCCGGTGCAGCGGGAGCAGCGACGACCGCCGCCGCGTGGAGGTGGAGGCTGCGTGATCGTCATCCGCCACGCCCCATGAGGCCATGACACAACTCCACATTGCGCCACGCCCTACGGTGCCGCCGCGCGCGACACTCCCCACCATGCGGGCGTCTGTTCCTCTGTCCCCACCTCCCAGAGTCGCCACAGCCGAGCCGCAGGAAGACGACGTCTACACCATATCGTCACCACTGCGTAAACCGCTCGACGGCGACTCCCCCGGCCTCCTCGTGGTGATGGCCGATCCGGTCACCATGTTGGAGGAGGAGGCACTAGGTTGAACGGAAAACAATGTCGCCTAAAGTGGGGGTGAATGGACGATTAATTTTTTTCGGTTAAGGCTTGTTAAATGCAAAAATAAACTAAGTGTTTAGATTAACAAGCACACAACCAAAATATTCTAGGCTCAACTATGTGCACCAACAAGTTATGCTAAGTAAGACAATTAACAAGGTGATAGCAAGATATATGACTTCAAACACGAAGGCTATCACAATGTAAATTGCATAAGTAAATAGCTCGGGTATAGAAATAATCGAGACATACAAAGACGATGATGTATTCCCGAGTTTCTCCTTTTGAGTGGAGTACGTATCGTTGGAGGGTGTGAGTTCTCCATAACAGGCTTACTCAACGTCACAAAGGTCTCACCCTATTCTTCTATGAATCCAAAAAATAAAGGCCTAGCTAACCTTCCACTATTGGCAACCTTCAAACTCGATGCACACATCCACAATTTAATTGGAGGCTCCCAAGAACACCACAAGTCTTCTAGGGTCCAAGTCCCAAGAGTAACAAGTCCACAAACTTTCACTTCCACGAATCCTCGTGGAGAGAGCAAACTGATGCAACCAATGCAAATGGAAAGATCAGAAGTGCTCAAATCCTTCACTCACAATTCTAACAAAGCAACAAATGCTTATTGGGGGAATAAGAGAGTAAGAACAAAGGAGGAGAAGCACCAAGAACTCCAAGATCAAGATCTACTAGGTTTCCCTCACTTAGAAGGGAGATGGATTGGTGGAAATGTAGATCTAGATCTCCTCTTACTTTTATTTCAAAGATATGCAAGAATCATGGTCGGGATTGAGAGGGGGGAAGTTGTCCAATGTCAACAATGGCGGGAGAGAGAGAGAGAGAGAGAGAGAGAGAGAGAGAAAATGTGCTTGGGAAACTTGGGGACCAATGGGGAAGAAGACCCCTTAAATAGGTCCCCTCAAAATATGTCCGTTGGTGTGCAGGAATTCAGAAGGAAATTATGGTTCGAACTTGAACAGGAAATTCCGGTTACCTTCTGTGCCAAAACTTCCTAGTTCTTAGCAAAAAATTTGAGCTCCTTTTCAGAACCGTATATTCTGGTTGAACCAAAATTTCCGGTTTCTACATCTGTGAGGCTGAACCTGAAATCCCATAACTTTTGCATTCGGACTCTGTTTTCGATGATCTTTGGCTCGTCGAATTAACAACGGTAAACTCTATAAGATCATGCAGAGAAACATCATTGACAAACAATAGAACTTAAAACCAAATGCGTAAAGGTTCACCCTCTCTAAAAGGAACAACCGGTAAAACCTCCAATACCGAAAACACATAACTTTTGCGAATGAACTCGAAATGAGGTGAATCCAATTGGGTTGGAAGTATAACAAGGCTATATAAACAAAAAGAGTGAATCTTGATACCTCAAATAATGGAGAAGTTACCACACATGGAATGTGTGGGAACATTCTCAAAGATGAACCAGATATTTTCACCATCGAAAACGCACCAAGTTTTTCTTACGAAATCCGTTTTTGATAAACCTTGGCTTGTCATGAAGATCACGACAAGAACCAAAGCCCCATGGAGATAAAAGCCAAATAAGAACGAAGAAAGATGATATGAAAGTATGTAAAGGTTTCAGCTCTCCATAACGATTCGATCAAGTTACTCAGAGAGCCCCTCTTGATAGTACGACTATCTATCCTATAACCCGGTCTCCCAAAGGCATGAGACCGGCAAAATAGAAAACCTATCAAGATCATACCTTTGCCTTGAGCATTCCACTTGAGCTAGATGATGACGATCTTGACTCTCTCAAGTTGGATCCTCTTTCTTTATCGTGTTTGCTAGCACACTCCGCTTGATGAATACTTGCAAGTTGCTCCCCCCATACACCATTGTGGGAGTGACCCTTTACAGAAATGTTCAAAAGACGACAATATCCAAATGGGTGGAAACCATCAAGCATAGGATTTCTTCTAGATACTTCACTTGAGCTTCCACGTCAAGCTTGATGACGAACACCGCTTGACGACATAGACCATGGGATTTATGAAATCTTTCTTTTGATGCATACCCATGGAAAGATACCTAACCACACATAGAGATGCCACACACACATATAATGGGTTAGTTCACAAATCTATATGGTCAATTGCTTACCATACCACAAGATACACAATCCCACTTGGTACTTCTTGTAGCTTTGTGTGTTGATCACAAGCCTGATCAACCTTGTATCTTTTCTTCATTCTTCATTTGATGATGTCTTGAAGATAACCATTGAAAGACCATCTAAAACTTTTTTTCAAGACACACTTGCAATATGCAAAACTCTATACATGACCATTCTTCATATAAATCATTGAATATAACAATGGTCATCATGAAAGCTTCCAGAGTACAACACATGAACTCCAATATTTTCTATGGACAAGATCTATAAGGATAACTCAATAAGGATTGACATTAATTACCAAAACCAAACATGGGGCACCATGCACTTTCACGGGTCTCCTGACGATGATGCACTCGTCGACGGTCCAAGCCAGCAACATGGCCACGACCACCGCCAGCAGCCGCACCCCTCAAGACGACGCCTCCCCCAGCCGTGCCTACTCCTCTTCCAAAATCACACGTACTCGACAACGTCAACGTAGGTGACTTGGAGTTTGAGTGGGCGCCTATGAGCACGAGGATTATTAGGTTAGGGTTAGATCGGTTTGATTTGAAATTTCGTTCAAACTATGTAAAATAGTTCAAAACTTGAATAACAAATTTATTTATATTTCCAGTGTTGAATTTTTTTAGTGGATGCCATTGTGGGCGACGCCCACTTAATTAGTGGACACATGTCCGGTGTCCCCTTTGTTAGACATATATTAGGTGTACGTATCTTTGATAGTTTAGAATTTGTATTCAATCTCTTAATCTATCTCTACAAGGTTTCTTGTCCTCTAAGTTTGTACCCAATATATACTCGCCCATGAGGCTCAATAATACATCCATCATATTATGACAATCTAATCTTTCTACATGGTATAAGACTAATTTCGATCTAAACCCTAGCCACCGACCCCTTCCGCACCGCATCGCCCCCGGACGATTGATCTCCATGATTGCCACCGGGGGCCGCTGATACGTCCATTTTGCATCACTATTTAATATCTTAATTACTGTTATTCATCTATATATTTCATGTTATGATGCATTAATTATTTTATTTCATCTTATTTTGCATGTTTAATAATTATTGGAGAATAATCACCGGGACCAGAAATCTGATGGAAAAAGCACCGTCAAGATACCATATTTCAGAAGATCAAAAGAAAAAGGGGGCATCGGAGGAGTCTTAGAAGTCTAGAAGAGGGAGCCAGCAACGAGGAGACCCGAAGGGGGCCACCAGGGGCCCACACAACTAGGGAGCGCGCCCCCTGGCCGCGCCTGGGGATGGTGTGGCCACCATGCCCCACCTCTGGCCGCCTCCTTTCGCGTGCTTGGCCCATAGAGAACCCTAAGCCTCAGAGAACCATCAAACAAATATTTCATACGCCTCCTCGGGGCGGAAAAAACAAAGAGAGGAAAGCTCTCCGGCAGGGAGAAATCTGCCGAGAAAATTCCTCCCCGGAGAGGGGAAATCATCGCCATCGTCGTCGTCATCGCTCCGGGCATCGTCAAGATCATCATCTTCATCATCATCATCACCACCAGCACCATCATACTCACCATCCAACTCCATCACCTTGTAACAATTAGAGTTATATATTGTTGTTTTCCACTAGATCTCTCTCCCGGTGTGGATTACTTGTTAGTAGTTGATGCTTGTGATATTTATCGATGTTTGCACTTTATGATCAGATTGTTATTCATCATTATATCACCTCTGATCATGATCCATATGATTTCTTGTGAGTAGTTCGTTTAGTTCTTGAGGACATGGGAGAACTCAAGATGTTAGTAGTGGAATTATGTTGAAGTAATATATAATGGTTTGATATTTTAGTTGTGGTGTTATTCTTCTAGTGGTGTCATGTGAACGTCGAATACATGACACTTCACCTTTATGGGCGTAGAGGGATGCATTGTGTATTTGGCTACTAATTGTGGGGTTGACGGAGTGACACAAACCTAAACACCCGTTAGGAAACCGATGCACGAGGGAGTGTAGGATCCCAGAGTTTAAGGCTGTGGTTAGATTTATCTTAATTACTTCTTGTATTTTTGGATGACTGCAAGGGGTTTAATAAGAAGTATGTATTAGTTCTAGTTGGGCGGTGCATTATGATGCACTTTTTTGGGAACCCTAAGAGGAGGGTGTAATGAGCACAGCGGTAGGAGTTTTCCCCTTAGTTAAGAACCAGGGTTATCAATTCAGTAGGAGAAAGAGAATCTTTGGAAGGTTGATGCCATTGACGGTGGTGCTGGCGCTTCACCGGTGTCAGCAACAACGTGGACCCTGCACACAACACAACCAAAATACTTTTCCCCAACGATACAGTGAGGTTGTCAATCTCACCGGTCTTGCTGAAAACAAACATTAGACGTATAGTGTGGAAAAACAGTGTATGCTTGCAGAAAGTAAAGAGAGAAGGAAATTGTTGTGGTTTGTTTGACAGTGTGGAAAATGGACCGGGGTTCATAGTTTCACTAGTGGTGTCTCTCCATAGAAGATAGCATGCTGGGTGAACAAATTACAGTTGGGCAATTGACAAATAAAGGTTGCACCGTAGTGCATAATATGACATGAAGATTACTATGCTATTTAGTGCGGGCATTACAACAAGATACATAGACCGACATCCATCTTCATCTATGACTAATAATCCACCCTCAGGTTATCATCCGAACCCCCTCAGGTACTAAGTTGCAAGAAACAGATAATTGCATTAAACAAAGTGTGTAATGTAAGCAATGATTATGCACGCGGGCACTCTCACCGTTGTTTTCTCCCCAATGGCAACATCACATCCTCCCCCTTCACGTTTCTGTCACTCGAGCAAGGCAACAGGGAGGCATGAACCCACTATCGAGCATAAATACTCCCTCTTGGAGTCACTAGCAACTACTTGGCCGGAATAACCACTAGCAACGGAGAGCATGCAAGATCACAAATAACATATGCAAATAAAGAATATAATCAACTTGGGATAAGGTCAATATTCATCGGATCCCAGCAAACACAACACGTAGAATTACATAAGATCAATTTTGATCATGATAGGCAGCTCACGAGATCTAAACATGGAGACATATGAGGAGAAGACAACCATCTAGCTACAGCTACGAACCCGTAGTCCAAGGATGAACTACTCACGCATCACTCTAGAGGCAGGCATGGTGATGAAGAGGCCTCTGGTGATTATCTCCTCTCCGGCAGGGTGCCGGAAACAGCTTCAGAACCCCCCTGATCTGGGGTTGACGGTGATGGCGGTTGCGAAACTTTTTTGGGGATTTGATCAGGTGTTTAGGGTTTTCCATCCGGGGGGCTTAAATAGGCGAAGGGCAAAGGCGGCGGAGGCCGGGGAGCCCACACCCATAGTTGGCGCGGCCAGGGGGCCGCGCCACCCTATGGTGTGCCCCCCTGCTGCCCCTCTTCGGCTCCTATTTGGTCTTCTGGATGGTTCCGGGGAAAATAAGACTTCCGGGCTTCGAATTTTTAAATTCTGAGAATATTTCCAGAACAACTTTTCTGAAACTAAAAAACAGCAGAAAACAGGGAACTGGCTCTGTGGCATCTTGTTAATAGGTTAGTCCGGAAAATCGATAAAAATGACATAAAGAAGGGAGAAAACATGTAGCAATTGGCATAATATCATCATGGAGCATCAGAAATTAGGGATACGTTTATGACGTATCAAGCATCCCCAAGATTAGTTCCTACTCGTCCTCGAGTAGGTAAACGATAAACCAATAATTTCTGAGGTGACATGCTACTAACACAAACTTGATCAATCTAATGTAAAAGCATATGCACGCTGAGATCATAAAACTTTAAACACAGGCATGATAAATAAAATCTTAATAATAAAGCATAGAAATCACCTTGCATCATGAGAAGTAACACAAATAAAAGATCATGAATAACAATGCAACGAAAGATATACGTTTGTTTCAAGTACAGAGAAAACATGTCAAAGTGATATTTCACTAGTCCTGAAGAGTGGGGAAAAACATAAATGCGAAGACACCTTCAAAGTTCACGAGAAAGACTAGAACAAATAATTAGAGAACAAGCAATAACACATCATGAATCAATTAATAAGGTTTCTAGAACAAATGCACATAAAACTCAGAATGGAAACTATGCTCTCTCAACCATGCATAAAGTTAGAAGATGGAGACTCAACATAAAAGTAAAAGAAAGGCCCTTCGCGGAGGGAAGCAGGGATCACTCATGTACTAGAGCTTTTATTTTATTAAACAGAGGTATTAAAAGTTTGACACCCCTCCCATCCATCTTTCACAAACCATGGCTAACTGAATCCTCGGGTGCCTGCCAACAATCACATACCTTGTAGGAGTGTCTATATTTTGGGAGATGTATGCTAATTTCAGCGAATGATAAACAGAAAATACAGTACGTCACAAGTCAACCGGATTCACAAGAGCGGATCCCATGGTGAAGGACGCAACTGGTGTAGAAGGTCATCGCTCTTTCTCTTTTGTTTACACAATTATGCTCTGACTGGTAAATCAGGGGCAAAAATAGTGAAGAGAATTTGTTTGCATTAATTTAGGGCTGGGCACCCCGCTGCCAGGTCTTCTATCATTTGGATAAGCGGATGAAGCCACTAGTCCAGGGTGTGAAATCCAAACAACAAGTGAGACAAAGATTCTCTATTTGCATCCTCATGAGCAAAAACAGGAACATAAAGCAGGAGTAATTTTGAAGGTTTAAAGGTAACAAATGAGCAATTTACTTTGGAATGGCAGTTAAATACCACAGGTAGGTAGGTATGGTGGACACAATGGGAAAAACTTTGGTTTAAGGGAGTTTGGATGCACGAGTAGAGCTCATACTCAGTACAGGTGGAGGCTAGCAAAAGACTGGGAGTGACATAAGCATCATTAATTAAAACATAAGCAGTATCACAAGTTCAAAAACTAAGTGGTCATGGAGGCTATTCGTAACTGGTTTGTATTCATAAACATGTTGTGAGCATGCGCCAAGTCAATCAAATCAAACATACGAAAGAGAATACCATATATTGATGCTTTACTATGACAAGAACAACTCATGAATCTTTCAATACATATTATACACTCTCAGATAGTTGAGGCTAATCATGCTACTCAATAACCACAAGGCTTTAAAACTAAAATAACATTTAGCATGGCATGAAAAAGTCATAGCCACAGTCTATACAAGCTTCTACTATACTGTTATAAATTCTACTTCAAGCAACAGTTTTCTTTTGTTTCTCCCAACAAGAACCATAAGAAACATGCTTTAACAAAAAATACTATTTATGATACAGCAAGCAAACATGAGATTACTCACATAACACTACTAAAACTAACAGCTCCAATAAGAGATGTGTGCAAAACAGGAGCTAAATAAATGCAGTAGCTAGACATAGATTAAGAATACAACGTATTCTCAAGAAAAAGCAGAGCTTGTCACTCTCCAATAAAAGGATGTTGGGGTCCAACCAAGCTTATTATGAAAGTAAAAACAAACTTAAATCAAAAGCAAAAGCAAACTGAAAACAAAAATAAAAGACGCTCCAAGTAAAGCACATACGATGTGACCGAATAAAAATATAGTTTCACTAGAAGTGACCTGATAATTTGTTGATGAAGAAGGGGATGCCTTGGGCATCCCCAAGCTTATACGCTTGAGTCTTCTTGGAATTTGCTTGGATGTATCACCGGGGCATCCCCGATATTAGGCTTTTCACTCTTCTTGATCACATCATATCATCCTCTTCTCTTGCCCCTTGAAAACTTCCTTCACATCAAAATTCTCACAATCTTCATTAGCAACGTTAGTGCAATTGAAATAATAAATCCACATGGTTCAGTTTCAACACAAGTCTAACACTCAAAAACACATTAGCTATTGTCACAACTTCTTTCAAAACTCTTTTTCTCAAAATAACACCAAAAGAAAGAGATTAAGATGCAAATGCGATAAATGGCGGAAATCTGTCAAAATAGAACAACAGGTAAAGATTGATTTTTTCAAAAATCGTCTGTTACTCAAATCAAAAGGTGGTCTTCTAAGAAAAGTTGATTATATAACTCAGGATTAAGAACAAAAAAGCTCAGGTCATTTTGAAATTTCTGTGATTTTTAACGGAATTTACAGTGGACAGCGGAAATCTGTTTCCTGCGCAGAAATACGAAATATAGGCTCAACTTTCCACTAGAGGCTTTACTTGGCTCAACAAAAACTCAAAAGAAAAGATACAACGGGGTTTCTAAGGAAATAGAGAACACCCATGTGTAAAGCACACCAAAGAAAACGGGTTGAAAACAGCGAAATAAAACGGGTTGTCTCCCGGTAGCACTTTTCTTTAACGCCTTTCCGCTGGGCATAAAAAAGGGAAACTCAAGTATTTTCAAATGAAGCATTCAAATCAAGATTTGGCAATTCTTTAATAATTCATTGTATTTAATCTAAGTGGGTTTCAGAGGCTCCTCTCTTAGTACTTTTAGGCTTACTATCTTCATCAAATAAATTCTCAGGAACAATCCAATCAAAATTCTTTTCTTGGGCTTCGTGCAGTGCTACTAATTTAAAGGGGATTGGTATTTTATCCTCGTTTTCATTATTAGATTCAGTTTTTCTAGAGCACATAAAACGATCAAAAACTTTTCTAGCTTCTATAGCAACATCCCCAAATTCTTTAAGCATAGTTTATAAAATGAAGTTTCTTTTCTCAACATCTTCAATGTTATTCAAGTTGATGAACATATGTTGCATTATGGGATGAAGGTTAACAAACCTAGCTTCTAGCATGTGAACTAAAGAAGTTGCAGCAGTCTCCTAATTGGGAGAAAGTTCTACTATGGATTTTTCCTCAAAGTTATCATGCTTACTAACATGATTAAAGAATTCTTTGACAGTGTCCTTTCCAAGTATAGAACCACTTCCTACCGACAAATCTTTCAAGGTAAACTTAGGGAACAACATGATGATAAATAACAAAGTAGATACAAAAATAACAACTATGAAGTAAACTGATTTTTTTGTGTTTTTGGTATAGAGAAATAAAAACAAGACAAAAAAAAGACAATAAACAAAATAAAGAGATTGAGAGTGAGAGACTCCCCTTGCCACAAGACTTCCTTCTCCCCGGCAACGGCGCCAGAAAAATCCTTGATGCACTTTGTTGGGAACCCCAAGAGGAAGGTGTGATGAGCACAGCGGTAGGAGTTTTCCCCTTAGTTAAGAACCAGGGTTATCAATCCAGTAGGAGAAAGAGAATCTTCGGAAGGTTGATGCCATTGACGGTGGTGCTGGCGCTTCACCAGTGTCAGCAACAACATGGAACCTGTACACAACACAACCAAAATACTTTACCCCAACTGCTTCACCAGTGTCAATCTCACCGGTCTTGCTGAAAATAAAGATTAGACGTATAGTGTGGAAAAACGATGTATGCTTGCAGAAAGTAAAGAGAGCAGGAAATTGTTGTGGTTTGTTTGACAGTGTGGAAAATGGACCAAGTTTCATAGTTTCACTAGTGGTGTCTCTCCATAAAAGATACCATGCTGGGTGAACAAATTACAGCTGGGAAATTGAAAAGTAAAGGTTGCACCGTAGTGCACAATATGACATGAAGATTACTATGCTATTTAGTGCGGGAATTACAACAAAATACATAGACCAACATCCAGCTGCATCTATGACTAATAATCCACCCTCAGGTTATCATCCGAACCCCCTCAGGTATTAAGTTGCAAACAGCATATAATTGCATTAAACAAAGTGTGTAATGTAAGCAATGATTATGCACGCGGGCACTCTCACCGTTGTTTTCTCCCTAATGCCAACAACACATCCCCCCTTCACATTTCTGTCACTCGAGCAAGGCAACAAGGAGGCATGAACCCACTATCGAGCATAAATACTCCCTCTTGGAGTCACTAGCAACTACTTGGTCAAAATAACCACTAGCAACCGAGAGCATGCAAGATCACAAATAACATACGCAAATAAAGACTATAATCAACTTGGCATAAGGCCAATATTCATCGGATCCCAGCAAACACATCACATAGAATTACATAAGATCAATCTCGATCATGATAGGCAGCTCACGAGATCTAAATATGGAGGCATATCAGGAGAAGACAACCATCGAGCTACAACTACGAACCCGTAGTCCAAGGATGAACTAATCACGCATCACTCCGGAGGCATGCATGGTGATGAAGAGGCCTCCGGTGATGATCTCCTCTCCGGCAGGGTGCCGGAAACAGCTTCAGAACCCCCCTGATCTGGGGTTGACGATGACGGCGGCTGCGGAATTTTTTCGGGGATTTTGATCAGGTGTTTAGGGTTTTTCATCCTGGCGGTTTAAATAGGCGAAAGGACAAATGCGGTGGAGGCCGGGGGGGCACACCCATAGCTGGCACGGCCAGGGGGCGCGCCACCCTATGGTGCGGCCCCCCTGCTGCCCCTCTTCGGCTCCTCTTTGGTCTTCTGGATAGTTCCGGGGAAAATAGGACTTCCGGGCTTCGAATTTTCCAATTCCGGGAATATTTCCAGAACAACTTTTCTGAAAATAAAAAACAGCAGAAAACAGGGAACTGGCTGTGTGACATCTTGTTAATAGGTTAGTGCAAAAAATCGATAAAAATGACATAAAGAAGGGAGAAAAGATGTAGCAATTGACATAATATCATTATGGAGCATCAGAAATTAGGGATACGTTTATGACGTATCACATTAGCATAGGTTCACTCACACAACACCTACCAAAACAATAAATATTAATAACCTGTATGAAACGAAAGCGCTTGACGAAGTTCCCATGTGTCCTCGACAATGTTTGGTAATCATAAGTAAACCAACCGACTTGTCCTTTGCTCTAAAAAGGATTGGGCCACTCGTTGTAATTATATTTATTGTGTTTTATTTACTCGCACTTTATTTATCTACTATATCAAAAACCACCAAAAAACTGTTTGTTAGTGTTTACAGTGAATCCTCTATCCAACCTGCTTGTCAACACCTTATGCTCCTCGTTGGGTGCAACACTCTTATTTATAGAAAGTACTATGATACAACCCCTATACTTGTGGGTCATCAGCTGTCGAATCTGTCGTTCAGCAATTCCCTCAGGTGAACCCATAGGGTTTCGAATAGGAGAACCCATGAGCACTGGTGGCGATCGTCGGCTAAACAGGGGGCAAGATTTACCCAGGTTCGGGGCCCTCGTAGAGGTAAAACCCTTACTCCTGCCTCTGTCGATCTGTATTAATCGAGTAGATCGGTTACAATGATGGTGGCTCAAGTCGAGAGCATGATCTCGAGCTCAAGGCTTTGGTGTTGCGGTGTTGCTTGGTCCTCTACCGGTGGCTCTCCTGGCCTTATATAGATGGCCAGGTCTCAAAGCCTACCCGGAGAGGACTCGAACTCTAACCCTACGTCGGTTACAGCTTTCCTAACTTAGCCCGCAAGGTATCGCGGGTGGGCTTCACATAGGCCTTTCGGCGCTCCAAAGGCTCCTCCTCTTGGGCCTTAACCTTGGGCCGGAGATGGGGGTGTCCTTTCCCGCAGGGTCTAATATCCATTCCTTCATCAGTAGCCCCCGAGCGTTTGCTCGATTGGGATTTTCCAGTCGAGTAGACGGTCAAACTTTTTTGCTTCTATTGACCTTGGATAACCAGTATTGGTTGTTTCTTGTTTAGAGGGTGTGTACCCTGTATGATGAGTTGTGTACTCGAGTATCGAGTAATGAAAAGTGCCTGTTTGTATGGCTGTTTTTCGCAGAAGGATATGGCGCAGCAGCTTGGCTCTCCCGAAAGTTCAGGGCCAATTAATTGCGACTAGGGCAAAAATAGTTCTGGCCTACACAGATTCGAGACCTCCGACTCGAACCCGACGAGGTGATTGTTGCGACTGGGCCGTAGTGGTCTTACCGAATCGAACTTAACCTATGGGGGTACCCGGCGCGTCCGCTAGGATTTTTTTTCGTGTTGTTGACACGGAATCATACCGGAGGACGCAGCTTGAGTGCGATTCCAGGCCCTCAAGAGAGATCTTTCAGGTCTTACCTTCATATTCGAAAGAATATGGCATCCGGATGTACCTAGTCGGCTGATCAATCCAGGTTTATGATGTGTAATCATCGTGTGTGTGAGTAGCAGGATCTGCCTACTCACGTAGTTTTGGGTTTGTAGTTCCTTGTCCATACGAAAGAATTTTCGTGTTAGGAGTTTTACGCCCATATGAAAGAGTTTTCATGTTTGGGATATTGCGCCCATACGAAAGAATTTTCGTGTGTAGGGTATATTTTCTTGTGAAAGAGATTTCACGTCATGATGTTCGAAGGAGTTTTTCCATACGAAGTTATTTTCGTGTTTGAACTTTCCATTCGAGAGATTCTTCAGCTTGATGATGCACGCTATGACGTCATGGCGCACTTTTATCCTCCCGATGGGACGTGACGGAGTGAGGGCAGAAGGGCTGGCCCACTTTGTCAGCTTTTTGACCGGAAACGAGACGTCGTTTCCGGTTTTTACGCGAACTGCGCAGTAAATGCCCACGATCCTCCGTAAAGATCGTGACAGGAAACAACATCCACCGCCTCCTCGTTTCGTCTTCGCACGTGGTGGATGCGATGGACGCCACGTGGCGCATCAAGTGGCCAGGATCGAGTAGCCCCGTGTATAAATATGGGTCTTCGTGAAGCGGTGAAACTTTCCCAGCCTTCGTCTTCCAGTTCATCTTCTTCCTCGCGCTCATCTTCCTTCTATCCTCAAGCTCGTGCTTAGCAGCGATGGCGGGAGGCAAGAAACGCGGCGATGTCGTTTCGGCGTCAGGAGAAGTTTCGGCCCAACCTGCACCGCGCTCGGGCGACTGGCGTTCGCCCAACACCACGGCGAAAAGCATCAAGGAGATGCAACGGGAGGAGCTGCTGCCCGCGGAGTCCGAGAAGCGGGTGCGCCTCGGCAACAAGGAGGAGGTACCCAACCCGCACGCGAACGAATGCGTGGTCTTCACGGACCACGTGTCGCGCGGTCTTTCTCTTCCCCTCCATCCATTCCTCGTGGCATTGTTGTATGTCTATGGCATACAGCTCCACGATCTTCCCCCGAATGCAGTGCAGCACATATCGTGCTTCATTGTATTCTGCGAATGCTTTTTGGGCATTCGCCCACATTGGGGCCTCTGGAAGGCCCTTTTCAAGGTTCGAATCTTCCGCGAGAAGTCGCGGGTGGAGTCTGAGCCCGGCGAGCCACTACGCACGGGTGGCTTCGGGATTCAAGCGAAGTCAGAGAATGGATACTTCAGCATGTACTTCCTCGACTCCGCCCAGGGATGGAGAAAAAACTGGTTTTACGTCATCGACAACAGCTCGGGTGGGATCGAGGAATTCCACCCGTTCGCTGTCTTGAAGAGACAGAAATCCTGGGGGCACAAATTGTCTGCTGAAGAAACCCAGGTCGTCACGCCGTTACTCGCAAGGGTGGCGGCTCTCCGTGAGCAAGCTGCTAGAGTCGTGTTAAACGGGCTGCACTTGGCGAGCATCTTTCTCAAGCGCAGAATTCAGCCCCTGCAGCACAGACCCTCCATGATGTGGGAATACCAGGGCTCTGAGGATCCCAGTCGAGTGAGCCGTGAAGAGCTCTCGAACGTCGAGTTCGAGAAAAAGATTGCGGCCATTACCAGCTTGAAGATGGGAAAAAAATTCCCCGACTGCACAGTCGCAGCCTTTGATGCGTCGAGGCCTCCGCCATCCGAAGTGAGTTTGCCTTCCTTTTCTCTTAAGATTTTCTTTGTTTTGAATTTTGGTCGACTGAATTTTTCTTCGCTTTTCTTCTGTCTTCTTCTGTAGAGCTTATCCATGGCCACCTGCTACCCTCCAGTGTCTGGGGAGGAGGCCTCGGGGTTATTGGCGAGTAACCTGGATGGCCCAGCCGATACCAGTGTTGCCAACGCTTCTTCGAGTTCCGAGCAAGATTCTTCGGATGACGCAGGAGACTCGAATGGCGGCCTCCTTTATCGCAAACGCCGTCGAGTGGAGGGTGACGAGGCTACTTCCAAGGACAACTCCTTGGAGGAATCACCCGGGAAGGAGCCTATCAACACTACTCCACTGCGCGCGTGTGCCCCTTCTTCTTCATTCCCAGCTATCCAAACCGCCTGGAATGCGGATATGCTGGACGAGGAGGACGACGAAGATGAGTAAGTTTCCTTTCTTGTTCTTCAGTCGAACGTTTTCCTTCGGCGTCTTGTTGACGCTTTGTCTTCATTGCAGCCTGCAAGCTATCAGCCCCCGCAGGTACGCCTCTTCCCTTCCTCCCGAAAGGAGGAATAAAGCGGGAGCTGCAGGCGAGACTCCTACCGCCGGCACCGTCCAAAATTCGCCGAATGTAGCCCCCAATACGGCGACTCCAAAGGCTTCAAAGGAGGTGTCGGGCAGCTCGGCTGATCCCCTCTCACTCGCTCAAGGCTAGGTAAACTTTACTGCCTTCTTTTTAATGCTTTGTCGTCTTTGGATTTGTTATCGGGTGCACGTCAGTGCTCCCGATGGGAGTAGCCCCCGAGGCTGTAGTCGATCACATGTGATCGGCTACAGGCTCAAAGATAATCTCTTCCTTCTTCTTCTTTTTATCGGGTGCACGGCAGTGCTCCCGATGGGAGTAACCCCCGAGGCTATACTCGAATGTTTACAATCGAGCATAGGCTCAAATTTGACTTTTCTAATTCTTCCATTTTCATGTTCCTTGTAGTCGCTTATTGACTCTCTTGCGGCGATTGGTCGCCGTGTTGTTCTCGCGGAGTCGGAATGCGGGATTCTTCGAGCGGACCGTAATCGACTCACCACCGAGAACGAGCTTCTTCGAAGTAAGTTTACCATCTTTTCCTGTTTTCGTTTTTCTACCAATTCTTCGGCTCTGATGAACGTTGCTGTGCAGCTCAACTTGAGTTTTTGAAGACCGAGAAGGATAGTGCCTCCTCTCGGGTAACAGCTCAAGAAGCAGAGTTGGCGACTGTCCGACGGGAGCTCGAGTCTTCCCGCATGCTGTCGGCTGATTACGAGGGAAAACTTGCGGCTGCCCAGGATGCTCTGAAGAGCTTGGAGGACGCTGGCACTAAGGCGGACGCTGATCTCGTCAATTTCCTTCGCCCCCTCGCCGAGAGCTTCGCGAGTAAGTTATATTTGTCTTCGATCTGCCTTTTGTTTTGGTGAATCCTTTGGACTCTAACACTTTCTTTTCATAGGTCTTCTGGGTGTCCCCCTGGAGCTTGCTGGGGTCCCTCGAGCGGACGCATTGACAGATTCTTGTGCTCAGCTTAGGAGGCATGCTGCAGGGATTTGCACCTTGATTGGCGACGCCATTCGAGTGCTGACGCAACTGCACGGTCGCCTTCTCGTCAATGCTGTTTCTCCACCCGCGTTGAGCGATCTGTTGAAGATTTTCTCGGAGGGCAATCTCCTTGATGCTTACGCGGTTGCTCAGTCCGAATCTAGGGCGAAGACCGCCATTCAGTTCGCGCTGGCGCATGGAGTTACAGGCTTGGAGGAGGCCTACTCGGAGCTTCCTGTCGATCCTTCCACGGGGAAAAGGGTAGGGCTTCGTCGTTTTGGCGAGTCAGCCGGAGTCCTTGCTCGGAAGTTGTCCGAGCTGTTTGCTCGTGCTAAGGGATCGACCACCGCCGCGAGTGGCAGCACTACTGTAGCTCCTTAGTATATTTTTTTCTGTAGTTTGTTGCTTCGATTGTAATGAACCTTGGGGTGTGCTCCCGTACTTTTGTTGTTTTAATCGAAATGTTCTTGTGAAATGCTTCCTGCAATTGTATGTTTGCTCCCGATGGGAGTAGCCCCCGAGCACCTGTCGAATAGGTGGTTAATATATCTCGAGTAGGGCATCTTATTCCTTAATCTTCCTTGTATTTTTCAGGTGACTGGTGTGGCTGCAGAGCCTTCGGGTGGACCTGTTGCTCCAGCCGATCCTCTTTTTGCCACTGTTGGTACCTTGGCGGGTCTCCGTGATCGTGTAGCTGATGGTGAACGCAAGCTAAAGGCGTTGCGTGGGGTAGCCGATGTGGCTAAGTCCAAACAAAAGCTGGCGACTGAGCGTGAGCAGTTTGTGATGGATGAATTGGCGTCTGTTGCCAATGATTTGCTCTGTAAGTAGTTCAGCCCCCAAGTCTTTCTTATCTTGTGCTCTCTTTTGATCGTGTATCCTTGCTTTTCAGTTGTTCATCCAGATGATAGGAATGAAAAACAATGGGTGGAGAACCACATCTTTCAAGAAGCTGGTAGCTCAAGGTCTCATGCGAATAATTTTTGGTCTGATCGTAGTCGAGGTTTTGTGCTTGCCACCTTGAAGTTCCGAATCAACCAGGCGAAAATACTCGTGAGTTCCTTTCACGAGGTTTTGATTGCAATGAATGCTGCTTTTTATCCGCTGCAAAGGGGTCCAGAAGATTGGAGCCATCTTCTCAGGGTGTTCGGTCGAGAAGGAGAGATTCGCGAGTGTGTTCGCAATCAGATGACTTGCGGCTTGGTGGTGGCTCTCTCTTTCGTCCGGTTATGGCATCCTGAGGTGAACTTCAATTCCATAGCTAGACTTCCTGATGGACCAATCGACGATATGTCTCCTCATTATAGGGTTGTTCGACCTGCGGCAGAGGAAATCATTCGATTGACTTCGGATGAGGTAGATCGGGTTTTGGCGGCTGAGAATACTCATCGCCATGTATAAGTGTAGGATGTATATATCCTGTTTCATTGTGTAGTTTGTAAAAACTGTTGTAAGGTGTGTAACCTTGTATATATAAATTTTTCTGTGATGCTGGATTTAGGCGTAGCCCCCGTGTTTTTTTTTGGGGTGTATGCCTGTAACTCTTAGCATGTAAGGATGAATAATCTTCGGGTATCTATGGTTGAGAAACCATGTATTTTATTGCGATGACTGAGAAGTCATGTATTCGAGCTACAAGAATGTCTAACATAGCCTTATTGCTGCGAGAAAAAATAGATCTAGGGATAAAATTTGCGGAGATGTGCGATATTCCAAGGATTGGAATAGATGCCTCCAGTCGCCGGGTTCTTCAGTCTATAAGCTCCGCTTGGGATAACTTCGTGTATTATGAAGGGTCCTTCCCATGGTGGCTCGAGCTTGTGTCCTTCCTTCTGCTTGAGCCGTAACACCAGATCTCCTACTGCGAAAGCTCTATGGCGTATGCGGCGACTGTGATAGTTTCGCAGTGATTGTTGATATACTGCGGATCTTGCGAGTGCAATATCGCGCATTTCATCTAGTGCATCCATATCTTCCGCGAGTGCCCTGTTGGAGGTTTCTTCGCTGTAGGCGACAACTCGTGGGGCGCTGAACCTGACGTCCTCGGGAAGGACTGCTTCTGCCCCGTATACCATGAAAAATGGCGTGTAGTTTGTAGATCGGTTTGGAGTTGTGCGGAGGCTCCATAGTACCGAAGGTAGCTCTTCTGCCCATTGTCCTGCTGCTGGGTGTAGACGATCGAGTAGACGCTTCTTGATGCCAGCTGAAACTAAGCCGTTGGATCTTTCGACTTGTCCGTTCGTTTGCGGATGGGCAACTGAAGCGAATTTGAAGTTGATGCCCTTTTCTTCGCAGAACTGCTGTGTTTCCTTGGTTGTGAAATTAGTACCATTGTCTGTAATGATGTCGTGTGGCACTCCAAATCTGCATACAATGGAATCCAGGAATTTGACGGTGCATTGAGCGCTAGCCGAGGTTACTGGCATGGCTTCGATCCATTTGGTAAATTTGTCGACTGCAACCAGCAAGTGTGTGTATCCACCTGGCGTGGACTTGCGTAGCGGTCCTACCATGTCCAGCCCCCATTGTGCAAAGGGCCAGGCGATGGGTATCATATGTAGTTCCGTAGCGGGCGCGTGTGGTTTTGGTGCGAATCGCTGGCAAGCGTTGCACCGTTCGACTAGCTCCTTTGCGTCTCTGGCTGCTGTAAGCCAGTAGAATCCCGCTCGAAAAGCTTTTCCCATGATTGTTTTCCAGCTCGCATGATGTCCACAGTCCCCTTGGTGGATGTCTTGTAGTAATTCCTTGCCATCTTCGGGTGCTATACATCGCTGGAGTATACCCGAGATGCTTTGCTTGTATAACTCTCCATTGATCACCCGAAAAGATTTACTGCGCCTGATTATCTGTCGAGCCTCGCGAAGATTTGCTGGGAGCTGTTTGGTAGACAAGTAGTCGAGGTACTTTTGTGTCCAAACCGGCTCGACCAGGAAAACTTGTCGCGAAATATTATGAATAAGCTCGATAATGGCAACTTGCAGGCTAACCTCTGTTTCCTGTGCTGCAGGTGCGCCGGCAGCTTTCTTGACTTTGACTGATCGCTTAGTTATTCGCTCGAAATATATCCCTGGCGGTATGGGTGTATTTGTGGAACCCATGTTGGCCAGCCTGTCTGCTTCTTTATTACTGGATCTCGCAATGTGCTTTCGTTCGCATCCTTTGAAACTGCCTTCGAGTAGGTTGTACATGCCACGGTAGGCAACCATGTTTTCGGCGATGGCGTCGCATTCCTTCATTGTCTGTTGCACGATGAGATTGGAATCGCCGTAGATCATCAATCGGGTGGCTCCACACGCGACTGCCATCTTCATCCCATGCAACAGGGCCTCATATTCTGCGTCGTTGTTTGATGCCGGATCGTCGGGTGGAAAATCCAATCTTAGGACATATTGCAGCTTGTCTCCTCTAGGTGATATTACGACGATGCCGGCTCCTTCTCCTTCGTTTCTTTTGGACCCGTCGAAGTACATTATCCAGTTGCTCGTGTATTCAGGCGGTCCGGGTGTTTGTAGCTCTGTCCACTCGCTTAAGAATTCCACGAGTACCTGGGATTTTACAGCATTGCGTCCTGCATAAGTGATGTCCCAAGCGCCCAACTCGATGCTCCATTTTGCTATTCTTCCGGATGCCATAGGGTTGTTCATGATTGTACCGAGTGAGGCATCATTAACCACCGTGATGGCGTGTTCCTGAAAGTAGTGCTTGAGTTTTCGAGCTGTAAGAACAACTCCATATGCGAGCTTCTGGTAGTGAGGATATCGTTGCTTGCATGGCGAGAGCACTTCACTTATGTAATAAATCGGTCGTTGGACTCCATATGCCTTGCCCTCCTCAGGTCATTCGACTACGATTGCAGTGCTGATGACCTGGTTTGTTGCGGCTAGGTATAGGTAAAGTGGCTCCCTCTCTTGTGGTGTTGCGAGGACGCGTCTGCTTTGCAACGATTGTTTCAAGTCTGCAAACGCTTGTTTAGCTTCTGGGGTCCACTCGAATTTATCCGTCTTTTTCAACAGCTTGTAGAAAGGCAATGCTTGCTCTCCCAATCGCGCGGTAAACCTGCTCAAGGCAGCTAGTCGCCCTGCGAGCTGCTGGACTCCGCGTAGATTGGTTGGCTCCTTCATTGTCAAGATTGCTTGTATTTTCTCTGGGTTGGCTTCAATGCCTCTGGCGGATACCAGGTACCCGAGAAGTTTTCCTGCTGGGACGCCGAAAACACATTTTGTTGGATTGAGTTTGATCCTGTATGCGTTGAGAGCATCGAATGTTTCTCTGATGTCTTCGAGGAGTGTGTCCTCTACTCGAGTCTTGATGACGATGTCGTCAACGTATACTTGTACGTTCTTGCCAATGAGCTTGGCGAGGCATTTTTGCATGCAGCGCTGATATGTTGCGCCTGCGTTCTTGAGCCCGAAGGGCATTGTCGTGTAGCAGTATACACCGTGTGGTGTGATGAATGATGTCTTTTCTTCGTCTTCCTGCTTCATCCGGATCTGATTGTATCCCGAATAGGCGTCTAGGAAGGAGAGGCGCTGACAGCCTACCGTAGAGTCCACGATCTGGTCGATTCGCGGGAGGGGAAAGTTATCCTTGGGGCAGTGCTTATTCAATGACGTGTAGTCAATGCACACTCGAAGGATGTCAGTGTTCTTTTTGGGGACCAGCACCGGGTTTGCTAACCAGGTGGATATCTTGATCTCCCTGATGAATTTTGCGGCTAGCAATCTGTTTACTTCTTCTCCAAGCGCCTTCTGCTTGGGTTCTGAGAACCGTCGAGTGGTCTGCTTGATGGGTTTTGCATCCTTGAAGACTTCGAGTGAGTGCTCGGCGAACTCCCTGGGTATTCCCGGCATATCTGAGGGCTGCCAGGCAAAAATTTCACAGTACTCACGGAGGAGTTCGACGAGCGCGCTTTCCTATGCTTGCGAGAGGGTAGTTGAGACCATCGCTGTCTTCGTAGAATCTGTCGGGTGCACCTGATGTTTTCGGGTGTCGCTGTTGGCGCTGAACTCCAATTCAGGTGCGTTTTTCTTCGGGAGGGGCATCACAGAGTGATCCGTGGTTTTTGCCAGCTCTTGCAATTCCTCTTGCATCCCGAAAGATTTTGCGCTATCGTTGAATTCAATGTCGCATTTGTTGGATTTCTGAAAATCTCCGTCGATGGTGATAACGCCGTATTCTCCAGGTAACTTGAGCTTCAGGTACGCGTAGTGTGGTACTGCCATGAATCTGGCGAACGCTGTTCGACCAAGGATGGCGTGGTACTGTGAGAGCCAGTCGACGACTTCGAAGTCAAGGAATTCTCTTCTGTAGTTGCTTTGATTGCCCAACACGACTTCTAGGTTAATTGTTCCGAGTGGTTGGATTGCCTTTCCCGGAACTATCCCGTGGAAGGATGTTTCTGATTCCGCAAGGCCATCCAGGTTCTTGTTCATCCGACGGAGTGTGTCCGCGTAGATAATGTTGATGCCACTGCCCCCGTCCATGAATACGCGGGCCAAATCGTAGTTGCCAATCTGTGCTTGTATTACGAGGGCGGCGTGTCCTGGTCGATAGACTCGTGGTGGGTGGTCTTTCATTGAGAATGTGATCGGTTGATCCGCCATCTTCAGGTATTCGGGCTTTGTTGGCGGAGTCTGCACAGCCATGCATAACTGTCGCGTGTTAGTCTTTTGAGATCTGCGGGATGGACATACCTTCTGGATCATTGCTAGTTGTCCTGCCGGATTCGGGTACGCATTGGCTCCGGAGTTTTGTGCAGGTGGCGCTGGCAGTGCAGCTAACACCATGTTTGGATTTGCTGGTGGAGGTAGGGGTTGTGGCGGATGGAATCCTTGGTGGCCTCCTCCTGGAAGTGGCGGGTAATTTGGAGTAGCTGATAATCTGCTTTTCTTCGAGAAAGCCTCATGAATGTCATGGAACTTCCAACAATCCTTGAGGAGGTGCGTTGCCTTGGTTTTGCCCGTACGCTTATCTGTAAACAGATGTAGCGAGCAGTAAGCATCAAGGTCCTCCTCGGGACTTTTTTCTTCGACCTTTGGTTTCCATTCGCGACTTCCACGTCGTCCGGTATCGCGACTTCGCGTGAATTCCGCCGCTACCATTTCCTCTCGATCCCCGTGATCGTAGTATTTCCTTCTCTTTCTTCGGCCATGGCGATCTTCCTCGGGTGCGGGTGATGATGCTCTCTCATTGCATAC
The DNA here is from genome assembly GCA_028641055.1 of Alopecurus myosuroides. Classification (NCBI taxonomy): domain Eukaryota; kingdom Viridiplantae; phylum Streptophyta; class Magnoliopsida; order Poales; family Poaceae; genus Alopecurus; species Alopecurus myosuroides. Next base: position 181,544,614 of record CM054061.1, on the reverse strand, counting down.
TGCGTCTTCTCCGTTAGCCCATTTGTCGGCTATGTTCATCCGTTCCCCAATAGTTTTGGGTGCGGCTCTGCCTAACTCCTCTCTGAAAGTAGTTCGTCGGGCGCCCTTTGTGAAGGCTTCAACCGCTACTTCTTCCGAGATGAATCCTGCAGTGTTCCTGAGTCTGGTCCATCGCTGGATATACTCGCGGGTGGACTCGCCGCTTTTCTTCTTGCATGCTCACAGTTCTTCAATGGTGGCTGGTCTCTTGTAGGTCGATTGGAAGTTTTTGCAGAAGTCGCGGTGCAGGTCATCCCACGATGCGTAACAGGACCTTGGCCTTGCTTCCAACCAGCTACGGGCCGCGCCAACGAGATGTAGATTAAGGTATTGCATAGCTGTGTTCTTGTTCCCACGTTGGCATTTTACTGCCGTGAGGTAATCGTTTAGCCATGAAGAAGGCTCGAGTGAGCCGTCGTACTTCGTTACTTCCGTGATGACCTTGAATCTTTTGGGTAGGGGTGCTTCTCGGATGCTGCGGGCGAAGCAAAGTGCACTGCAGGTTTCTTCATCCGAAGAGCCGGACGAAGAGCGTTCGCGATATCGTGCTGCTCTTGCCTTGTCCACTTTATTTTGTGCGAGGTCTGATCGTGCGTCGTATGCTGGCTGGTCGCGGTCAGTATCCCTCTTTGGCTCCTTGCTTCGTTTTCGCGAGCGACTGCTGTGATGTCGCGAGCTTTTGTCTCTTGGGCTGTCCTCGCTGCTGCTTCGACTGTCGCCACGGCGTCGAGCTTCTTTTCCTCCACCACGGCATGGTGACTTGTCTCTTTTTGGCGAAGTGCTCCTACGCTTGCGGGACGCCTCTTTTTCTTTCTCCTTCTTCTTCTCCAGCTGCTCCGCGGCCTTCTTGCGGTCATAGGAGGCGAGCCTTGCGGCTGCCAGTCCTAGCCCCTTGCGCACTTGTTTATACTACTCCGCCCGAGGGTCGCTTTCCGTCGGCTGGTTCATCTGCATGTAAGTTGTTGCGGCCATGACCGCGGCGGCAGGAGTTTGCGGGTAGACGTTCCCATCATCATCAACTCGCATGAGGGAGGGCGTACCTGACCTGCTAGTCCTGCCCAAGGACTCGATATCCCTGGATTTTGACGCGTATCCCTTCCTCGCGGGTCGAGTACCGACCGAGGGTTCTAGGGACAGCTCAGCTCGTCGTTGACTTGATTCATACGCCGCTCTTCTTCGACGGGCCAGATCTATCCGAGCATCATTGATAGTTGCGGCTGCTCTCACCAGATGATAGTGGTAAGCGGCCATATCTTCGTGTGGCGCTTCCGCAGCGGGTGGCTTGCTCGTTCGCATAGCCTCCTTGGCTCGATCCCAGGCTTCCCGCGAGACGCCGATTATGGCGCGTTCTGCTGCGCTATGTTCTGTCTCCGGGGGTTGCTCCGATCCTGCCATGCAGACTTTGAGCCAGTCGTGGCCCGTGCGTCCTAGGCGTATATTGGAAAGCTCTTTGGAGTCGAGAAGGTTCCTCTGTCTAGAGGGTATGGTAGTCGTTTGTATTGAAGCGGACGGACTCGCCGCTTTTCTCCAGATGAAGGCGTGAGTCGACGGCTCCTGATTCAGATCCTGATTCTTCCGGGAAGTGGAGGATTCCATCCCTATTGGTCACGAACTTCAGGCTCCCGAACGTCAGGGTGACGCTCCTCTCCAGATCGTCGAATACCGGGCGCGATTCCGGCGAGTGAGGGGTGACCACGACAGATCCGATCCGTATAGGATTGTTCGGAGCCGTAGTCGAGAGTTTCCAACGAGAGTTGGTTGTCGATGAAGCCGAAGATGCCGGTGATCCAGCGCCCGCCGTTCCCACATACGACGCCAATTGTCGAATATGTCGTTCAGCAATTCCCTCAGGTGAACCCATAGGGTTTCGAATAGGAGAACCCATGAGCGCTGGTGGCGATCATCGGCTAAATAGGGGGCAAGATTTACCCAGGTTCGGGGCCCTCGTAGAGGTAAAACCCTTACTCCTGCCTCTGTCGATCTGTATTAATCGAGTAGATCGGTTACAATGATGGTGGCTCAAGTCGAGAGTATCATCTCGAGCTCAAGGCTTTGGTGTTGCGGTGTTGCTTGGTCCTCTACCGGTGGCTCTCGTGGCCTTATATAGATGGCCAGGTCTCAAAACCTACCCGGAGAGGACTCGAACTCTAACCCTACGTCGGTTACAGCTTTCCTAACTTAGCCCGCAAGGTATCGCGGGTGGGCTTCACATAGGCCTTTCGGCGCTCCAAAGGCTTCTCCTCTTGGGCCTTAACCTTGGGCCGGAGATGGGGGTGTCCTTTCCCGCAGGGTCTAATATCCATTCCTTTGTCATCAGCCGTGCCGCTCGTACCTAGGGTTCGTCCGCCGGTCATGTTGATCGGTTACCCTAGATAGTCTTTTTCTCCGTCGATCGCTTGGCCGACGTTTAATTTTTTGGTTTGACGATCAAATCAGACTGCATCGCCCACCGCCCGTATTCTCCGCGCGTCTCTACTCCGACATCGGCATTGACACGCACCGGCAGGTTCCTCCGCGCCGATTATCGCGGATGACACGCTGGTGCCGACTCCGCACTGGTCGGCTCCTCAAGGCCGGCTACCACAGGCCATTGGCTGGCTTCCGCGCTTGCTTCAGTAGGCCGCGGCCAGCTCACCTGCGCCTACTCCGCACTGACCGGCTCGTCTTCACCAACCGTGCGACAAGGCAAGACGCGTCGTCCGAGAGACATCATGATGTGTCGCTCATGGCTACTCTTGTCCGTGCGAAATCCATCGCCGGTTCGTCTTCGCCGCCATCGACCGGGACTCCACCGACAACGTCGCCGTCGACTCCGATCTATGCTTCATCGTTCAAGCCACGGCACAACGCCCCGTCGGTCTGATCAACCGATCACGGGTACGTTTCCGCCAAGCACGTCCCCGAGTACGCGCCTACCACCGACCGAGCTATGGGCTGTCGATGTGCCGCCCCTTCGGGTCACAACGACGCCACCCTTGGTCCACGTCGCCAGCAGCCGACGCGCCTTCCCGGGCGTGTACTCCGCCGATGGCCCTTGGCCGCTGCATCGACTCCCGTCTTGCAGCTACGCCGCCCTATAGGGTGTAGTGTTGCTGTATGCGACCGTCCTCACCGCCCCCGCGCATTGGCGTCCTTGGACCCCTCCACATCTCCTCCCTTGGCGCAGGTCACCAACATCCATGCATGGTCTTCGTCACGCCGTTGGGTTCCTTCTCGCCTACATCAAGTACCGCAGCCGCACTGCCACAGGTAACCTGTGTGGCCACTCTCGCCCATAGCAGGTCCCGCCTATGCCTTCATCAGTCTAGGCGTCCAACATGTTCACTCCAGGTCACCGTTGGTCTGCTGCATTCTACGTCTTCGTCTAGTATGACCTCGTCGCTAGTGTCGTCATCTCGTCCCCTACTACTTCATCTACTTCGACAACCGCAGACTGTATCGACACCTCTCTCTCTCTCTGAGTCGCTCTGCAGCCCACAACCGTCCAAGAGGCCTCCTCTGCTAGTCCCATTGACGGTGGAGCACGACTTATGATGGTCCCTACCTCCGCACATCCAGTACTGGCAACATTGTCATGTGCATTCGTCCTCTACGCGTTCCTGAGTCTGGACGCTCGAATCGGCGCCTCGTCTTCATCAGCTTCGACAATGTCCCGACATTTACTTCTCCCCTACGACTTGCCCGATCGCGTCACCGACTTCGTGTATGTGTACTCGAATCTGGCAAAACCAGAGTATACCTTAGTCCCTGTTGTGCGTCTGGTTCAGGCAAAACCATGGCCGCATCTCGTCCTCGACTGCTCGGATTGCATCAATGTCGGCATCGATCCTCCCCCTCGACAACTGTGTCGACGTGTCTTCGTCACTCTCTTTACGCACTATGCGCATGCAGCTTCATGTGCGTCTCCCTCGACATAGGCATCCGACCAGGACATCGACCACGGCTACCTCGACCAAGGCCCCACGCTCTCGGCTACATCGACAACGACATAAAGGGCTACCACCTCGCTTGAGCATCTCATCAATTTTCTCTACAGTCCAAGCATCAACGGCGCGACATCGTCCACGACCTTCCCGTTCCAACTGCGGGGGATGTCCGTCTACGGGATTCTACTTCGGTTTCTCTCCGGTCTGACCGTCCGCGACGCTCCTGTTGTTCATGACGCTACTGTTACGACCGCGGAGGGATGTTAGAGATATATTAGGTGTACGTATCTTTCGTAGTTTAGGATTTGTATTCACTCTCCTACTCTATCTATCTATACGGGACTTCTTGTCCTCCAAGTCTGTACTCGAATACATACTCGTCCATGAGACGAAATAATACATGCTTCATATTACGTCAATCTCATCTTTCTACACTCTTACGAGGACCCCCGAAAAAATAAACACTTTTACAAGGATACAATCGGAGGGTACCAGAAACAAAATAAATAAGTGCCCGTGAAGATGCTCTTAGACCAAGTATACGATCGAAATGGATGAGATACCATTAAACTTTGAATTAGCGCGACAAGGAGCACGGTAGAGAGAAATGGGACGAGAGAGGGGACTGGTGAAGGTGCATGAACATCATATTGGATATTTCTTTGCACTCTTGCGTAGATTTTTTTCCCAAGTAGCTACGTTTAGATTGTCTTCGAGCCAAGTTGGTAACCATTTTGTTTCTCGCAATGTCGAGCATGACGATATAGTACCATCCACTTGGCCACTATTACAGAGGGGGATATGTTTAACAAAATGGCAAGTTGGGAGATCCTGTGATATGGTTTTTCCTAAATCATTGCTTACTCTGCTGGACGGATAAGATAAATTGTATTATTGATTATTAATTTATCACCACTAGCACTAAAAAAATGTATTATTGAGCAGTACAATTTTAGCACACTAGTACAGTATATATTATGGTAACGTTGGGGACCGGAGCCACCGTGCCGCTCAAGGCCGTGTCGGTGCCAGCCAAAACCAACTCATGACCCGTCGACATCGAAGCCGATTCAGCACCAGCTCGGCCAGCCCCCTCGTGTGCGCCGTGCGCACATGAGTACGGTTTCGGGCCAGGCAGCGGGATTAGAAGGCGTTGGGAAATCTGAAATCAGGTGGTCGACGTGACGGCCGCGCGCTTGTGCGCCGTCATTTTGGAGAGCGGGGCTGTCTCCTGAATGGCGTTTGGCTCGTTGCGTTGCGCTGCTAGCGGTGGCTAGACGACGAGGTGGTGCGTACGACTCTGGTGTGGGGCCAGTTATCCTGTCGGCTGGGTGATTCCAGCCGTCCAGGTCGCACTCCTTGCACGTGCTGGGTACGGACTCCATCGGGGTTCTCTGATTGGTGCATTCTGTTCAATCGGTACCTTCGTTTCATATATAAATCCACTACGGTCCTCGCCTTTGACATTTCACATATCCGGTCCCTGCCAGCGGTTCGGTCGTCCGCTTTACTTCTTTTCTTCTCTTCTCTTCTCTTCTCTTCTCTTCTTCTTGTGGGCTGGAATCATTCATATCGGTTGGCCCTTTTTTTTTCAAATAATTTTAATTTGTATTTTCTTTCGAAAAGAGTCCAAGGAGGTGAAATTCACTTTCGCTCTCAGTAGAAAAAGAATTTCGAAAAATTCTGACATAAAATTTTGTGGATATATATGTTTCTGTGTGTTTACAAACTGAGTTAGCAAAAAAGGGACATTTTTTTATGACATGAATAAAAAAGACACAAAATGTCTCATGCAAATCCTTAGTTTAGCATCAAATTTTATATTTTTACAGAAGTTACAAAAATGTCAGTTTTTTACGTAGACCAACTTTGTGACCGCATGTGATGGTAAGATCCATGCGCACGAAACATTTTTTTTTCATGTTTTCTTTTGCATTTCAAAATAAGTTTACAATACGTTTTAGATAAAGGGTGCATATGCACCGGGAGTCAAAACACCACTCTCAATATATTTTCATATTATATCGGAAAATCATTTTGGCTCCCGAGCTACCGTGCTCCATCCCTTTAAAAAAAATTATAAGTATCAAAACATAAATTAATTTTGGAGATAGTTTATGATATAGCCTACGAACGTGCAAAATCACAACATGGAATTCTTTATATTACGAGCTGTACAAGACAATATCTCACAAAATCTGAAGATTTAAAATGTTTTTCCAACTGGGCTACCCCCCTTTCCATTACTCAGCATAACGGAAATACAAAGTTCAGCTACAAGAGCCAGCACTGGGACAGGAAGAGAGGAGTAGGGAACATAAGGAAAAAGGGAAAAAAACCGGTAGGAAAACCCGCTGTGCACCTCGACATCAAGGTGACACTACGGGGCAAAAAACCTACCCCTAAACTAATAGTTCAACCAAACCAGGAACCAACAGGTACGAATAATACTCCAAGTACAGAACTAACCCCACCACGGGGGGGGGGAGAAAACACAGCACTCCAGCACAAACTTCGTAGAAACATCCACACGGCCCAAAAGTCGATGACACCTGATAAACAGCTTCCAGACATCAACTTTTTATGCTCAACTCCAAGTGATTCTGAGTAGCGGAGTCGCAGCCACACCCCCGGAGGTCCCAGCAACATCAGCTAGGCGAGCCGCCTTGTTCATCAGCTGGTCCGCTCCTCCGATGATCGCCGCCTTCTCCTCTTCACCATAGAGTCATGCCCAATAGCGAAGAAGAGAGCAAACATAGAAAATAGTAACCAAAGGGGACTTCACCACCATCTTATCGAAAGTAACTCTGTTTCTAATGATCCATATCCCCCAGCAAACCGCAGCAACAACAAGAGTATGCAGATGAGCTCCACCAGGGAAAAAGGAGTACAACCAAGCAAAGCATTGCCACAAAGAAACAGGGCATCGATTCGTTCCAAACACCGAGCCCAGAGTCCCCCAAACAACTCTAGCATGAGAGCAAGTAAAGAACAAGTGACGAGCAGATTCCAACTGATTACAAAAAGAGCACAAGGGGTTACCATTCCACTTTCGTTTTTTCAAATTGTCACGAGTAAGAATAGCATCACGAAACAGCTGCCAAAGAAACACTTTGATCTTAAGGGGAATCTTAGCATTCCAGATCCACCTGTTATTAGAACCAGCCAGGGTCTTCTCCAGCTCCAAGTACACAGATTTGGTGGAATTTTTTTTATTTGCATTCAATCTCCAGGTTACCTTGTCTTGATCCGTTGACAAGAGGCATTTCTTGGCCTCTTCAACGATCAGCCTACATTGATTGTCTAAGGAGTCATCAAAACGTCTCCGAAAGGGGACATGAAAGTCGCAGGAGACCACTTTCTCGAAATTCCAGTCTTGCCCGTGACAAATATCAAAGAGCAAAGGATACGACACCATAAGGGAGCAATTGTTCAACCAAGCATCTTTCCAGAACCGAACAAGGTTACCTTTTTTCAGGACCAAGTCCCTACCCAAGAAGTACACCTCTTTAACTTTTAATAGGTTTTTCCAAATAGGAGAATCACTCACTCTCGCTTTAACAGTAGCTACAGATTTGTTTCTCAGATATTTAGCACGCACTATCTGCTGCCAGAGGCCATCTTGCGTCTCAAGTTTCCACCACCATTTACATAAGAGACTAATATTTTGCCTTCGCAGATTTTTCACACCCAAACCCCCCTTATTTTTCGATCTGCACACCCGAGTCCATTTGACCATATGATACTTCTTTTTGTTACTGTTGCCAGACCAAAAAAAAATCTTACGATGTTTCTCCAACTTCTCAATAAACCCTTTACTCAGCAAAAACATAGACATGTAATAATAAGGAACTCCACACAAGCTAGAGTCAAGCAAGGTTAGTCTACCTCCCGAGGAAGCAGCATCCCCAATCCAGGCCTCAAGTTTTTTAATGAATTTTGTGTCCAAAAAATCCCAATCCACCATTTTGAGATTGGAAAAGGAAACAGGAACCCCAAGGTATTTAAGGGGAACTTGTCCAACCTGACAATTGAACAGATCAGAATAGAACTGAGCAATGTTATTATCTCCCCCCGATCAGGAAAATCTCACTTTTATCGAAATTTATCTTGAGCCCCGACATGAGTCCAAATATGTACAGCAACAACTTGAGATTAACAGCCTTATCCTCATCATGAGAAATACAAAAATTGTGTCATCGACATATTGCAAAATTGCCACACCATTATCAACAAGATCAGGAGCAAGACCAGAGAACAAACCATTACTCTGGGCACTCAACACCATTTTAGTTAAAACTTCACCCACAAGGTTAAACAGAATTGGTGATAAAGGATCACCTTGCCGAACCCCTTTGGCACTTTGGAAATATTGCCCCACCACATTATTGAGCTTAACACTAACCGTCCCATTATGAAGGACTCCCTTAATCCAAGAGCACCATTGCTCATTAAAACCCCTCAGTTTCAGGCAATTAAGTAAAAAGTCCCAATTCACCTTGTCGTACGCTTTTTCGAAATCAATTTTCAAAATCACACCAACTTGTTTTTTAACATGAACATGATGCATAACTTCATGCAAGGAAAGGACCCCATCCATGATGTTGCGATTTTTAATAAAAGCATTTTGTTGCACACTAATCAGCTTCTCAACAAAAGGTTCCAGCCTAATGGTCAAAGTTTTAGTTATCAGCTTATAGATGCATCTCAAAAGACAAATAGGTCTAAATTGATGAATTTTGTTGGCCTCGGAAGTTTTAGGGAGTAAGGTTATAATACCATAGTTCAAACGCTGAATATCCAGGGTACCAGCAGAAAAATGAGAAACAAATTCATGATGTCATATTTTACCACCTCCCAACAATGCTGGAGAAATTCAGCAGGTATATTGTCTGGCCCAGGAGCTCTATTGGGTTCCGTCAGGAAAAGAGCATGTTTTACTTCCTCAAAAGTAAAGGGTCTAGTCAATTTTATATTATCCTCGACTGAAATCAACTCCTCAGGTTTCCACAAATCAGGGGATAAGTCAAACAAATTACCAGGTGCTGGTCCAAACAAATTTTTATAATATGTAGTCGCCAATTTAAGCAGGTTATCAGTACCCTCAACCACCACACCACCATCATCGAGAGAATGAACTGTATTTTTCCTTTTCCTCCCATTAGCTATTCGATAAAAATAGGCCGTGTTTAAATCTCCTTGCAAAAGCCATCTCGCATGAGCACTTTGGTGCCAATAGTTTTCTTCCTCAGCATCCATGTTAAACAGTTCAGATTGAATAAAAGTTTTCCTCACATAAGCATCAGGAGAGAGCTCCCCAGTCTCCTCTAAACATTCCAGGGCCTCTAATTCAGTTTTAATCTCTTTTTTACGCTTCTTGAAATTTCCAAACAAGTTAGACCCCCAGCCTTTAAAGTATTTTTTTACTCTCTTAAGCTTGATGTTGAAAACATCAATAGGATCCATGGCATCAACCTGTCTATTCCAAATTTCAGCCACTTTGGGCAAAAAGTCAGCATTGTGCAGCCAAGAGGTATCAAACTTAAACTCCCTTTTCATAGGTGATACAGGGCCCCCCCATGATCGAAGAGCAGAATATTGTGGTCAGATCGATCCCTAACAATTTTCCGCAGAGTAGCCAAAGAAAATAAAGTTTCCCAATCAGAGGACATAAGGACACGGTCCAATTTTTCTAAGGTAGGATTCTTCTGTTGGTTAGACCAGGTATATTTACCACCCAGTAAGGAAACCTCTCTCAGACTTAAAGTGTGGATAATAGAGTTGAAAATACCCGAAGAATGAGGAAGAACAGTAGGTTTGTTCTTCTCATGAGCAAAACGAAGGATGTTAAAGTCCCCACCCGCAATGTAGGGACAGTCCATGGAACTACAAAAGGAGGATAACTCAGCAAAAAAACCTTCCTTAAGATTCTCATGTGCAGGGCCATACACCACAATCACCGCCCAACGACATTTTTTAATCTTATCCCAAAGGTTCATACGAATCATATGTTCTCCCAACTTTATCGTTTGAACCTCAAGAGTTTCATATTTAGCACCACATAAAATACCACCAGATTTACCTACCGAGGGAATCCATTTCCAAAAGAATTTGTTATCCGGGTCAAGTTTACGGAAGAAACTTTGATTATAAGTTCTCTTCATAGTTTCTTGTAAACCAAAGAAATCGAGGTTACAATCTCTCATAATATCGGTGAGACAAGTAAACATTCCTTTCTTACCCACACCCCTGCTATTCCAAAAGGCCAAAGTTATTTTAAACGATTAGGGTTTTTTTGTTTCTGACAGGTCTACTAGGAGACAATGTAGACGTGCCAGCTTGTTTTTGACTCCTGGTCATAGGTTTACTGACCACAACATTCTTCCTGCCCCCACTTTTTTTTCTGTTTTTTAGATTTAACTACAGTGAATGACTCATACACTGCATCAGCATCAATCCAAGTAAGACAAACAGGAGTTCTAGCACCAACATCATGAACAACAACTAAAGGAGTGTCACTAATAGAAACATTCTTAGCAGACAAGTTGTTCCTAGCAATTTCCATTTCACGAATCAAATCAATTTTTTCAAAATTATCAGAAGGCATATCAACTCCCATCAAGGAAGCCCTAGCCATAATTTCCAAATTAGACAAGACAGAAAAAGAATTAGTAGATGGCATATCGTTACCTTCCAGGTTTCTTTTCCTAGTCACCTCCTTTGCACGCTGCAGCACGTCATGCATTTTATCTGCTGCAGCCCTGCCTCCTTCTCCCCTCTTCCCAATATCTTGCTCCATCGAGCCTGCATCAATAACACCTCCCTCCACCACATGATCAGAAGGAGGAGATTGTACAGTATACTCCTGGTTCTCTTCCATAGGTATAGGAGATTCCATATCCACTTCCTCAACAACCGGGTTATCAGGCCACATCTTACCAGAAACCACAGAAGCATACGACATCGTAGGAAGGCATTTATTTTCACTAGTGACAATAGGAGACACATTTTCTTTCTCAACGACAGGTGTGATAGGGGCCAAGACCCTCAGAACCTGGGTAGCTTGTCCTTCTTCCACCGAAGTAGGACAGGCCTGCAGCCCACCAGCCACCTCAGAAACCGAGACCTCCCCGACCCCTGAAGCTAAGTCAGTATGCACAGCCACACCCCTGTTTTCTCTAGCTAGAGTGTCAATAAGGAGTTAATTATGATCATCATCGCTCTCCTCCTCCGACAGGTGCTCAGAGACAGGTTGTAAAGCATGAGACATAGACCTCTCACCCCCAGCACTTCCAGAAGGAGGAACACGTTCCAACACACCAGTAGGAGTCGCCGCAGAGGCAGAGGATATCATATCTGTACGTGCTCGTTTAGGAGAAGCTTGCGATTCAGGATTACCCACATGAATAGGAACTTTAGCTACAGGAGACCCTTGCACCACCACAGACTCAACTTCAAAAGAAAAATCATAGAAGAAGTCACCCAACACACCTTCTGCAACCTCAGGAAGCTGAGAAATATCCCTACACCCAAGCAGGAGACGACAGTACTCAGGCTTATGGAGAGTAGCCATATCAACCTCCAAGGTAACACCAACCAGGGATCCAACATAAGCCACGTGTGCTTCGCATCGTTTCTCTACAGGGATATTGCGAACCCGGATCCACGCCTTGTGCATAGGGCCTTTGGCACCAACAGAGGCAGACCACGGGGAAAGACTGATCACGGCCTTACTGAAGCGCATGTCCATCCGCCTACCAATGTAACAAGCACGCTCCACCTCTTTGGAATTAGGAAACCGCATAAGGAATTGAGAAGAATTGATAGACCTAGCAGTACATCTCCAACTAGACTTCAAATATTCATTAAGTTCTTGCTCCAACTCTCTGGCCGTAGGTGCCCCCTCAAGAACAGAAATAACAAGGCTAGACGCACGCTCTTTAACTTGTTTTGCAGATGATGAATCAGGGAAATAGAAGAACCCTTGCCCAGGAGACTGGAAAGCACACATGGACGCTATGCATTCCCAAGGCAACAAAACCTGACAGATCGAAGAGATGTGGCCAAGTTTGCCGCACCTCTCGCATCGGATCGTAGGACAGCGGGCAGGAGGGTGACCATTACCGTTGCAGTTAGGGCAGACGGCAGAGGAGCTCGGGTTCGATGCAGGAGGCTTGTGAGCACTCGGGCCCGTCAAGGAGGAACCGTGCGCGCCTTCCTGGCCGCCTCCATCAGCCACCGTGCGCGCGACGGCTCCACCTTGCTCGATGCGAGCAGCAGCAGTCTCCCACTTGTCAGATCCAGAGGAGGAACTAGGGTTCCCTCCAGATCCCGTGGACGGTGGCCGCTGCCACACATTGTTGCGGTTCGGCCGCTGCTGAGGATGACCGCGGCCGCCACCTCTGCCTCCAGCTCCACCGCGCCTCCCATGGAATCTCCCACCGCCGTCCCCCATCGCCGTCGACGGAGCGGGTTGAGAGTCGCGGATGATAGTACGCCGGGGCGAAGACGCAACCTGAGCGAAGGATCTGGGATCCCCCCAACTTTTCCTGGCCACCACTGGAAGTTCTCGGCAGGTGGAGGCGGAGAGGAGAGACGAACCCTAGATCGGATCCAGAAATGTGAGAGTAGCTGGGCGAGGTCACCGGGGTGCGCCGGTTTTGTTCCCCCGCAATCGGGCCGAGCGCCTGTAGCTGGTGGGCTTGGGCCACCGCCGTCGATTGGAGGGGCCACACCCAACACACCCGCCTCACCCGGTCGTGGCGGGACCCGACGAAAAGTTGTTGTCAACGTGGCGGCGGAAGGCGTGCACACGGTGGCGCAACCGGCCGGGCCCGCGGGGAAGCGCGTACCCACAATCGCGCGGTGCGCGGGGAGGTCCACCACAGCGCCCACCTCCACCGTCTCCTCCTCCCGCAGGCAACGCGCGTCGGCGACGAGCCCGTCGGAGTCGAAGAGGACCAAGCGCCCGGCGTCGGCATGAAGGAGGAGGACCCCGGTGCGGCGCAGCGGGCTCGAGATCGCCGGCGAAAGTGTGGATGTGAACGTGGTAGACCACAGGGAGTCGAGGGCAACTCGCGACATCCTCCTACCAAGTTTAGTTGATATGACAGTTTTAACACTCAAGATTTGAAATGTTATATTGTAGATCTATACAATTGCCATTTTTGTGTAGCTCAAATACAATACTTTTCAATTAAAATTTTACACATTTATACAATAAATCATTGAGAATATAAAAAAACATTTTTTTTAACTTGTAGATAAGTTTTTCAGATTTTCTTTTTATAATGGAGAGAGCACCAGATGTCGGGTGCACGAAATTCCCACTCCATATTATATCTACTTCATTAGTATCATAGTTATCAATAGTTTTCTACAAGTTAGGTCAAAGTTAATACTGTTGGACTTTTAAGAAAAAATATATGTATGAGGAGCATATCTGTAGATGGAAGTGGACTTTTCCCATTTACTCCAGCCACCCACCGTCTATATCACCCAACTGTCCCGTTGTCGCTAGCTAGAAAAAGATGGTTGACGAAGGAGTGCGGCATGATCCGTTTCAAGATCTACGCCGCCGCCCACGCGATTACACGGGTCAAACAATTTGGTTACGTAACTAAACTAAACTAGATTAGTTCCAAACAAACCGCCATACTGATCTCTCTAGACGGTGAGCGCGTACGTACGACAGCAGGAATGACGCGTCTAGCTATGCTGTAACTCCGGGCTCCGGCCGGACTGCTGTTAAGTCGATGACTTACTACGGAGTACAAACGAGTTGACCACAGATAGTTGGCCTTTCTCCCAGGAGAAAAGAACAGCGAGCCGACCACGTACTCCTATAGTTAACTTGGATCGAGCAGGAGATAGTTATCTGCATGCATTTGTTTCCTCGAGAAAGCAAGCCATCACACTAGCTATAGTTAGCTAGTTAACACTGGACAAGTTTTCTTCTTCCACGGAGCGGAGGCGGAGCGTCACGTCATCACGTGTAGTAGCAACTATAACCGGTACATGAGAATCAACTTGAGCAAGTCCCTGCCGACAGAGCTAAAAAAATACATGAGCTGTTCACCGGCCAGTTAACCGACCGACACGAACATCCGCCAGACCGCCACCGTCTGTGAAGCTGGAAAAGCACGAGTCCTCCTTCCCTTTCCTCTTCCTTCTTCCCCGGCGCTGCTGGCAGCCACCGGCATGCAGCACGTACGTACCGCGCGCGGAACCAGCGAGACGGCGGTGGCTCTCATGCACCGGCCGGGTGGCGGGCATCACCGCCGTATCACGCATCCAGCACGCGCGCGAGATCGCCACGACGGGGACACGGCTGCTGAGCGATCACATGGTGGCCGGACCCGGATATCTTATCGTGTCTGCCGTACGATCCTGCTGGCTATACTACACTACACTCCGGTGGCCGTGACGCAGCCCCAGCTAAGCCATGCCAGCCCAGCTTCCCGGACCGCTTCCCTTGTCGGCTTCCTCTGTTTCCCTCTCGTGTATTTCCGCGTGGACGAGCATGCACGCCTCTGCCGCTCGTGAATAATCAAAGGATCGATCCAGCGGACAGCCCACAGCCCCGAGCGGATCCATCACGGATTCACGGACGGGAGTGCCAGGGTCTACGCCGTCATTTCGAGCGAGCGGCGGAGCTGTCCCTCCCGCCCTAGTGGGCGGGGGATAAGCTCCCGAGTGGCGTCGTACGATAAGGACCGGGGCAGGCACATGCATGATAAAACTATCCTTTCACGAGCAGTACAATGGCGCACCGACTACTGTTGCTTTTAGTTTCAGGGGGGTCGCCCATGATTATTTGTTCTATCTGGACCCAATCAGACAACGCCTCTTTTTTTTTCTGTTATTTAGGGAGATCACGGCAAACTCCCTTAATGCCACAACATAAACGGGTGTAATAGCTACTATAGCCCTATTATTGCCTTTGGGTGCTCATTATTGAACTGTGGACTGAATTAGCGAAAGCTCTGGTTTGAATAATTTTTTTTAGGATATGCCTCGATGATTCCACGAGCGCGAAAGTGAGGTGTATGCTCAGACCCAAGCTCTAAAAGAAACGTGGGACTTCTTACTATAAAGTTTAACTGTTAAAATCTTCTCTAGTATAGCATCAATAAAATTGTATTTACATGGTATAATTTTTCTTTTCTTAAATCACTTGGTACACCTACTATGATCCTGAAAGAGGCGTGGCCACTGAAGGTACAAATATCAACTTCAAATGGAATAGTTTTTCTCGAGCAATAAAAATAAAAAAGTCAGTCTTTTTTGGGTACAAGTCTATTAGCCTTTTGTCGCTACATTGACCGTGTCAATATCTGTGACGTCATCCCAATTTTAAGCATGCTTTAGTTCTAGAAAAAAATCATAATCATCTCCCCAACTCGGGACCCACATGTCACAACCACCGTGACCTCACACCAGTAGCGTCTACAAGGATCATCACGACTTAATTTGTGCCAATAGTTGGTCTTTCTGAATTTTCATCAATTAAGAGTTTGCTATACATTTTTTTAAAGAGAGTGGATAGCTTCGAGCCGACAACTCTGAATATTCCCACTCGAGATTTGAAAATTGGGTACAAATAGTATGAGCGAAAAACTGATCTTCTCCTATAGTCCTATTGCCTTTGGGTGCTGATTATTGAACCGTGGACTGAATTAGCGAAAGCTCTGGTTTGAATTAAATTTGTTAGAATATGCCTTGATGATGCCCCGAGCACGAAAAGGCGAAAATGAGGTGTATGCTGAGACCCGAGCTCTAGCAGAAACGTGAGACTTCCTTACTTTATAGTTTGACTGTTAAAATCTTTTTGAATATAGCAACAATAAATTTGTATTTACTGGTGTAATTTTCCTTTTCTTAAATCACTTGGTATACCAACTATGATGCTGAAAGAGAGGTGGCTACTGACCTACCGTCTACCGAGGGTACAAATATCAACTTCAAATAAGGAGATATGTTTTCTCGAGAAATGAAAAAAAAAAGGCCATGGTCTTTTTTGGTTACAAGTCTTATTTTTTTGAGCCAGCTTTTTTGGGTACAAGTCTATTAGCCATGTCCCCATCTCTTATCGCTTGTGCTGCATCTCAAGCTTTTTCGCTACATTGACCGGGTGAATTTCTGTGATGTCATCTCATTTACAAGGGTGTTTTCGTTTCAGAAAAATCATAATCATCTCCCCTGCTCGTGACCCACACGTTACTACCACCGTGACCTCACACCATTAGCGTCTGAAAGGTTCATCACGACTTGATTTGTACCAATAGTTGGTCTTTCTTAGATTTCATGAATTAAGAGCTCAGGAAACATTTTTTTAAAGAGAGTGGATAGTTTCGAGTAGACAACTTTGAATATTCTCGCCCGAGATTTGAAAACTGAGTACGGATATGGTAGAAGTACGAGCGAAAACTGATCTTCTCTATTGACAACTCAAAACCGTTGAAACTTCTTCAACATTTTGAGTTGATAGTTAGTATCTAAACAGACCTCTTCCATCTTAATAACCACTTGAAAGTTTGTGTATAAGAGTTCCATGGTATTTGCTAAACCATTGAAATCTGCAGTTAAACCTCCAAATTGGATGCTGAAAGTTAAACTCCAGATTTCTTATCAAGAAGGATAAATAGTACTCCCTCCATTTCATAATCTAAGACGTTTTAGTAAGCTAATTTAGTTTGCTAAAACGGCTTATATTGTGGAACGGGGTAGTAAAAAACAAAGGATTGAAAGAAGAGGGTAGTTGACTCACATTCCTTTTCAAGGGTAATAAATTGTAAGAAAAATGTGGCGATAATGAAATTTTGAGAAGACTCCCTTTCAAGGAATAAATAATTGGTAAGAGAAAAAAGACGACGCCATTGCTGACCTAGATTCGAACCTAGTCTTTCACCCAGAGACAACAACCCAGGGAGGGATATGCCAAGACTCCTCTGTGAAGCCTCTAAGGAGGGGAACAACGAAAAATGGGCGTCGTCGCTGCCGGGCACTGACCAAAGACGGGAAATGCTCTCATATTTGGCGTCGCATACTTGTCATTCCTGCCTACCAGAACTTGGGACAACACCGTTTATGTTGGTTCACTCAGCTGCCACAACACCTCACCATCGGAACCGCAATGATGCGGTCCACCATCGCCACCGTCAAAACGGTCAACACCACCATGTCGCATGGTACTGCATATCCCTGCCGATAATGAGCAAAGTCGGGAAATGCTCTCACCTCAGGCATCGCATACTTTTCATTCTAGCCTACCAAAACTTGGGACAACACCATTTATGTTGGTTCACTCTGCTGCCACAACACCTCACCATCGCAGCCGCATGCCGCGGTCCACCAGCGCCACTATCAAAACGGTCAACACCACCATGTCGCATGGTACTGCACATCACCGCCCCATCGACCCACGCCGAGCTCTCAACACATCATGCCGCGAGCCCCACTGTGGCTCTTATACCCATAGCAGCCCCACACCACCATGAACCTCGGCCACTACCATCCATCTCGTCGCCGCCGATACCTCTACGGTGCCAAGTTGGCGCTGAAGCCTGACGTCGCCACACTTGTTTGTTGCCATCGCCCCAATTTATTGCATGACCTCCTCTACAGTATCGTCATCACAATAGAGTTTCATCACCAAATTTCGGATGGATTGATGACTTTTTGAAATCGCCAACATGGCTATTGAAATCGCACCTAATCTTTATGTCATAATAGGTCCAAACACTTTCCTCGGACTGATTTCAATATATAATTTATCTAGTGAATAACCAAAAAAATAGAAGGAAAATTCTATTTATGGATGGAATCAAATACGCCGTATTTATAAAAAAAGAATATTTCTGCATCGGGAAAGTATTATGAGATTTATGCCCACTATCTAAGTGGGAAATAGAAAAAATATTGTTTTACACAAGTTCAAATCAGTGTTGGTTGTATTTTTTCACGGTCGGCCCACCCAGGTCGAGATCCCACAGATGGGCCTAGAGCCCGTGGCCACAATCGCCAGGGCAGAACTGCCGGCCGAAGCCGACCCTCCATCACCGCCGACGAGATGTGTCATCGCTAAGTCTTTGTAACAACATGTTGCCAAGACCGTTATTGAAAAAACTGCCGCCGTAAGGGGGAGCGTTCCACTGTCATGGGATAGGCCCCGCCACTGGCGACATTGCGCGGGCTCTGCCCAACAGTGGCCCTCAGGCCTCAGCCATGTTAAGGGGAAGGGGAGGTAGTAGTGAAGCCAGGGTTTCGTCTGTCACCTCAGAGAGGGACGCGGGAGAAAAACGGCCTCTAAAATCAGATTCTAAAAGTTACACCCAGATTCCTCATCGAGAAGGATAAATGTTAAGAAGCAAACAACTAAAAGAAGAGAGTGGTTCACTCAGATTCCTTTTCAAGAAGAATAATGTAAGAAAATGATGGCGATGGTGAAACTTTTACAAGATTCCCTTTCAAAGAAGAAATAAATGGTTAGAGAAAAGAGGGAGGTGACGAAAGTTACACCTAGATGCGCTAATCAGCGAGGGAATTGGCTTGTCAAGAAAATGGCTTCGCAAGGAAAAAATGGCAAGACATAAAGTGCGATAAGATGTGTACAAGAAAAAAAAAGTCATATTTATCTTCTCAACTAGTTACCCACATGTTGATACCATAGTGATCTCACACACCAGCGTCTACAAGGCTTAATAGAGTTAAGTTGTGGCAATAGATGGTCTTTGTGAATTTATTGCATGACCTCCTCTACAGTATCGTCATCACAATATAGTTTCACCACCAAATTTCGGATGGATTGATGACTTTTTTTAGAGATCTCTTCCAAATCACCAACATGACTGTTGAAATCGCACCTAATCTTTATGTCATATTAGATCCAAACACTTTCCTCGGACTGATTTCAATATATAATTTATCTAGTGAATAACCAAAAAAATCGAAGGAAAATTCTATTTATGGATGGAATCAAATACGCGGTATTTATAAAAAAAAGAATATTTCTGTATTGGGAAAGTATTATGAGATTTATGCCCACTATCTAAGTGGGAAATAGAAAAAAATATTGTTTTACACAAATTCAAACCAGTGTTGGTTGTATTTTTTCATGGTCGACCCACCCAGGTCGAGATCCCACAGATGGGCCTAGAGCCCGTGGCCACAATCGCCAGGGCAGAACTGCCGGCCGGAGCCCGACCCTCCATCACTGCCGACGAGATGTGCCATCGCTAAGTCTTTGTAAAAACATGTTGCCAAGACCGTTATTAAAAAAACTGCCGCCGTCAGGGGGAGCGTTCCACTGTCAGGGGATAAGCCCCGCCACTGGCAACATTGCACGGGCTCTGCCCAACAGTGGCCCTCAGGCCTCATCCACGTTAAGGGGACGGGGAGGTAGTAGTGAAGCCAGGGTTTCGTCTGTCACCTCAGAGAGGGACGTGGGAGAAAACGGCCTTTAAAACCAGGTTCTAAAAGTTACACCCAGATTCCTCATCGAGAAGGATAAATGTTAAGAAGCAAACAACTAAAAGAAGAGAGTGGTTCACCCAGATTCCTTTTTAAAAAGAATAAATGTAAGAAAATGATGGCGATAGTGAAATTTTGACAAGATTCCCTTTCAAAGAAGAAATAAATGGCAAGAGAAAAGAGGGAGGTAATGAAAGTTACACCAAGATGCTCTAATCAGTGAGGGAATTGGCTTGTCAAGAAAATGGCTTCGCAAGGGGAAAATTTCAAGACATAAAGTGCGATAAGATGTGTACAAGGAAAAAGTCATAATTATCTTCTCAACTAGTTACCCACATGTTGATACCATAGTGATCTCAGACCACCAGCGTCTACAAGGCTCAACAGAGTTAAGTGGTGGCAATAGATGGTCTTTGTGAATTTTTAGGATTTAAGAGCTTGGGAGGTGGATTTTCTTAAGAGAGTGGATAGCTTCGAGTTGACAACTTTGGATCTTCTCATCGAGAAACAAAAATTTAGTAGAAATGTGTTGAGCAAAAACTAAATCTTCTCCGTTGAGAACTCAAAGCCGTTGAAATTTGTTCAACATTTTGAGTAGCCAATTGGTATCCAAATAGTACTCTTCTTTCTTAATCAGCATCAGCAAGTTTGTGTATAACTTCTACCCTTCTATTTGCATAACGTTGAAATCTGCGGTTAAAACCACCAAATTGGGTGCTGAAAGTTACACCCATTATCCATATGGAGAAGGATAAATGGTAAGAAGCAAATGAGTGATAGAAGAGTACGGTTCACTCCAAAAATGAAAATAGAAGAGCAAATGAATCAAGCTCAATTACAACTCACTCTGATCAAATAGCACTCAAGTATAGGATTTCTAGCGGAAAGGTGGTCTTGCTCGCTTATTTACCCTTGTACGCACAAATCTAGCTCGTAGCAGCACTTTCGAGTTCGGTTACTTAATAATTACAGAGATTGGAACAACTTAGATTTCTTTTGAAGAAAAATAAATTGTAAGAACACAATGGCCATAATGAAATTTCGACAAGATTCCCATTTCAAGAAGAAATAAATGATAAAAGAAAATAGGGTGGTAATAAAAGCTACAGCCACATACTCTTATCCACGAGGAAAAAATGGCTTCTCAAGGAGTAAAAACGAAAGGACTTACAAAGTGAGATAAGATACGTGCAAGTAATGAAAAAGACTTACTAAATCTTCTCCATTGAGCACTTGAAGACGTTGAAATTTCTTTAACATTTTGATGAGTACCCATTTGGTATCCAAATAGAACTCCTTAATCACCACTAGAAAGTTTATGTACAAGTTCTACTCTATTGTTTGCCAAACATTGGAATCTGCGGTTAAAACCTTCAAATTGGGTGCTGAAAGTTACACGCAGATTCCTTATGGAGAAGGATAAACGGTAAGAAGCAAACGAGTGAAAGAAGAGTACGGTTCATTCAGATTCCTTTTAAAGAATAATAAATTGTAAGAAAACGATGGCCATCGACAAGATTCCCATTTCAAGAGGAAATAAGTGATAAGAGAAAAGAGGGCGGCAATGAAAGTTACAGCCACATGCTCTTATCAACGAGGAAAAAAATGGCTTCTCAAGAAGAAAAAATGAAAAGACTTATTGCAAAGTGCGAGTGAAAGAAGAGCACGGTTCACTATGATTCCTTTTAAAGAAGAATAAATTGTAAGAAAACGATGGCCATATAATGAGATTTCGACAAGATTCCAATTTCAAGAAGAAATAAATGATAAGAGAAAAGAGGGCGGCAATGAAAGTTACGGCCACATGCTCTTATCAACGAGGAAAAAAAAAAGGTGCGATAAGATGCGTGCAAGGAAGGGAAGCGGTCCCCCTCCACGCAGGATCCGAGTCACCTGCTGTTCCAGTCGGTTTCCGCGCAGGATCCGAGTCAGTCAAGTTATTCAACTCGCCCGACCGAATCCCCAGGGATCTCGCGCCCATGCCATTCCTTCCCCGCTAACCTCTCGCGACTAATTTTTTTCCAATCGATTTCCAGCTCACATTTTTTCCCCTGCCGTTTCGCGAGGCTTCCTCGCTCTATAAGACGCGGGTGCCGCGCCACACCTGCTTCCACCATTCTTGGACACACACACATTCGTTTCGTCCCCAGCCTCCTCAGCCAGACGTTCCCGCACTGCACAGATCAAGAACAGCTCCGTCTCCTCGTCTAGTCGGTTGATTCGTCCGATCTCCCGTTCGTTGTGATCACTGGTTCGTCGTCGCGGCGAGGGAATTCTCTTGTTTTTGTTTGTTTGTTGGTTTGCAAGAAAGGGAAACAGCGTCTTCTTTCATCCGCTTTCTTTGCGTCCCTTCCAACTCCGACCTTCCATGGCCATCGCCTCCCGCATCACGAAGCGCGCGCTTTCCTCCTTCGCCGCCGCCGCAGCCAAGCTCCCGGAGGCGGCCGTCGCGGCCGCCGGCGCCGAGGCGGTGACCGTGCCCTCGTCCGCGCAGCGGCAGCAGCAGCAGCAGGTGCTGGAGTTCGAGGACACCGAGAGGCTGTTCACCGGGGAGCCGTCCACGGCTCTGGTGCGCACGCTCGCGGCCCTGCAATTGATGTCCGCTGGACCGCTGGTGGACGTGGGCCTTGCGGCGCTCCGGTCTCCGGCGGTGGCCGCCAGTCCGCTGGTCCAGGCCGCGGCGCGGGCCACGGCGTACAAGCACTTCTGCGCAGGGGAGACCGCCGAGGAAGCCGCGGCACGGGTGCAGCGCCTATGGCGCGGCGGCATGGGCGGGATCCTGGACTACGGCATCGAGGACGCTGAGGACGGCGCCGCCTGCGACCGCAACGTCGCGGGCTTCCTCGCCGCGGTCGACATCGCCGCCGCGCTGCCGCCGGGATCGGTGCGTTCACCGAACTTCACTTTGTTTTTTTTTTCCTCTCCGCCGTGGCGTGGCGTGCGTGCGTGTCGATGGCCCGGAAGAGTGCCACGTCGGACAGAATCGGAATCCTCGAGGTCTGCACTAGCGGACCCGCGGATTCCATGGAGAATCTTCTGGTAGTAAACTGAATCGGACGGCTGTCACTGCTCGCGGGCCCGGAAAACAAGCTGCCATGTTCCGACAAGCGCTCGCCTGGCCTTCTCCACCGCTCGTTTCCATCTCAAAGCTTCGCGTCAAAACCCTACTAATCACCACCATGCTTTTCCCCCCCGAATTTAGACATTTCCATGCAGCTAATTCAGTCAAAACACATGTTACTACTTTGTCTCTCTCGGCATTAGTCGGACTAACCGTGATTAGGCTGGCAGAGAAGGTGAACTAATTATACTCTGTGTGCGTGCAGGCGAGCGTGTGTATCAAGATCACGGCGCTATGCCCCATCAAGCTGCTGGAGAAGGCGGGCGACCTGCTGCGGTGGCAGCACAAGCACCCCTCGCTGCACCTGCCGTGGAAGGTGCACTCGTTCCCGATCCTGTCAGACTCCAGCCCGCTGTACCTGACACCGTCGGAGCCGGTGGCGCTGACGGCGGAGGAGGAGCGGGAGCTGCAGCTGGCGCACGAGCGGCTGCTGGCTGTTGGCGCGCGGTGCGCCGAGTACGACATCCCGCTGCTGGTTGACGCCGAGTACGCGTCGGTGCAGCCGGCCATCGACTACTTCACCTTCGTGGGCGCGCTCGCGTGCAACGGCGACGGGCGGTCCATCGTGCACGGGACCGTCCAGGCGTACCTCCGGGACGCGCGCGACCGGCTGGAGGCCATGGTTCGCGCCGCCGAGGAGGAGCGCGTGCACCTGGGCGTCAAGGTCGTCCGAGGCGCGTACCTCACCCGGGAAGCCCGGCTGGCGGAGTCCCTTGGCGTGCCGTCGCCGATCCACGGCAGCATCCAGGACACCCACGACTGCTACAACGGCTGCGCCGCCTTCCTCCTGGAGCGCGTCCGCCGCGGGTCCGCCTCCCTGATGCTCGCCACCCACAACGTAGAGTCCGGCCAGATCGCGGCGGCGAGGGCGCAGGAGCTGGGCATCGGCAAGGGGGACCGGAACCTGCAGTTCGCGCAGCTCATGGGCATGGCGGACGGGCTCTCCCTGAGCCTCCGCAACGCCGGGTTCAACGTGAGCAAGTACCTGCCCTACGGCCCCGTGGAGCACATCATCCCCTACCTCATCAGGCGCGCCGAGGAGAACAGAGGATTGCTCTCTGCCTCATCCTTCGACAGGCAGCTGCTCCGGTAAGGACACCATCACTTGTTCTGACATGCAAAATTTCTGCACAGCATCGATTGATTCATTCAAGCTTGTTCCCTGACTGGTTCGTGGTTGGATCGTGCAGCAAGGAGATCGTGAGGAGGTTCAAGAACGCGGTGATGGGGCGGGAGTGAGGTGGCCCGCCGGAGGTTCGCGGGAGAGAAGGGGTCGAGTAGAAGCTGTAAATAGTTACATCCTTTAGAAAATGTCCATTGATGTATCGCGATCTCAATGAAATAAATGTTGCTGCACCGTGCATGCTGTTTTTATTTTGCTGAAATGAACACAGTGTTGCTTATACTCTGTTTATTTCTGAAAAAAAGGACTTCTTTTTGCACCAAAAGATAAGGGTCAGACCTTATCATGCTACAAATACACATGGACCACCAAATATTAATAACCATATTATTTGAAAATAATAGATAAATTGCAACATAATCCAGTATATTCTAAAAGTTCAATTCAAAACAAACACATGTCAAGAGAAACAAAAAAAAAAACAAGCGAACACCCTTATAAGAAAATAACCAAACAACGAAAAAGAATTCGATTCAACCTCAAGAGAGAAGAACAGGTGCACAAGAGCAGAAAATTGATCTAATGTACTACTCTCTCCGTTCCAAAATAGATGACTTCCATTTGTCTAAACACGTATGTATGTAGACTATTCCAAAATAGATGACTTCCATTTGTCTAAACATGTATGTATGTAGACATGTTTATTAGTCTACATACATGCATGGCTGAATAGATGAAAGTCGTCTATTTTGGAACGGAGGGAGTATGTATGAATTTTGTGATGAATATAACGTTTTGTAAGAGGGTAGAACGTTTCACGCCACAAAGTTTGTTATTTCACATTGTTTGTAAGAGCATCTCCAGCCACCCCCACGAGCCCTCCCCCCCCCCCCCCCCCCCCCTCCACGACCCTTTTTTCCGCCTTCACGCCATTTTTGTCCAGCCGTGCCCCCAGGATGTCAAATAGCGTCGGTTGTGCCAAATATTCGTCTGACGCACCCATGCCGAACCCAGCACTTCGGGGGGCTCCTGGGGGCACCGGCGGAAGCGAAAACGTGTGTGGGTCCGCACTGTTGGCGAGAGTGGACTACTTTGGCGCCATTTCCCCCCGTCTTCCCCTCCATTGCGTCCAACAAACCCCCCTCTCCCCTCCTCACCGCAGCTCCCGCCATTTCCTTCGCTCCATGGATCTCCGCCGCCACCATACCGCCCAAAAAGTACAACCAGCCACGCCTAGCTGGCGAGGAAGAACAACCAAAGACGAGAAAGACGATGGCAAGGCCACCGAGCATGACGAACGGTCAACAACGACCAACGAAGGAGGGAGAAGGCCAAGAAGGCTAGGGAGGCGGCAGCGAAGGAGGAGGGGTCTCGCGTCATCATGGGGAGGAACACGGTCGCGCGGCAGCCCACCTAGCCGACACTGAGCCCGTAACTGCACAAGGTGTGGGGGGATCCAGCAAAGCGTGGTCTCGCCGGCCGGCTTCTTGCCGCAGGAGTGGAGGTACTCCTCCTCGCCGGACCACGTGGACGGTGACACTCTCGGTGGTTTCAACCCCACAACCATCTTCCAACACTGTCATGCACCGCGCACCCCTCCATCTGTGCCCGTCTTCACCGTTGACCTCAACGCCCCATACGGCTAATCCCCGTCCTACGCCAACTCATCGTTGTTGACTCTGTGTCGTGGACCTCTCCCCTTCGGCCCAAGTTCATGTTCGGTGCTGCAGCACATCAGCATCGACGCCTAGATGCAGGACATCATCGCGAGCGGCTCAGCGGCCGCTACCTCCTGCCTCGGGTTCTACACACATGACGAATCACAGGAAACCGGCGGCAACGGGGATGCCGTCGAGGTGGAAGAGGAAGAACCGGTGGATACGGCGCAGGCAGCGGCCAAGGGGAAACGGAAGTGCCGAGAGTCCAGCAAGCCGACCGAGTCCCGGATCAAATGGTCGACGAAGGAAGACGAGTGCCGCGCTAAAGCATGGAAAACTGTCAGCATCGACCCGATCACCGGCGCGAATCACAACACTGGCAACTACTGGAGAAGGGTCAAGACAGCGTTCGACGAGCGCAAGCTGGTCGACCCGTAGTTCGCTGGCATACACATGGACCACGACGAGAAGGCGATGGCCAACCATTGGGCGATCAGCTGGTCTACGTTACATAATTTAAATTCTTTGCCCTACGTAGTCTGCCAAGATCACTATGCAGATAACGAGGCCTGTCCATACATGTGAAAGAACAATTTCTTAACCCTCTAGATTTTGTGTGTTAGTTAACAACACTAGTGAGAATATAAGCATATATTTAGTGATGCAGGAACACAAATAGAAATAAGTAAAAAGAGCAATCTATGCTTATCTGTCAGAAATGCATTTTCCAGGGCGGATAATCCGGTGTCCTGTTGCCCCAAATTACCCAGCCTTTTGTCAATTTCACTAAGGAATTTAGTGAGCGAACCACTGGAGTAGGCCGGATATTTGCCCGGACATTTTGTTACCCCAGATTATTTGAAATGGCTAAGGACTTAAGTGCGCGGAGCACTGGACTGGGCCGAATATTTGGGCCGGATATTTGGTCGGAGATTTCCGTAGGCCTTGGATATTTCAGTAACCGGAATATCCGGCCCCAACTCACACCGGATAATCTAGCCCCCCAGGATTCAGAATAAGATTGCAACGACTACAATTGTGAGGGGGTATAAATACCCCTCACCTTTCCAAGCTCAGGTTACCAAGACCAAAACTTCAAGCCCCCCCCCCCATGTTCATGATCTTCATCTTCCTAGATCTGTCTCCCTAGCCACTCATGTTGGGATTCCCACAGAATCGATCACATACGAACTAGACAAACACGCGCACAAAATATCTTTTTGCTAAGGGCTCGTATCGTGCCCTTTATTTTTTCTCTTTATTTCCTCTCAAATCTCGGTACAACCTTGATCAGTTTGTATGTGCATATATATATACACGAACGACCAGACCAAACACACATAAACCTACTCATACTCAAAGAGCTAACTGACTCATACATGCCTAACTCAACGTACTACTAGTTGGACCCGGACAGACCTACTAAGACTCTAATTAGTACTAGCACGTGCACTACCAACTAGGAAAGAACTAAATAGCTAGGACTAACTCAACTTGACACTTTCCAAACTTGACTAGGAAAGATTATTGCTAACAATCTCCTCCTAATCTTGACTGGTCATCTCCTCATGCTCCTCCTGATCTTAACTCCTGGCAGATTCACGACGATTCCTCTCGCCGAGACTCCTTTGTCTGCGCGCACGTTCCTCACTGGAGTTCCTCGACTGTGATGTCTCACATCTTCGCACCTTGGAGATACATCTTTCACCGTCATGTCCGTACATTAAGTATGACCACGGAGGAAACATGCAGTGCACCTCGCCCTGCTATGCTTTGCCACCGCCATTGCTTGGCCCCTGCCTTGCACTCGGTTCGCACCTCTTGTGCCACCGCCATTGCTAGGCATCCTCGCACTCGGTTCGCACCATACTTCTTTGTACTTGCTTCCAGTAGCCTTCTACTGGTCGCACACCTCCTCGCTTTACGGTAGCTTTTCTTACCACCGTCCGCCTTCGGCATCGCACCGAATCACACTGGCCGCAACCAGGACGCTCCACGAGGACATGTACACAACTCACGGAAAAAACCGTGCACACCTTAACCGTGATGCGCTTCAACTGCAACGGATCCTCACAGAGACGAGCACTTGAAAACAACGACGACTCATTGACACGACGCCGACCACACGTGCAAACATGCACACACTTCGACTCATCTAACACACCGGTTGACGATCTTGACGAGACTCCCGGCACCACACCTCGGCACCACCTCTCCATCAACGACCAGCCACCTCCAAACGCCTTGCCAACGACAACTCCTCGTAGTCTCCTCTATGTCGCTTCTCCGAACGACAATCGCCCGCTGTCGCACCCGGACTTCTAAAGGATACTCGCCGTTCCGTTGAACAGTAGTAGATTGGATTACGGGGCTTACCGGCACCCGCGTCCTCTTACGAGTAGGCCAACACACGTATGTGTGACAACCAACCCCTATTTGTTCAGCGTCGACGTAAACTATCCCATAGAAATCAGGATACTACCATTGACGTACTTCATACCATACACACATGATACGTCAACTGCGTTTAACAGAATGATAGCACAACATATCTCTAGGACACAAAAGATGGAAATAAGGTGCAAATAGCTCTCACTAGAGCAGAGATAGCAAATACAATCATCCAGAGGACACATGTCCCAACATAACATCATTACATCACAGCGGAAGCATTCAACAGGTCTGAGTACAGACAAGATCCAAATAGGCTTAAGAAGCCGGAAACGAAAAGACGGAGCCCATCCACGAAGTCTCGGATCCTGCCCGGGTCCGCTATCTACTCGTCAACAGCCTCGTCGTACTCCACGTAGTAGCCACCATGGGGATCCTCGGAATCGTAGTCTGCGGAAACCACAGCCCCAAAGGGGTCAGTACATAAACGTACTGGCAAGCAAGACTCACAGTTCACCAAAGTGTAACCCGTCAACACCAAGCACAGATGCTTTGGGTTCAACGGAAGAAAGGGGTGATACAAAAGATGCGGCAGCGGGCTGCACTAACCAACTACAGAAACAAACTATAACTTTCGGCTAACAGAAAAGGAGATAAGATAGAGTATCGTAACCAACTATAACTAACTCCAAACAAACCCATCCTGGA
This sequence comes from Alopecurus myosuroides, assembly GCA_028641055.1. Taxonomy (NCBI): domain Eukaryota; kingdom Viridiplantae; phylum Streptophyta; class Magnoliopsida; order Poales; family Poaceae; genus Alopecurus; species Alopecurus myosuroides. Next base: position 181,516,177 of record CM054061.1, on the reverse strand, counting down.
TCTCGCCCCTTATCCAAAGAAGCAATCCGAGGATAACTCACACAGTTGGATTAATGATGATTCAGGTTATTGTGTCAATAAACCTATTACTAGTCAAGTTATCATTAGTTAGGTATAAGTTGTCTGAGTACTTGTTAGCCAGTACTTTCACCAAGTCGTCACATAACCGCGGACAACACGACTTCTCGAGAAGATTCATCCCTGCAGGGTGTGCTCCAGTACCCGTACACACTCAAGCCACCAACTAAAACTCAGGTTGGCTTGACACGACTCGAACCATCTCTACAACCTGTCCTAGGAGCCACAGAGCTATAAGGTCCCGGCCAGTCCGACCTAACCTAAGCGCAAGGGTGAAAACCACACCCCCCGGCACCACAGGCCTCACCCTATATGCATCATCATCATAATAATCATCACCAACAGTAACCATGGGAGCGACCCATTCATGCTTGTGCGCAAATGGAACACCCGAACTAAGTGTGGCTCTTCGGACAAACTGCGGATCAGGTCAAAGTCGGGGGGGTTCCATACTACCACCCGGATGCGGTGAGCACGCTCATCATGGATCAGTAGACAAGACCCTTTTCCTAATTAGGGTCGACACTAGCAGGCCTCAAAACCACGCCGGGCCTCCTGCCGGTGCCTTATCATCAAATTATTATTACCCATAGCATTAACAGGTTGATTGTTTAACATCGAGCCCCAGAACATAATAGAGTATGATAACAGAAATTAACTGACAGCAGACTCGAGCAAAAACAACCCTAAGCATGCTAGTAAGACACGGGCTTAAACAACGGGGTTATAGGAGTGGAGGTGAGGCAATATCAGGGTTAAAGGATACATGTAATAGGTTCGGAGAACAAGCAACGATACATAGGGCTAGCAGAATAGACAACGGAAAGTATCGGTATCCAATGTTGAAAGGAACACGATGGTTCATGTGAGTGAATACTTGCCTGCAAACTCAGCAGCCTGGTACTGAGCTAAATCCTCAGAAGGGGGTGTCGTAAAGATCGTCTGTATCAACGTCGTCGTCTATCCGAGAAGAAGCAAACAAACAATGCAGAAAGATAAACAATCAATATCATGGCATAGTGCACAATCATGGGATGATGCATGTCAATTTAACTGATGCATCAAAATAAAATAGTTGACATGGTAGCAACATGTTTAAATGGACTCACATGCAAGTTGAGTTGCATATGAAAAGCCCATGCATTTAGGTTGAAATAATTGTTTTACAACTAATCAACAGGTGAAAGTGGATTAGCATGATGCATGGATGATGAAAACAGAAAAATAACAACAATAGAACAAATTTGAAATAAGGTTTACCAAGTTTGGAAAATTGTTTAGTAGGTGTTGGAATTTTGGTTACTTAAAGGTGTTACACAAGCATTTGTTGTTTTCACCAATTTTAATTGTTCAAAACAAATACAAAATTCATATTTGGAAAATACACAAAATTTTAGGTGGAATACATGTTTCACTTGTTGAATTTGGAAGTAAAATGAGCAAGTTATTAATTTGGCAATTTTAATTGCATTAAATAAGAAACAGTTGTTTTCAGCAATTTAAATTATTCAAAATAGAAAACCAAGTTGATATTTGCAAAGTTCATGAAAAATGGGATGGAAAACATATTTTACATGTTGGAATTGGATTTGAATTGCTCAAGTTATGAATTTTGCAATTTAAAAGGTTTAATTAAAGCATTGAATTATTCCACCAATTTTAATTAGGAAAAATAGTGAACAAATTGCATTGAAAAGGTTGAAAACATGTAGCAAATGTTTCACTGAACATTTTGAACTATTAAACATAATTTTTGGGTTATTATTGAATTTATTAAGCAAGTTTTTATAATCATTCTTATTCTGCCCATTTTAGTAAACAGAGGGAAACATGCTCAAAATTAATTCAATTGTGCCCAAATAAAATACCAATGTGTAGAGCTTGTTAAGACAAATTTTTAGAGCCCAATTTTGCTTAAATTGGATGAGCAGAACTAAAGTTATGAAATTCCAAAGTTTCCACTTTTTATTGCATTTTCAGTAATTATTTATTTAGTGAAAAAATTAGTACAGAAACATATTGCAAACTTGACATTAATAGAAAGGGCACAAAATTATGAAGCCACTGGATTTTGAATCATTCAAATTGGAGTAAAAATGGATTTGTTATGGATTTTAGAATTAATGGGTTAGATCTCTGTTTCTGAATTTCGGGCAGAAAAAGAAAAAAACAGGAAATAAAAGGGTGGGGGCTTGGGGGATCGAACCCAGGACCTGGGGAGTGCGCGCTAGGGTGTGGTACCAGTGGGCTGCTGTTACGTTTGGTGTTAGAAAAGGGGCAGATGGGTGGATATGGTGCAGTTGTCGCGGGTTTTATCTGAAACTGCAATCTGCAGTTACTGAACCTCAACCAGGTCGGACGGAAGGGGCCGGCGGATCGCTGCTCCCTGCCGCTGCGGGTGTTGGCGCCGTGCGGGTGCTCGTGCGGGCCGCGTGCGGTGCTTCTGCACTCGTGCGGTGGCCGTGCGGGAAGGAGACGAGGGGGGGGAGGACTATGCTCACATCGGGAGGACGTACAGAGGAGCAGTTCGCTGCAGCGGATGGGGCGCGACGGTGGCGAACTCGTGGACGGCGGCGGAGCTTCTCTCGACCCCGGGGAGAACCGAGGGCACTGCAAGGAAGAGGGGAGCGGGACCTTTCCATTCCCGGCCCTAGCACGGCCGCTAGGGCACCGTGGCGCCGGCGGCGAGCCGGAGAAGGAGGCGTTGGTGGTGACCTTCGGTGGATGACCTCGGTACAGAACAGAGAAGACAGAGGGTAGAAAAGAGAGGGGATTGGCGGCGCGAGGGAGAAGGAGGGGTGGAGAGGAATTAGGGCAGGAGGGGAGCTCGAGGGCAAGATAAGAGGAGGAGGTGGAGCTCGATCACCGTTGCCCTCCTCTGTAACACACGTGGACACCATGGATGGAGATCGTACAGGAGGAAGAAGACAAAGACGTGGGGGGTACGGGCCAGTGGGAGTTGGGCTGGCCCAAGTGGGCTGGATGCCCCTATTCCCTCTCTCTCTCTTTTATTCTTTTGTTGCTTTTTTTTTTTTTGCAGATTTGGCAAAGGAGAGAAACAGATGGTGTTAGAGTTTAGCAAAAAAATTTGGGACAATTTTTTATTGATTAAATTTTGTAATAGCATAAAGTACCTACTTTGGTTTTCCAAAATATTTTAAATATGTTGGTGGTTTGAAATTTGTTTGAAATTTGATTGACATCAATATTAATTGACTAATTTTGATTTAAGCCATTTAGAAGTTTTAAATTCAAATTTATTGTGAAACAAGTGATTGCTTTGTTTTGCAATTTTCATAATTTAAAAATTGGTTGCTGTTTGTAATTGAATTTGTATGCAATTTGAATTATGTGAAATATTAAAAAGAACAATTCAATAGTTTGAGATTTTAATTCTTAATGGAAACAAATGGATGTTTTATTTGAACTTTTTGTTTGGAAGAAATTGTGACATAACAAGTATGAATAAAGGTTTGAATTATTGGTTTGAAATTTCAAATAGAAAACAAAGAAAACAATGCCAACAAAAAGCAATGCTTATGATGCCATGATGCAAAACAAAACTTAACAAGAAACAAACATTCTAGGGGGAGATTTTCATACTTGGGATGTTACAAAACGCTCCCCCTTGAAGGAATCGCGCCCCGAGATTCCTACTGAGAAAGGAAAAGGTCCGGATACTTCTTGCGAAGATCCTCTTCGGTCTCCCACGTTGCCTCTTTATCGGAATGATGCGACCACTGCACTTTCAAGAACTTGGTGCTCTTGTTGCGAGTCTTACGCTCGGTCTCATCGAGAATACGAATAGGGTGCTCCTCATAAGATAGATCATCTTGCAGTTCAATTGAATCATGATCAACTGCACGATCTGGATCTTTGAAACACCTCTTGAGCTGTGACACGTGAAACACATCGTGCACCTTGGATAGTTTTTCTGGAAGTTCAAGACGATAGGCATTTTCCGCACGCCTTGAGGGAATGTTGAACGGACCAATGTATCTTGGTGCAAGCTTTCCTTTCACACCAAAACGATGAGTGCCTCTGAGGGGAGTTACACGGAGATATGCTTTGTCACCAGGTGCATAGATCATATCCCTGTGCTTGCTGTCATAGTAGCTTTTCTGACGAGACTGAGCAATCTTGAGATTGTCACGAATGATGCGAACTTTCTCCTCGGCTTCCTTAACAATGTCAGGGCCTAAGAGTGAACGTTCACGAGCTCCAGACCAATTGATTGGACTCCTGCATCTGCGGTCATAGAGTGCCTCAAACGGTGCCATTCCTAGGCTTGCCTGGAAGCTGTTGTTGTAGGAGAATTCAGCATATGGAAGGCAATCCTCCCATTTCATGCCAAAGGAGAGACCACATGCTCTGAGCATATCCTCGAGAATCTGATTGACTCTTTCGACTTGCCCTTGAGACTGAGGATGATAAGCCGTGCTGAACAGAAGTTTGGTGCCCAATGCTTCTTGAAAACTCTTCCAGAAATGAGAAGTGAATATGCTTCCACGGTCTGAGCTTATTTCCAATGGAACACCATGAAGAGGAACAATCTTTGTTGTGTAAAGCTCTGCTAACTGGCTAGCTGAGATTGTTTCTTTGACAGCAAAGAAGTGAGCTACTTTAGTGAGTCGATCAATAACAACAAAGATTGCATCGTTGCCCTTCTTGGACCTTGGAAAACCAGTGACGAAGTCCATTTCAATCATGTCCCACTTCCACTCAGGGATTTTGAGAGGTTGGAGAAGACCGGCTGTTTTCTGATGAACTGCTTTGACACGTTGACAAACGTCGCATTCAGAAACGTATTGAGCAATTTCACGTTTCATGCCAGACCACCAATACAGTGTCTTGAGATCCTGGTACATCTTTGTACTTCCAGGGTGTATGGAGAGAGGAGTTTCATGAGCCTCCTTGAGAATCACATATTTGAGACTTTGAATTTGAGGAACTGCAATGCGTCCTTCGAAGAATACAGTTCCCTTGTCATCAATTGAGAAGCACTCGTACTTCACATTGCCTGCTTTGATGTTATTTGCGATCTTCTTGATCTCAGCATCACGAAGTTGTTCAGAACGAATCTAGTCCTCGAGAGTTGGACTGGCTGTCAAGTTTGCAAGATAACCTTGAGGAACAAGACCAAGGTTGAGCTTCTGGAATTCTTCATGAAGAGGAGGTTGGCTTTCCATGATCATGAGATTATTGCAATACGACTTGCGACTGAGAGCATCGGCCATAACATTAGCCTTGCCTGGAGTGTAAGAAATGGTAAGATCGAAGTCTTTGATCTTTTCAATCCATCTCCTTTGCCTGAGGTTTAGATCTGGTTGAGTGAAAATGTATTTCAGACTCTTATGATCGGAAAAGATTTCAGTGCGATTACCCAACAAGTATTGTCTCCATTTCTTGAGGGCAAACACAACTGCTGCAAGTTCAAGGTCATGTGTGGGATAATTGAGCTCATGTGCGTTCAACTGACGTGAAGCATAAGCCACAACTTGACGTTCTTGCATAAGAACTGCACCTAGACCTTGTTGAGAAGCATCACAGAATATCTGGAAAGGTTTGGTAGTATCTGGGCCAACCAGAACTGGTGTAGAAGTGAGTTTAGTCTTGAGGAGATTGAAACTTTCATCACATTGTGGAGACCAAACGAACTTCTTGTCCTTCTTTGTGAGATCAGTGAGAGGTTTGGCAATCTTGGAGAAGTTTTGGACGAAACGACGGCAATAGCTAGCCAAGCCAAGAAAACTTCTGACTTGCTTCACCGTCTTAGGAGGTTTCCAATCAACAATTGCCTTAACCTTTTCTGGATCAATGGCTATGCCCTTGGCAGAGATGACATGACCAAGATAAGCAACTTCTGGAATCCAGAACTCACATTTGGAGAACTTGGCATATAGACGATGCTCGCGAAGTTTCATGAGAGTGAGACAAAGATGTTCTCCATGCTCTTCCTCGGATTTTGAGTAGACAAGAATGTCATCAAGATATACCACAACGAACTTGTCGAGGTATTCATGGAAGACAGAATTCATGAGTCGAGAGAAGGTCGTCGGTGCATTGGTGAGACCAAAGGACATGACGGTGTATTCATATAGACCGTAGCGAGTGGTGAAAGCTGTCTTTCGAATATCTTCCTTTCTGATCTTTATTTGATGGTAACCCATTCTCAAGTCCAGTTTGGAGAATATTGAGGCTCCAGCAAGTTGATCAAAAAGATCATCGATACGAGGAATTGGATACTTGTTTTTGATGGTTTTCTCGTTAAGAGGACGATAGTCAACAACGAGTCTCTTTGTTTGATCCTTCTTCGCAACGAACAGAGTTGGGCATCCCCAAGCCGAGGAACTAGGTTGAATGTAACCTTTCTCCATGTACATATTGATTTGCTCCTTCAACAACTTCAGTTCAGGAGGAGCTATCTTGTATGGATGCTTAGAGATTGGAGCAGTACCTGGTTCAAGTTCGATGACGAACTCAACAGCTCTGTCAGGAGGCATTCCTGGCAATTCTGCCAGGAAGACATCAGGGAATTCACAAACCACCGGAATAGTTTCAATTGATGGTAGAGGATTTGCATTGAGAGTGTAGAGTTGAACAACTGGATTTTCAGCATGGAAGTAGACTATCTGGCCAGAAGGGTGTGTGATTTTGACAGACTTAGCAGGACAATCAATGACTGCTTTGTTGGCTACCAGCCAATCCATCCCCAGAATGACATCAATATCTGAAGAGTGGAGAGCTATCAGAGATGCCTGGAATGGAAGGTTTCCAATTGTGATCTCGATGTTCTGGCTAACTTTATTGCTTTGCCAGCTAGATCCCGGTGATTTCACTAGGAGAGGGATAGACAACTGTTCGAAGTTGATTCCACTGTTGTTTGCAAAGCATTGAGAGATGAAAGAGTGTGAAGCACCAGAATCGAACAAGACTTTAGCACGAAACGAGTTCACAAGAAGTGTGCCCATTACAACCTCTGGAGATTCTTCTGCTCCCTGGGCCTTGACATGGTTCACCTTAACGGTTCTCACGCCAAGGTCGTTGTTGTTGTAGCAACCCAACGGAGGACCACGTATTCTTGTCGGGGTCGACCTGTGGCGAGGTGGAGGTGGAAAGAGGTGCCTTTGCGGACACTTATCGGAATAGTGGCCCGGCTGTCCACACTTGTAGCATGTAACAACAGAACGAGGAGTTGTTGGACCTGGCTGAGATGGAGCACCTCCTGAAGATACCACTGGGGTGGGAGGGCGGGCAAGAAATCCTGCCGGGCTTGGCAAGCATATGGGCGGTGTTGGAGTGGTATATGGAACCCAAACTCTTCGTTTTTGTGGAGGCATGATAGCTTTTGAGAGATTAGCCTGTTCGCGAGAGTGCTTACGAGATTCCTCAACCAACTTACGCCCATGCTCTTCATTTAGAGCGATGTTGATGAGGTCCTCAAAATTCTTGGCCTTGACGTTGGTGAGAGCATACTTGAGTTCCGGGTTGAGACCCCTGCGGAACTTTGCCATCTTTCTTGCTTCCGTGGAGATTTCATCTCCGGCGTAGCGAGCCAGACGATTGAACTCTCTTTGGTATTCCAGAACGTCCAAATTGCCTTGTGTGAAAGAATAGAATTCCTCACGCATTCTCTCCATGAGCCATCGGGAATGTGATGGCGCACGAAGGCTTGCTTGAAATCCTCCCATGTGATTGCCACACTAGAACCTCTCATTTCTTGGAAGTTCTCCCACCAAGACATGGATTGTCCACGGAGAAGGTAGGTCACGTAAGGAACACGGTCCTCGTCAGCCACATGAGCTACCATAAGAGTACGGTTCATTTCACGGAGCCAGTCATCAGCATCCAATGGCTCGGAGGAGGTATCAAACGTGCGCGGATTGAGCTCAAGGAACTCCCGAATAGACACCCGGGTGTTGCCATTACTCCCAAGGTCTTGGTTCTGCTGCATCTGCCTTATAACTTGTGTCATCTGAGACAGCACTTTCCCCATCTCAGGTGGCAGTGTGGGTTCTTCGTCACCACTTTCCATCCTGAAGAGGATACCAAGATTAACACACTAACCGGATAACAAAATCCAATATAAGTGCTTAAAAGGATTACTTTAGACGGTAAGTCGACAGCATAGAACAAGGATGGAGGTTAACAACGGATTAACAGATAAGTTGTTACAACGGAAGAGAAGATTTGTGAAGGACGATATCGAAGCAACAACTGGGAAACAGGAGACCACAAACACCTGAGGTACTACGGAGAAACCCATCCGGGCTTCTAAAGGATCAATATCTACTGCTTAAGGAATAGAGGATCTGCTTCCGGGGCTTACACGCCTCCGTTCTCAATCGTGAGTAGGCAACATGATAATTCATGTCACAACCACCTCCATTCCTATGGACTAGTAGATATAACTATCCTAGAGAAACCAGGATACGTGAAATCCTAACTTGAAAGTTTAGGTGAGAAGAGAAAACAACGTTCCACTTCCTTACCAGAAAAGGGAGGGTGGGTGGGGAAAGAAATAAAATGGCAGAATTCCTACTCTCACGTTTCATTTTTCCTATATAGCTACAAAATAGTTTCTAGACTCAACTGCGACCAGTAAAAAGGGATCCTACAGGCAGACATGCTCTGATACCATTTGTCGCACCCGGACTTCTAAAGGATACTCGCCGTTCCGTTGAACAGTAGTAGATTGGATTACGGGGCTTACCGGCACCCGCGTCCTCTTACGAGTAGGCCAACACACGTATGTGTGACAACCAACCCCTATCTGTTCAGCATCGACGTAAACTATCCCATAGAAATCAGGATACTACCATTGACATACTTCATACCATACACACATGATACGTCAACGGCGTTTAACAGAATGATAGCACAACATATCTCTAGGACACAAAAGATGGAAATAAGGTGCAAATAGCTCTCACTAGAGCAGAGATAGAAAATACAATCATACAGAGGACACATGTCCCAACATAACATCATTACATCACAGCGGAAGCATTCAACAGGTCTGAGTACAGACAAGATCCAAATAGGCTTAAGAAGCCGGAAACGAAAAGACAGAGCCCATCCACGAAGTCTCGGATCCTGCCCGGGTCCGCTATCTACTCGTCAACAGCCTCGTCGTACTCCACGTAGTAGCCACCATGGGGATCCTCGGAATCGTAGTCTGCGGAAACCACAGCCCCAAAGGGGTCAGTACATAAACGTACTGGCAAGCAAGACTCACAGTTCACCAAAGTGTAACCCGTCAACACCAAGCACAGATGCTTTGGGTTCAACGGAAGAAAGGGGTGATACAAAAGATGCGGCAGCGGGCTGCACTAACCAACTACAGAAACAAACTATAACTTCCGGCTAACAGAAAAGGAGATAAGATAGCGTATCGTAACCAACTATAACTAACTCCAAACAAACCCATCCTGGATCTCGCCCCTTATCCAAAGAAGCAATCCGAGGATAACTCACACAGTTGGATTAATGATGATTCAGGTTATTGTGTCAATAAACCTATTACTAGTCAAGTTATCATTAGTTAGGTATAAGTTGTCTGAGTACTTGTTAGCCAGTACTTTCACCAAGTCGTCACATAACCGCGGACAACACGGCTTCTCGAGAAGATTCATCCCTGCAGGGTGTGCTCCAGTACCCGTACACACTCAAGCCACCAACTAAAACTCAGGTTGGCTTGACACGACTCGAACCATCTCTACAACCTGTCCTAGGAGCCACGGAGCTATAAGGTCCCGGCCAGTCCGACCTAACCTAAGCGCAAGGGTGAAAACCACACCCCCCGGCACCACAGGCCTCACCCTATATGCATCATCATCATAATAATCATCACCAACAGTAACCATGGGAGCGACCCATTCATGCTTGTGCGCAAATGGAACACCCGAACTAAGTGTGGCTCTTCGGACAAACTGCGGATCAGGTCAAAGTCGAGGGGGGTTCCATACTACCACCCGGATGCGGTGAGCACGCTCATCATGGATCAGTAGACAAGACCCTTTTCCTAATTAGGGTCGACACTAGCAGGCCTCAAAACCACGTCGGGCCTCCTGCCGGTGCCTTATCATCAAATTATTATTACCCATAGCATTAACAGGTTGATTGTTTAACATCGAGCCCCAGAACATAATAGAGTATGATAACAGAAATTAACTGACAGCAGACTCGAGCAAAAACAACCCTAAGCATGCTAGTAAGACACGGGCTCAAACAACGGGGTTATAGGAGTGGAGGTGAGGCAATATCAGGGTTAAAGGATACATGTAATAGGTTCGGAGAACAAGCAACGATACATAGGGCTAGCAGAATAGACAACGGAAAGTATCGGTATCCAATGTTGAAAGGAACACGATGGTTCATGTGAGTGAATACTTGCCTGCAAACTCAGCAGCCTGGTACTGAGCTAAATCCTCAGAAGGGGGTGTCGTAAAGATCGTCTGTATCAACGTCGTCGTCTATCCGAGAAGAAGCAAACAAACAATGCAGAAAGATAAACAATCAATATCATGGCATAGTGCACAATCATGGGATGATGCATGTCAATTTAACTGATGCATCAAAATAAAATAGTTGACATGGTAGCAACATGTTTAAATGGACTCACATGCAAGTTGAGTTGCATATGAAAAGCCCATGCATTTAGGTTGAAATAATTGTTTTACAACTAATCAACAAGTGAAAGTGGATTAGCATGATGCATGGATGATGAAAACAGAAAAATAACAACAATAGAACAAATTTGAAATAAGATTTACCAAGTTTGGAAAATTGTTTAGTAGGTGTTGGAATTTTAGTTACTTAAAGGTGTTACACAAGCATTTGTTGTTTTCACCAATTTTAATTGTTCAAAACAAATACAAAATTCATATTTGGAAAATACACAAAATTTTAGGTGGAATACATGTTTCACTTGTTGAATTTGGATGTAAAATGAGCAAGTTATTAATTTGGCAATTTTAATTGCATTAAATAAGAAACAGTTGTTTTCAGCAATTTAAATTATTCAAAATAGAAAACCAAGTTGATATTTTCAAAGTTCATGAAAAATGGGATGGAAAACATATTTTACATGTTGGAATTGGATTTGAATTGCTCAAGTTATGAATTTTGCAATTTAAAAGGTTTAATTAAAGCATTGAATTATTCCACCAATTTTAATTAGGAAAAATAGTGAACAAATTGCATTGAAAAGGTTGAAAACATGTAGCAAATGTTTCACTGAACATTTTGAACTATTAAACATAATTTTTGGGTTATTATTGAATTTATTAAGCAAGTTTTTATAATCATTCTTATTCTGCCCATTTTAGTAAACAGAGGGAAACATGCTCAAAATTAATTCAATTGTGCCCAAATAAAATACCAATGTGTAGAGCTTGTTAAGACAAATTTTTAGAGCCCAATTTTGCTTAAATTGGATGAGCAGAACTAAAGTTATGAAATTCCAAAGTTTCCACTTTTTATTGCATTTTCAGTAATTATTTATTTAGTGAAAAAATTAGTACAGAAACATATTGCAAACTTGACATTAATAGAAAGGGCACAAAATTATGAAGCCACTGGATTTTGAATCATTCAAATTGGAGTAAAAATGGATTTGTTATGGATTTTAGAATTAATGGGTTAGATCTCTGTTTCTGAATTTCGGGCAGAAAAAGAAAAAAACAGGAAATAAAAGGGTGGGGGCTTGGGGGATCGAACCCAGGACCTGGGGAGTGCGCGCTAGGGTGTGGTACCAGTGGGCTGCTGTTACGTTTGGTGTTAGAAAAGGGGCAGATGGGTGGATATGGTGCAGTTGTCGCGGGTTTTATCTGAAACTGCAATCTGCAGTTACTGAACCTCAACCAGGTCGGACGGAAGGGGCCGGCGGATCGCTGCTCCCTGCCGCTGCGGGTGTTGGCGCCGTGCGGGTGCTCGTGCGGGCCGCGTGCGGTGCTTCTGCACTCGTGCGGTGGCCGTGCGGGAAGGAGACGGGGGGGGGGAGGACTATGCTCACATCGGGAGGACGTACAGAGGAGCAGTTCGCTGCAGCGGATGGGGCGCGACGGTGGCGAACTCGTGGACGGCGGCGGAGCTTCTCTCGACCCCGGGGAGAACCGAGGGCACTGCAAGGAAGAGGGGAGCGGGACCTTTCCATTCCCGGCCCTAGCACGGCCGCTAGGGCACCGTGGCGCCGGCGGCGAGCCGGAGAAGGAGGCGTTGGTGGTGACCTTCGGTGGATGACCTCGGTACAGAACAGAGAAGACAGAGGGCAGAAAAGAGAGGGGATTGGCGGCGCGAGGGAGAAGGAGGGGTGGAGAGGAATTAGGGCAGGAGGGGAGCTCGAGGGCAAGATAAGAGGAGGAGGTGGAGCTCGATCACCGTTGCCCTCCTCTGTAACACACGTGGACACCATGGATGGAGATCGTACAGGAGGAAGAAGACAAAGACGTGGGGGGTACGGGCCAGTGGGAGTTGGGCTGGCCCAAGTGGGCTGGATGCCCCTATTCCCTCTCTCTCTCTCTTTTATTCTTTTGTTGCTTTTTTTTTTTTTTTTGCAGATTTGGCAAAGGAGAGAAACAGATGGTGTTAGAGTTTAGCAAAAAAATTTGGGACAATTTTTTATTGATTAAATTTTGTAATAGCATAAAGTACCTACTTTGGTTTTCCAAAATATTTTAAATATGTTGGTGGTTTGAAATTTGTTTGAAATTTGATTGACATCAATATTAATTGACTAATTTTGATTTAAGCCATTTAGAAGTTTTAAATTCAAATTTATTGTGAAACAAGTGATTGCTTTGTTTTGCAATTTTCATAATTTAAAAATTGGTTGCTGTTTGTAATTGAATTTGTATGCAATTTGAATTATGTGAAATATTAAAAAGAACAATTCAATAGTTTGAGATTTTAATTCTTAATGGAAACAAATGGATGTTTTATTTGAACTTTTTGTTTGGAAGAAATTGTGACATAACAAGTATGAATAAAGGTTTGAATTATTGGTTTGAAATTTCAAATAGAAAACAAAGAAAACAATGCCAACAAAAAGCAATGCTTATGATGCCATGATGCAAAACAAAACTTAACAAGAAACAAACATTCTAGGGGGAGATTTTCATACTTGGGATGTTACACCCGCCCCGAGGCGCTAGTCCAGGTCGCCTCCCCGGGGCAAGCGTGGTCTCAAATCTTCGACCTCGCTCTGATACCAATTGTTGGGATTCCCACAGAATCGATCACATACGAACTAGACAAACACGCGCACAAAATATCTTTTTGCTAAGGGCTCGTATCGTGCCCTTTATTTTTCTGTTTATTTCCTCTCAAATCTCGGTACAACCTTGATCAGTTTGTATGTGCATATATATATACACGAACGACCAGACCAAACACACATAAACCTACTCATACTCAAAGAGCTAACTGACTCATACATGCCTAACTCAACGTACTACTAGTTGGACTCGGACAGACCTACTAAGACTCTAATTAGTACTAGCACGTACACTACCAACTAGGAAAGAACTAAATAGCTAGGACGAACTCAACTTGACACTTTCCAAACTTGACTAGGAAAGATTATTGCTAACAACTCAAACACTCTACCCTTTGAGGATTTGAGGTAGAAGACCTAGATACACATTCCTACCAAGTAAATTTGATTTCCCCCTTGATTTGTGAGAGGGGCTTGTACTTTAGGCTTCATTGGAGCCATTAGAGGTGTTTGGCACAATATGTTGGATACATTGCCGGGTACACCAATTAAGTTGTCGTGTGTACCCCAACCTTGAAGCATCGAGCTTTGGTGGCTTGCTGTGTTTGGTGAGGACACTCCAAGTTGTGGAGAGTGCCTCATCCTTGTAAAGGTTCTAGTTGTCAACCTCAACGGCAACATAGTGATTCGTGCCTCTCCACATCAGCAGAAGGACATGAAGGAGATAAAATGTGACATTGGAAGGCTACTCGGTGTTTCACTTTGGTGAACACCACGCTGCTCCACCGGAGATAAACTTCCTTTGGGAAGTGAACTTCAGGATAAATCTCCGCGTCATTGTGTTGGTTATCTCTGAACTTGCATTTACTTGTTGAAACTAGCTTACTTGCTTATCTATCTATTGCTAGTAGCTTATTGCGCATCATATAGGATCGTTCATCTAGTTACATAATCTAGAGAACCTATATTTGAGCAATACCCAATTAAAAGGAAAAGAAGTTAAATTTGTAGTTAGCCTATTCACCCCTCCTCTAGTTAACCTCTCGATCCTTTCAATTGGTATCGGAGCCTTGTCTCTTTATTAAAGGCTTTACCGCCTAAAGAGGAGGATGGATGACCCCATCACCATGGATCCTATTCAAAAGCTAATTCAAACCATGATTGATAATTCGGAAAAGAGGATGGAGGGGCTAATAAAATAAATGATACCTTCATCTAGTCACTCACCGGAAAATGTTATTTTAGATTAAAATGGAACCCCTATTCCTTCTAAGGAAGATACCAAATCATCTAAGCAAAAAGATAAAAAATAATGAAAATATTTTTGGTTTTTCTTACAACAATGCTCCTAATGTTCAACATCCACATGTAAACAATCTTGATGCTCCTCCTTTAGTATATAGGTCCCGTTTTACTAATTGGAAAGCTTCCATGAAGTCTTATGTGTGTAGCTCCTCAATGCAAATATAGAGAATCATCGAGAATGGATACAAGCCTAAGGACCCCAAGAACTTGAGCTCAAGTGATATCATAGATCAAAAACACTATGATAATTCCATGCACATGCTAGAGAAGGCAATGGAAAACGACAGAGTCAAGAACATCCGGTCCTTCACAAATGCCAAGGAGGCATGGGACTGCATAATTGATATGTATGATGGAAATATAAACATGCAACGGTCAAAGAAGTCCGTTCTCCAAAGAAAAGTTGATAACTTATATATGAAGGATGGAGATACTCTGGAATAAATGTTTAGAAGATTCAAGGCTCTTGTGGTTGACATGAGAATTTGCGGATTCAAGGATTGTGATGAAGATTAGGTCAAGGAAAAATTCCTTCTTACCTTGATGCCATACAATGAGAACATGGTGATTAATGTTCAAACAAGGGCCAATTTTTTGGATCTAACTCTCAGTGATGTTTTGGGTATCTTTATTACCTTGAACATGATGAAAAAGTCCTTCGATGATGTCATGGCCTGTGTGAATGGAATGAAGAGAACATCTCTTGCCTTGAAGGCCACACCCCCATGAAGAAGATGAATCAAGTGATGATGGTGGTTCCCCATATGTTTTTTTCGATAAGGAGAAGAGGATATCACATGAAAAGTGTTTGGCTCTTTCCCAACATAAGTGGCGAAACAAAGGATATTTTAGATCAAATGCAACAAAGAACAAGAGAAAGGAAGCCCCAAGCATGAAGAATGCAATAACTTGCTTAAATTGTGGAGATAGTGAGCACTTTGTTGTGGAGTGCCCTTTCAAGAGTAGGATTGGAAATGGTGGAAGGCTCATAAGGAAGTCCAACTTCATTCCCATGGCCAACAACCTCATGAGAAGAGGTCCACCAGAAGCTTTGATTATAAAGGAGAATGAATACATATATGGTGGTGAGGAGAGTGATGATAATGATGAACGTGTTGGCGTGGCGGCCATGGAAATTGGTGTCATTCCCCCAACCTTGAGCTCTCTCTTCTCCAACCCAAATGACAATAAGGGCCCCTTGATGCTGACATGATCACACGCTCGTTGGGAGACCCCAAGCAGAAGGTATGATGTAGTCTAACGGAAATTTTCCCCTAGTTAAGGAACTAGAGTTTATCAAACCAGTAGGACTTCGTAATCTTGGAGAAGGTTGCTTGTTGTTTGGCGCGTCGATAAGCATGGAACCTTCACACAAACACAAACTCTCTCTTTCCCCCAACTTTCGGGAAGGTTGTCCATCTTCCGGTCTAGCTGAAAACGAGAGAATTAAACGTGTAGAGTCTAGAAAAGTAATAAAAGTAAAACCGGAATAGCAAGGAAACATTTATGAAAGTGCGTAAAAGGAGGTTGCAACAATGAAGAAAATGGGATCGGGGGCCATAGATTCACTAGTGGTTTCTCTCCAAAGAAAACAAACATGTTGGGTGAACAAATTACAGCTCGGCAGTTGACAAATCATGAACATATAACAAAAGTATTATGGCGAGATATAGTTCACGGGTTCTAACATTGTAGCCATTATGTCAAGGCATATGGACCGCTATCCAGCATGCATCCATATCTAAAAGTCCACCTCAAGAAAGTTATCCAGCCAATCTCTCTTGTACTAAGTTGCAGCAATGAAGTGATTGCTTTGTGTGCAACAAACAAATGCATTAAGAACAATACATAATGTAAGAAGTGGTTCCTCGTACGTAGACAAGAGCACCGTTGTTTTCTCCCTAGTAGCAACAACACATCCCCCAACTGTCATATTTCTGTCACTCGAGCACAGATGTAAGGGAGGCATGAACCTACCATCTAACATATAACCCCTCTCTTGGAGATGAAAACAACTATGTAGCCAAGGTAATCATAAACACCAGAGAGCATTGCAAGACAAGATTAAAACTCTCTACGAATATAGGTGAAGCATCTCGGATTGACATGAACAAAATAATCATAATATCATGTTTCATCGGATCCCAACAAACACAGCATGCACAATTACATAATAGTGGTCTCGGTCATGTGAGGCAGCTCACGAGACTCTAAACATGGAGGCATAGGGAGAGAACAACGATTGTCTGATATATGCCAAATAGGGGCATATCCGGCATTGGACGAAGGCCGGATTACCCGGGTGGCCCATGGGTGATGGAGCAGTAAAGCCCATTGGGCGGCCGAGTAATCCGACACACGGGAAGGCCGATTCTAGAAGAACCCGGATTACGGCCCCGCGTAATATGGCATGAAGGAGAAGTCGGATGTCTTGTTTACCAAGAATAGGAATACTTTCCTTTGTCTCTACGTTTGCCTTCCTGTAAGCCCTAGTCCAGTTGCCTATATAAAGTCGGACGAGGAGCCGCCTAAGAGCACGAGATCGCAAGATAGCGAAACCTAGACTCACATTGTATTCGGTATACTCCAGGCTTCAGACCTGATTTAGTGAGATTGCAGGAGTAGGGCGCCGCCTCTGTTGCGACATACCAAACCTGGGAAAACATGTGTTCCCGTCTATGGAAACTTCCCTACGTTTCCAGCCACGATCTATCATCGGGCTTATGGCACCCCCTGCCATGAACCATACTAATAACACTCAAAAGCTGGCGCCCACTATGGGGCCAGCGACGTCTAGGGTAGGAATACTCAGCGGAATCGGCAATACTACCACAGTCGGAAGCCTAGATATTCGACGGAAACACTGGCCGTTTTATCGACAACGGTTCTTATTTGCCGGCAAGGAATCACCTGGTAAGTGCTTGCGTCCTTCCTATTGGATCTGCTAAAGTTTTCATAGGTTTGACAGCGGAAGCAAGGCGTTTCCGTGGTGGAAGCAAATTTATCCCACCCACCCTATGCCCAGTAGAAGATGGCTTTGACGCCGCATTTGGGACAGATCTGTCTTATTCATATGTTGGGGCAGACCAAGATCTATTATGTGCATATCGCCCAAGCATGACTAGGTTTACTTCCTCTCAGGAGATGTCTATCCCCAGATCGCACTTTGTTGGCATGGTGCAATCAGAACCCGCTGAAAACACGGAAGCCGAACAAACCGTCGAAAAGGCAGAAGATGACAAACCCACAGAAAAACTGGATGACCCAGAAACCGCCAATCAGGCGAGAAGCTCGGAAGCCGAATCTATTCTAGTTGCAATCAAAGCGAAGGTGGTTTCGGAAACCGGATCTGCATCTGGTGACACAAATTTAGATGATGATGGCGATGCTTTTGAAAGAAAGGCCAAATCCATGCAAGGAGGTTTCCACGAAGTTCTCATGGCTAAACCTACCGATAAGGCGGATATCAAGGAAAAAGATGAAACAGATCAAAAAAATCCCTCCACCAGATGATAATGCAAATGGGGAGGACGAGGATGATCAAATACCAAAATTTCCTATGCATAAAGATGGATATTCATCATGAGTAGTATAATGCCTATTGTCGTGACCTCAAGTCAGCTCACACTCGGCAGCTTATCCTTCACTATCTTAGTGGTTCTCCAAGATCGCCACTAAGGCTGGTACTCCCACTTCATACAACAAATGAGGTGCCTCTTAGTATCCATGGGTCGAGGTGTAAAAGGAGCTTTACAACACGAAAAAAGCTTCTCCCTCTCACAACAAAGCTCGCACTGATGAAGAGGTTGTGATGATGAAACAAATGATGAGGATGAAGGATCATATACTGACGATGATTCTTCTGGGGAAGATGGTGATGAGGTCTCCGGGTGATCACATGGAATGCTAGCATCGCTCTTTTCCCATTTTGGTGTTTTGATGCCAAAGGGGGGGAAGTAGTTCTATTGAGGATATCTTCGCGAGGGATTTGCAAGGGTCGGACGCAAGCATGTTCTTTTATCATTTTTCATAGAGCTTGTGTAAATTTGTATTAAGTTGAACTTATTTTCTTGATATTTGGTTTTTTTGTGTGAAACTATGCGGTTTAAGTATTGTGAGGCACAAAGTGTATTCCGTATTATTAAATGGTGATTTCTTGAAGCACTAGTATAATTCCCACACTATTGTGCATAAGGTATGCTTTCTATCTTATCTATGTCTCGCCTATGCAAATATGTGTCCTTAGGAGCTCTCTTACATGCGCTATGTGAAAACTTAGATTTATCTATTACATGCTCACTTTTAGGGGGAGTGTGCACATGTTGAGGGGGAGATCCTACATTTCATTTTGGAAATACATTGCTAAGTCTTTGCAAATCCTAGTGTTGTCATCTAACACCAAAAAGGGGGAGATTGAAAGAAAAATTTCTTAACCCTCTAGATTTTGTGTGTTAGTTAACAACACTAGTGAGAATCTAAGCATATATTTGGTGATGCAGGAACACAAAGAGAAATAAGGAAAAAGATCAATCTATGCTAATCTGTCAGAAATGCAGTTTCCAGGGTGGATAATCTGGTGTCCTGTTTCCCCGGATTATCCGGCCTCTGGGAATTTCACTAAGGACTTTAGTGCGCGAAGCACTAGACTAGGCTGGATATTTAGGCCGAATATTTTCCCGGACTAAGGAATTAAGTGCGCGTAGCACTAGACTAGGCCGGATACTTAGGCCAGATATTTGGCCGGAGATTTCAGTATGCCCCCGATATTTCAGTAACCGGAATATCAGGCCCCAACTCACACCGGATAATCTGGCCCCCCAGGATTCAAAATAAGTTTGCAACAACTACAATTGTGAGGGGTTCTAAATATCCCTCACCTTCTTCAAGTTCAGGTTACCACGACCAGAACTTCAAGCCCCCCATGTTCATGAGCTTCATCTCCCTAGATATCTCTCCCTAGCCACTCAAACACTCTACCCTTTGGAGATTTGAGGGAGAAGACCTAGATACACATTTCTACCAAGTAGATTTGGTTCCCGTTGATTTGTGAGAGGATCTTGTACTCTAGGGTTCGTTGGAGCCATTAGAGGTTGTTGGTCCTTCATAGTGATTTGTGAGATGTGGAGACATTGTCGGGTACACGAATTAAGTTGTGGTGTGTACCCCGACCTTGAAGCATCGAGCTTTGGTGTCTTGGTGGATTTGGTGAGGACACTCCAAGTTGTGGAAAGTGCCTCATCCTTGCAAAGGTTCTAGTTGTCAACTTCAACGACATCATAGTGATTCACGTCTCTCCACATCGGTGGAAGGACACGAAGGAGATACGATGTGCCATTTGAAGGCTACTCGGTGTTTCACTTTGGTGAACACCGTGCCGCTCCAACGGAGATTAACTTCCTTTGGGAAGTGAACTTCGGGATAAATCTCCATGTCATTCTGTTTGTTATCTCTCAGCTTACCTTTAATTGTTGATACTAGCTTACTTGCTTATCTATCTATTGCTAGTAGCTTATTGCTCATCATATAGGACCGTTCATCTAGTTGCATAATCTAGAGAACCTATATTTGAGCAATACCTAATTAAAAGAAAATGAAGTAAAATTTGTAGTTAACCTATTCACCCCTCTAGTTAACCTCTAGGTCCTTTCAACATGCAATGATCAGAACCACGACTCACCAAGTAGCGGATTTGATGTAATCGTAGAAGATATCTGAACAATCATAGATCCACAAACCTAGGCCTAGTTGTAAGGATGTCGCTAAGTCTTTCCTTGTCAAGGATCACACATGTAATCGCTCTTATGGTATGCACGCCTACGCGCGTGTCAACCCGGACTCGACACCGAGGAAGAGAGACAACTTTCCGGCGTTGCTAATACATAGCTCTAATAAACTATGATTACAGATATAGGAATCTGGAAGTTCTCAACACATGAGAGAGAAGAGCTCATTAGAGCTAGGTCTAATCGGAAGAGCAGAACTCTAAACCCAATTAGAGGAGGCTTTAATCAATTAGAGGGGCTCTAATTAGAAGCTCTAATTAGACCCTCTAATTCTACTAGAGAGAGGGAGAGGCTTGAGAGCCAGTTGTGTGTTTTGCCTTGAATCCTAGGGTCTTTTATACAGTGGGAGGGATGATAGACTTGCCAAAGGGAGAGCGGAGGACTCCTAGTTGAGCTAGAAGGAGGTGGCCGCACCATGAAGGTGTCTGCACCCCTCCTTCCTAGCCCAACTCGGATTGGGTGGTGGAGTCCAACTCCACCTCCATGTTTTCCCCTTTTCTTTTTCTCCTTTTTGTCGCACCCGGACTTCTAGGGGATACTCACAGTCCGTTAAACAGTAGATAAATGGCTTACGGGGCATACCGGCACCCGCATCTCAATATGAGCAGGCCAACACGTAAACGTGTGACAACCACTATCTTGCTATTCATCGTCTGCGCAAACCATCCCATAGAAATCCAGATACTTCCATTGACGTACTTCAAAACATACACACATGGTACGTCAACGGCATTGGAACAAGTGATATCACAACAGATCTCTACGACACAAAAGATTGAAATAAGTTGCAAATAGCTCTCATTAGAGCAGAGATAGCAAATACAATCATTCAGAGGACACATGTCCCAACATATCATCATTACATCACAGCGGAAGCATTCAACATGTCTGAGTACAAACAAGATACAAATAGGCCTAAGAGGCCGGAAACGAAAAGACGGAGCCCATCACGAAGTCTCGGATCATGCCCGGCTCCGCTATCTACTCGTCAGCAGTCTCATCGTACTCCACGTAGTAGCCACCATGGGGATCCTCGGAAACGTAGTCTGCGGAAACCACAGCCCCAAAGGGGTCAGTACATAAACGTACTGGCAAGCAAGACTCACAGTTCACCAAAGTGTAGCCCGTCAACACCAAGCACAGATGCTTTGGGTTCAACGGAAGGAAGGGGATATAAAAGATGCTGCAACTGGCTGCTCTAACCAACTACAGAGTTACTACCACTTCCGGCTAACAGAAAGGAGATAAGATCGCGTATCGTAACCAACTACAACTAACCACCAAACAAACCCATCCTGGACCTCGCCCCTTATCCAAAGAAGCAATCCGAGGATAATTCACACAGTTGGATTAATGTTGGTTCAGATTGTTGTGTCAA
This sequence comes from Alopecurus myosuroides, assembly GCA_028641055.1. Taxonomy (NCBI): domain Eukaryota; kingdom Viridiplantae; phylum Streptophyta; class Magnoliopsida; order Poales; family Poaceae; genus Alopecurus; species Alopecurus myosuroides. Next base: position 181,494,417 of record CM054061.1, on the reverse strand, counting down.
TAAGCCTATTACTAGTCAAGTTGTTAATCATTGGGTGTAAGGTTGTTAATCATTAGGTTTAAGTTTTCCTGAGTACTTGTTAGCCAGTACTTTCACCAAGTAGTCCATAACCGCGGAAAACACGGCTTCTCGAGAAGATTTATCCCTGCAGGGGTGCACCAATTCGGCCGTACACGTAAGAATAACCCGCCAGACGGGGGATCAACCCACCAAGCGAGGTACTCAACACAACTCAACTCTTCTCCGCATCAAGCCCAAAGAACCCCGTGTAGTGAGCGCACGGCTAATCGAGCCCCCGAAGAAAAGGGGACCCTCATAGCACTCTAAGAATGTGTCTCCCTAAATGCCGACTACAAAAGTTTCCACCCTGGCCTGGGCTCGCAAAAACATGCATGCGGCAAATGGAACACCCGAACTAAATGAGGCGATTTGGACGAGATGCGAATCGAATCAAATTGAGGGGGGCACCCATACTCGCTTCCCACATGCGGTTAGTGCGCTCATCATGGATCAGTAGACAAGACCCTTTTCCTATTAGGGTCGACACTAGCAGGCCTCAAAACCACACAGGGCCTCCTGTCGGTGCCTTATCATCAAATTATTATTAACAATAACATTAGCATGATTCATTGTTTACATCGAGCCCCCGGAACATAATGAAATAGTAACAGAAAGTAACGGGTAACAGACTCGAGCAAAACAACCCTAAGCATGCTAGTAAGACACTGGCTCAAACAATGGGGTTGTGGGAGTGGAGGTGAGGCAATTTCAGGGTTAAGGGATTCATGTGATAGGTTCGTAACAGAATCAACGATACATATTATAGCATAAATAGACAACGGAAAGTATCGGTAACCAATGTTGAAAGGAACACAGTGGTTCATGTGAGTGATAACTTGCCTGCAAACCCAGTAGCCTGGTACTGAGCTAAGTCCTTAGAAGGGGTGTCGTAAGTGTCGTCGGTCTCAACGTCGTCGTGTATCCGAGAAGAAGCAAACAAACAATGCAGAAAGATAAACAATCAATATCATGGCATAATGCGCAAACATGGGATGATGCATGACCATTTAATTGATGCATAGAAATAAACTAGTTGACATGGTAACATAACATGATTAAATGGACCCACATGCAATTTGGATTGCATATGGAAAGCCCATGAATTATGGTGGAATTAATTGTTTTACAACTAACCAATAGGTGAAAGTGGATTAGCATGATGCATGGATGAGGAAAACAGCAAAATAACAACAATAGGAACAATTTGAAATAAGGTTTACCAAGTTTAGAAATTTGTTTATTAAGTTAAGAAATTTTGGTTTCTTAAAGGTGTCACACAAGCATTTGTTGTTTTCACCAATTTTAATTGTTCAAAATAGATAACAAAGTTCATATTTGGAAAGAACACACAATTTTAGGTGGATTACATGTTTCACTTGTTGAAAAAGGATTTCAAATAAATTATTTATGAATTAAACAAGTTTAGGCAGGAATTAAATGAATTTAATTCAAACATGAACTTATTTGAATTTTTATTTGTGCAAAACATTGAGTGAAGTTCATATTTGAAAAGGTTATGCTTTTATGGTTTGAAAACATATTTTATATGTCCCAAAAGAATTTGTTTTGATCAAGTTATAAATTTAGCAATATTAAATGATTTAAACAAGGTTTAAATCATTTAACCAATTTTAATTATTCAAAACATGAAACAAATTTTATATTTGAAAATGTGGTTTAATTTTGCATGGAAAACATATTTTATTTGTGGAAATTGGATTTAAAATGAGCAAGTTATTATTTTGGCAATTTTAAATGCAATAATTAAGAAACAGTTGTTTTCAGCAATTTAAATTATTCAAAACAGCAAACAAAATTTATATTTGGAAAGTACATGAAAAGTTGATTGGAAAACATATTTAGTTTGTGGAATTTGGAATTTTTATGTTCAAGTTATGATTTTTGGAAAATTAAGTGAATTAAACAAGATTTCAAATATTGCACCAATTTAAAAATATTCAAAACAGTAAACAAATTTTATATTTGGATAGAACATTTAATTTGGGACATAAAACATGTTTAAAAAGTTGGATTTGGAGTTAAAATGATTTAGTTATGCATTTTACAAGATTTGGTGCAAATATGCCAGTTTTATCACCTCTAGGGACTTAGGAAAAATATTACAGGGCTAAAAAAGAAACTTCAGGGACCTAATGGTGATTTCTGGTGAATTTCTGTATCAAAACAATTAGAAATAAAACTTTAGTTTTATTGAGGGAGGGGGGATTCGAACCCCTGCCCTGGGGCATGCGCACAAGGGAACAGCACCAGTGGGGTGCTGTGCTGCATGTTGAAAGGAAGGGGATCGGGGGGGTTTTGAGGTACAGGTTTGCGGGATTTTATCTGAACTGAAACTGAGCCTCTGTAACTCGAGAGAGAAAGGGCCGCCGGCGGTCTTCTGCTCTCGTTGGGGCGCCGTGGGGGTGCGGGGGTTGCTGCGACCGTGGCGTGCGTGCGCGGAGGGGGAGAGACAGAGGGAGGGGAGAGGCGAGAGGAGATGGGCTCACCTCGAGCGGAATCGGAGGCGAGGCAGGTCGGGCAGAGGAGGTCGTTGCAGGGAGCGACGGGCGGCTTGAGGAGGACGGCGGCGGCGCGGTGAGGTCTCCCGGTGCCCACCGAGGGGTGGGGGAGGAAGCCCACGGAACGGCGTTTCCATTCCCGCCCTCGTGGCGGCCGGAGGGGGACCCTAGGGGCGGCGATCACCGGCGACAGGTGGAGCTTTTTTTCGGTGTGATTCAGTTACAGAAGGAAGGAGACAGAGAGAGGAGAGATGGAGGAAGGAGAAGAAAGGAAATTGGAGGCGGGGGAGAGAGGAAGGAGGGAGAAGGAGATGGAGGGGAAACCCTAGGGTACCGGGCTAGACTTAAGGAGGGGGAGGAGGAGGTGATCACCGTTCACTGCACCTCCATGTCGACATGGTGCTCTGGATGTACAGCCGTACAGGGAGGAAGAAGACAATCGAGGGGGGTACGGGCCAGGGGGCTGCGAGTTGGGCTGGGCCTGCTGGCTGCTCTCTCTCTCCCTTGCTCTTTTTATTCTTTTTGCTTTTTTTTGCAGAAATAGAAATAAGAAGAATCTAGGGTTTTGAGTTAGTAAAATTTTAGAGAAAAATTATGTGAGTTAACTAGGTCAACAACAACCACTTACCAACTTTGGTTTTTCAAAAGTTCAACTTTAAATTACTGTTTGTGATTTAATTCATATTTGAAAGAATTTGCTTATGAAGTGATTAATATTGAAAGCAATATTTTTAATAGGGTGAACCCTATTGTTTAGTTAGAACAAATGATTAGGGTTATTTTGTTGATTTTCATAAGTTGAAATTGGGTACTGTTTGTGAATGATTTGAATTTGAAATAACATTTGGATTAATTGAATTATAAAAAGCCATAATTTTAATGGTTTGAACCTTATGGTTTGATGGAAACAATTGATTGATTTGTTTTGGCAATTTTCATAATTTTCAACAGAGTTGCTGTTTTGGAAAGTAATTGAATTTGAAAAGGGTTTGGTTATTGGATGCATTTTTATAGAAACAAAACAACAGTTTGGAATCACAACTTTAATGGAAACAATTGATTGTTTTGATTTGAAATATCATTTTGGAAATTGTAACATCACAAGGATGAAACAAAAGGTTTAAATTTTGGTTTGAAATTCAAATAGAAAACAAAGGAAAACAAATGAAAACAGTTGGAAAACAAAGCAAAACAGAGGAAAACAAATGGAAAACAAGCAAAACAATTGCAATGAACATGATGTCATGATGCAAAACATAAAATAACAGAGAGCAAAACATTCTAATGGCTATTTTTCATACTTGGGATGTTACAAAACGCCCCCCTTGAAGGAATCGCGCCCCGAGATTCCTACTGAGAAAAGAAAAGGTCCGGATACTTCTTGCGAAGCTCCTCTTGAGCTGTGTCACGTGAAACACATCGTGCACCTTGGATAGTTTTTCTGGAAGTTTAAGACGATAGGCTTTCCTGGCAACTCTTCTGGGAAGATATCAGGGAATTTGGAAACCACCGGAACATTTTCAAGTAAAGGGAGAGGTTTTGTATTGAGGGTTTATAGTTGGATAGAACTTGATTCATTTGGAGAATAGACTATCTGGAATGTGGTGCTTCAGGAATGCTTCCTCGAAACAACCCAGGTGATAGGAATGCCAGCTCTCATAGCCTGGTAGTTTTCGAAACAACAACAACCTTTCTGGCCAGATAGACTTGATATTTGGGAAGTTTTGATTAGACGCCGGTAGAAGAATTGAAGTGGAAAAAAACAACAAGATTTCAACGGACGAAAAGGATATTGAGAAGAACAGGATATCGAAGCAACAACGGGAGAACGAGAACAAGATTCCTGAGGTACTACGGAAAACCCATCCGGGCTTCTAAAGGATCAATATCTACTGCTTAAGGAATAGAGGATTTTCTTCCGGGGCTTACACGCCTCCGTTCTCAATCGTGAGTAGGCAACATGATAAATCGTGTCACAACCACCTCCATTCCTATGGTCTAGTAGATATAACCATCCCAGAGAAACCAGGATTCGTGAAATCCTAACTTGAAAGTTTAGATGAGAAGGGAAAACAATGTTGCACTTCCTTACCAGAAAAGGGAGGGTGGGTGGGGAAAGAATAAAAAGAACAGAATTCCTACTCTCACGTTTCATTTTTCCTATATAACTACAAAATAGTTTCTAGACTCAACTGCGACCAGTAAAAAGGGATCCTACAGGCAGACAGGCTCTGATACCATTTGTCGCACCCGGACTTCTAGGGGATACTCACAGTTCGTTAAACAGTAGATGAATGGCTTACGGGGCATACCGGCACCCGCATCTCAATATGAGCAGGCTAACACGTAAACGTGTGACAACCACTATCTTGCTATTCATCGTCTGCGCAAACCATCCCATAGAAATCCAGATACTTCCATTGACGTACTTCAAAACATACACACATGGTACGTCAACGGCATTGGAACAAGTGATATCACAACAGATCTCTACGACACAAAAGATTGAAATAAGTTGCAAATAGCTCTCATTAGAGCAGAGATAGCAAATACAATCATTCAGAGGACACATGTCCCAACATATCATCATTACATCACAGCGGAAGCATTCAACATGTCTGAGTACAGACAAGATCCAAATAGGCCTAAGAGGCCGGAAACGAAAAGACGGAGCCCATCCACGAAGTCTCGGATCCTGCCCGGGTCCGCTATCTACTCGTCAGCAGTCTCGTCGTACTCCACGTAGTAGCCACCATGGGGATCCTCGGAAACGTAGTCTGCGGAAACCACAACCCCAAAGGGGTCAGTACATAAACGTACTGGCAAGCAAGACTCACAGTTAACCAAAGTGTAGCCCGTCAACACCAAGCACAGATGCTTTGGGTTCAACGGAAGGAAGGGGATATAAAAGATGCTGCAACTAGCTGCTCTAACCAACTACATAGTTACTACCACTTCCGGCTAACAGAAAGGAGATAAGATCGCGTATCGTAACCAACTACAACTAACCACCAAACAAACCCATCATGGACCTCGCCCCTTATCCAAAGAAGCAATCCGAGGATAACTCACACAGTTGGATTAATGTTGGTTCAGATTGTTGTGTCAATAAGCCTATTACTAGTCAAGTTGTTAATCATTGGGTGTAAGGTTGTTAATCATTAGGTTTAAGTTGTCCTGAGTACTTGTTAGCCAGCACTTTCACCAAGTAGTCCATAACCGCGGAAAACACGGCTTCTCGAGAAGATTTATCCCTGCAGGGGTGCACCAATTTGGCCGTACACGTAAGAATAACCCGCCAGACGGGGGATCAACCCACCAAGCGAGGTACTCAACACAACTCAACTCTTCTCCGCATCAAGCCCAAAGAACCCCGTGCAGTGAGCGCACGGCTAATAGAGCCCCCGAAGAAAAGGGGACCCTCATAGCACTCTAAGAACGTGTCTCCCTAAATGCCGACTACAAAAGTTTCCACCCTGGCCTGGGCTCGCAAAAACATGCATGCGGCAAATGGAACACCCGAACTAAATGAGGCGATTTGGACGAGATGCGAATCGAATCAAATTGAGGGGGGCGCCCATACTCGCTTCCCACATGCGGTTAGTGCGCTCATCATGGATCAGTAGACAAGACCCTTTTCCTATTAGGGTCGACACTAGCAGGCCTCAAAACCACACAGGGCCTCCTGCCGGTGCCTTATCATCAAATTATTATTAACAATAACATTAGCATGATTCATTGTTTACATCGAGCCCCCAGAACATAATGAAATAGTAACAGAAAGTAACGGGTAACAGACTCGAGCAAAACAACCCTAAGCATGCTAGTAAGACACTGGCTCAAACAATGGGGTTGTGGGAGTGGAGGTGAGGCAATTTCAGGGTTAAGGGATTCATGTGATAGGTTCGTAACAGAAGCAACGATACATATGGCTAGCATAAATAGACAACGGAAAGTATCGGTAACCAATGTTGAAAGGAACACAGTGGTTCATGTGAGTGATAACTTGCCTGCAAACCCAGTAGCCTGGTACTGAGCTAAGTCCTTAGAAGGGGTGTCGTAAGTGTCGTCGGTCTCAACGTCGTCGTGTATCCGAGAAGAAGCAAACAAACAATGCAGAAAGATAAACAATCAATATCATGGCATAATGCACAAACATGGGATGATGCATGACCATTTAATTGATGCATAGAAATAAACTAGTTGACATGGTAACATAACATGATTAAATGGACCCACATGCAATTTGGATTGCATATGGAAAGCCCATGAATTATGGTTGAATTAATTGTTTTACAACTAACCAATAGGTGAAAGTGGATTAGCATGATGCATGGATGAGGAAAACAGCAAAATAACAACAATAGGAACAATTTGAAATAAGGTTTACCAAGTTTAGAAATTTGTTTATTAAGTTAAGAAATTTTGGTTTCTTAAAGGTGTCACACAAGCATTTGTTGTTTTCACCAATTTTAATTGTTCAAAATAGATAACAAAGTTCATATTTGGAAAGAACACACAATTTTAGGTGGATTACATGTTTCACTTGTTGAAAAAGGATTTCAAATAAATTATTTATGAATTAAACAAGTTTAGGCAGGAATTAAATGAATTTAATTCAAACATGAACTTATTTGAATTTTTATTTGTGCAAAACATTGAGTGAAGTTCATATTTGAAAAGTTTATGCTTTTATGGTTTGAAAACATATTTTATATGTCCCAAAAGAATTTGTTTTGATCAAGTTATAAATTTAGCAATATTAAATGATTTAAACAAGGTTTAAATCATTTAACCAATTTTAATTATTCAAAACATGAAACAAATTTTATATTTGAAAATGTGGTTTAATTTTGCATGGAAAACATATTTTATTTGTGGAAATTGGATTTAAAATGAGCAAGTTATTATTTTGGCAATTTTAAATGCAATAATTAAGAAACAATTGTTTTCAGCAATTTAAATTATTCAAAACAGCAAACAAAATTTATATTTGGAAAGTACATGAAAAGTTGATTGGAAAACATATTTAGTTTGTGGAATTTGGAATTTTTATGTTCAAGTTATGATTTTTGGAAAATTAAGTGAATTAAACAAGATTTCAAATATTGCACCAATTTAAAAATATTCAAAACAGTAAACAAATTTTATATTTGGATAGAACATTTTTTTTTTGAAATAATTTGGATAGAACATTTAATTTGGGACAGAAAACATGTTTAAAAAGTTGGATTTGGAGTTAAAATGATTTAGTTATGCATTTTACATGATTTGGTGCAAATCTGCCAGTTTTATCACCTCTAGGGACTTAGGAAAAATATTACAGGGCTAGAAAAGAAACTGCAGGGACCTAATGGTGATTTCTGGTGAATTTCTGTATCAAAACAATTAGAAATAAAACTTTGGTTTTATTAAGGGAGGGGGGATTCGAACCCCTGCCCTGGGGCATGCGCACAAGGGAACAGCACCAGTGGGGTGCTGTGCTGAGTGTTGAAAGGAAGGGGATCGGGGGGTTTTGAGGTACAGGTTTGCGGGATTTTATCTGAACTGAAACTGAGCCTCTGTAACTCGACAGATAAAGGGCCGCCGGCGGTCTGCTGCTCTCGTTGGGGCGCCGTGGGGGTGCGGGGGTTGCTGCGACCGTGGCGTGCGTGCGCGGAGGGGGAGAGACAGAGGGAGGGGAGAGGCGAGAGGAGATGGGCTCACAGGCAGGTCGGGCAGAGGAAGTCGTTGCAGGGAGCGACGGGCGGCTTGAGGAGGACGGCGGCGGCGCGGTGAGGTCTCCCAGTGCCCACCGAGGGGTGGAGGAGGAAGCCCACGGAACGACGTTTCCATTCCCGCCCTCGCGGCGGCCGGAGGGGGACCCTAAGGGCGGCGATCACCGGCGGCAGGTGGAGCTTTTTTTCGGTGTGGTTCAGTTACAGAAGGAAGGAGACAGAGAGAGGAGAGATGGAGGAAGGAGAAGAAAGGAAATTGGAGGCGGGGGAGAGAGGAAGGAGGGAGAAGGAGATGGAGGGGAAACCCTAGGGTACCGGGCTGGACTTAAGGAGGGGGAGGAGGAGGTGATCACCGTTCACTGCACCTCCATGTCGACGTGGTGCTCTGGATGTACAGCCGTACAGGGAGGAAGAAGACAATCGAGGGGGGGTACGGGCCAGGGGGCTGCGAGTTGGGCTGGGCCTGCTGGCTGCTCTCTCTCTCCCTTGATCTTTTTATTCTTTTTGCTTTGTTTATTTTTTTTTGCAGAAATAGAAATAGGAAGAATCTAGGGTTTTGAGTTAGTAAAATTTTAGAGAAAAATTATGTGAGTTAACTAGGTCAACAACAACCACTTACCAACTTTGGTTTTTCAAAAGTTCAACTTTAAATTACTGTTTGTGATTTAATTCATATTTGAAAGAATTTGCTTATTAAGTGATTAATATTGAAAGCAATATTTTTAATAGGGTGAACCCTATTGTTTAGTTAGAACAAATGATTAGGGTTATTTTGTTGATTTTCATAAGTTGAAATTGGGTACTGTTTGTGAATGATTTGAATTTTAAATAACATTTGGATTAATTGAATTATAAAAAGCCATAATTTTAATGGTTTGAACCTTATGGTTTGATGGAAACAATTGATTGATTTGTTTTGGCAATTTTCATAATTTTCAACAGAGTTGCTGTTTTGGAAAGTAATTGAATTTGAAAAGGGTTTGGTTATTGGATGCATTTTTATATAAACAAAACAACAGTTTGGAATCACAACTTTAATGGAAACAATTGATTGTTTTGATTTGAAATATCATTTTGGAAATTGTAACATCACAAGGATGAAACAAAAGGTTTAAATTTTGGTTTGAAATTCAAATAGAAAACAAAGGAAAACAAATGAAAACAGTTGGAAAACAAAGCAAAACAGAGGAAAACAAATGGAAAACAAGCAAAACAATTGCAATGAACATGATGTCATGATGCAAAACATAAAATAACAGAGAGCAAAACATTCTAATGGCTATTTTTCATACTTGGGATGTTACACTTTTTCTCTCCAATAAATTCAGAAAAAATACCTGTACGATGAGTACCAACTTGTGAACCCACTAGGGCCCAGCTGGCAGCCCCCTAAAATACGGTGCGGCCATGAGGGGCATTGCTTCCCCCTCTGGCACTCCCCCCTCTTTGGAAAGTCCCCGAAACTCCTCCGAAATCATATAACCCCAACAGATAAAATCATCGATATTATCTACCGATGTTAGAAACATATTTCTAAAACACCGGTACATCTCATGTGCTCCGTTACCTCTCATATAAATTCTGCCTAACACCGGTATGATTTTTCTCTAATAGCAACTTCCCTGAAACCATTCCGATTTACACCAAACATGTTTGTGTGACATCGTAATAACATCAAAAATTCATAAAATCAATAACAACATATTAATTCTCTCAATTAAAGGTTGGCACGGGTTAAGCGTACGACCTGTAAAGACTCGATAACACAGACATGTTCGGCAACTTACCGAAAAATAACCAACAGCGGGACTGTGGACGTCCATGATGGCTCATGTGTGTTCACGAAGAACGAGGGAACCTTATAAGTTACTCATTGCACTTATTCCCTTAACTTGATGATACCAAAGATATCACAAGGTGAGACTATGTGATCTGATCTGATCAAACTCTTTGATCATAACACATAAAACTCGTTACCGATATCGTCCTCTTTTCTCATCCATATCCCCGATGTCCTTGTGATAAATCACACTGTGTTTGGCCAGATGATATGACATCGATGATATCGAGAGAGACCAGAGTGTGTATTTCTCTATCGTCTAGAGGAGTTAGGTACTTGTCTTGAACGATCTCAGTTCTATTACACTTTCTAGATCATACCCAGATATCACTGTTATAATTCCCAGTTACGGCAAGAGGGTTGATGACATCCAAAGACTAGATCTGCGACCGAGGACACCCTGACGCCGAGCAATACCGCGCCCGAGAACACCCCAACGCCGATCACCATCACACCCAAGGCCACGCCGAGCTCATCTTTGTCGGGATCTGCACCGACTGACGGATCAACTCATTCATTTGAGGAGCGAGCCATTTGATCAACTTCTCTGTTGATCGATCGCTGTGCTATGTCATGCTTTTGCCAAACCGTGGCATGATAATCGCCGGGCATTTGTGGCATGTTGATCGCCGAACCTAAGCCTTTTTTGTAGCAGGAAGCACAACTTTGAATTTATGGCGTAATTTGTTCGTTTTGATGGCGGAAACCTGGGGGGTGCGGCTGGAAATATTTGCCCCCCAAGACAAAAAAAATCCGCCGGCTCAACTGTCCAAATGGTTTCGCCGGATGTGCTAGGGGGCAAACGGATGGAGATGCTCTAAGAAAGATAGGATTCACTTCTATACTTCCTAATAACGGTGCCAAAGGGATTTCTCCAATATCCGATCCTCTAAAATTGAAATTCTCCTATTTTTTTCTTTACTATAGATGGGCCCTAGGACTTTTTTTTGCGCAGGTGCGAGCATTTTCTTGTTGACTAGAGCATCTCCAATCGCGCCCCCAAAGACCGCCCTCAAGGCCCTTCCCATCCGTACGGGCCCCGAGCGCGCCCACTCGCCCTCCCAATGGGCCTTCTCGTCCGGACGACCCCTTGTTCCCGTCCGGCAAACCCAGCCCAACCCCACCGCGTACGGGTTCCCGTGGGGGCGCCAGACGAGAAGAAACTGGCGTATGGCGTCCACGGGCCCGCCCCGTCAGTGAGACAGGCACACAGTCAAAGCGGCGCCCGGTCTTCGTCTTCTCCCGAGACGGCGCAGAAGCGCAGGGGGCGCAGCGAGCCGTCGCTTCGGCCAGTCGCGTCGCCCACGCGGCGGCCGCATGGCTCCCCACGCAGGCGCCGGTGTTAATGCAGTGGCGGCATTTCGGCCTACCCGCCCGGGTATAAATGCCGCCCCCAGCCGCTCTCGCTGCACACGCTACTCTCTCGCCGCGCACTGCCTCTCCCCTCGCCGCTCCCTGCCTCTCCCCCCGGCGTCCTCTGCCTCTCCCCTCGCCGCCATGGAACCCCTTGCCGCCAACGGCTTCCCCCGGCGTTCTCTTCTCAAGCACGAGGCGCGCGCCCTCTTCGAAACCTGGTACCCGTGCCCGCGGGACGTGCGCGCCGGACACGGGTTCACCATTGGGATCACCGGCGTGCCCATCCCCAACACGCCGTCGGTGAGCGACGCATCCTGGGGGCGGGAAGTGCGCGCCCACTTCTACGGGCACCTCACGCCGGAGCAGCGCGCAGATCCCCACTGGGACCGGGGAACCCGGCCAGCACGGCGCGCTATGAACGCGAGTTCAAGCGCCTCCACGAGGAGCGCTGGAAACGCTAGGACGGCCCCGCCAACGAGCGCAACAGGTATGGGCGTGACGTGTTCTGGGCGCAGGACGGCTTCACTCTCGACGCCGTCCTCGCCCACATCAAAGCTGTCAACAACCCGGGCCTCCCCTGGCCGGCGCCCACCTTTTGGGCCCTCAGGCGAAAGACGGCGACCCCGATCTCCTCCGTCTCGCGCTCGTCCTCCTCCTCCGCCTGCGGCTCGTCTAGGCGCTCGGGCCCGTTGCTGCGCATCCCCAAGATGGATCCGGGGACGTCCACGCCGCCGCACCTGCGTCCGCGCTCCGGCGGCATTCGCATTGGCGGAGGAAGCACACAGTCTTCCCGCCGTCGCCCTGCGCCGCCCCTCCTCGTTCCCAAGACGGAGCCGGGACTGCATGTCCCCAAGGAGGAGTCGGCGCTGGAGCTCCCCCCTCAGTCTCGCCGAACAGCTCCGGGCTCTCCAGGCGGCGTCGACGACGGAGGATGACCCCGAGAGCATCAAGCCCGCGCTCCCCGCGTCGTACAACACGCCGCCGCCACTGTCTGACGCGGAGGCGTCTGCGTGGTCCTTCAACGACACGGCGATGATGCATGGCGCACCGCTGATGCATGTAAAATGCATAGATGAATTTTGCATGTTTTCACATGGTTTTCTATTACATATTGCATCATATAAGGGTATAATTCAATGTTTTATAGTATTTTGGGGTTAAATTACAAAGTCCCCCAACTTTTATGGAATTAACCCTGCCTGTCAGAAATCCCGTTTTCTATATTTTTGACGTTTCAGAGGGCAAACTTCCGCGAAATCACCTGAAAATCTGCGGGGGTCATTTTCTTGGAAGGAGAAGACTTGCGGGCGAAGGATCCACGAGAATTGGGCAAGGAGGCCCAAAAGAGGACCCTCCACGCGGCCAGATTCCTTGGCCGCGTGAGAGGCCCCCTTTTGGCCCCTGTGGCCCCAATTCCTTCCATCTTCGACTTACCGACTCCGTCTTGACCTAAAACCGACTATAAAAAGGGTCCCTCGTACCCTTACGGAGAGGAGCGCCGCCGAAACACCGAAATACCGAAACAGAGACCAGAAGTTTCATATTGGAGGGGGAAAACTCCGGCGGGGCACCGCAGGTGTGATCACCTACCCCTCCAACGTCATCTCCATCGACATCTCCATGAAGATGGAGTAGTCCACCCCAGGGATATGGGTTTGTGGAAGTAGCACTTGTATCTCTCTCTCTATGTGCTTCACTAATTAGATCCGTATGAGCTGCCTCACATGATTACGGGCACCGTTGTAATTCCTATGGGGTGGATCTTTTCTATGAGTTATTGAATCTGAGATTGCAATTTTTTCTCTTGAGTTATTTGAGTAGATGTATCTTATGTACCCCATTCTTATTTGCTAGCTTTGATCAATCTAGTTCTTGAGAGCGTGTGTGGGGTGATGGGTGCATTAGTTGGAGTAACGGGGGGTGGCTAGTGCTGTGAAAGTGACAGAAGTGCATCGATCCACTTAGGTTTTGTTAAACCTTTCTTAGTTACCTCACTAGGGATAAAAAGGAGTACCTTGTTACCGGGGATTTGAAGTGACACTAATCAATCTCCATGACTAGATCTAGCAAGTTCTTACTTCAACTTCATGTCACATTGCTTATATCTATACTCTGGTTTTTCCTTAATTATCGAGGTGTTATGATTTATTTCGCATCTTGGTGGAGTATAAGAGGGATCAATATGACCGTAGAGATCTCTATGCTAGGACGTGATGCCCATATGAAAGTAATCAATGTTAAACATGTTATTGTAATCTCACATGTAATTCTTTATGTCCACCGTCTACTACTTTATTTGAGAGAATGCAAGTGTGAAACCATGAACCCCGGTCCTATTTTAATTATAAGAAAACTCTCTAGTTACTTTGCTGCAATTTACTTTACTTGCACTTTACTTTACTTGCATCTCCAATTCAAATTTACATTATCTCCATCACCACTTGCATCACAAAAATACAAAAACAATCCATTGCATATTTATTTTCTCATTTGCATTTAGTAGTAGATTTAATTATTGCACATTTACTTTCAGTTTTGCATTGCAATTTAGAAGTCTCACACCTTGTGCTTGACAACCACTTGGTGAGGTTGAGGGCACAAAATTCTCTACTTGTTTGCAGGATCCTGGAGGAAGCTTGGAAGACAACTGCTGAAATACTGGCTCCCCAAGAGTTCGATATAAACCCTCGAGTCACCCTCGTGGGGAATAAGGCTTGCCACTAGCTACACACTCTGCACTTGGAGTCTCAACCTAGCCATCAAGCGTTTTTCTGGCGCCGTTGCCGGGGAGCCATAGGTGAAGGAGTTGTCCAAGGGAGCTCACAAGAAGTCTTCATCACCAACAAGGTGTGCAAACACCTAAGCTTGGGGAGGTTGCACCTACGTGAGTACCGTCCTTTCTATCTCCACCTTCTTTCAAGTAGATTGTTTTGTTTCTTGTCTTGTTTTTGTTTTTGTTTTGTTTTTGTTCTTGTTTTTGTTTTGTCTTGCATATTTTATTTTAGTTTGCATTTTAGTTTTGCATTTAGTTATCTAGTTTATTTTAGTATTTCGAATTTGCTTAGTTACTTTACTTTTGTTTTGCATAAAAAATTAAAAACTACATAAAAACTTGGAAAATGGAACAGAGAACTTATTGGACATTCAGTGTTAGGAATTTCCCTCAAGAGTTAAATATTCCCATTGAAAAATTAGAGGTAGATCCTAGTGTTATTAAAATGATTTATGAATCTCGTTTCTATGGAAAGCCTAAAGAAGACCCTTTGTTCCATCTTAAGAAATTTGATGAAAGATGTAAAACTTTGAACTTGAATCATGCAAACATCAACACTACTAAAGTTAAACTCTTTCCCTACTCACTAGGAGGCAAAGCATTAGATTGGATATTAAGATGGCCTCCTAGCAATTTTACTACTTGGTTCATCTTAAGGGCTGCATTTATTGAAAGGTTTTGTCATGCTGAAAAGAATTACAATGTTAAACAATTGCTCAATACCTTTAAACAAGAAAAAGATGAATCAATGATACAAGCATGGGAGAGATTTAGAAGCAGAGCATATGGAATAGGGCATGGCTTTAGAGATTGGATACTTATGCATATGTTTTATAAGGGACTTTCTGAAACTTCTAGAGCCTTTTTAGATAATGAATGTGGGGGATCTTTTACTAGTACTAATGCTGCAAATACCCATGTTTTGCTTGAAAGTTTGCTCTTAGAGGTTAAAATTAAAGAGAGCTTAAAAAAGGCTGAAGTACCCGAGGATATTTTTGATGGTCGCTATGAGATTTTTAATATGCATAATAGAAAAGGAAAAGTAGAGGAAATTATGATGCTTACTGAAATTAAGGATCCATTGCTTGATTTAGAAAAAAGTAGCTTGCAAGAACTTATTGCTACTCTACAAAAATTTGCTAGTGATCCCACTATAAATGTTAATCAACCTGGCTTTGGATCTTATATTGCTAATCATGTCTTGCAAGAAAAAATTGCTAGGTACAAGAATGAGGCCATGATACCTCCTAAGCTTGGGGATGCATGGATCCCCAAGGTGCTAGTTTCAATTGGAAAAGAAATTCACCATGCTATGTTAGATCTAGGTTCTAGTGTATCGGTACTCTCTAAATAATTATATGAATTGCTAGAACTAGAAAATTTAGAAAAGTGCTCAAGTGAATTTGTCCTTGCTGATAACTCTACTAAACATGCCTTAGGACAAGTAAAATATGTTATGATTGAATTGCACATGACTTTCGTACCCGTTGATTTCATTATTATGGATATGGGGGATAAATCCCCTAGTCCTATTATTTTGGGTAGACCTTTTCTTCGTACTACAGGTGCAATCATAGACTCCAAGGAAGGGGATGTCAAGTTTCAGTTCCCTCACAAGAAAAGCATGGAGAACTTCCCAAGGAAGAGGGGCACGCTGGAGAACAAGCTCTCTCATGAGCTTTATCCCTCTTGATTATCAAGTAAGTAAAGCCTAGCTATATGGCTATAAAGAAAGTGCTTTACGGGAGGCAACCCGGTTGTTTTTGTTTGAATTTTTCTAGTGTCCTCTTGCTGTCTGAAGAGATTAGTTTTTTTTGTTTTAATTCTGTAATTTTCAATAAAGAGTCAAGTCAAACCCATTTGGACTTATAAGTTGCTATCCTAGTGCATGAAATTTCTGTTTCAGCACGAGTCTGCTTACCGTATGATTTTACGTTTTTTATTGGTATGTCGGATTGAGCTAATGTTTTAGTATGTTCTGCAACTTTTTGTCCTCTGTAAGCACAAAAATTGGCTTAATTTTTTGACGAGTCTAGCTTAGGGAAAAACGTTCGTTTTGCTGCTGCCGCTTTTCTGGACAGATTCTGCCTTCTTTTGTTTTACGCACTCTTTGGGCTTGGGAATCGAATTTCCATGATTCTTTCAAGCAAGAGAGTGAACATAAAACATAAGGAACCTTATTGTATATATACTGGAGTATTTGATTTGGAATTTTGCACATCAAGCATGTGATTTGTTTGTCCTTGCTAATCTCACCCCACAGAAAAAGGATGGGAGAAACATATTTTGTGAAGTTTTTTTCACAGGGAATAGAGGAGCTGCGCCTCAAGACATCCAAGAATGGTGAAAGCCATAAGCTTGGGGATGTGATGAACACCCCACTGGAGCTACACTCTTTTGGTTAGCACACGTCTACTTTCTGTTTTTCTAAGCAAAGCATTTATCGTAGAGACTTGAAGCGTCTAGTTTTTATTTTTATTTTTGTTTTGATAAGACCACCACCATAATTTTATATGAGATTGAGCTACTGGAGTTTGGGGTTGGAATGTATTGGATGCTAGTATTATGACTTGGAATAGGGATGCCATGGTTGATTTGAAGAGCTACATATGTTTGCATGATTTATAGGCTTTTTATGTGTAGAAATTTGCAATAATGTTGTCTTGAGCTATCTCTTATTCATGTCCTTGATGTTAATTGCTGGTTTATTTAGTTTGTCATGAAATGAGTAGTTCTATGGACATATGAATGCATAGTAGCTGGTCAACTATCTCCCTCTTGCTAGCCCAAAAATTTAAAAATTCCAACAAGTAAAAACTTGTTTCCAACACTCCTTAGCCAAGTATTTCCAGTGAGTCCACCATATCTTCCCATTAGCCTCATTGCTATTCCGAGTATGTTCACCATGTTATTGTGTTATTTATGTTCTAAATTAAGATATTCACTTTATTAATTTTCATGGGTTGAACTTGGGATAGGACTCTCACGAACTTTTGAAGGCACACTTTACTTTTTATGCATCTAATAAACATGACCCAATAATGGGAGCCACAAGTTTTGCGTTTGACAAGTGTGTGGTTGGGAGCTAGGTATAAACGTGTATCACCGGAAGCTTTCAACATTGCACAAAAAAATTTACATTTGGTTGATATCATGTACTTTTGTTTTTGGACTCCTGCCATGCCGAAATGAAATAGAGGAATAGTAAGTTTTGATGAGTAAGTATCTATATGACTAGAGAAACGCATTGGGCCGCTAACCCAAGCCATGCTTTATCATGGTGGAAATTTACTTACAGCTTGAGTGACTCTACAACACATCCTATAATAAAATAAGAAGCTATACATAATAGTGAATGAAAATAAAAAGGATGATGAGTCTACTCCATTTGTTCATCTTGTCATTGTAACATGGGCTTGTTTCCATGTCATGGGGCAAGAGGTACCTCTTTGCGGTTCTCTATGATGTCATTAATACTTATTATGATTGTACAAAGTTTATTAGGAATCTTAAGTTGAGTAATCATGGAGTAGGTTTTCACACTCACGGGGCATGAGGCTTTCAACCACCTTGTCATTCTCATTACTTCAATACTCACAATTTTAAGATGCTAGTGATAAAGGGGCAATGAGAGTCCTAGATCAATGGATACCACATTTCAATTAATAATTTTAGTTGAATAATTTAGAGGCTAAATAAAACTTGATCATGTTTTACCTCTACTCAATTTTCTCCAAAGTGTCCACCATATTTTCTATTCTCCATTATGCTATTGTTTGACCAATATAGGATTTTATTTTTCATTTTGTGTATGCATTTGGTCCATAGTGCTTTTATTTCATTATACACTTTGTGAACTTTCATGAAGCATCTTTGCTTGCATATTTGATATTTCTTACAACATGAATTGTATATTGCTACTCATTTCTAGTATTAATCATTTGATTATATGTAGCATGAATAATCCTCCTTGATATCCCATGATTGTTTCAATATGTAAAACCCATCTTAGTTTTATCACCTTCATACTCGAGGACGAGCATGGGTTAAGCTTGGGGATGTTGATGCATGTAAAATGCATAGATGAATTTTGCATATTTTCACATGGTTTTCTATTACATATTGCATCATATAAGGGTATAATTCAATGTTTTATAGTATTTTGGGGTTAAATTACAAAGTCCCCCAACTTTTATGGAATTAACCCTGCCTGTCAGAAACCCCGTTTTCTATATTTTTGATGTTTCAGAGGGCAAACTTCCGCGAAATCACCTGAAAATCTGCGGGGGTCATTTTCTTGTAAGGAGAAGACTTGCGGGCGAAGGATCCACGAGAATTGGGCAAGGAGGCCCAAAAGAGGACCCTCCACGCGGCCAGATTCCTTGGCCGCGTGAGAGGCCCCCTTTCGGCCCTTGTGGCCCCAATTCCTTCCATCTTCGACTTACCGACTCCGTCTTGACCTAAAACCGACTATAAAAAGGGTCCCCCGTACCCTTACGGAGAGGAGCGCCGCCGAAACACCGAAACACCGAAACAGAGACCAGAAGTTCCAGACTGGAGGGGGAAAACTCTGGCGGGGCGCCGCCGGTGTGATCTCCTACCCCTCCAACATCATCTCCATCGACATCTCCATGAAGAGGGAGTTGTCCACCCCAGGGATATGGGTTTGTGGAAGTAGCACTTGTATCTCTCTCTCTATGTGCTTCACTAATTAGATCCGTATGAGCTGCCTCACATGATTACAGGCACCGTTGTAATTCCTATGTGGTGGATCTTTTCTACGAGTTATTGAATCTGAGATTGCAATTGTTTCTCTTGAGTTATTTGAGTAGATGTATCTTATGTACCCCGTTCTTATTTGCTAGTTTTGATCAATCTAGTTCTTGAGAGCGTGTGTGGGGTGATGGGTGCATTAGTTGGAGTAACGGGGGGTGGCTAGTGCTGTAAAAGTGACAGAAGTTCAGCGATCCACTTAGGTTTTGTTAAACCTTTCTTAGTTACCTCACTAGGGATAAAAAGGAGTACCTTGTTACCGGGGATTTGAAGTGACACTAATCAATCTCCATGACTAGATCTAGCAAGTTCTTACTTCAACTTCATGTCACATTGCTTAAAGCTATACTCTGGTTTTTCCTTAATTATCGAGGTGTTATGATTTATTTCGCATCTTGGTGGAGTATAAGAGGGATCAATATGACCGTAGAGATCTCTATGCTAGGACGCGATGCCCATATGAAAGTACTCAATGTTAAACATGTTATTGTAATCTCACATGTAATTGTTTATGTCCACCGTCTACTACTTTATTTGAGAGAATGCAAATGTGAAACCATGAACCCCGATCCTATTTTAATTATAAGAAAACACTCTAGTTACTTTGCTGCAATTTACTTTAATTGCACTTTACTTTACTTGCATCTCCAATTCGAATTTACATTATCTCCATCACCACTTGCATCACAAAAATACAAAACAATCCATTACATGTTTATTTTCTCATTTGCATTTAGTAGTAGATTTGATTATTGCACATTTATTTTCAGTTTTGCATTGCAATTTAGAAGTCTCACACCTTGTGCTTGACAACCACTTGGTGAGGTTGAGGGCACAAAATTCTCTACTTGTTTGCAGGATCCTGGAGGAAGCTTGGAAGACAACTGCTGAAATACTGGCTCCCCAAGAGTTTGATATAAACCCTCGAGTCACCCTCGTGGGGAAAAAGACTTGCCACTAGCTACACACTCTGCACTTGGAGTCTCAACCTAGCCATCAGCCGCTGATCGTCCTCGACCCACCGGGGCGGCCAACGACAACGAGGCGGGGCCGAGCCACTGGGGCGACGACAGCGACGTGGAGGACTGGAGCGACGACAGCAACTCCGACGGCGACTACGACGTGTTCAACGAGTGAACACGTCGTCTTTTAGTTTAAATTTTAGTTTTTAGTTTAAATTTCATTCAAATGTTGTAATATATCCTAAATATTTGAATGAAATCGTCGTTTAAAAATTTTAAACATCTTTTTTTGTTCGAGGGGGCTCCAATTGGAGCTGCGAGTGGGCAGACGCCCTCCGCCGGCGCCGTGCCGTCCGAACGAGCCCAAAGGGGCTCGCCGGGCGCCCATCCGGATGCCTCTTGGGGGCGCGACCGGAGACGCTCTTATTGCGGTGGGCTGCATAACTGCCCTTTTTTTCTCTTCTCCTGCCACTGGGCTGAATGACCCCCTACCGTCTCTCTCCTGGGCTGGATAGTCTCAAATCTCTCTCTCCCCTGCCGGGCCGCAATGGCTCCTCGGCCTCGGCCTGTCCTGCAGCCCAAACTCCTCTCTCATCCAGCGTCGCCTAGCCGCTCCGGCCAGGAGGAGGACGGCGCGGGAAGTACGGTGACGGGGATGGCTTCCACTTTCCTTGCGCCCGTCCTCCTCCAGTCCTCCCAGATCGCCGTGGACGCCGCCGTTGATCCATCAAGGTACTGCATTTTTGTGATGACTGATGACTGAAATATGATTTTGCTTGGTTCCGCCGCAGCCACGAAACTCCCATGATGGGAAGTCGGTAATCCACCCGACGGAGCGCTGGCCTCGAGCCAGTTAACGAGTGAGGGGAAAAGGCGACGGAGGTTGTGTCAGTCAAATAGTGTCGAGGCTATGGTGACGGCGCGGAAAATGCAGAAGAAGTGGAGGGAACAGGGAAGCATAGATCGTCTCTGAATGAAGAAAGTTGTGGCTGTTCTTGATGTTTCATAGGTGATTGCTTCTACTCCATGCTGTATGCCTTATATATCATAAAAGGGCTATCCACACTGAGTTTACTTCGTTTATGATTATGGTTGTTCAGTTTACAGGTCTTATGATATTTCGTTCAGAATACAGAATGGGGGGTAATTGTCCCTGTGAGCCTGTATAAATGTGAACCTCATATGAACCTGAAACAATTGGCAGTTCGTCACATTGTTGATTCTAGTCAGAACTCAGAACCATGGATTCAGAGTTTAGGACATGTTCTTGTTTCTAGCCTTGGAATGAATGAAATTACATGAGGAATGTTCGTGAAATGCCAAGATCCCAGACTTATAATGATCCTGAGTAATGTTATCAAAATCATTAGCTTGCTACAGTAGGACGCCTTTCCAGCGCATCTGAGATTGTGGGTAACCTGCATCAACTACTGTCCTATACCGAAGCCTTGTTCTGACAATTGCAATGCCACATATGTAAATGCATTTCTATTGACATTATCCTAAGTGAAGCGTGAAGCAGATACATAGGACATGTTTTTCATGTTACTTTTATCCTGCATTTTGTGTGTGTGCTCACACTTGTTAAAAAAAAATACACATCTTTACATGGCAGCGTTCTTTTGCATTGTGTCTGTGCACACACATTTGAAAAAAAAGTCATGCGATAATAATATACCGCTTCTTTCTTTTTGCTGGTGACTTGGAGTCTTAACCAAGTGTTATACTATTGATTTCACATTCACTTAGATGGAATGCATGATAATGAACCTAGCTTTCCTTTTCCGTCCACTAAATCTGTCAAATTGTGTCATCCAGACATCTTTATCTATTCATTTTGTCCATGCTCAACATTATAGGTAACGATGCAGAGAAGTCTGACCGCCAACCTGAACTGAAATATCAATCCTCTCGGAGATGCTGATGAGAAAGAATATGTATGCTCCTAACCGATTGCAAAACTAAATTACTTAATCATTATATTCATTCATTCTTTGATTTTTTTTTCATGTTTGTCTGTCCCAGTGAAGAAGCCTTGCCATCTATGTGCAGGCAGAGATTTTAGGCAAAAGCTCAATGGATCCGTGTCAGCTAGCATTGAGGGGAAAAGGATAACATCCTTCTTTTCCACGCTATCCACTTGAATCAATTTCCATTATCAGGAGAGAACAGAAATACAGATTTCGATCGGACAGCATCCAGGTGCTTAATATGTACTCCCTCCGTTCAACAATAGATGACTTCCATTTGTCCAAATATGGATGTATCTAGACATCTTTTAGTGTCCATATACATACATATCTGACAAATGGAAGTCAACTATTGTTGAATGGAAGGAGTACAAACCTGCCGCCTACTGCTAGCAGAGATAGCGTAAAAGCCAAATCAGACCAGAACCCACAACCGTCAGGCGACCAAAGCAACAAACAACTCAGATTTTGATTCTCACTGTTGAAAAATTCTACCAGAAGTTTCTCATATCTAAGTTTGAGAATTACTCGCTCTGTATCAAAATATGAGATGTTTTAGCATTTCCTAGACAAAACGAAGCTAAACATGTTTTAGTGTAAGATGCATATAAATCTATACACTAAAACATGTCTAGATACGTTTTGTCTGGAAAATGCTAAAACATCTTATATTTGATACGGAGGGAGTACATCTTTAAGTTAATCATACTCGTCTCTTGATAGTCATTTTTTTTTCGTGAAAACACAAAGGACCTTTGCATTTCATTTCACTGAAAAGATAGAGTTAGGTTATAATCCTCCTAGGAGGCAGATTACATGCAGGATAATGGTATTCAGTGTACATCCCAAGTCTGCGGCAGGATCATCCTAAGCCCAGCTGCGCCTGCTCTGGCCCACATGGCGGCCTCCTTCTTAATCCTAGAGGGAAGCAGGGTTGTGGAAGGCTGTGCGCCGTCGAACATGCATTCGTTGCGCTCTTTCCAAAGCATCCAGGGTAGGAGCAGTGTGATGGAGGCCAGTCCTTTTCTCAGCGGTTTAGGGGTGCTCTGTCGAGCCTGTTGCCACCCACCCAATAGCGAAGCTTCCTGGTTTGGAGCCCTGGTTGTCATCCGAAGCCAAGCAAGAGTCTCTTAATATTCATGACTGCAGAACCATCGGGGAGACTCTTCTTTACATTTTAACCCTAAGGCAGATGTTCATGCTACCAAGGAGTGTGGTAAGCCGTGTGCCATCTATTTTGGCTGGAGTAAATTTAGTTGGGAAATCTACCAATATTGCCAAAGTAATTAACTGCCTATTCAAATGCTCCACACTGAAAAATACAGTTCACTAAATGTCCACTCTTAAAATTACACAGGTACCAAGCTGCAAAAAATACCTCGTTGCAATCTTCAGCATGTGACGCCTTCAAATCAGGTGACTCATGCTCACTGGCATCAGGTAGTTGCTTAATCCTTACCCTGCTAATATATCAAGTTGTAATATCACTGGCATTTAGAACTATAAAATGAATAAAAACTTACTGGTCTAAAGATCTTTTAACACAATCATGATCTACTGCTTCTTAAACCTGTGCACTGGCCACAGGATTCTAGCAAATAGAAAGCCTTTTCCACTCTGCTGTGCAAACACGACAAGTACAAATTCCATCTGCTCTAAGGTTCTTTGGATATAGCTTGTATTTTCTGGTAAAAAAATGCATGCATCTATTAGAATGCTATTCCTAAGGTTATAGTACGACATATTATAAATTGCTTTTTTGTACAGAAAATGCACCCTGCTGTTACTAAGATTATATTCACCCATGACAGTATAATCTTGTTTCTTTTAAAGTTGTTTTTGCAATGTACATTTGTGACTATAGTAGGTGTTTACACAGATGCAGATTCGCCATTTTTCAATAGTATTGATGCATATAACTATTTATATTAATTAATAGCAACTGATATATCATAGAATCAGTGCCCCGTTATTAACAGCAAAGCCTGCCCTATACTGAAACACTCATAATAGCACTCTCCGGATCATTAATCTAAATAACAGTTATATTGTTATATTCGCTGGGGGACGTTGGCGGGGAAAATGTTGTATAAGTTAACAACATTTTTTATTAAAAATGAACAGAATTCTCAACCAGGCACTGTCGAAGGATGGTTTTTAGGGTCCCACGGCAATCTCACTTCCAAGGATTATAACAGAGTTTATTTGTTCGGTAGGTGGCACGGGTGAGTAGGGCTAGATCAAAGACAATGTAGATGAAGATTCCTTGACTGTATTCATCGCGTGATCACATGATCATCCAAGGTGTTACAAGAGGATCCCGTCAAGCTTATAGATGCGGTCGGTTAGGGTTTGCTATGGAGGCTATGAAGGCTATGGAGGCTAGGGCTATGGAGGCTATGAAGGCTAGGGCTTCGGCTCGACGTAGATGCGTCGTGTAGGATGGATGAAAGCTCAATCTCTTCAGGGAAGATGTCCTCCGGTATTTATAGTCTTCGGTAGGAGCCTCTGTCTTGTACGTTAGGGTTTGCTCTTGTCTTGTATGTGAAGTCTTGATCGAGTAATTTTCCTTCAGTGTAGTATGTAGCGAAGGTATTCTCTGGAAGTCTTCATGCAGCACTGCAGGTCAGATCAGTGGAACTTCTAGAAGTGGGCCACCCGGCCAGGGGATTGCTTGGATGTCGTGGGCCGAAAGTGGTGCAGGTCCATAGGATTATGGCCTAAAACCACTTATCTCCGACAGACACCTATTTATATTTCAAGTGTGGGCATGATCACAGACAATTTCTTCTTCAGGAACACACAAAATTATTCAAAGTTTTCATTCAACATATTGAATATGTAGGAAAAGTATGTACAGGCTAAAGAAAGGCCGAGAACAACACAACACGCAAAACTGAGGTCTAGCATTAAAATATACTTTAATATTGAGTTACTGACTGCTTTAAACCATTTTAGATTGCAGATTTGTCCACCGTTCGTGATGGTAGATTGATCTATCAGATCCTTCTCACCAACTTTGACAAAATTGATGAAAGGTCTCTATTTCCAAAATTGCTCACTAGTGCCCTTTGCAGTATTTTGATGCCAACCTAAATATCTATGCATGCTGAGCAGCAGTTCCATGGCGCAAATTTCTGGACTGCCAGTCATGTTTGTTCCGTATTGACCTCATTAAGCTTAATGAAAACCTATAGTTCAAACCCTCTTATATTCATCAAATGAATGTAAATTATTGCAGTTTCATACTGGCATACTGTGTCCTTTCTTTAATTCTTTATATCCCCATGATCTGATGTGCCCCCCTGTTTTCATTATCATTGTATCAGATTAAAAATTACATTGTTATACCTTTGCAAATATTTGTATTATTCAGCAAACTAACTCTACAGAACAAGTTACCCTTGTTATGAATTAATAACCCAAAATAACTTGGCTGTTTAGTTAGTCCTAATTGTGTTACTTCGTTGATTCATTGCTTATTCTTATGCCACAAATTTTCCATTAAATTTTCATTTTCTACTCAGTCTGCCATTGCCATTGTGTTGTATCAAGTTTGAGAGCCTATTTATGCCTATGGGTTACCTTTGGGGACATAGAGCCCACAGTCCACTGGATCAAATGAAGTATAGAGGTTAAGCGGCCCTATGTTTTCTTTGTATATATCCTGTTTGTCTTTTCAGTTTGGAAGTTGCATCAATCTATGCTGAGGAGGAGGTTCCTGAACTTAACACAAAGAACCTATCTTCTCAACTGTCCAGTTAAAGGAACTGAGCAAATTTATTTCAGATAGAAATGTAAGTGTTGAAAAAACCAGTTTCCCGAAGATCATAAGAATCGAATGTTGGCCAGGATTCTTTTAATGCTTGTTGTATTTTTATTTTCTGTTGGTCTTTCAGACTCTTTTTGCTCATATTTAATTTGTTTTTGATATAATTTTACCAGAGCTCTGCTATGTCCTGTATAAAACATCTAAAAAGTCTCTATGCTCGGAGCAACCCAGCAAGCACAGATTACAGATGCTTGTCTTAATTTAACAGTATGGTATGAACTATGGTAAGTTAAGTTACTCAGATTATTTGGTATTATATTAACCTGTATCATGTGATTCCCTACTTATATAAATCCCTGTAACAGGAACTGACATGTTGATGTTTGAATTAGTTTTCTTTCTGCAGTTATAGACAAGGATGGGCTACGCTTTTCTCTTGCTTATTTTTCGTCACTACATGATTTTTTTTCAGCGTATCTGTTTCTCTTTCACCTAAAATAAGCTGTTATTATTTCGTGTGAAACAAAATATCAGCAGTTAATTGACCAGACTGTTCTACTGTAATTTTTTTTTTTTTTGGGTCTATGGTTGCTCGGGGACATTCATCTGAGGGTGTCAAAAGTAACAATCTTAATTTAAATTCGTGATATTTCACTTTTGTGACATCAAGAAATTATTAGTTTGTGTTCTTTATTTTGTATGAACTGTCCGTACCATCCTTTCATGAATCATGTGCTTATTAATTTGCACCAGCTTATCTAAATAGGGTGATTGATTATATCTCTCTTCGTTGCATTTATTCAGTATTGCAAGCCAAACATGGTATCTATAAGGGTACCTTTGGTTTTGAGCCAAAGCTGGCCTTACCAAAATACTTGGCGAGCCCATGACCTATGGCCGCTGTTCGGTTGCCTACAATTTTTTTGGCTAGCCCAGTCCAGACCGTGCAGTACAGTGCACTTTTTAGCCAATTTGTGGGCGATCCAAGGGTGGCACAATCATTCGCTGAAAAATTGGTCGTGCCAGGAACTTGGTAGGGCGCTTCAGGGCGTAAAGCAAACATACACTGATTTTTGTTTGTCATTTATGTCCTGTTTTACACCTATTTATTTATATTTTGCCTCCGAGTTAGATGTTATATGCTCCCACAGGAAATACATGTAATGCTCCATTCAATGGTGACCATTACTTACAGTCTAGATGTAGCCTCTTGCTGCACAACTGGATTATCAACATGATACACATTCCAGGTACGTTATACCATACTTTGGTCATCTTGGAAAGTATCTCAAAGGTTCTTTAATACATCACATTTTCTTGAGAGAGCCTTCTTCCAGAAGATAAAAGAGCATCTCCTTTCATCTTCTTTATCGTTGATCAGATGCCTTACGGCAGACATGTGGTCGTGTATCAACTCATTAGCCAATTTCTAGGTGAAATATTCCTGCTTTCAATTATTTGTCAATTTAGTGGTAGGAAAGTGGCACACTGAATTTTGTATTAGAAACAAATTTTGCATGTTTGATGTGGACATGATATTCTGAAAAAAGCATAATTCGGGAGCTTTGCTGGCACGGATGGAAGCCTGTTAGCAAGGAAGGTTTTGAGAGAAAGATCTTTGATTCCCATGTAAGCTAGGTTGATGATTTTCTCATGCTGGTTCCTGGTTCTTTCTTCTTTTTGCACATGTCAAGATAGCAAATCCCTTAAATTGATCAGCGACAACATTACTGTTTTTGGCATGAATTTAGTAACATTTTACGAAGGTTCTGCCTGCGTGCCCTTGATATAGTTTTCTAGGGTATATTCAAACTAAATCAGCATGTGATAAAGCGTGTTTATGCAGAGTAGGCACCTTGTCAGCTTGAGGTAAATAGGTTAAATCTTTGTCTATATCCTGGGTTGAACTTTGTGCGCAGATACGAGCTAAAGTGACAAAATCTGAGTGTTTCTTTTATACATCAGTTGATAAGTAGTCACCTAATTTTACGCTTCCGCCATTTCAGCTCACATCTAATTTATTTTTTGCTGGTAATCATGTCACTAACTAGAGCTTGGATTTTTTATATTTTGTTTTGGACTTGGCATTTATTTACTTGTGCGTTTCCGAAAATAACTTCAGTGGACGCAAAACTTTGAGGGCATACAAATATTGTTAGGGCATCTCCAGTCGTTGCGCCCCCAGGACGCAAAAACCCTCGCTTTTTTAGCGCCGCGGCGCGAAACGGCGCTATTCTCGGAACTGGGGGGGGGGCGCGTTTCCCAGCCGTGAACCCAGGCCGCCCCCCCAGCGGCGACTCGGCCAAATTTGGGCAATCAAAAAAAAATCCCACCAAATAAATAGAGTTTTGCCACACAAATAAATAGAGTTTGGCCACACAAATAAATAGTTCAACAATTTTTTTTAAAAAAAGAACACTAGTCATCGTCCTCAACATTGCCATTCCCCTTTCGCGCCCACAAATGCTGCACCAGGTCCTCCTGCAGAGCATGATGTGTTGCAGCGTGTCGAATCTCCTGTCGCTTGGTGAGGAAGTCTGTCCATGATGCCGGCACCTGGTGATGCCAGGCAGCTCAGGACGAGCAGGTGCTCCTCGTCGTCGATGGCAGCCTGGTCTTCCTCGTCGAACAGCTCGGCGAGCATCTCCTCGGCGTCGGAGTCCATGGCTCGGATACAGCGTCGAACACCTTGCGGGCGGGTGGACGCGGCTCACTGGGTACAACCTCCTCCGCGGCGGACACGCGAGCGAACGGCGGCGACGATGTGGAGCGCGGCCGGTGGTGGTTTGCCTCGTCGATCTTGTGCGATTGTGGCCGACAGCGGCGGCGTGGAGCGCGGCCGGTGGTGCGGCGACGGCGAGGCGGGCGAGCAGAAAAGACGAGTCGGGGGGGTGGGGAAAGTGGGCAAATAGCGATCCACTCGCCGACAGCGCTGGCCCACGCGCGCTTTCCCTTTCGCCGCCCCCCCAGGCCGAACCCAACGGGCTGGGTTCCGCCTGGGGGCAGCGGCGCTAATTTCCGCCGAAACGGCGCTTTTTCAGGTCCTGGGGGGGCCGACTGGTGAAAAAACGGCGGTATTGACGCCAAACGGCGCTATTTTGCGTCCTGGGGGGGACGACTGGAGATGCCCTTAGCAAGGACGGTTTTGAGGGCAAGATATTTGATTCCCTTGTAGGCTGATGATTTTTCATGTCGGTTCCTGGTTCTTTCTTCAAGATAGCTAGTCCCTTAAACTGATCAGCGTCAATATTCCTGTTTTTGGCATGAATTTAGTGACATTTAATGAAGGTTCTACCTGTTTGCCCTTGATAAAGTTTTTATATATTCAAGTTTAATCAGCACGTGGTAAAGCTAGTGTTTCTGCAGAGCGTGTGCATCTAATATTGTGAGCTTGAGGTAAAAAGGTTAAGGATTTGTCTACAGCTTGGATTGAACTTCGTGATGCAGATACCAGCTAAGCTGACAGGGTGAGTAGTTCTTTTAGACATCAACCGATAAACATTTTACGCTCACGCCGATTCAGCTCGCAGTTTATTTTCCGCTGATGGACTGATAATCTGTCACCAACCTGAGCTAGGATTTTTAGACTTCGATTTGGACTTTGGCATATCTACTTGTGCATTTCTGAAAATAACTTCAGTGGATGCAAATCTCCAGCATAAGCATAGAATCTAGAGTTGACCGAAAAGATCAACCAGACAACACCGAGCAATGTTGTCATTGTTTATGCCTCCGCCCCATAGCTCTGTTAGTACTTCAGATGGATGACACTGCTTGAGAGCACACTTCCGTCACTACCAAAGAACTGATTCGTGATGTCTTATATAATACTTTAAAAGACCAATTACGATGATTTGATTTTCGTTAGACAGCAGGATAATGGCTAACACAAAATGGGCGGTTCGTCCTTTTTATTTCCACGCTATGCTAATCCCACAAATCGAAGCTGTTCCACATGTTCTGCATGTAAGAAACTGCCTGCACTAGTGGTAGCTGTTATTTGAGAGAATAGGAGAGTAGTAAAGAATTGAAAATATGTACTACCATTCTACAATCAGTTTATGATCCTTAAGGAAAATAGACTGATCGATGGTGATAATTATAGACTTACGTATCTTTCCCCCTATATAATTTCCTAATTGTCAGCTTTCGATTCCTCAGGTACTGGAGATCGAGGTGATAAACAAGCAGTTCTCACAGCTCAAGTTTCAGCAGCCCTGAAATTGCTATCCACAGCAGGACAGTTGCCTGTCTGTTAGCCTGTAATGAGAGAGCATGCTGCAGGAGGACCGTGCTAGCTAGAGGGAAATCACGTAGCTGCATGCATCTTTCTGTCCATTCTTTCCTCCCACTTTTTCCAGATCAAAAGCAGACCAAAAACTACCGTTCTTTCCTTGCCGCTTTCCCTCCGCTGCAAAAGGCTCGGCTCATTGCCGTCGTGTCGTTGCACGCACGTACGGATAATGCTATGCTAGGAGTAGCCGCGGCCTGGGCTTAGACTAGCCACAGTGGGAGTAACATAGGTGGTATCATAAGTGCCACATAGGCAAAAAATATGACATGTCACTCATTTAATGAGGAGAGAGGTGCTAGTGGTATCATAGGTAGATACCGTAACATAACGCTTTCCAAGACAAAATGAGTCTATAAGGTAATAAATATACTAATATATGATACCACAAATATGTTACTATGCATTGTGGAAGTGGTATCATAGACTAGTATCATATGCATGATACTAGTATATGATACTCTCCATTGTGACTAGTCTTAACAGCCCTACACCGTCTTTTCCTCCCCAGAAACACTATCTTAAGATGGTGCAAAGGCTGGCTGGCCATTGGAGCTAGCATGGTGCATGTGTGTGTGTGTGTGACCCCATGCATGCATCAACCTTGTACTCCCTCCGTTCCAATGAATAAGGCGCGCACGCTTTTCGAGATTTGTCTTTGACCAAGAATTAATCCATATATATAATAGTATTTGGTATAAAATCAATATCATTAGAAAGTGTTTTTCGATACGAATATAACAATGTCAAATTTGCAGTATATAGTCAAGATATTGTTACTTAAATCTTTCGGTCAAAGTTTGTCTTGAAATACGTGTGCGTCTTATTCATTGGAACGGAGGTAGTAGTTGGCACCGAATCCCACTCTCCAAGGCAGCAGCTTCACCATGACGCTTCCTTTGCAGCTGCGCCATCATCAGCTCCTACCCCCTCCCCCCACTTGTCTTTCCTCCTTTTCGGCTCTCGAAAGTTGCGTATCCGTAGCTCTTTCCAAGGGAGCGTGTGCTGCTGCTGCTGCTGCTAGCTAGTCGATCTAGGATAAAACCTGTCACTGGCCCTTTCGTTAATTTTTTCCCTAGTAGCTTCCGATTCCCTGCTTGCCGATCGATCGGTTCGTGGCGCTTTAACGGTATTGGAGGTGTGAAACCAAGCTGGGACTTGACTGCGTAGATGTTCTCTTTTCTTCTAAGAATTTAGTGTTGTTAATGTTTAGATGTTGGGGGAATAAAGTGCACTCTTGTCTTTGGCACTCATAGATCACATTTCTGTCATTCCTTTTTTTTTTTTTGGTTTGTTTTGCGTTGCTGGCGGTTTGGCCGGCTAAGGAATGGCTCGCGGAATACCCTCACACGACATGTACAGCACCGAGACGTTTTAGGTACAGGATGCATCGTGTCTTGTTTTAAATTCCCGTTTCGGTGAAAAAGAAGGTGCAACGTTTCTGAGAGCTGATTGGCAGGAGTGAACTGTTTGATCCTGGCAGAGACTGGAATTAATCCGGTGAATCTATGTGCAATAGTACTCCCTCCGCTGAGAGGGAAGCCTTTTTTTAGTGATTTCGAGGGAGTATTTCTTATACTGTAGTTTTTGGAACGCTTTGGGGGCATCCAAAGAGACCCTACATCTGAAGCAGCGCGGCAAACCGTGAAGCCGGCCGCTAACTGGGCTGTGTAACTGTGTTGGCAGCAACCACGCGGTCCCTGCCTGATGTGGTGTGGTGGCAGCGGCAGCAGAGAAATACAGAATGTGAGTTTGTGGCGGACAAGGGATGGTTGGAAGCAGGCTGCCGGCGTCGACGCCCCGTGTGTCACGGGCACCGCGTCCGTCGCCGTCGCCGGCCTGCCCTCGGGCGACACGCTGGCAGTGGTCGGCTGGGCTTGGTGGGCGGGGCCTGTGGGCAGAGCTTGATGTTAACCCGACCTCCTTCATTCCCGTCGTCGCAGCGGTACATGCACTGTGTCTCCAGGGAATAAAATTGAACATGCATCTCGATCTGCTTCCCCGTTCTGGAGCTTGTCGCAGGTAAAATCCACGCTGCTGCTCCTGCTGCTGTGCCTGACTCGGCCTGCCCTGATACATCACAGGTTTCAGTCCAGTCCAGTCCAGTCCAGTCCAGCGCCAGTTGGTGAGGACTCCAGACCCTGAGACCCTCCAGGATCTTCCGCGCCTCCAACTCCGCGGCCACTTCCAGCGGAGCTCCAAACACGCAACCGGCAATCTCGATCCAACGCTGCTCCTCCTGCTGCTGCTGTGCCTGACTCGGCCTGCCCTGATACATCACAGGTTTCAGTCCAGTCCAGTCCAGCCCCAGTAGCTGAGGACTCCAGACCCCCGGGATCTTCCGCGCCTCCAACTCCGCGGCCACTTCCAGCGGAGCTCCAAACACGCAACCGGCAATCATTCATCCTCCAGACGTCTACTCGGCAGACCGGAGCGAGGAGCAGTAGGCGACTGTGCGCGCGCGTGCGAG
This sequence comes from Alopecurus myosuroides, assembly GCA_028641055.1. Classification (NCBI taxonomy): domain Eukaryota; kingdom Viridiplantae; phylum Streptophyta; class Magnoliopsida; order Poales; family Poaceae; genus Alopecurus; species Alopecurus myosuroides. The sequence goes on along the minus strand of CM054061.1, from coordinate 181,461,914 downwards.
GAGGGGTCGGGTCGCACTCGCATCAATCAATCACACGGGACAAAACCCGGGGAGGCCAACAGGCAACGCGGCCATGATCGACGATCGAGTGGGGTGATGCAAGCCATGTGATGTGGCTGTGTGTGTGCGCGCGTGCTCGGCGACAGCGGTTCGACACAACGGTGCTACTGTACGTACACCACACCGCGGACGGCCGCGAGCCAGCACGGAGATTTGTTTACGCACCGCCCACTCGCGCCGACCGGGCTTTGTTTTGTTTAAACGGGGGAGGAGTTTCCTTTCCTTCCCATGTTAGAAAAACGAGCGGGAATCGAACCAGATCTACAGGCACATGCTACGTGACTAGAGACGATGGTACAATACCGAGCCATGCTGATGATCCAGACCGTCCATCTGTTCGCGGGATGGTCGGAGCAGGCAGGGTGGGGGCGGGACCCGTGTGCCAGCCGCTGGCGCTGTACCGCCCGACACGGTGATCGACAAGACCGATGCATGCAGGGTTGCGGGGCCCCCCGGGCCCGGCGGTCAACAGGTTCATCGGCTGCATGGACAGAAAGAGGCAGGCCCGAGCCTCAGCTGAGCTGCAGCAGCAGTGACTCAGCCGATCGAGGGACAATGCAGGGTGCAATATGAATAGTTTTGATTATTTTTCTGCCTCATGGCCTTACATGTTCAGGCTACATGCTCTTTCGGTTCAGTCATGCAAGGCTGCATGGCCTGCTTTGGTACGTACATCCCTCTGTGTCTGCTCAAGGCTATGGTTACTCGTGGGTCGGTTTCATAAATTATGTAGTACAAATATGGTATGCTAACTTAGTATTCCCTTCGATCCGTAAAAAGTGTCGCTCATTTTGTACTAAGCTAGTATAAACTTTATACTAAGTGAGCGACATTTTTTATGGGCCGGAGGATTCTATTTCATGCAAGATACAACCCGCATGAGGTGGCCTATTCCCCTCCCGAATTAATCCCAACCGTGAACACTCAAATTTCTTGCGGCCTTAGAAAACATCAATTAGGATGTAGATGCATACACAATCATGCACACCGTCGCACGCAGTAATCCCCGGTCGGTAGTCATTGATTCGTAGTTCTAGGATTGGTAATCCTCGCTCGGTCGTCCTTGGGCCGGTTGTCCTCGAATCGGTAATCCTCGGGTCGATATTCCTCGAGTCAGTAGTCCTTGGGTCGATAGTCCTCGGGTCAGTAGTCATTGGTTCGTAGTTCTAGGATTGGTAATCCTCGTTTGGCAGTCCTCGGGTCGGTAGTTCTAGGGCCGGTAATCCTCGGGTCGGTAGTCATCGGTCAGTAGTCCTCGGGTCAATAGTTCTCACTCAGCAGTCCTAGGGTCGGTGGTCCTCGAATCGGTAGTCCTTAGCTCGTATCCTCGGGTCGGTAGTTCTCGAGTCAGTAGTCCTAGGGTCCGTAGTCCTCGGGTCCGTAATCCTTGGGTCCGTAGTACTCGGGTCGGTAGTCCTCAGGTCCGTAATCCTTGGGTCCGTAGTCCTCGGATCACTAATCCTCGGGTCCGTAGTTCTTGGGTCGGTAGTACTCGGGTCGGTAGTCCTCGGGTCCGTAGTCCTCGGATCAGTAATCCTCGGGTCCGTAGTCCTTGGGTCGGTAGTACTCGGGTTGGTAGTCCTCGGGTCCGTAATCCTCGGGTCAGTAGTCCTTGGGTCAGTAATCCTCTAGTCGGTAGTACTCGGGTCAGTAGTCCTCAGGTCGGTAGTCCTTGGGTCAGCAGTCCTCTAGTCGGTAGTCCTCGGGTCAGTAGTCTAGGGTCGGTAGTCCTCGGGTCTGTAGTCTAGGGTCGGTAGTCCTCGGGTCTGTAGTCTAGGGTCGGTAGTCCTCGGGTCAGTAATCCTTGGGTCAGTAGTCCTCGGGTCAGTAACCCACGGGGGAGGGATTAAAATATCAAAAAAAAAAATCGCACATAGATTTAACATTCTATGTATTCACAAAGTCGTTTCACCAAAAACCAATATTTTTTACAGATTGCGGTCACTAGATATTCTCATAGTATAGAAATTATAGCCAATGTTAACTTCATATGCATTTGCTAAAACATATGATAATTGTTTAGTCTTTTTTAACAACAACAACATACACTTGGATCGGTTCAGTACTATTATTACCCTAACAATAAACTTTTATGTTTTGCTAGACTTTCTTCTAAGTCCATGATCAGGAAAATATGATCATCGCACAAAACACAAGCTAATCTTAGAGACAAGATTAAAACTCTTGTTTGTTTATGTCTTCACACCTGCACAATTTTTTTCCCTTTAAAAACTCATTTTTCAAGTTCTATAACGATTGTACCATGATGATATAAACTTAATTCTGAACTTGGAGATAGAATAGTAATTGAATATTATTGTCTCTAGGGAATACCTCCAACAAAATCGACCCCACTCTTTTCACAAAGAGAGTTAATGGGGAAATTTTCATATGCCAACTATATGTGGATGATATTATGTTTGGCTCATCTAACAAAGCGTTTAATGATGAATTTTCAAAGCTTATGACCGATAGGTTTGAGATGTCAATGATGAGAGTTTTGATATTCTTTTCTTGGTTTTGAGATCAAGCAATTGAGAGGAGGAACTTTCATCACTCAAGCCAAATATTTCCAAGACATGCTCAAAAGATTCAACATGCAAGATCTAAAAGAGAAGACCACTTCAATGCAAACCAAATGTCATCTTAAACTTAATCCCAATGGTAAAGATGTGATCAAAAGGTATACCGCTCCATGATTGGTTCTTTGCTTTACCTTTATGCATCTAGACACGATATTATGTTGAGTGTAGGGGTGTGTGCAAGGTATCAAGCTGCTCATAAAGAAAGCCACATGGTGGCATTCAATAGGTTCTTTCGATATTTGGTTCATACCTCAAAGTTTCATTTGTGGTACTCAAAGGGCTCAATTTTCACTCTTTGTGGGTACACAGATTCAGATTGGTCTGGTGATCAAGATGATAAGAAATAAAATTCCAGGGCAATGTCAATCCCTTGGTTAGTCCTTGATGAGTTGGTCTTCGAAGAAGCAAAATTGTATACCCCTTTTTACCGCCAAAGCCGAGTATGTGGCAGCAGTTAGTGGATGCACTCAATTATTATGGATGACGCAAACTTTAAAGGAATATGGTGTCACCTGTGACAAAGTGCCTATTTTTTGTGACAATGAAAGTGCTATCAAGATTGCCTACAACCCGGTACAACATTCAATAACAAATCATATTGATATTCGTCATCACTTTTTTAGGGATCACGTTGCCCGTAGAGATATTGAGCTAGCTTATGTTCCCACCAAAGACCAACTTGTCGATATTTCCACGAAACCACTTGATGAAGCAAGATTTACTTATTTGGGGATTGAGCTAAATATCATTGATTCAAGGAGCATGACTTGACTATCTTGCATACATACCTATATTTTGAATATCAATTTGGTTTAGGTGTAGGCATGGAAATAGGGGGAGTGTTGTCCTAATTAATTGGACTCTCCCTCCCTCCCCCCACATTATGCTAATAGCAAAAACTCACTATTTTCATTTCATGAATTGTGAGCTTAAAACTGTCAGTATTGGTTGTGCACCCAAGATATATCTTCGCGGTGAAATGCAATACACTATTACATGGTGGACAAGGCCACTGACCACTTCATTTTGAAGAGTTAGTTTTACTTGGCTCTTATTGGTTTTTATTCCCTAACATTTGGTTCTATGGAAAACACACTCAAACTTGGGTTTTAGGCTTGTTTTATTTTTGCAATTATGAGTGTGAAGTACTATCATCAGTTTGGATATCTTGACCTATGCCATTCTTTCCCCATAAAGCATCTGAAAGTGCACTATGGTCAACTAGGGGGGTGAACGGACAACGATGTCGCGTAGAGGGGGGTGAATAGGCGATTAAAACTTTTCCGGTTAAGGCTTGCTAAATGCAGAAATAAACTAGGTGTTTAAAATAACAAGCACACAACCTAAATATTCTAGGGTCAACTAGGTGCACCAACAACTTATACTAAGAAAGACAAGTAACAAGGTGATAGCAAGATATATAACTTCAAGCTCGAAGGCTATCACAATGTAAATTGCATAAGTAAAAAGATCGGGTATAGAAATAACCGAGGCACACGGAGACGATCATGTATTCCCGAGTTCCTCCCACAAGGGGAGTACGTCTCGTTGGAGGGGTGTAAGCTCGCCACAAAGGCCTACACAACGCCACAAAGGACTCACCCTATTCTCCGATGAACCCGCCACAAAGGCCTAGTTCACCTTCCACTATTGGCAACCTTCAAACCTGAGACACGCATCCACAACTTAATTGGAGGCTCTCGGTGTCACCACAATCTTGGGGCACACATCCACAACTCAATTGGAGGCTCCCAAGAACATCACAAGTCGTCTAGGGTCCAAGACCCAAGAGTAACAAGCTCACAATCTTTCACTTCCACGAATCCTCGTGGAGAGACCAGACCGATGCAACCGATGCAAATGGCAAGAGCACAAGTGCTCAAATCCTCCACTCTTAAATTCCAACAAAGAAACAAATGATTATTGGGAAATAAGAGAGGAAGAACAATGGAGAAACACCAAGAACTCCAAGATCAAGATCTACAAGGTTTCCCTCACTAAGAAGAAGAATGGATTGGTGGAAATGTAGATCTAGATCTCCTCTAACTTCTCCCTCAAAGATATGCAAGAATTATTGGAGGGATTGAGAGAGGAGCAAGCTTTCCAAAGTCAACAATGGTGGAGAGAGAGAGAGCAAAAACGGGCTGGGAAAGACTTGGAGACTTTGGGGAAGAAAGCCCCTTAAATAGGTGCTAAAAAACTAGCCGTTTTCCACTTTTTCCGTCCATTCCGGAATGGTCCGGAATGATTCCAGAGTGGTCCAGAATGGCCCGGAATGATTCCGGAGCGATTCCAGATTGCAACAGAGGTTTTCGCGGCCAAGTCGGAATGTTCCGGAATAATTCCGGATTGCAACAGAGTGACTGAACACCGATACGAGAAATGTTATAACTTTTTCATACGGACTCCGTTTTTGATGTTCTTGGGCTCGTTAAAATCGCAACGAGGAGCACTACAAGAATATGCAGAGAAACATCATTGTACAGTAATGGAAGATAAAACCAAATGGGTAAAGGTTTAGACCTCTCAAATAGGAACACCCGGTAAAACCTCCAACACAAAAACACACATAACTTTTGCGAATGAACTCCGAAATAGGTGAATACAAATGGGTTGAAAAGGTAATAACAAGGACTATACAAAAAAAAGGAACGGAGAAGTTACCACACATGGAAGGTGTGGAAACATTCTCAAAGCTAAAACGGATATTTTCACCACTGAAAACGCAACAAGTTTTTCTTACCAAAACCGTTTTCGATAAACTTTGGCTTGCCATGAAGATCACGACAAGCACCAAAACCCCAAGGAGATAAAATCAAAATAAGAACCAAGAAAAATGATATGCAAGTATGCAAAGATTTGAGCTCTCCACAACAATTCGATCACGTTACTCACTTGAGAGCCCCTCTTGATAGTACGACTATCTATCCTATAACCCGGTCTCTCAAAGACACGAGACCGGTAAAATAGAAAACCTATCAAGATTATACCTTTAGCTTGATCATTCCACTTGAGCTAGATGATGACTATCTTGACTCTCTCAAGTTGGATCTTCTTTCTTGATCATGCTTGCTAGCACAAGCTCCGTTTGATAAAGACTTGCAAGTTGCTCCCTCATACACCATTATGGGAGAGACTAGCTCCCCCATAACCATTATGGGAGAGACCCTTGTCGGCAAATATTCACAAGGCCACAATCTCCAAAAGGGTGGAAAGCATCAAGCATAGGATTTCTTCTAAAAGCTTCACTTGAGCTTCCACGTCAAGATAGGTGACGAATACCGCTTGACGACGACATAGACCATGGGCTATATGAAATCTTCCTTTTGGTTCATGCTCATGGAAAGATACCTAACCACGCATAGAGATGCCACACACACATATCATGGGTTAGTTCACAAAGCTATATTGAAAATTTCTTACCATACCATGAGATACATAATCCCACTTGGTATATCTTGTAGCTTTGTGAGTTGATCACTTGCTTGATCAACCTTGTATCTTTGCTTCTCACTTCAAATGATGATGTCTTGAAGATGATAATTAAAGATCTCCTAATCCTTTTCTTCAAGACATACTAGTAATAAGCTTAACTCAAACCATGACCATTCTTCATATAAATCCTTGAATATAACAATGGCCATCAAGGAAGCTAATAGAGTTCAACACATGAACTCCATTATTTCCTACGGACAAGATCTACAAGGATAAATCAATGCAAACATTAGTCCATAAGGATTGTCATTAATTACCAAAACCATATATGGGGGCACCATGCGCTTTCAGGGGGGGTGAATAGGTTGACTACCAATTTTTCTTCTTTTCCTTTTAATTATGGATAAGCAAGATAAAGTAAGTTTCTCTAGATGTGCAACTAGGTGAGCAACCTAAGTGATACAAGATAAGATACGCAACGGAAGTAAAATGAAAGGCAACAAGATAAACCACAAGTGTAAACAAGGAGACAAGTATATGTTTCACGTAGTTCCTTCTCAAGAGAAGTACGTCTATGTTGGAGAAGTGGGGAGCCACCTAGGAGCTCCTTAATAGCACGGTTGTGCACACCTTATTCTCCTTGAGCTTCTCCGGTGAGGGAGATTTTCGTCTCCACTATGAGGTCGACTTGAAGGCGTTGACCAAACCTTTGCACAATTTTTTGGACACTCCACAAGATGGATGGAGGCTCTCAACGAATCTGAAGCTTCTTGCAACAAGGTGAAAGCTACAAGCACAAGATCTACTAAGGTTTCTAGGCCTCAAGTAGGATTCTAGATCTACTAGGATGTGGTGGATGGATTTGAAATTCCTTTGGTGGAATCACGGATCTAGGTCTCCTCTAACTCTCCATAAAGTTTGGGAGTGTTTGGGTGGTTGGAGAGGGAGATCTAGGAGGATGAAGCTTTCGTTAATGGCTAGGAGAGAGAATGGGAAAAGCTTGGGCATTGATGAGGTAGGGGAAGGCTTAAAATACCCCTTCCCCCCAGGTGGCCGTTGTGCAGTCCACGCAGCACCGGAGGCTCCGGTGGTCTTCTTATACGCGCACACGCGCAGCTTGTTTTCACCAAACTGGATCCTGCAGGGCGGAGGCTCTAGTGGTAATGGCGGAGGTTCCGCCCACCGGAGGCTCCGCTGCAACCTCCGCTCTTATGCATCCGAGTGGGGTTTCACCGGAGGCCATCCCCCCAGTGGGGTAGTGGAGCCAGCGGAGGTTCCGGTGGTTTCACCAGCGGCTCCGCCCACCGGATGTACACCGGAGGCTCCGCTGGAGCCTCCGCTCTTATGCACCCGAAGGTGTTTTTTAGCGGAGGTTCCGCCGGACCTTGCACCGGAGGCCAGCGCCTGGATGAGGCTGGGAAAAGCATGGGGCGGAGGTTCCGGTGGTTTCACCTGAGCCTCCGCTGCTTGCAAAAATGGCCCCCCAGCTTTGTTTCTTCGAGCTATTTCCATTCAAAACATTTTTGTAACCCGTTGAGATTGTATATTTGATGAACCTGGGCATTTTCATATATAACAAATAGGACCTGCAAATACTCTCAAATAGACATTAGTCCAATAAGTATGTTGTAATTAATTATCAAAACGGAAGATGATCTTTCAACATCTCTAAATTTTGCACATGTTCAACATCTTGAATCTAGAGCTTGAGAAGGAAGCTTTAGTAGTAATATTGGGCAAGGTCCGGTAGTACCGTATGTAGAATTGAAGCAGAGTTTCACTATGCTGAAATTTCTACCTTCGGTACTACCGCCTGGCCCCCGGTACTACTGGGCCAGCGGGTTTTGTCCAGAAATATCTACCGTGTGGGGTGGAGGGTTTTTTCCCAACCCGCACGAATACAACACTACCGTTGCCTCCTTCTCTCCTCTCTCCGGCCTACCGCCTTGGTGCCACCAAAATCCGCCATCCCGGGCCAGATCTGCTTTGTGGGAACCTTCCTGACTCCTATATCCTCCAATGGCCTCCGGTATTTCTCTCTGTCATGCTCCTTTTGGTTCTCAATCTTGAAACCTAGGTTCCCTATAGAAAAGTATGGGTAGCTAGGATTTTTCTTGGTTAAATTTGATAGGAAGATCACTCGTGGGTTAGGTTACCATCTTCTAGTTGCCTCCTATAAATCTTGTTGAATTGCTCATGGATTTGTGATCTCTTCCGGTCGAATCGGTTTAGCCGGCACTACCACACGATGCCCGGTACTACCGCACGTACAAATCTGGAGCAGCTCAAATTATTTTTACAGTTGTCAACTAGTCTCGTCCTTCATTTCTGTTGAACTTGTGCACTTACCTATGTTTCTCTATCTTATCCTATTGCTTCTCACATGTAGCCATGGCGGTTTAGGCAAGGAACCCATCATGTACACTCGTTCCAAGGGAAACAAGAAAGCAAGAGTGGAAGAAGATGATATTCAAGAGGAGTTTGAAGAGGAGGCTGAGATCATGCCAGCTAGGACCACTGAAAGAACTCGAGATGGTGGTGCATGGTAACACAAGACCATGGCAAAAAAAACGTGCGCAAGCCATTTCACAAATGGATTCCCTAAGCTAATCAAGAATTTAGAGAAGAGAATCCTTATGACGAAGAAAGATCACCTTTGGTCAATCCTCACTTCTACACCAAAGAGGAAGAGTTGGTGTACAAGGAAATCTATGTGTACAAGCAATACTCGGTCACTCCTCAGCACATCATTGACATCGAATACATGAAGCTCCCAAGGCACAATGGATATTATGATGAGACACTTGCCATGTTTGAGGAGTTTCGCCTCATTCCACTCATGAATATCAACCAACCATTCATTGAGTACTATATCTTGAAGTTATTAGCCCGGGTTCATTTTGGTGAATACGAGAAGAGGACATTGAGGTGGATGACTAAAGATAGGATGTTTGAGGCCACTTTGAAGGAGTTTGGAGAGCTTTTAGGCCACGAAGATAAGGGTGTTCGTTCGCCAAGTGGTTGGACGAACCATGGGAATGAGCTCTCGAGCAACAAGGATGAGATTTCTCATATCACCATGGAAGGAGGTACCTCGCGGAAAAACAGCTCACATTATTCGTCCTTTTGAGATTTTGCACCACATCTTCTGTGAGACCCTTTCCACCCCGTGTGAGTAATTGGGAAGGAGTTCATGGCTTTATGTTTGATCTTCTCAAGAACTCTAAGGAGAATCAAGGTTCCAGTGAGAAGATGGATGTAATGGATTGGATTCATGAGGAACTTTGGTTGGCTGTAATTGATAAAAGGGCTCCCATCTATGGATCTTTTCTTATGAAGCTCGTCCGTCAAAAGTGGTGGGAAGCCACAAAGGAGGACATCATGCAAGACAGTAGTCCCATTGTCAAGCATGGTGTGAAAGAATTGCGGGTAAAGAAGCATTTGCCTCCCAAATATCAAGCAGAAGCATCAATGGACCCGTGTGGGCATAAGTGACAGTGGAATGGCAGCTGGCTATCTCATGGCTGAACCATCATGTTTCAAGAAATTTCAGACCGAAGCGAAGAGGGATTTTTGATTCAAGTTGGACCTTGAGGAGCATATGTACCAAGCTCATGTGTATCACAAGAGGGCTTCTGCTCATCAGAAGGCTATGATGGTGAAGATGGAGTTGCTCGTGTCCCCTGGATTTCAAGGGCCGATCACACCTCTCGAGGAATGGAAGTCCAAGCGTGCCTATTGAAGTGATGATGATGCTCCTTCCACTTCCACCCACCATGGTCGGGGCGGAGTGTGCTTCTCCATAGGACGATTAGCATCGCTCTTCTCTCTTTTTCGCGTTTATGACAAAGGGGGAGAATGCGTTCTATTAGATTGATCCACGGGGATTTGCATGGGAGGAAACACAAGCTTTGCTTTATCGTTTGTTTCTTATCGCTTGTGTCTCCGGTTATTTGGATATTTTCTCTTTAAACTTTCCCTAAGCATGGTGTAAGACATAGAAGTAACTTTATCCTTAAGTTTATGTTGCTGCCTTGCTAGTCTATCTCTCTAGTATTTTTTTCCTAGTTGTTCCATATAAACTTGCTAGAATTCGTGTGCTTTTATTTTACAAATCCTATGCTCAACATTGTGTTGTCATCAAACACCAAAAAGGGGAAGATTGGAAGAACATTTCCACCACTAAGTGTTTTGATGTTTGTTTACAACACAATGAGCATCCTAATGTGTGCAAAAGTGTTGCAGGTGATTATCTTATTAGCTTTATTGCTAAAGTTGTTGTTCCCATAAGAACAAGATCTAAGAATCATGCTATTTTTGGGGTTCTGCCAAAGTCCGGTACTACCAGGCGTAGTCCGGTAGTACCGACCAACTAGTACCGGGCTAGGCTGGTACTTCCGTAATTTTCAGAAACGACACTCGATGAGCAGAAAAAAAGGAGCAGTACCGACCAGGGTCGGTAGTACCGCTCACTCGGTACTACTGGGCTAGGCTGGTACTTATGAAGATCCCAGAAGCGGTACTGGATGCGGCAAGGAAAATATAAGCAGTATCGGCTAGGGTCGATAGTACCGCTTGCTCGGTACTACCTCACCCGTCGGGTACTAACGCGTGTTCCATTTTCTCCGGAGAAGACTGCTTGGACCTACCGTTGGCAGCTAAGGCCAGTACTACCGGATGGCACAAAAATGTCTCCAACGGGCATATTTGGTGGAGTCTATATATACCTTTCTCCTAGCTCGGGATGGGGTACCATGAACAGAACTCTCTCTCCACCCTTTACCAAGAGCTTCAATCACCTCGATCTCTCTCTCCACCCACTCAATCATGCTCATACATGGAGAATTGAAGGAGAAGGCCGAGATCTAGAAGCCTATCAAAATGATTTACATTTCCCCCTCATTCACTTAAGGGATTCAGTTCTAGGATTTCCTTGAGGAAAACCTAGTCCTCTTGTTGCTTACTTGTTGTCTCTTGTGACAGATTCGTGGTGAATTGGGAGCCCCCAATTAAGTTGTGGGTGTGTGGCCCAAACTCATTGTAGAGGCTCCGGATTCCACCTTGAAGCATTCCGATAGTGGAAGGTGAACCAAGCCTTGGTGGCTAGGTTCATCAGAAAATAGGGTGAGGCATTAGTGGCGTTGAGTAAGACTGTTGTGGCGAAGCTCACACCCATCCAACGAGACATACTCCCCTCAAAAGGAAGAACTCAATAATACATTCTTGTCTCCACGTGCTTTTATTCTGATTCCTTCTATCCTTTATCTTTTACTTGTATATTAGGTAAATTCACCTTAGTTGCGTACCTAGAGAATTTATGTTTGTGTCAAGCCTAAATCGAAAAGTATTAAAAATTTGAGTAGCACCTATTCATCCCCCTCTAGGTGCACATACAATCCTTTCCCTTTAAACCTTCAAACCTATTAGTACTCCATATTTGTGCCTCTGTTTTAGTTCGAGACGAAGTGGTAGATAATCCGATATTTACCCATGCTAGAAAGGGTTTACCATTGACTTGCATGCATAATGTGCTTGTCCCCAATATTGCAAAAAGAGCGGGCATGTGGATGCCCACTACACAAAAGATTAACAATAACAATAACAATAAACTCTCCCTCACACTTTGTTTCTGAGAAATCAGTCAAACTTTGCCTATGATAAACAAAGGAGAAGAGGAACAATCTTGTTCCTCTATCGGATCCTAATGACCTACAAGTGTAGTGGATCGCAACAATCTTTGCGGGTAAATGTAGCCTAATTTATTGATCCGACACAAGGGGAGCTAAATAATATTTATAAGGCTTAACAACTGAGTTGTGAATTCAGCCGCACCTAAAAAAGTATCTTGCTTCACACAATTTATTAGTAGTAACGGTGATATAATGGCAGCAGTAGTTTAATAGTAATAGTAGCAGTTAACAATAGTAGCAATAGTAACATCGAATGTAAATAAAGTAAGTAGCAGTGCTAAAAATACCGCATGCATAGGGATGGATGTACGACCGTTGCATGAATGAGATTAACCATGTAATAAAGATAACAAATGGCAGGACAAATATATAAGAGAGTATCAAAGTCACAAACTATCATAGGCATGTTTCCTAGAAATTGTTGTACGTGCTTGCAATAAGAACTTGCACGACGTCTTTTCTCCTACCATCTCGTTGCTGCGGGGCCAAAAAGAAACTAATGGTAATTAAGGTGTAAGGTCTACGGATACCAGCGTATCCTAGCCCATATACTGCGGCCCAGGCCAGCAGGCGCTCACGAGATCATCGAGTCTGCCTCACGATGGGAGGACTTTCTTTTGTCTAGCTTGTTGATCTTCCTCCTAAAGAGTTTGGTGCTTTCCTACATATGCATGTCAAAATCCGCGACTAGGATACTCATGAACAACATAATGACCTAATGACGCATTTGTGGGCACGAAAAGGACAAGAAGCAAGCCGCCGCTCCAATTTGACTTTTACTTAAATTTAATTTGAGCTGTTTGATTTGTTCCGACTACGATGAAACTTTTTTATACGTGTTCCAAACTATGTAATAATTCGTTACAATTTTAGTATATATAAAAATAAGATCAAATGGTTTTGCCAGCTTCTATTGGGATGTGCCGGTGGGACGCGGCGGCCCTTAGGGCATCTCCAGTCGTTGCGCCCCCCCAGGGCCCAAAACGCCGCCGTTTTGGAGCCGCCGCGGCGCCAAACGGCGCTAATATGGAACCTGGGGGGGCAGGCTTCCCAGTCGCCCCCCCTGAGACCAACTTTCGGCCCAAAAAAACTCGAGATTTGAAATTCGGCGCATTTTATTGATTCACACAAATTTCATACATTTGGACGCAAAGTTAAACTAAAAACAACGAATTTAAACTAAAAAACAAAACTACTTCAGTCCTAGGCGCGCAGCGATGGCCTGGCTGTAGTCGACGTCGTCGCCGTCGTCGTCGTCGTCGTCCGGGCCGTTGCCGTCGCGCCTTCTCGTTCCCTGGCCGGGATCGCCGCAGCCAGTGTTGCTCGTCCCCGCGCCGGAGTTGCCCCACCTGCTCACCGCAAGGGCTCGCAGGACCTCGGCTTCTTCGTCGGAGTCGGGGTCGAGCACGACGTAGGGGATCTCCCTCGTCTGCGGCGGGGGAGGAATGCGGCGGCGGGCCGCATTGGCGGCAGCCTCCTGCTCGCGCTGCGCCTTGCGCTGCTCGGCCTCAGCGAGCAGGCGGCGCTGAGCTCCTGCTCCTCGGCAGTGCTGTCGCCTGTCGCGCAGGCTCCAGTCCTCGGCGACGTCGTCGGCGACAGGCTGGAGCGTGTTGCGCGATAGCTCCTCGGCGGCCTTGAGGTCGGGCCATTCGTCCTCGTCCTCGTCTACCTCCGTCTTCGGGCGGACGGTGCGCTCGAAGTCGTCCTCCTGCCGCTGGCCTGGCCCGCCGATGCGCAGGGCGCCGCCGCCGCGCCTGGGAACAGGATCGCCGGAGTTCAGGAGGGGAGGGTGAGAGAGAGGGAATGCGCGCCGGAGGAGGACGAGGTAGCCGACGACGAGCCGCCGCCCATATGCCGCGGTGCCCACGAGGGGTGCGGGCGGGGCGGCATCTCCAGCCGGGGATCGTTGCCTGGGTGGATGTAATCCAGCACCCACTCGAGAGTGCTGTGCTGGCCTCCCCACCAGCGCTTGAGCCCCTGGCTGTTGGCGCGGCCCTCGACGGGGCCGTTGCTGCCCTCGGCGGCGAGGTCGGCGTCGCGGCGGCGCTGGAGCTCCTGCCACCAAAAGGCGTAGTGGCCGTGCGGCCTCCAGTAGAGCCGCGCGGCCTCGTCCGCTGGCAGGCCTTGGCGCACCTCGGCGTTTGCTGCCGGAACTCCGCGTCCGTTGAAGGGATCGGGGGCAGGGGCACCCCGCCCACGCTGAGGGTCCAGCGAGGCTGCCCGCCGCCGGAGCTCGGGAGGCGAATGTCCGGCGGGCACGGGTAGCCCGCCCGGTACAGCGCCCACGCCTCGTTCCGGCGAAGGTGGCGGTGATCCAGCCGTTGGCCGCGGCGGCGCTGGCCATCTGCGTGGAGGAAGGAGAGAGCACGGGGGAGAGAGGAGAGCGCCGAGGAGAAAGAGCGAGGTGAAAGAATGGGGAGGGGCGGCGAGCGGCGGGGGGCTTTTGTAGCCTGCCGGGCATTTACTGCGCCGCGTGCCCTCGCTGCCGCCCGCCACGCCATTACGCCGGCAGCCTTTGAAGGGCGCATGCACTGGGCGGCCGCCACGCCATAAACGCCGGCAGCGTTTTGACCGACGCGGGAGCCGAGAAGATGATCACGGGGGTTTCTGTTCCCGCGTTTTTTCGCCGCGTCACTGACAGAGCTGGCCCGCGCGGGCTGCAGCGCAGTTTCGCCCCCCCAAGCCGAACCCAGCGGGCTGGGTTTGGCCTGGGTGCCGCGGCGCGAAATAGCGCCGTTTCGGCACTATTTGGACTTCTGGGGGCCGACTGGTGCGGAAACGGCGCTATTCGCCCCTTCCGGCGCTAAAAAGGCCGCCGGGGGGCTCTGGGGGGCGACTGGAGATGCCCTTATATAGGTTTGCATCTGTTTGGCGATTTCAACTGGAAAACAATTTGGCACCAAGGATCAAGGCACGGATGAAAAGAACGGCAAGGCTCCGACTAGCCAGGTACTCGGAATCAATTAGACGAGCGTGCGATCCATGGACGACGTTGACTCCGGATGAAAAAACGGAGTGGTAGTGTTGCTTAGCCAAGAAGAATTCTGAAGACCATCAGGAGTGGATGTTTTATTCCACTTGTATACACCTCGTGGACGAATTTGGTACTCCAGTTAAGTGCCGGCGCTGATGGCAGGAGATGCCTGCTGGGTAAAGAAAGCACGGGCGCTTTCCGCCATGATTGCCCTCTTTGCATCTCCAGCACCCACACCTCACCACGGCGGGACGATGGATAACAAGCAGGATTCGGTTTGCTGGCCTCTAATGCACGGGCACCCATCACTATATGCTCTTCTCTACAGGGAGCAACGCTTTTTTTTAAGAAATAGGAGCCTCCGCCCCGGCTTCTGCATCAAAATGATGCACACAACCAGATTTTATTAAAGAGTAAAAACACAGAAGAATGTATCCAAATATAATTCATGGATCACTCAAGGTGGCTATAAAGATAAACAACTCAAAAATAAGAGGTACAAGTTTATGTATCAATCCGTCTCGCATTAAGCTACCCACCCTGACTGTAGGTAGACCGAACGACCACCAACAGCCGGGCATAGCCTGGATCCATAATTCCTCGTTGGTCGGCAGGAAGAAGGAAAGACCATTGCTGAATAGAATAGACCAACTTCAGGGAGCAACACTGACCGGGTTAATCTCTGTTTGCCCAACTTCTAACAGCATTTTTCTTCTGTGCTGTTGCTGTTGCCTTTTGTTAAGCTGGCCCTGCATGCATTCTGTCCATTTGATAGGCTGACACATGGCACGCAGGTTGTCCAGTTGATGTTCAACACAAGACAAGGGAGCAAAGGATCGAACTGGATGGTGTTGTGCTTCTTCAACGGCCAGCGTCTGATCAGTATACGTTGCTTGACATTATCTTCGGCCATTGCGATTGTTAAGTGATCCAGAGTCTCCGGCGACGGCCAGCGAGGAACATAATTAACGAAGACCAGCATGTTCTGTTCGTCCGTCGGCTTAGGGCATCTCCAGCCGTCCCCTCAGAGCCCCCCAGGGAGCTTTTTTCGCGGCGGAAGCGGCGAATAGCGCCGCTTCTTCACCACTCGGCCCGCCCAGCGGCCCAAATAGCGCCGTTTCGGCGCTATTTGGCGCCGCGGCACCCAGGCCGAACCCAGCCCGCGGGGGGTTCGGCCTTGGGGGGGGGGGGGGGGGGGGCGAAACTGCGCGGCCGCGCGTGCGGGCCAACGCTGTCAGTGACGCTCCGGGAAAACGTGGGAACAGAAACCACCGCCCGTGACTTTCTTCTCGGCGCCCGCGCCGTCAAAGACTGCCGGAGGCGGTCGGCCAGTGCATGCGCCCCAGTCAAAGTCCACCGGATTAATGGCGGGGGCGGCAGCGGCGGCACGCGCGGCGCGGCGATTGGCCGGCCAGGCTATAAAAATGGCGCCCGCCCCCTCCCCGTACGCACAGTCTCGACTCTCTCCTCGCCGTTCTTTCCCCACCCTCGAACCTCGCCGCAATGGAGAACCTCTGGGACGCGTGGCCCGAGAACGACGACGTCGAGCTGCCGCCAGCGCAGCAAGCGGCGCTGGAGCCGCAGGTGGTGGCGCCGGAGCCGGTTGCGCCGGAGCAGCCACCCGAGCACGACGAGGCGCGAGAAGCGCGGCGAGCCGCCCGCCACTGGAGACGCGAGGTGAGGAGGCAGCCAGTGTGGCCCGAGCAGCACGCCGGGCTGCACTCGTTCGAGACCTCGCAGAACGAGGAAGCGTACCGCGAGGTGCGCGGCGTCCTCGAGCAGGCCGCGGCGGCGGCGGAGGCGGCCGCCGTTCCTGCCTCCCTGGAGACGCACCAGCGGGAGGAGGCGGCGCGAGCGGTGCGCCGCCAGATGGCCCAGCGCGCTGCCTCGGTCGAGCAGCAGGGCATCATCGTCCTCTACGAGGACCGGCAGCAGGTTGCGCTGCAGGGTGAGCGGCGGCGCAACCGCCCGCCCTCCGAGCAGGCGCAACTGCACCGGCTGCGCCTGCAGGTCCGAGCGGAGCGGGCGGAGCAACGCCGTCTCGCCGCGGCGAGCCAGGACGAAGCCGGCCCCTCCAACCAGCACCGCCACGACGACGTCGCTGATGAAGACGACGATGCGTAGGCGTAGGGGCAGTCATCGAGTAGTTTAAATCTCCTATGTTTTTAGTTTAATTTTTTCGTATTAGTTTAAATTCGCGCCGACTATGTACGCACTTTCCGAATTTCAATAAAATTTCGCCTGTTTTCATTTTGCGTTTGTTTGGGCCGCTTCTTGGGCTCGGGACGCGACTGGGAAACGCGCCCCCCCAGGTTCCACAATAGCGCCGTTTAGCGCCGCGGCGGCACCAAAACAGCGGCGTTTTGGGCCCTGGAGGGCGCAACGGCTGGAGATGCCCTTAGTGGTTAAGCTGGCGTGTGCCCATTTGTTTGCATTATTACACGTATTATGTTAAACTGTGGTCCAGTAGGAACATGACAGCTGTAGTTGTAGTAGATGTTCCGGACAGGAGCAGAAAGCAACTACAGTAACTGGATGGTAGTGATCTTCGTCAGCATTGATAAGATCAATTCCGGCCGCCGTTATGGTTGGCAATTATAACGCTGTTACATGATCCAGTGTCTCCATCAATGGACAGAATGTTTTTTCTTCCCAAAATATCCACTGTTCTGTTCATAATAATCAGCAACAGTGCAAAGACGATTAAATGTAAAAATATATACAAATATAAGTAAAAAGTAAAAAAAAAATAGAAATAAGTCACTGGACCATCTAACGACGACTACAAGTACCGAGCGAGCCGGACGACTACAAGCACTGAGCGAGCCGGTGACGCGCTACCATCCTTAATCCTCCATGTTTTTTTTTTTGAACAGTGGAGCGTCCCCGTAGGGACTAGAACCTGCTTGAGATACAACGCTGGAGGAACTGGGAATCACAGGAGACCCCATAAGAAAAAGAAAATTACACATAGGTCCCTGATATTAGCAAGGAAGACCTTGAAAAGAAAAAGTAAAACGCGATCAGGTCCTTCCTCTTCTCCAACGAGGAGCACAGAGAGCCGAGCTCTGCAACCATGGGCAGCGACGGGGACATAGCCACTTGCCCCTGCCCTGGTGATAAACTCAGAGGCACAGCTCTTGGAGGGCCTCCCACAGGAGGTTGATCTCTTGCCGTAATTCGTCAACGGCTTTGCAGGCGCCTTCATCGCCGTAGATGTCAGCTGAACAATCTTGTTCGCTGATGAGATGCTCCAAAGGTTGGTCCTAGAACTCCGAAGCCGCTTCCGGTCCGCAGAAGCAGCTTCCTCCTTTCCGTTCTTGCCCACCACCACGGCAATCACAGAGCGGAAAAGAAGAAAAGAGCATAGAGGATCGGAGTCGACGAAGACCTGCACACATCGGGCCGAAGAAATCAACTCACCAACGCCACAACACCTGCCACGGGCCGGGGAGAGCGAGCAAAGATGATGCCGATGAGTATAGATCTGGGGGGCGGAATTTATTGGGCAGCGGTAGCCACCCACCATCCCTTTCCTCTTCCGATGAGCAAAGGGAGATGCAGAACTCCACCACGCCGACGAGGATCCCGCAACATCGCCGGTGTAGCTGCCAGTGCGGGCCTTATTTATGGAGATGCCCTTCGCCTCTTCCGCCTCGCACGCCGCCGGACGCCACTCCAAATCCTCCATGTTAGAGTTGGACAAAACCTTTTGTAATAGAGTTCGTTGTAGTTTGTTTCAAAAAAATGAGCTCGTTTGTAGTTGATAGAGGGGAAGTCATCGGACTAAAATCTTAAGCACCAGAACATCAACCATCGCCAAAGATAAGAAACGTAGACTAGAAAGCAACCACACAAATGAATACGAAAATCGGCTAGATCTCGGGTAATCCGATCGAGGAAAGGGCGAGATGACTTTATTCTGACACCGAGATGTCGTCGCCGTCTCCCTACTTAGAAAAAGACATGAAAATTAACTAAATAAACACGAACCCTCCCGCCGGCAAGAGGCCAGGGTGTGCTGCCCCCACCAAGGCTTGAAAGGCCATCGGAGGCGGGGCAAACCGGTGGCGACGTCGGCGGAGGGGATAAAAACCCTAGCCGCTTGGAAAACTCCTTCTCGTACATGTTTCGTTTAATGCCAAGGTCCTTTCTGCAAAAAAAAGGGCTAGAATGTTGATCCCTTACCGATTCGATAATAACATGATGTGCATCCAACATCGATCTTCGACATGGTTATTGACGTTCATATAGAGCCTTTTTGGTTAAGCTATGAGCTAGCTGACTGTTTTAGAAAACAGCCAAAAACACTTGTCTCCAGACCATTTAGGTCGGGTAAATTGCCAAGAAATCCCATCAATCGGGGAAGAAGGCTTTGGGCATGTCTGGTACCTGTAGGCTGTAGTCTTAGGCAAATTATGGACGACACACAAAAGTTTGGAGAATTGTTGCGGAATATTCGTTCGGTGGGAGGCGACGTTCCCGTCGACAGCGAGACGCCTGTGGTGACTTCGTCAATCTCAAGACCCGCCGGCTCAGTCTTTCGGAGGTGCTCATAGGGGTAGCGTGTGCGTGTGCATAGAGGTGAGTGTATACGCGTGTATATGAGCGTTTGCGTTTGTACTGTGTTTTTCAAAAAAAAAAAAGTTTGGAGAATCGCTTAGCCAGTACAATCACGGCAAGATTTTGCAAGAATTAGAGCGTGTGACGTTTGAGCCATTTGGCTAACAGATTGTGGCAGGCCAAAGCAAATGAAACAATTTGATCAGTAACACGTAGCACGGCGCCACACACACGCTGCAACCTGTGAAGCCAATTGTACTCGTGATCAACAATTTGAGCATATCGAGCAACCAGCCATCAGCAA
This sequence comes from Alopecurus myosuroides, assembly GCA_028641055.1. Classification (NCBI taxonomy): domain Eukaryota; kingdom Viridiplantae; phylum Streptophyta; class Magnoliopsida; order Poales; family Poaceae; genus Alopecurus; species Alopecurus myosuroides. Next base: position 181,442,303 of record CM054061.1, on the reverse strand, counting down.
ATACAAGGCGACACGATTAACATAGTACTTCCAATTTAGGACACTAAGATCGGATCAGACGATTCAGATCATTACAACAGCAAAATACTTTGTAGTAGTAGTAGGATCATTAGTCCTAACTAAGATCGGCTTGTTTTGAACGCAAGGTGGCGAGCCGGCCGACGGCGAGGTCGGGGTTATCGTCATCACCGCCACGCCGAGACCGACACGAGCTCGGCGCGCTGCCAGTAGAGGCAGAGCGAGCCCGGGGCGCGCTTCTCGACCCGGAACCCCCGGACGGGCACCTTGTGCAGCAACGACTCGGCCTGGGACTCCGCGAACGTGCTGGCCATCACCGGCGAGAATCCGGCCGACGCGAACACGGCCCGCCACGGCAGCTGCGGCACCTTCTCAATGGACGCGCTGTGGCGGCCGGCCACGCATTGCTCAACGGCTGGCTGGACCAGGAACCGCTCGATCTTGCTCGCCGTGTCGGGGTCCGTGCCCACCGCGTCCAGGGACTCGAGCTGGAACACGGTGGACTGGAACGCCTGGAACAGGTGCGCGGCGAAGGGAAGCTCCGTGCGGTCGCAGCCGCGGTCGACGGCGACGACGACCTTGGCACCGAGCCGCTTCACGAGGCGGAGTACAGCGGGCATTGCGGCCGCGTGGGCTGCGCCGACGGGGAGGTGGACGGCGAGGGCGTCGCCAGCGGCGATGGCCATGAGCTCGGCCGGGGTCGAGGGTGTCGATGTTGAAGACGGTGAACTGGAAGAAGACGCCGAGCTCGGCGGCGAAGCTGGAGAGGTTCTCGTGGATGAGCTGCAGCTCGAGCGGGTGGTGCGACGCCGGCGAGACCAATGCGGTGACCTTGAGCGCCGTGGCGGGCGGCGCTGCGCGAGCTCCTGCATGAGCGACGCCCACTGCTCGCCCATGCCGATGTCGAAGTCGAGGACGTGGATGCAGCCGGCGCCGCGGAGCTCGTCGAGCACCGCCTGGACGCAGGTGAGGTGCGCGAACTGGAGCACCGGGGACGCCTCGGAGAAGGCCTTGTAGGCGCCGAGCTTGACGACGACGTCGTAGGGCGTGGACGCCGGCGGCGCGGGCGTCTCCCCGGTCGGGGAGAGCGCGAGGCGCAAGGCCTCCTTGAAGTAGAAGGCCGAGCGGAGGAGTGGCGTCCCGGCCGCGGGGGCGGCGGGGAGCCGATAATTGAGCCGCGCCAATATCTCGCGTGCGCCGAAGGCGTCGCCGGCCTCGGCCAGCTTTGCAGCCTCGGCGAGCTGGTCCACCACAGCGGCCGCCTCGTCGTTCGCTGTCCCTGCCGCCTGGGCTTGAGGGTGGGCAGGAACCCGCCGGCCGAAGCGGGGGTCCCCTGGTAAGGAGCCAGCTTTGGCGCCGGGGCGCCCGCCATCGGGTGGTGCCGCTTCGGTGGCGGCGGCAGCGTTTCGAAGGATGACGGGTGGCCGCCGCCAAAGAACGCCGCGTGTGGCTGGGGGTGGTGCTGGTGCATCAGGAAGGTAGGCGTGTGGCCGAAAGGCGCCGGCTTGGTGTCTTCCATGGGCGGCGCGAACGACGACAGGTTGGGCCCGAACGCCGTGGCGGGCGGCGACATCATGGACGTGGCGTGGTCGAGGTCCAGTACGGGCGGGTCCATGACGCCCGCCGCGTCCTCCCCGCCGCCAATGATCCAGCGGAGGAACGTGCTGTCAGGGCCGGCGAGCCCGGACTGCGCCGTGGCGTCCCAGCCGTCGTCGCCAGCGCCGAGGCCCATGTCGAGCGGCGCCAGCTGGTGCGCCCACTCCTCCTTAACCCCCGCGTCGTCCCCGGGCGGCCATGCCTGCGGCGGCGACGGGGAGACGCTCTTGGCGTTGCCGCCGCCCAGCGAGGGTCGCCACTTGGGACGACAGCGTGGAAGCCGAGGCCGGCGGGCTCGGGCTGGGGCTGTGGCGGCGGTCGAGCACGGACGTGGGCTCCCAGAAGGCGGTCACCTTAGCGATGCCCCTGTGGTTGCTGCAGACTCCCCGCGTGAGCAAAGGGCATTCCTCTCATCTAGTCCGGCAGCAACACCTCATGCCACCAAAGCAATCCCCGCCAAGAATTTGATGCTAGTCGTCTTCCTCCAAACTGGGCTCTGGTGAGGAGTCTACGGGGCCATTAGTAGCACACAGTCCTCCTACGGGAGGGAGCTACCACCCCACCTCTCTGTCTACTGCTGTCGCTGTGGCCCTTCCGTCCTCTCGCGCTGCTCTCTCTTTGCGTTGCGTATGTGAGGCTGTGGGGGGGAGGCGCGCGCACACAGAGAGACAGAGGGAGAAAGAGCAGTATTTTATTCTGCTGGCAGCGTCTTGATCTCGAAATGATAGCGTGCAACATGAAAAAGGTCGATGATAAAGTGGCCGAGTACTTGCCTTCCTCCTCTCCCTCTCCTACTTCAACTAGCCCCTCTCTCTCTCTACATCAGCGTTACAGTCGCACTGTAGCTCGCGGTTCGGTGGCAGCAGAAAGAGAAAAGGCCGCGCAAAATTCCTGATGATGCAGGGTAAAAAGAGGGTGAGAGAGGGATGGATCCGCAGACATAAAACTGTTTGCAGGAGCAGTACGCTTGCTTGTGGCTCCTCTGCGTCCGCGCCAGTTTCCATGTCCTGCCACAAATCTATCTACTCTAGGCTCTACTAGCTGCTAGTGCTAGCTAATCTGCACAATTTTTGTTTTTTTGGCCGGAGAAGTCGCACTCCTCCATGGTGTCAAAAGGAAGGGGAAATAACAGTTCAACCGGAACTGCACGCCCCACCGTTAATTTCAACGTGCTGGTAGGGTTGTGAATTAATGCGCTGTGAAGAACTGCGCAGAGAAGATCTATCTCTGTCAGAAAAGGACCCCCCCCCCCCCCCCCCTGAGAAAATCAAGCTGGGGCAGTCAGTGCAATCAATGCACATTCCTTTGGTCGCGCCACACCAAATCCGTGCTCCAACTCCAAGTGGCATCCTGCCGGTGTCATTTCGAGTTCACTCATGGCTGCATCTTTCAGGAAGGAGAGGGCTCCAAGTCCCAAAGATGAATGAATGCACCCGGAAAGAGGATGACAGGGTAAAAGGTGAAAAGCTGAAGCAGCTGTTTGCCCCGAAATGCATCATCATTTCACTCACTGGCGTCAGCTCTTTGACCCTGACGACTACCGGTTAAACACTGAAATCGCTGCAATAGACGGCTCTGTCATCCCTTTCTCCCTCTCTCTCAAGATTACTTTGCTTGAGAGCATGCTAAAGCATCTTTGCTTTTATCCGCAAAAGGTACTAATGGTCGATCGAGCTGTGCTTAAACCTGTAATCTTCAAGTCTCATTACTCTTTTAAGACCCCAGCCCATAATACAGTCTTCTACTGATCCTGTACTTACCAAGAAATGGGTGGTGATTCAGTACAACAGAGCATATTATCGGACAGGAGGATATAGTCGGAAATAAAACAAGGATTGGGAATCGAAACGTGGTTAAATGTCCCGAGACAAGAACGTAGCTGCCGATCGGTGATCACCACTAACCATCGGCATCCTATGATCTGTAGTTTTCTCTTTTTCGTCAGAAAATAGTAGATATATGAATACTAGCATGTCAGTGTCATCGGCAGCTACTCGAAATTAGACATATTGTGGATGAGTTTATAATTGCCATGTCTGGATTTTAAAATTTTAAAGGTTGATGCCTACATGCATGCACATACATGGTAGCAAATACAAGAAAATTGGCACCGAAATGGCATCTGGTTCTTGTTCATTTTCTCTTCGGATGGGACGTCCACTTAGTTAATATTTTGAGCAGCTTCTAAGCCAGGACTAAACCGCACTACGTCTGGATACGTACGTTCTGCCCATGCCCAGGTCAAATCACATTGTATATGTAACTGAGAACTGGAGTTTGTTTAGAATGTGATGGAGACCAAAGCCGTGTGGACTCTTGACGTGGAAGTCTCTTACTTACATGGAGCATAATTATAAGCTGGGCGGATGGAAAGAAAAATGCATTTTTTTTTAAATAATACGTATTTTAGAAAATAATACGCGGATCTAAAAAATTCAAAAATAATAGCCAATCGGCCACGTCACACCCGGCTGCAGGCTGTCGGTCACAACCCAGCCGATTGCTTGTAATCAGCCACGCGGCAGCCGATTATTGGCCACACCACGTCACCGCCTGGCAATCGGGCGCGGCGGTGGGCCCCGCGCATGCAATCGGTTGGACCCAACCGATTAGGACCTGTACAGGTCGACGCCGTCGTGGCCCTCCTCTTCTCTCTTTCTTTCTTCTTCCTTCCTTCTGTTCTTCCCTTCACTCTCTCTTCTAACTCTAGCACAAATTAATCCGGCTATTTAGACCGATTTGCTGCCCATTTTCCACCATAAACCGGTTAGAGGGAAGGTAAGGAGACTAGGGCTGGCTTGATCTCATGATGGGATAGCTTGTGGGGTGGATTTCATGGTGGTTCGTGTGATGGTGGTGGGATGAGTTCATCTCATGGTGGTGGTGGTGGTGGCTATGGTGGTGGACTGCGTGCTCGTGTTGTCTGGGTGACTTGACGCGCCCGGTAGAAGCACGCTTCAAGGGTAACAATCGACCCGCTTTTCTCAGTTTTTATTGTTGGTATCATATTTTATAGGCACGGATATATGCGGTAATAATTCACGGTAGTGATGTGCGAATAATAGTTCGTGACTGTGTGGATATTTAGTTAATTAATAGATGCGTGAATAATATTTTACAGAAGCATGCATATGTAGTAATAATTCGCGTTGACGTGCGAATATTAGTTCGGGGCTGTGTGGATATTTAGTTAATTAATAGATGCGTGAATAATATTTTATAGAAGCGCACATATGTAGTAATAATTCGCATTAGTGATGTGGCAATATTAGTTCGCAGCTGTGTGGATATTTAGTTAATTAATAGATGCGTGAATAATATTTTATAGAAGCGCGCATATGTAGTAATAATTCGCGATAGTGATGTGCGAAAATTACTTCGCGGCTGTGTGAATATTTTTTAGACGCGCGGATATGGAGTAATACTATTGGGTAGAACTAATATTCGGATATGTCGTAATATGTAGTAATAATACAGATTGAATATTGTTAACGATATTGAATGATTTTATAGGTCAGCAGAAATGTCTGGTAACGTGAGATTCACTTTTTGTTACGGCCCTGGTAATATGATGACAACAGAGAGTGGAGTTGATCTTAGCGAGTTTGCGTACATGGATGTACCCCTACAAGCCGCTAAAACATGATCTGTTAGGCAGTTGAAAGAGTGGTTGGCGCTAAGTTTTAGCCTTATACTAAGACACACACAGTCCATGTCGAGGCATTGTGGACCCGGTCAAAAACAAATTTAGACTGGTATTTGAGACCCATAGAGATGGACAGTCAGTGGTTGGGCTGGATAGAAGGATACCAAAAAAGGGACGTTAATACTGTTGCCCTATTGACTCCCATGCTTAAGGAGGTTATCGGTCCTGAAGGCGAGGTAGCGCAGGAGGCTGGGGAGAGCAATGAAGGTTATGATCTGTCAAATGTTGGTGGAGATGGTTATGAAAGAGGGCAGAATAGTCAGGCAGGAGGAGGAGATGGTACCGATGGAAATGAGAGTGGCGATGCAGATGCTGACGAGTTTTACGGTCACATGCAGAACCTGATGGCAGATGAGGACGCTGATGGTGATAGTGATCTTGGTGATGATTCAGATGGTTCTGATGAAGACGAGAACCCGGAGGAGGTGACTATTCCCAATGCGTGGAATCAGGACTGCTCATCCTCAATGATTGTGAATAGCGGGCATGATTCTGCATTTCAATAACAATATTTTAATGGGTGTAGTATATCCCAACAAAGAAGCTATGAAGGATGCAATCATTCAGTGGGAAATGTCTATGCAGAGATTTTTGAAAACCAAAGTGTCAAGTCAGAAATACTTGATAATGGAATGCAAGGAAATCGATTGTCCCGGGAGGGTGCATGGTTACCTCCCAAAGAATGATACTAATTGGGTGATAAGTGACTTAGTGCATCACACTTGTGTTAATACAAGCATCCCTCAAGATCATGGTAACCTTTCGTTCATGCTTATAGCTCGATTGTTTTACAGCGATATAGTCGAGGCCAAAGCAATGGAAGTGAGGGCAATCCAGCATAAAGTATTTCTGAAGTTCCATTATCATATTTCGTATGGTAAGGCTTGGAAGGCTAAGCACATGGCGCTTGAGAGTAGATTTGGTTCGTACTTTGATGCATATGACTGTATTGTTAGGCTCCCGTACACAATCCATGACCGTAATCCAGGCACCTATATCGACATGCAAGACTTCGTCATGCCAGAGTTCCCAAATGTGAGGGTGTTGCATCGACTGTTTTTCTCTTTCGGTGTTTGCGTCGAAGCTTTCCGCCACTGCCGGCCGGTTATCTGCGTCGATGGGACATTTCTGACAGGGAAGTACAGGGGGCAGATACTGACCGCCATCGGTACAGACGACAACAATCAGGTCGTGCCGCTAGCATTTGCTTTCGTGGAGAGCGAGAATATTGACAGTTGGACTTGGTTCTTCAGGCAACTGAAAATAGCAGTTGTGAATAACACGCCAAATGTGTGCATCCTTCATGATAGACATGCAGGTATACTCAGTGCGATAAAGACATTGACAAACCCAGTTCCCGATGAACCAGCTCCATGGCAGGACTAGCAGAGTCGTTGGTGCATGCGTCATCTGGGAGCTAATTTCTTCTCGCGGTTCAGAAATTAGAACTTGATGAATTTATTAAAAAAAACTCTGCAAAAAGAACCAAGCATGGAAGTACAATCTGATACGTGATAGACTTAATACGTGCACCTAGAGACATGTTGCTGACAGGAGGAGAGCTCAAGCAGCAGCGGTAGCGGCACATGTAGAGGCAGTAGCTGCAAATTTAGCAACTGGAACAACGATAGTCGAGGATGAACCTGTTGGGTTGTGTGATTTGCCAGGATTTGACCCGCCTGGTACTAGGCGAAGGCTTGGTAGATCGATCAAAACATTCGATCACTGGATAGAACACGAGCCTATAGAGAGGTGGTCATTGTTGCACGATACACATGGAGTAAGGTATGGTGTCATGACTACCAACCTGGCTGAAACATATAATTTTGTGTTAAGAAGAAACCGGGATTTGCCACTTACCGCTGTCGTTGAGGGTATTTTCTATGGCACTGTGAAGTATTTTGAGAAAGGCGTGAAAGAGCTCAGAATCATATATTGCACAACTCGAACACACATTACTGTGAAAAGATTATGCAGTACATGAATGTCAAGATGGAAAAAGCTAGGTCACACCAAGTACTATCCATAGGTAATCAATAGAGAAGGTTCAAAGTTCGCTTAGCTAACAACAAGTTCGGATATGCAAATGAGATGAGGGCACATGAGGTGACAATAGGTAATGAAGTAAGACCAACATGCCAGTGCACGTGCAACAAACTAAAGTTGCTCCACCTGCTGTGCTCACATGTACTTGCTGCTTGCGGGAAAATAGGGTTGGATGCAACATCATTTATGTCTCCATATTACTTGAAAGAGTCTGTCCTTAATACTTGGATAGGTGAGATGATGGGATTTCGGTCTATGGGTACTTCAACACCGGTACGCATGGTGAAAGACAGTATATTCCAGCTCTAGGACTAATGCGTACTAGTAGAGGTAGACGACAGAGTCAACACATTAGGAATGATATGGATGAATCTGAGGCCGGAGGTCCAACTAGGCAATGTATTATATGCAATCAATTTGGCCATAGGGATCCTGACTGTCCCGTTTATGTCACTACAAAAGGCATTGGCCGCGCACGCGGCAACCGGGGACGAAGAGGACGAGGATGGAGAGGAAGAAACTAGATTCCTTTTCTATTTAGTGTGGAACTATGTTTAAATTTGTATTCAGTGTGGTACTTTATATTTAGTGTGGAACTATGTTTAAATTTGTATTCAGTGTGGTACTTTATATTTAGTGTGGAACTATGTTCTAATTCGTATTCAGTATGTTACTTTATATTAAGTGTGCAACTATGTTCTAATTTGTATTCAGTGTGCAACTATATCTATTTTGTGCGCTATGTCTTAATTTCTACAGGGATGGCCGGTGCCGGGTTGCTTAGTTGGGCCATTGATCTGAATCACCATGCGAAGAAATGGGAGGAGAATGGCAAGATCGAGCCTCTCCGAACTCGTACGCACAAAGATAATTGGCGGATACACCCCGAATGGGTTCAGAGGTATGTGTTTAGTGGATATTCATTTCACGCGGCTAAAATACGCACAGTTAATTGATATTAATTTCGGATATGCAGGTTAAAATGGGCGGGACTTCTTCCTTTCGCGCGCTGGTTGAGGCCACTGAAGACAATGGGCGGAAATCCACACGGTTAGCCATTGACGCATCTTTTCTCACGTGCCTAGTGGACCGTTGGAGGCCTGAGACGCACACGTTTCACTTCCGATGGGGAGAGATGGCTCCTACTCTGGAGGATGTGTCCATGTTGCTTAGACTTCCTCTGGCAGGCCATGCCATAGGACCGTTGGGTATACCGGATAATTGGGACGTGGCTATGGCAGAGCGGTTCAACGGTCTTTATCCATATGTTCGAGATTTTGAATTTCCGGCCGACACGCATGGACCAAAGCTTGATTGGTTGCTCAATTTTCAGGTGATTTTACATGTATTATACTTACTAACATATTTTACATTTTATTTGCTAACATATTTTATTTTCTCGTTCCATTTATTAACATATTTTCAGGTGATGCAGATACGCTATGCTAATGATCAGGTTACTAAATGCTACTGGTCATTTAGCGAGCAGATCGATGTGTACACTGCCTTCATTTGGCAGCCATATACGGATGACGCCGTACACGCAAGATACTCTGGCGGCATATCTAGGTTGTGCAGAGATGATCCGACGTATTGGATGACGAAATCTAAGATCATATTCGACATATACGTTGAGGAGATGGCCTAACAGAGGGTGATGAGGCAGTTTGGTCTACCCTAGGAGATCGATCCTCGCCGACAGAGGACCCCCTGCCCTTTAGAATTCACAAATACGTCTATTTATTTAATGTTCCATTCTTTTTCCCAATACTACACGTTGAAGCACTAATTGCTTGACGAATTTACACTATATTTTCAGGACTTCTAGGAAGGGGTCCACAAGGACCGTCGCAGACTGGCTCACGAGGCTTCAGCCCTACGTTACAGAGTGGGAGACGGCGACGACATGACGCTGGCAAGAGTCTCGGCCGTTTAATATTGACAGGTTCCATGGATACCTTGAGAAATACATGATTGGGACAAGCCTACGCATCGTGGTACACCCTAAGCTGGAACAGATACCAGTCCCTGCTACATGGGATACGTACCCGAGCTATGATACTTCCAGTAGCAGACATCTCGTAATAATCCTTCATGTGATGCAAACAATTGCCTTGTCTTGCAATTACAATCAATTACTAAAAATTATAACAATTATAACAATTGCAGGCCTCCATGACACTTGCCGTTCATGACGAGGTGGCGGAGTTTGGACGCTCAGTGTCTTCTGGACGTCTTCTGCCACACGCGCCTCATTTGGTGACCTGGGCCGAGCGTTTGCAGAGGAAGCTATGGGATATCTACCGGACTATCACGTGCACCCGCAGGTCCAACGTCGTTACCTAGCAGGTAATACACCGCCCCCGCGTCCCGCAACACAGGAGCGGCACCTGCCGCGTCCACGTCTCTCCCCTCAGCCGTCACCGCGGCCATCACCCAGGCCACCATCGCCTCACCAGGTGGGTAGTTCGGCGTGGCAGCAGCAGGAGCAGACACCTAGGCCACTGCCGCCTTACGAGGCGGGTAGTTCGGCGTGGCAGCACCAGCAGGGTGCCACGTCCGGCTTCCTAATTCAGCCACATGGTCCCTCGCCGGGTCTTTTCCAGCCACACCCTCAGCAGGCACAGGGTCCCTCGTCGGGCCTTTTCCAGCCACATCCACAACAGCCCCAGGGTATTTATATTCACATTCTCGTCATCTCAATATCAATTGGGATTAACTATTTATGCAGTTTTTATATGATCAACTTCAGGAGTCTATGGAGGTCAGGCCTCTATGGCCAGGTCCGGGTCCTCGTGGAGCACTGAGCATGATGCCGCCCACAGCCAGGAGGCTCCCATGCCCGACTACGACGAGTGGTTCGGGAACATCTATCAGACTCCTCCACCAGGTCCCACTCAGGATATACAAGATACACAGCACGCCGAGTCCGGGTCCTTGATTCCTATGCGCCAAATTCGGTATCCTGACATGTATGCCTGGACGCCTCGTGATGCTTGACCACCGCCTCCGCCTCGCCACGACAGACGTCGGCGTTGATGATTTTATCTGTCACCATAGACATGCCTATCTACTTATGTATGAGACATATGTTTATCCACTTATGTATGAGACATATTTGTATTCTGCGTATGACACATATGTTTATTTAGTTATGTACGCAACATATATATATATTATATGTATTAGACATAAGCGTATATTAATTTGTACCGGACATATTTAACTAATTAAACTCGACGACTTCACTTCGTAAGACCAAAAATAAATTAACATACAACTAACAACAACTAACAACTGCAACTTTAAATAATAAAAGACGCATAGAGATAACTAATTAAACTCCACGACTTTACTTCGCTCTCCAACGTGTTCGTGATGGAGGCATGAAGTCATCATCACTATTTTCATCAGCGCCAGCTTTTGATGAACCTGCACTCTTACACATTGTGTGGAACCTGGCGTTACTTCTCGGTGTAAAGTCATCGTCGCTGTTCTCATCGACAACTGGCTTCGATGCGCCAGCACTCTCCCCCTTCGATACGGAAGCACTCTTCCCTTTCGATGCGCCATCACTCTTCCCCTTCGACGCGGAAGCACTCTTCCCCTTCGATGCGGAAACACTCTTCCCCTTCGATGCGCCAGCACTCTTCCCCTTCGATGCGGAAGCACTCTTCGACGCGCCAGTAATTTTCCCCTCTTCCATTGTCTTCAACATCCACTCAGTGTGCGTGTTGGACTCTGGAAACCCCCGCGGACATGGCCCAAACAGTATGCTCATCTAGCCATAGTGTGTGATCTTTTTGTTCAAGAACTCTGCGTCGGCAGGCCAGTGCTGCACATTGATAATAAAAGAGAAACATAATAGAATGATGCAAATTCATTTGAACATGATGTAAACTCGTAAATCGATTACCTCAATGTGAAGTGCATAGGCATCAGGAGAAAAATGTATTTGATCACTATTAGCATGGATAGACAAGCCTCGAAGCCCCGCCTCAATTATTTTTAGCTCAACTACTCTGCACCACTTATAACGCCACCTCAATAGTTCATTCCTAATTTCATCGGGGGATCTAGGCGGGAGCTGATATCTGGCTAAATTTTCACCCAGAGCAACTGCGTGGTCCCACTCAGTCATTACTTTCGTAAAACTAACTGCGGCTCTACCCTCACTCCTATTAGCGCAAGAACCTTTTGCCGCATGATAGAGAATACACCACGAGCTGAGTGGGTCGAGACCAGGACTACCACTATCTGCCATCACTCTAACGCCTCCAAGAAGTTCACTACACAACACAGAAAACACACTTCCATCACAAAATATGCAGGGGTTTATATAGGAACCCGCTGCACACGATGGCGGGAAGAATTGCGCGGGAGAGAGTGGCGGGAAAATTGCGCGGGAGAAAGTGGCGGGAAAATTGCACGGGAGAAAGTGACGGCAGAAAAAAAACAGGTTCTAATCGGTTGGGGTCCAACTGATTGCATGCGCGGGGCCCGCCGCCGTGCCAGATTGCCAGGTGGTGACGTGGTGTGGCCAATACTCGGCTACCGCGTGGCCGATTACGAGCAATCGGCTGGGCTGTGGCCGACTGCCTCCAGTCGGGTGTGAGGTGGCCGATTGGCTATTATTTTTGATTTTTTTTAGATCCCCGTATTATTTTCCGAAATACGTATTAAAAACGTATTATTTAAAAAAATTGCAAGAAAAATTCGGCCCCTGCCCATCGTCCGATCTGACTAAACTCGGTATCTGCAACGTCTCATTCTTGCACCATACCTGTTGGATTTTATGTTTTAAGTTTGAAATATCGTTGTGGTATTTCATCCGACCTTGTGTCAAACCCATAAAAAATCGCAACATTTTAGAAACGCGGTCAAAATCTTAAAAGACACCACACATATCAGAAACACCAATGCAGAAAAAAATACAATGGTAACAGATTTCCACTAGTCGTATGACATCCCAGTAAAAACGACACATATTTACCATGGTGACCAAACGCTTGTGGTACTACAAGAACCCATCTGTAGCATGGACGCAACATTCTCCGCAGACATCCAGAATCTTCGTAACATCTCGCTCGCCTGCTCGCATCAAAACAAACACGAGTTAGCAACATACAAAAAACACACATGCAACATTGAAAATCGCAAAATCATTGAGTTGTATTTTGACGCACCAACATTGCTCAGTGATGAATCTGGCTCCTTGGAGCTTGGCACCAGATGTGATGAGCCGGGAGCCATTTCTTTGTCAACGCTACTAAGGACGTCATGCCAATGACCTGAATACTGGAGGTTGGAGTCTTGTCCCATATTTGTTGGAGTCGAAAATCGGAGGAGCGGGAATCGATTTTGATTTGAGGCAGAGAAATTTTGATCAGAGGAATGAAAAAGTGGAGGCGATGTGGAGCCACCTCTCTAAAGTGTTTGTCCTGCTGGTTTCGTACTCACTTGTATGAAATGTTCCAATGTTTGTTATTTTCAATCGAAATTCCTACAAGATTAGCAATTTCCCCAAGACCACTTCACGGGAATGTTGCCTGACAAGTTATGGAATCTTCCTTGCCGAGCTTGGCTTGAGATTGGCCCGTCGATTTTGAGCGTGAAGTCATCCAAGGATACAAGCTTTTCAACCATATATGGAGGAAGATGAGTAGGACAGTGGAGGTGGTGTTTGTCCTGGCAAGCGGTGAGCGCGTGAAGGCAGCTCCATCCCTTGATGTGCGGCGAGAGGCACGAAGTTGAACTAACCTTGCGTGCACGAAGCAAAAGTGAGAGAAAAAACGAAAGCACATGAGTTGATTAGGGGATCAAAATACTTGATAGGTCGGGCGAAAAGAAACATCTAGCTAACAATAATCGGTCTTACCTGAGATAAGATGGATAGTAATTTTTAGGATAACGTTGTTGGGTTGTGTTTTCTTTGATTATCTTGGTGCTACAAATTTCTCATATCGGTCGGCCACCTTTTGCACTTGTATGGCCGGTTTCATTCTAAAAGCGCATGCAACTCTATTGTGTGATTTTGGTAATTAATAAAAAATTCTTATGGACTAATGATTTATTTGAGATTTGTATGAAGGAACGTTCTATAGGTGACGGATGAAGAATATTGGATGGATTCGTGACAAATGCTATCAGTATCAAAATATACATAGAAACCATTGTGTTAAAAAAATATGACTGAGAAGAAGCAAGTGAAAAAAAAACTTTGGGCATGAAGATTGAGCTCAGTAGTGAATCTAATATGATCAAGATGAAGTTCATGTGAAGATCAAGAAATGAACATGATGGAGTTCATCATATCTCTCAATAAAATATAAAAGAGCATGAAAATGATGGTCATCATAGAATTGAGTCCTTGGTGATTTAAGTTTTGGAGTAATGAATTGAAGAAAAAAAATCCTTATGGATTTTAAGAGATCAATATAGGGGATGGAGAAACAAAAGTTGGCTAAGATAAAATTCTAGAAATGGATTCTAAAAGGTCAACATCCAAGCGTAAATTACATAGCATGTGAGATGAATTGAGCTAGTGGTATATTAAGAAATTGTGAACAACGCCTTGTGAAATAGCTCATGAACTATGTGTTCGGTATTTCCATGTATATTAGGAGGGACTCATGATTTTTACCAAAAATGAAAATTCCATATAACCCATGTAAGGATGACTTCATGGCGACATTTTTATCGTGGTTCAAAAAAAAACAAGTTCACAAGGAATTATCTTCTTGAAGTTTTTGTCCATTTGGTGATAATGGACATGCTAAAATGTGCTTAAGTGAATGCTTCACGGAACATATTATGGGAGGGAAAAGAGAGAGTCTTTACCATGTGACCGTGATCAAGAGAATTGCTTCGACTTGTGGCAAACATGAACGCCATCACTAAGCTGAAGTGCGCAAGGGAAATGTACACCATTGGTAGGTTATTTGAGAGTCGATTAAAGGGTTCATAAATGTGCTATCAAGAGTGTCTACTAGGTGATTAGCTTGATCATGTTGTTTGTAGAGTGCTTAAGCCTTTGGATTTTTTGTGCCCTCCTTTTTAGTTGATATTGAGGTTTTTATGTATGATGATATAGATCTTGTTGTTAGATTTCGTACAAGCCCAAAATAATCGAAAAATAGTTTCTATGAAAAAGTTAAACAATATTTCTGTGTCGGTTGTTCTTCCTATTCATATGACATGGACTATCCAGGTTTGTTTCTACACATTCGGGCATCGGGACGTCCGGGACAATGTCTGGAAGTGTCCAAGAGCTCCGTGGTTTGGTCCGCACATTGTCCCAAGCTATACGAGGTTATGTTCGGGCGGGTCACAAGAAAGGTAGCATACATATTCTTGTGGATCTAGGTTTTTCCTCCATTGTTGGACCTTAAAGCTTATTTGCCAAAGCATTAGTATTCGGTCTATGCAATGGAAAATAATCACATGGATCTAGGAGTAATTTTTGCCATCATCGATTGTTCCTCTCATCTCCAATCTCTCCTTTACACAAGTTGCTTGTGGTAACATTTGAGGTAGATGGATTTGAGAACAAGTTGTGTTTGATTTCCGTTTGTGTTATTATTTGAGCTATCTGCATCAATTAGTCTAAGTGAGAGTACAAGATCTTATTACTCTTGGAGGTACCATGTGCTAGACAATTTGGCTGTTGTTGGCATGGTGATCTCTTTATGAAAATATTGTCAAGAAGCACAAGTGATTTGTAAAATGGTTGTCGAGATTGTCATCTTCGAGATGGAGGAAGAATATGTCGATAGTGAGAGAGATCATAGTTTATTGGGTGAGGATATCAGAGATTAAGGCTATGTCCTTAAGACCATTTAGATTATTTTCCATTGCCCATGGAGAGTAGAATATCGGTGGATATTTGAACTCCGAAAATATATTGGTTGTCTCTTGCCCCTTTAAATTATGCAATGTATACTTTCTCTAATTGATATATCTTGTGATAGTTTGAATTGCTTTCTAATTTTCGTTTGAATTTACAATTTTTTTATTAATAATTTGTTGATGCACACAGTGAGCCTACAATATTTATGATTTATGGTTTGCACTGAAGGAAGTCGCCAAGCAAAGACATACTGGCAAACAATGGCGGCGAGCTTTCCTCCTTACGCTAAAGGATCCCACATGGATGGCATGTTGTATGGACCTACAGAACAAACACATCAGCTGGAAACAAATTCCGAGGAGACGGGTCTGGGTATTTTCGGTGTTGGTCGTGCTGTTGTGGGGGGAACTTAATGGCTCGTCTTAGTGTAGACGATGGTGTCAGCCCGTGACATAGGCTTCTCAGCCTTTGATCAGGAGGATGGTGGATCTTCTTATTGGTTCTATGTTCCCGGTGGCGACGACAGAGACACATGTATTCAATCCCTAGCACGAGTGAAAGTGCATGGAACCCACAAGTGTAGTTTGGTAACTAAAGAAAATCCCTATGGACTAGTCATTGAGTTGTACTTGAAGGGTAGTTCCTTAAGAAATACTTGGATAACATGTGTTGAATTCAAGGTTGAAATAAGATGAAGTTCTTGCGTGGAAATCACCATTGGTTGTGTTTCTCTAGACTATGAGTTAAGCCATGGAGGATCAAGATCTTGAGAAGATGATTAAAAGAGAAGGTTTCAATACATGACTCCATGTCGATGCCATGATGGAATCATGTGTGAGTCGTGGTTCACCAAAGCGTGGGGCATATACTAAAGTGAAGAATGCATTATGTATCTTCACATATTGTGGAAGAGTAAAAATAAGATCGAGTGATGACTAAAGTGATGTTCAAGGTGTGATCCAAAGAGTGGTCATGAGAGATTTGAGCCTATGACTAATATGTATTAAAGAAGAATAAGATTGAGTGAGTAGTCATGCTTACCTTCAAGACAACGTCATAATGAATAGATAAGAAAATATACGAGGTTTATCCACACAGTGCAAAGATTGATATTCAAGTTGATCAACACACAAATCATAGATGATATGCCGAGTGGGATCAAGTGATCGTGTAGCATGGTGAGAAATTTTCATTTGAGTTTTGTGAACTAACCCATGTATATATTTTTAGTGGTCTATGTGGTGTTAGGTATCTCTTCATGTTCTTGTACAAAAAGGAAGATTCCATGTAGCACATGAGAGGATGCATCAATTGGTGATCATAATCAAGGCTGAGAAGTGCAATTTCCCCAAGACAACTTCACGAGCATGCTACCTGAAAAGTTATGGAAGTTTCCTTACCTAGCTCGACATGAAATCCGCCTATCTATTTAGAGCGTGAATTCATCCAAGGATACAAGCTTTTCAAGCATATATGGAGGAAGATGAGAAGGGCAGTGGAGGTGGTGTTTGTCCTAGCAAGCGGCGAGCGAGTGGAGGCAGCTCCATCCCTTGACGTTCTGCGAGAGGCACGAAGTTGAGCTGACCTCGCATGCACGGAGCAAAATTGATAGAAAAGGAAAGCACATGAGTTGCTTAGGGGATCAAAAGACTCGATTGGTTGGGCGAATAGCAACATCTACCCAGCAATAATCGGTCTTACCTAAGAGAAGGTGGATGGTATTTTTCTTGATAATATTGTTGGGTTGTGTTTTTGTTTGATTCTCTTGGTGCTACAAATTTCTCATATCCATCCACCATCTTTTGCGCTTCTATTGTCGGTTCATGCTGAAAGCGCATGCATCCCCATTGTGTGATTTTGGTAATTAATAAAAAATTCTTATGGACTAATGATTTCTTTGAGATTTGTATGAAGGAACGTACCATGGTGATGGATGAAGAATATTGCATGTATCCGGGACCAATTCTATCGATATAAAAATATACATAGAAACCATTGTGTTCAAGAAAAAATATATTATGACCGAGAAGAAATAAGTGAAAAAAATTCTAGGCGTGAAGATTGAGCTTAATAGTGAATCTAATATGATCAAGATGAAGCTCAACTGAAGATCAATAAATGAACACGATGGAGTTCATCATGTCTCTCAATATAATGCAAAATATCACGAAAATAATGTCCATCATAAAATTGAGTCCTTGGTGATTTAAGTCTTGGAGCAAAGAATTGAAGTAAAAAAATTCTTATGGATTTTAAGAGATCAAGCCAGGAGATAGAGAAACACAAGTTGGCTAACATGAAATTCTAGAAATGGATTTTAAAAGGTCAACATCCAAGCATAAATGACATAGCGTATGAGATGAATCGAGATAATCTTATTTTAAGCAATTGTGAACAACGCCTTGTGAAATATCTCATGAACTGTGTGATTGGTATTTCCATATATATTAGAAGGAACTCGTGATTTTCAACAAAAAAAATTCGTATAAACCATGTAAGGATGACTTCAAGGGGAGATTTTCATCATTGTTCAAAACAACAAGTTCCCAAGGGATTATTTTTTGAAGTTTTTGTCCATTTGGTGATAATGGACATGCTAAGATGTGCTTAAGTGAATTCTTCCTAGACCATATTATGGGAGAGAAAATTGAGAATGTTTACCATGTGTGTGATCAAGAGAAGGATTCCGGTTTGTGTCAAACATGAACGCCGTCATGAAGACGAAGAGTTCGCAAGGGAAATGTACACCATTGTTAGTTTCTGAACTGTGCTATCAAAGGGGGTCTATTGGGTGATTGGCTTGATCATGTTGTTCGTAGAGTGCTCAAGCTGTTGGATTATTTGTGTGCTACTTTTTATTTTATATCGAGGTGTTTCTATGTTTGATGATATAGATCTTGTTGTTAGATTTGGTAGAAGCCCAAAATAATCGAAAAATAGTTCCTATGAAAAAGTTAACCAATTTTTTTTTTGGTGTCGGTTGTTCTTCCTATTTGTATGACATGGACTATCTGGGTTTTGATCTATACATTCGGACATCCGGACGTCTGGGACAATGTATGGAAATGTCCAAGAGCTCCCTGGTTTGGTCCGCACATTGTCCAAACTATATAAGGTTTTGTTGGGCGGGCCACAAGAAAGGTAAGATACATATTTTTGTAGATTTAGGTTTTTCCTCCATTGTTGGACCTTAAAGCTTATTTTCCAAAGACTTAATATTCGATATATGCAAGGTAAAATAATCACATGGATCTAGGAGTAAATATTTTGACAACATCCATTCTTCCTCTCCTCTCCAATATCTCCTTTACACAAGTTGTTTTTGGTAAAACTTGAGGGAGATGGATTCGGGCACAAGTTGTGTTTGATTTGCATTTGTGGTATTATTTTGAGTTGTTCGCATCAATTGGTTCGAGTGAGAGTTCAAGAGCTTACTACTATTGTAGGTTAACACGTGCTAGACAATTTGGCCGTTATTGGCATGTTGATCTCTTTGTGAAAATATTGTTAAGAAGCACGAGTGATTTGTGAAATGGTTTTAGAGCTTGCCATCTGCACAATGAAGGAAGAATCTTCCCATAGCGAGAGAGATCATACTTTATTGGACGAGGATCTCGGAGAATTAGGCTATGTTCTCAAGATAGTGTAGATTATTTTTCATGGCCTCTACCATGGAGAGTACAATATTGGTGGATATTTGAACTCCGAAAATAATTGGTTGTGTCTTAACCCTTTAAATTCTGCAATTGTATACTTTCTCTAATTGATATATATTGTGATGGCTTGAATTGCTTTCTAAGTTTCCTTTGAATTTCCAAAATTGTTTACTAATGAATTCTTGATGCACATAGTGAGCCTACAATATTTACGACTTATGGTTGCCGCCGAAGAAAGTCGCCATGCAAGGACATACTGGCAGACGATGATGGCGATCTTGCCTCCTTGGGCTGAAGGATCCCACATGGCTGGCATGTTGCTGCGGCCCTAGACAACAAACACATCCGCTAGCAACAGACGATGAGGAGGAGGGTCTGTATATTCTCAATGTTGATCGTGTTGTGATGCGTTAGGCGATACTACAACACACCCGCTGGGATACCCCGGTAGGAAGGTACGATATAATATAGCAGTGAGTTTCCCTCAGTGATGAGACCAAGGTTTATCAAACCAGTTGACTTCAAAGTCTCCAGCTAAGCGCCAGAAACAACATGTTGACGGTCGTGGACCTATATACAAAACACAAAATTCTCTTTCTTCCCAACTCTCTAGGAAGGTTGTCAATCTTCCCGTCTTGTTGTAAACAAAAGAGTTAAATGTATGATTTGAATTGAGACTAATAAAGTAAAACGGTACAATGAGAAAGTGATTATGAAAATCAATTAAACGGGGTTGTAACCATGTAAGAGAATGGACCAGCGGCATAGTTTCACTAGTGGTGTCTTTCCAATATAAAAGCAAACATGTCGAGTGAACAAATTACAATTAGGAAATTGAAAATCATGATGGCATGACAATGCTATTATGACAAGTAAATTTCATTGTATTATCATATAGGCATTACGTCAAACATATATAGACCGCTATCCAGCATGCATCTATAACTAATAATCCACCTTGAGTGCGATTCTATGCTTGTAACTTGTTGGTATTAAGTTGCTAAAATCAACAGACAACTGCATTAATGTAAGCAATATTGATAATCATAAATATATATATATATATAAACACCTCAGTTTTACCCTTCATAGCAACACCACATCCTTGGTGTTTGTCGTTGCTGTCACTCGAGCCGAGACTCGAAGGAGGCATGCACCTATTATCTAGCACAAAACCCTCTCTTGGAGATGCATGTGATCACTTGGACAAAGCAGCCACACACACCAGAGCATGCAAGAACACAATAGAATATTGATACAGTAGTAGTACCAAGATCATATAAGAAACATGAACAATCTGATCATAACTTCATAATTCATCGGATCCTAGTAAACAAAACATGTAGCAATTATATTTCGATGATCTTCATCATGTTAGGCAGCTCAAAGATCTAAATAGGGTGTCACAAGGAGAATAGAAAACCATCTAGCTACTGCTATGGACTCGTAGTCCAAGGATGAACTATTCACGCATAACTCCGGGGCAATCATGGAAATTAAGAATCCTCGGGTGAAGATTCGCCCTTCCGGCAGGGTGCCAGAGTAGGGCTCCAGAAGCCCTAGATTGGACTTTCAAAGTGATGACGACTCTATATCTGTTTTGTGGAAAATAATCACTGCCCCAATGTTTTTAGGTCAGAGGAAACTTATAGGAAAAGGAAGGTCTCGAGAGGTGCCCTAGTGGGCCCATGCGACCTGGGGCGCGAGTCTAGGAAAGATCACGCCCCCAACCCTCCTAGCCACCTGGTGGCCCTCCTCCGGGAGATTTTTGGACTTTTTCTGTCTCGTGGAAGTATTAGGTTTTCTACCATTTCCCGGATTTTCTTGGACTTTTTCCGCGGGATTTTTTGAAATACAAAAATAGTAGAAAAATCTAAACTGGCATTGGGCATCTTATCAATAGGATAGTCCTAGAAAAGGCCTTAAATGGTATAAAACTATAATAAAAAACATAGGGCATTGGTGTAAAACAAGTATGGAACAATAAAAATTTATAGATACATTTTGGACATATCATGTTGTTGTGAGGGCAACACAATGGCTTGTCTTGGTGTCGACGACGGTGTCAGTCCGTGAGATAGGCTTCCCAACCACTGATCATGACGATGGTTGATCTGCTTATTGTTTCTCTGTTCTCGGTGGTGACGATGATGACACATGTATTAAATCCCTGGCACGACTGGAAGTGCATGGAACCCACACGTGTGGTTTGGTGATAACGAAAATCCCTATGGACTAGTCATTGAGTTATACTTGAAGGGTAGTTCCATAAGCAATACTTGGATACCATGTGTTGGATTCAAGGTTGAAATAAGATGAAGTTCTTGCATGGAACTCACCAATGGTTGTCTTGATCTATTTTATGGGTTAAGCCATGGAGTATCAACATCTTGCGAAGATGGTTACAAGAGAATAGTACAATATATGACTCTGTGTCGACGCCATGATGGAATTGTGTGTGATTCATGGTTGACCAAGGAGTGGGGAATATACTAAAGTGAATAACTCATTGTGTATCTTCACATATTGTGGTAGCATAAAAATAATATAAAGTGATGGCTAAAATGATGTACAAGGTGTGATCCGAAGAGTGGTCGTGAGAGAATTGAGCCTATGACTAGTATGTATTAAAGAAGAATAAGATTGAGTGAGTAGTCATTCTGGCCTTCAAGACATCATCATAATGAATAAATAATAAAATGTACGAGGTTTAACCACACAAGGTGCAAAGATTGATATTCAAGTTGATCAACACACAAAGCATAGATGATATGCCGAGTGGGATCAAGTAATCGCATGATATGGAAAGTAATTGTCATTTGAGTTTTGTGAACTAACCCATGTATATCTTTGTAGTGTTTTATGTGGGGTTAGGTACCTCTTCATGGTCTTACATAAAAAGAAAGATTCCATATAGCACATGAGAGGATGCATCAAGTGGTGATCATAATAAAGGTCGGGAAGTGCAAATTCATGATGAGCATATCAAAGAGATCATATGCTTTAAGCTTTAAATGCATTTGGTGGTAGAGGACATATAATTATGTTACTAAGTGAAGCTTTCCCACAATATAACAATTTGCATCAAGCGAGCAATATCAATAAAAGGTGTTCCATCTTGAGGCGGGCATGATTGCCATGAGTTAGCTCAGTTATAATACGTGCACGGAAAAGTTATAGCCATGATATATTTTCTATTTTGCTAGTCTCAGGCTAGTTTTTGAGAGACTGGGTTATATGATCGTTAGATACACTATCAAGGTCTCAAGTGAGTAGGTTGATCGTATCGTTCATGGAGATATCAAACATTTGCATCATTGAAATCATCTTTATTGGTTCTTATATGGATTTTATATATGTTAGGTTTTGTACATTTTCATGATCTTCAAGACAAGCTTAAATTAATAAAAAAATGATTTTGTATAAATATTTTGTTGTGTTTTTTTTATGTTGGAGCTTTGCTAGTTCTTCTTCTATAGAGATGTCTGATGACCCACAAGTATAGGAGGTTTATCTTAATACTTTCGATAAATAAGAGTGTCGAACCCAACGAGGATGAGAAGGTGTTGACAAGCAGATTGGATAGAGAATTCACTGTAAACACTAGCAAACGAGTTTTTGGAGTTTTTTGATATAGTAGATAAATAAAGTGCGAGTAAATAATATTGCAGCGAGTGGCCCAATACTTTTATAGCAAAGGACAAGCCGGTTGTGTTACTTGTGACTATCGAACATTCTCGAGGACACATGGGAATTTCGTCAAGTGCTTTCGCTTCATTACGGTTGATTAATATCAATTGGTTCGTGAAGTGTTGTGTGGATGAACCTATGCTAATGCACCGCCCAACTAGGACTAATACATACTTTTGATTATAACCCTCGTAAGCATCCGCAAATACAAGAAAGTAATTAAGATAAATCTAACCACAGCCTTAAAACTCCGGGATCCTACACTCCCTCGTGCATTGGTTTCCTAACGGGGCTTTAGCTTTCTGTCACTCCGGCAACCCTACAATTAGTAGACAAATACACAATGCATCCTCCTAGGCCCATAAAGGTGAAGTATCATGTAGTCGACGTTCACATGGCACCACTAGATGAATAACACCACAACTTAAGTACCGAACCACGAAATATTACTTCAACATAACTTCACTACGAACATAATGACTTCTCCATGTCCTCAAGAACTAAACAAACTACTCATAAAACATCATATGGATCATAATCAGAGGTGATATAATGGATAATAAAAATCTGGTCATAAAGTGCTAACAACGATAAATCTCACAAGCATCAACCACTAACAAGTAATCCACACCGGGAGAGAGATCTAATGCAAAACAACGATAGAGGCGCTTAATTGTTACAGCGGGATGAATGTGGATGATGAGGGTGATGGTGCTGGTGGTGATAATGATGACTATGACGATCTTGATGATGCATGGAGCGATGACGGTGACGATGGCGATGATTTCCCCTCTCCAGAGAGGAATTCCCCGACAGATTTCTCCCTGTCGGAGAGCTTTTCTCTCTCTGGTGTTTTCCGCCTCGAGGCGTCGGCGGAATAATTCTTCGATGCTGTTATGGGGCTTAGGGTTCCCTGGGGGTTAAGTACGCGAAAGGGGGCACCCGGGAGTAGGCCAGGGGGCCCACACCACCCCCAGGCGCGGCCAAGGCGGGGGGCGCCGCCTGGTGGTGTGGGCCCCAGGTGACCCCCCTCCGGGTGCCCTTCTGGCTCACTTCCTCCTCGGAACTTCTAAGACTCCTCCGTTATCCCTCCTCTTCTTACGATCTTCTGAAATAGGGTAGTTTGACGGTGCTTTTTCCATCAGATTTCTGGTTCCGGTGTTTATTCTCCAAAAATTATAAAACATGCAAAATAAGATAAAATAACATAAGTGATGCATCATAACATGAAATATATCGATGAATAACAGAAAATAACAATATAAAACAATGATGCAAATTTAGATATCAACTCCCCCAAGCTTAGACATCGCTTGTCTCCAAGCGAAACTGAACTCAGTAAACATGACCACAGGTTTATGGAGTGAGGTGTCGATAAATAAAATTGGGACAAAAGGCATCACATCTAGAAAAGAGCAAGTCATTTTGGACAGCAAATTCCTATCATATAATCAAATTTGAAACAAGTAGAGGAAATAACAATAAAGGTGAAAAAGGAAATCAAAATTGGTAAAGGCAAACTTCGTTCTTGGTCAGAGAACAATTAACAGTGTACTTATCTTTCGATCGGAGTTTTTATATTAGAGCCTGTATTGCAGAGTTTATCATGATCAATTATAACGGTCTCTTTGCAGACATTGGTAACTCTCAAAGTGGTATTCAAACATATAAAAGCATTTGTAAAAAAACAAGGAAGAATAAAGAACATGATTGAGT
Source organism: Alopecurus myosuroides (assembly GCA_028641055.1). NCBI lineage: Eukaryota > Viridiplantae > Streptophyta > Magnoliopsida > Poales > Poaceae > Alopecurus > Alopecurus myosuroides. The sequence goes on along the minus strand of CM054061.1, from coordinate 181,418,026 downwards.
AAATCAACATATAAATGGATGAATCACAACAACTCAAATGCTTTCTTAAGACAGAAAGAAGTAGGTTTACAAACACAACATAAAGGTAAAAGATAGGCCCTTCGCAGAGGGAAGCATGTATCACTCATGTGCTAGACCTTTTATTTTGTAAAACAGAGGTATAAAATGGTTGGCACTCCTCCCAACCTTTATTACACAAACCATGGCTAACCGAATCCTCGGGTGCCTGCCAACAATCACAAACCATGGAGGAGTGTCTAAATTTTGGGAGGTGTATGCTTATGTCAACGAATGGCAAACAGAAAATACAGTACGTCACAAGCCAATTAGACTTCACAAGAGCGGCTCCCATTGAAGGACGCAACTGGTATAGAAGGTCACCCCTCTTTCTCTTTTGTTTACACAATTATGCTTTGACTGATAAATCAGGGGCAAAAATAATGAAGAGAATTTGTATTATTATTTGGGGCTGGGAACCCCGCTGCCAGCTCTTCTAGCATTTGAATAAGCGGATGAAGCCTCTAGTCCAAGGTGTGAAATTCAATCAACAAGTGAGATAAAGATTCTCTATTTACGTCCTCACGAGCTAAACCAGGGGCACAAAACATGTGTAATTTTGAAGGTTTAAAGGTAGCACACAAGCAATTTACTTGGAGTGGCGGTGAAATACCACATATAGGTAGGTATGGTGGACACAAACGGCAAGGTTTTGGGGCTCAAGGTTTGGATGCACGAGAAGCATTCCCTCTCAGTACAGGTTTTTTGGCTAGCAAGGTTGGGTAGCAAGCATAAGTATTGAGGTAAAACAAACAAAAACATATATGATAAAGCCAATGATGCAATCTTCCTTGAAGGTAGAAACAAACTTATTTGAGAATACTAAGCTTATGAGCTAACACGAAAGAAATATCATGGAATAATATATCTACATGCAACTCCATCTTTTCTACTTAAGTCTCAACTTATTGTTGCTACTGACCAATGCTAAGTTTGCCAAAACCAACTAGATTAACTTGAAGCTCCAAAATTGATACTAATACTAACACCAATATCAACCATATAACGAAAATTGCAAACTAAAATAAAGTAGAGCAAGTAGATGATGAAACTTCTCATTAATATTTTATTACGGCAACTCAAACCAAGGGATACAATGATAACCAACTAAAGAGTGACACTTCCATACTGCAAACCATCATATATGATATTTTCTCTACTCACGATATGACTCTACTAAAAGGTAAAAAGGGTGAAAGATAAATGTGTGATACCGTGGCACTCCCCCAAGCTTGGAACAAGCCAAGGAGATGCCAATACCAATGACGAATCAATTCTTCGGTGGTGGTGGTGAGTCTTTCTCATCATCAGACTTCCAATGTAAAGGCTCTCCATCCACAAATGATGTGTTGGTATCCAATATCCTGAAACTAGCAGCAGAGCTTATACGTTTAAACATGTTCTCATACTCACAGTTCTGATTCTGCACATCGCAGAGTTGTGCTTGCAATTTGTTGGTGGTCTCGGTGAGTGAGAAAATCTCCTCCCAAAGCTTTAAAGTCTCCTTCTTGTACTCAGCGAGCTGTTCTGTCTTTATCCTATGGATGATGTCAACTTCACGCTCCGCCATCTTCTTGTACCTAAAGACTTCTTGCTCCAGCTCTTCCATCCTAACTTCCAGACTGCCTTCTCATTTAGGGCCCCAAACATCTTCAATATGCACCTCCCCATCCTTGAGCAACAACTCTTTGGGATGCATCTTCAACTCGTTCATGTACGAGTTGACGATGTTATTAAAGAAACTGTCTTTGGGAGGTCCAGAAGAGGACATTGTGGCTCTAGATCCGAAGATGTAAACTGGCAGAAACAACTCGAAATAGAAACACGACGAGAAAACGATGTACATACCTCGGGGGGTTCGGGGGATTATATATCAAAAATATGCGTAACGAAAGGAAAGTCCGGGCGCCCACACCATAGCCAGGCGCGGCCAAGGGTGGGCCTGCGCCCAGGCATGGTATGGTGCCTCCGGGCACCTCCTCCTACTCTTCTTCGGCTCGGTATTTTTCATATTTCCAAAAACCAATAAATTATAACTTGGAAGGTATTCCGTGAACTTTTTCTTAACAGAACTATTACCTATTCCAAAAGAGACTCTGCAGATTCTGGAATCTTCCCTCTAATGAACTTCTCCAGGGTCATTACTTAAATAACATCAACATCTTCATAATAGGAATCCCCAGAAATATAATGTTTGAGTCTTTGCCTATTCACCACTTGTGTAGTGTTATCTTTAAGGGAAGCAATTTTTGTTGCACCGGAAGGATACACTTCTTCAATAATATAAGGTCCTTCCCATCTGGAGAGTAATTTTCCTGCACAAAATCTGAGACGAGACCAATACAATAGAACTTTCTCACCAACATGAAACTCTCTTTTAAGGATTCTTTTATCATGCCATTGTTTAACTTTCTCTTTAAAGAGTTTAGCATTTTCATAAGCTTCACATCTCCATTCATCTAGATGATTCAAATCAAGCATTCTTTTCTTACTAGCAAGTTTAAAATCTTTATTTGATTTTTTCACTGCCCAATAAGTTTTGTGTTCTAATTCTAAAGGCAAGTGACAAGCTTTTCCATAAGCCATTTTATAAGGAGACATACCCATAGGATTTTTATAAGCAGTTCTATAAGCCCATAAAGCATCATTCAACTTATCAGACCAATTCTTCCTAGATTTATTAACAGTCTTTTGCAAGATAGTTTTAATTTCTCTATTTGATAATTCTACTTGCCCACTAGTTTGAGGATGATAAGCTGAGGCAATTCTATGATTAACATCATATTTAGCAAGGGTTTTTCTAAAACCACCATGAATAAAATGAGAACCTCCATCAGTCATAAGATATCTAGGCACACCGAACTAAAGGAAAATGACATCTTTAATCATTTTTAAAGAGGTCTCACCATCAACACTTTTAGTAGGTATAGCTTCTACACACTTAGTAACATAATCAACAACAACAAGAATGTGAGTGTAACCATTCGGAGGAGGAAAAGGACCCATAAAGTCAAATCCCCAACAATCAAAAGGTTCGATAACAAGAGAATAACTCATAGGCATTTCATTACGTCTAGAAATATTTCCTACTCTTTGACATTCATCACAAGATAAAATAAATTTACGTGCATCTTTAAAGAGAGTAAGCCAATAGAAACCTGATTGTAGAACCTTCTGTGCGGTTCTATCTCCAGCGTGATGTCCTCCATAAGCACTACCGTGGCACTTCTTCAACATTTCACGTTGTTCATGATCTGGAACACATTTTCTCATAATACCATCTACTCCTTCTTTATATAAATGTGGGTCATCCCAAAAATAATGCCTCAAATCATAGAAGAATTTTCTTATTTCTTGAGCTGTAAATGTTGGAGGCAAATACTTTGAAACAATAAATTTAGCATAATCAGCATACCATGGACTATCTTGGGATTTTACCTTTATTGCAGCCATCTGTTCATTTGGAAAACTATCATTAACAGGAATAAGGTCAAAAGTAATGTTTTCCCATCTAGACAAGTTATCAGCAACATGATTTTCAACACCCTTCCTATCCACAATATGAAAATCAAACTCTTGTAAAAGTAACATCCATCTAATAAGCCTAGGCTTCTCATCTTTATTTTCCATAAGGTATCTAATAGCAGCATGATCAGTATGAATAGTAACTTTTGAGTCAACAATATAAGGTCTAAACCTATCACATACAAAAACTACAGTAAGAACTCTTTTTCAGTAGTAGCATAATTCTTTTGAGCAGTCAAGAGTCTTACTAGCATAATGAATACCAGTCAACTTCTTATCTACGCGATGTCCGAGAACAACACCTACAGCAAAATCACTAGAATCACACATAATTTCAAAAGGTAAATTCCAATCAGGTGGTTGAACAATAGGAGCAGTAGTTAAATCCTTATTTAAAGTTTCAAAAGCTTCCTTACAATCATCATAAAAAACAAATGGTACATCTTTTTGAAGAAGATTAGTAAGAGGCTTTGATATTTTAGAGAAATCTTTAATAAACCTATAAAAATCAGCATGACCGAGAACACTACGAATACCTTTAACATCCCTATGATAGGGAATTTTCTCTATGGCTTCCACTTTAGCTCTGTCAACTTCAATACCTCTTTCAAAAAAATTATGTCCAAGAACAATTCCTTCATTCACCATAAAGTGACATTTCTCCCAATTAAGAACAAGATTAGTTTCCTCACATCTCAGCAAAGCTTTATCAAGGTTGTGCAATCAATTATCAAAAGAAGTTCCATAGACGGAGAAATCGTCCATGAATACTTCTAAAATCTCTTCACAAAAACCATGAAACATAGCAGACATGCATCTTTGAAACGTAGGAGGAGCATTACACAAACCAAAAGGCATACGTCTATAAGCATAAGTACCATAAGGACAAGTAAAGGTTGTTTTCTCTTGTTCTTTTGCCCTAACAGCAATTTGAGAAAACCCAGAATAATCATCAAGAAAGCAAAAATGAGTTTTCTTAGACAACCTCTCTAACATTTGATCAATAAAGGGTAAAGGATAATATACTTTCTTAGTAACTTCATTAACCTTTCTAAAATCAATGCACATTCTATAACCAACTACTACTCTTTATGGAATAAGCTCATTGTTTTCATTAGGCACAATAGTCATTCCTCCCTTCTTAGGGAGACAATGCACATGGCTCACCCATCTACTATCAACAATAGGAAAACCAGCATCAAGAAGTTTTAATACCTCATTTCTTACCACTTCCTTTATTTTAGGAATTAAATGGCGTTGATGTTCAACTACTTCCTTTGCATCAGGCTCAATATTAATAGCATGCTAACATATAGTAGGAGAAATCCCCTTCAAATCATCAAGAGTATATCCAATAGCTCCACGGTGTTTGTTCAGAATTCCCAATAATCTTTCCTCTTCTTCACCTGAAAGTTTAGCACTAATAATAACGGGATATATTTTCTTATCATCAATATAAGCATATTTAAGATCATCAGGCAAAGGTTTTAAATCAAAAACAGGATCCTCCTTGGGTGGTAATGTGGTACCCAAGTCTTCCAAAGGTATATTATGTTTTAGTATCGCCGGTTGACGAAGAAGAATATCGTCAATCTCATTTCTCTCTTCCATAAAGACCTCACTCTCATGGTCCTCCATATATTGCTGCAAAGCATTGTTATGAGCAAGAGCAATAGAAGCAAGTTGTTCAACTTTTAAATTCTCATCAGGAAATTTAGATTCATAAGGTGCTCTAGCAAATTTGGAGAAATTGAACTCATAAGATTTTCCATCAAATTTAGTCAATATCTTCTCCCTATTACAATCTATAATAGCACCACAAGTGTTCAAGAAAGGTCTACCAAAAATAATAGGACAAGTTTTACTAGCAGCCTTACCAAGTACTACAAAATCAGTGGGATATTTAGTCTTACCACATAAAACTTCCACATGTCTAACAATACCAATCGGTAAGAAAATTTCTCTATTAGCAAGCTGAGTAACCGCATCAATATCTTCAAGCTCACAAGAACCAATTTAATGCATAATTTCTCTATAAAGCTCATAAGGTATAGCACTAGGACTTGCACCAATGTCACACAAACCATAATAGCAATGATCACCAATCTTAATAGAAAGCACATGAACACTCGTTTTCTTAGGTCTTTGAGGATGGGAAACAATATTAGAAGCATACAATGTGTTCATCCTCTACATTTCCACAAACAAGATCTTTTCCTATTGCTACAGAAGGTTCAAAAGTTATTTGTTCATCAGGTTCAATAGATTTCTTATTACTCTTATTAACCACACTAGCCACCATAGAGTGTTCTTTCACCTTAGCATCGAAAGGCATTTTTTCAACATAAGGCTCGGGAACAACAGGATTAACAGCATGCACTTCTATATTACTAGCAGGAACAATATCTTTATAAGGTGCATGGTATTTGTGATAATCCTTTTTAGGAATATCAAGATAGGAGGCAAAAGCTTTAAGACAATTTGCAAAGATTTGAGGATCAAGACCACAAACAACACTAACATTATAGAAATCATTGGTTCCCATAAAATATTTAATGCATTCATAATCATAATTTATACCTGACTTTCCACCTCTGTTGTTCTCCCATCCTTCAGTGTTCTCTTGAATACGGTCAAGAAGATCCCATTTAGCTTCTTCCTTCATACGTATGAATGATCGAGAACAAGAAGCATCCAATAAATCCTTATCATGAAGAGAAAGCCTTGAATAATAATTATTGATAACAATATTACTCGGGAGTTCATGAACGAGACATTTGAGCGTTAATAACTTCATTCTGCCCCATGCTTGGGCAATACTCTCTCCATCACGAGGCCATAAATTATATATTTGATTCCGATCTTTATGGATCTCACTAGGAGGATAGAATTTAGAATAAAAGAGAGGAACAATTTCCTCCCATCCAATGGATTCACCATTTTTCAGTAATTTGAACCATTCAGCAGCTCTCCCTTTCAGCGATAAAGAAAATAATTTCCTTTTAACTTGATCCGTTGTAATACCGGCACACCCGAATAACTCGCATAATTCATGTATAAAGAGTAAATGATCACCGGGATGGACGGTTCCAGCACCATAATAGCAGTTATCCATAACACGTCCAACAATTTTCATAGGTATTTTATAAGAATCTAATTCAGCAGATAACACCTACTACCCTAGCAGTAACGGTAGAAGTACCCCTAAACAGAGAACCAAAAGTATTCTCCATAATAAAATAAAACATCAGACAAAAATAAAAACAACACTCACAGTAAAAGTTTCTCTTACCAATTCCACTTACCAATAGCGCTTCGCTCCCCGGCAGCGGATCCAGAAAATATTCTTGATGAACAACAAGTATAGGGGGTGTATCGTAGTATTTTCGATAAATAAGAGTGTCGAACCCAACGAGGAGCAGAAGGTGTTGACAAGCAGGTTGGATAAAGGATTCGCTTTAAACACTACCAAACAGATTTTTGGAGGTTTTTGATATAGCACATAAATAAAGTGCGAGTAAATAAATTGTAGTAAATAATATTGCAGCGAGTGGCCTAATCCGTTTTAGACCAAAGGACAAGCCGGTTGTGTTACTTATGACTACCAAACGTTCTCGAGGACACATGGGAATTTCGTCAACTGCTTTCGTTCCATTACGGTAGATTAATATCAATTGGTTCGTGAATGTGGGTCCTAATAACTTAATAAATACTTTGATTACCCTCGTAAGCATCAAATAC